>CM075348.1:36582500-37832500 GCA_037693485.1 Kitagawia praeruptora | reverse complement strand
GAAATCATCTGGTCTAGTGCAATCCTACTGTGAGAAAATTGAAGCAAAACCCAAGGCTTCTATTGGACTTGAATATGACACTCTTAAACAGAGAAGTGGATATGCTATCGTTAGAGATGACACAGTTGTTCATGAGGAAGTGCCTCACATTTTGAAAAAGACTGAAAATCCAATTTTTAAGGAACCAACATTTGAAATTGATGAGGATGCCTTACTCATCAAACAAATGTTGAATGATGAGGATGAGGCACAATCCAATGAACAACAAGCATCTTCCAAGAGTGAGAGTGTCAAGTCAAAGACCAAGGAGCCAGTAGGTGATAGGATAAGAACCAAGAAGTTTGTTAAATTTGTTTCAGCTGGAAAGAGTGAATCAGAGAAGAAAGTGACTAAGAAGAAACAAAACAGAAATGGCAAGTTAGGGATTAGCAAAGATAACAACTATGCTTATATGCCTAATGCCCCTAGGAAAACTTGTCAGAATTGTTTCAGTACCAATCATTTAACTCATGCATGCAAGAAACCTGCTGGTAGTGTGTCTAAACCTTTCTATGATTGTTCTGTGCCTCTAAGACATAAAGATGCACCATTTTGTGATAAATTTGACTACATGCCATGCAATATGAATGTTATGACTAGTTGTTTCAATCTGAGAAGGCAATTCATTGATGGTTGTATCAGTCACAATTCTCACACACACTACACCAGGTCAAAGTCTCCGAGTCCTCCTAAAGCTAGGAAGGTACCTCTGTCACCTAAGTCTAAAACCTCAGGTTCTAAGACTTCTAACAGTGATAAGAAGACTAATGCCAAGAAAGTTGACAAGCATGTTGTTTATGATAAAACTGTTTCTAAGTCACATGGACCCAAACTTGTTTGGGTACCAAAGGAAAAGTAATACCTTTGTGTTTTCAGGGCAAAGAAAATGAAAAGAAGGTCATGTGGATTTTGGACAGTGGATGCTCAAATCATATGACTGGTGATATGGCCCTGCTATCATAGTATGAGGAAAAGGCTAGCCCAATGGTTGCTTTTGGAGATGACAGCATAGGTAACACATTGGGATATGGCAAGTTAAAAGTTGGAAATGTCATCATTGAAGATGTAGCACTGGTCAAGGGACTCAAGCATAATCTGCTAAGTGTTGGTCAGTTTACTGATAGAGGATTCAAGGTGGATTTTGACAAAGATGAATGTTTGATCACCCACAAGAAGACTGGTGACTTTGCTCTATCTGGAGTAAGGAACGGAAGCCTATTTGTAGCCAATATGGATTCTGCAAACAAGGACAAAATTTGTTGCTTTTACTCAAAAGCATCAAATGAAGATTGTTGGCTGTGGCACAAGAAACTATCACACCTGAACTTCAAAACCATTAATTCTCTAGTCAAAAGAGAGTTAGTGAGAGGCATGCCCACACTTGAATTCTGTCAAGAAGGAGTGTGTGAGGCTTGTCAAAAAGGAAAGATGAAAAGATCAAGCCACAAGTCAAAGACATTGACATCAATAACCAAGCCCCTACAACTCATTCATATGGATTTGTTTGGGCCTATCAATATTATGTCACTAGGAAGAAAGAAGTATGCCTTGGTGATGGTTGATGATTTTACAAGGTATACATGGGTGGAATTTCTGGCATCAAAAGATGAGGCTCCACAAGTAATCATTGAGCATATAAAGAAATTTGACAAGGAAGCAAAGGCCAACAATGCAAGTGTGATTGCACTGAGAAGTGATAATGGAACAGAGTTCAGAAATGCCATACTTGAAGCATTCTCTAAAGAAAATGGTATTTCTCAACAATTTTCAGCTCCAAGGACTCCACAACAAAATGGAGTTGTTGAGAGGAAGAATAGAACTCTAATTGAAGCTGCTAGAACATTGTTACTTGATGCTAAGATGCCTACATGCTTTTGGGCTGAGGCTGTAAGCACTGCATGCTATATCCAGAACAGAACCCTCATCAACAAAAACACTGGAAAGACACCTTACAACTTGATGACTGGAAAGAAGCCCACTCTAAAGTATGTTCATACTTTTGGAAGCAAATGCTTTGTATTGAAGGATAATTCAGAATATGTTGGAAAGTTTGATGCAAAGGCATTTGAAGGAATTTTTCTTGGCTACTCTATGGAGAGAATTGCATACAAAGTTTATGTCATCAGTCAAAAGAAGATTATGGAAAGCACAGATGTGACATTTGATGACAGCAAACTACCTGGACTAGAAGAAGCCAATGATGAAGATAAAGATCCATTGAATTTGATAATCTAGATGATTCTGATGAAGAGACTGAAACTGAAGTTGAAACCCAAGTTTAACAGACTCAAGTGAATGATAATACAAGAGAAGAATTTGTGCCAATCAACAGTGGAGAAACTAGCATCCAAGACACACCTGTGAGTAGTGGCAACCTCACAGGGGGAGGAAATCAGGATGATAATTTGGATGATGAAGCAACTTCAAGAATGAGAAATCAGGTTGAGCACTCAAGGAAATGGGATAGATCACACACTGTAGAGCAAATCATTGGAGATCCTAATGCAGGAGTAAGGACTAGGAGAGCAACTCAGAATGAGTATCTCTATGGTTGTTTCCTATCTCAGGTGGAGCCTAAGAAACTTGATAATGCACTGCTAGATCCAGATTGGATTATTGCCATGTAAGAGGAGCTGAATCAATTTGAAAGGAACAAAGTATGGGAACTTGTGCCTGCACCAAAGAATAGAACCATTGTTGGAACAAAATGGGTTCTGAAGAATAAGATGGATTAAGATGGTGTAATTATAAGGAACAAAGCAAGGTTGGTTGCAAAAGGATACTCTCAACAGGAAGGCATTGATTATGATGAGACATTTGCCCCTGTTGCTAGATTGGAAGCCATCAGAATATTCTTGGCATTTGCTGCTCACTCAAACTTTGAAGTTTATCAAAAGGATGTCAAGAGTGCATTTCTGAATGGAGAGTTGGAAGAAGAAGTTTATGTGCAACAACCACCTGGCTTTGAGGATCCACACTTCCCAGAATTTGTTTATAGACTGCTTAAGGCACTGTATGGACTTAAGCAGGCTCCAAGGGCATGGTATGATACTTTATCACAATTTCTTCTTGAAAATTAATTCACTAGAGGCACACTGGATAAGACACTGTTTTACAAGAAGCATGGTGATGATCTTATCCTAGTTCAGATCTATGTGGATGATATCATTTTTGGTTCTACAAATGAGAAGCTGTGTGAGAAATTTTCTAAACTCATGCAGAGCAGATATGAGATGAGTATGATGGGAGAGTTGACATTCTTTCTTGGGTTGCAAGTCAGTCAAAGGAAGGATGGTATCTTTATCAGTTAGACCAAGTACATCAAGGATTTATTGAAGAAGTTTGACTTGGAAGATTGCTCACCTGCAAAGACACCCATGGCCACTGCAACTAAGTTGGATGAAGATGCTAAAGGCAAGAAAGTAGATATCTCAGTCTACAGAGGCATGGTTGGTTCTCTACTCTATCTCACTGCAAGTAGGCCAGACATCATGTTTGCTACATGCTTGTGTGCAAGGTTTCAATCGAATCCAAAAGAATCACATTTGATTGCTATAAAAAGGATCTTTAAATATCTGAAGGGCACTCCAAACTTGGGACTATGGTATCCTAAGGACACATGGTTCAATCTGGTTGGTTATTCTGATGCTGATTATGCTGGATGCAGAGTGGATAGGAAAAGCACCTCAGGTAGCTGCCAGTTTCTTGGACAAAGGTTAGTCTCTTGGTATAGCAAGAAACAACAATCTGTGTCAACTTCTATAGCTGAGGCTGAATACATAGCTGCTAGAAGTTGCTGTGCTCAAGTGCTTTGGATTAGAAATCAACTTAGAGATTATGGACTTGTGTTGGAAAGAATTCCAATCATGTGTGACAACACAAGTGCAATCTCTATAGTTTCCAATCCTGTCAATCATTCTAGGACAAAGCACATTGACATCAGATATCATTTCATAAGGGAACATGCAACTAATGGAACCATTGAGTTGCATTATGTTTCTACAGATAAACAACTAGATGATATATTCACTAAGCCATTAGATGAAGCCACCTTCACAAGGTTGGTTAGTGAGATTGGAATGCTGAATTCTTCAGATTCTGGCTAGGTGAATACACCATCTAGATTGTTGCAGCAGTAAACACTTACTTTATCTAAATTCTCAATATTTCTAGAGTAACTGTTGGCTGAAATATGATTTATAAATATTTCAAATCTGTTGCATATTTGGAAAATCATATTCTCTTGTTAACTTGAAATTTCTATGAAATTTTGAGAAAATCACTGTTTAATTTGCTAGAATATTCTTGAATGAATATGGCTGGTAAATTTTAAAAAGATAGTGAAAATTGAGTTTCTATGAGTATAATTCGACAAGTCAGACTTCTCAAGTGATTCACTATTCGACATCTCTAACAAGTTTCATTAGAGCACTCTCGAGTTCTCGAATAGAGTCCTTTAGAGTTCTCGAATAGAGGTTTTCTTGACTTCTCAAATATAGTGTTTTAGTTCTCGATTGACTGAGTTCTCGAATACTATATTTGAGTTCTCGAATCATTTGAAAAGGCTGATTTCTCGCTGAATTTTAACCGATTTTGGATTTTTATTCAGAATTCAGAATTACTCATAAAAACATATTTTACCTAATTTAGATTTATTTCTAAGTTAGAAAACTGCGAGCTGTGAGTTACAACCTGCTTGAGTTATCGAATAAGCCTTTCTTGACTTATCGAATAGTTGTTTTCTACTTCTCGAATGCCTGACTTGTCGATACATAACATACATCTAATCGATAATTCAAGTACTTCATACTTATACAATTTCACATCTATTCGATTCATTTCATTCGATTTCTCAAGCATCTAAACTCCCAAAACCTCTGAAACCCTAACTGCAAAAAGCTAAATTTCTTCTTCAACCTTCAATTTCTCCTCTCTCTCTTACACAAATGGCAACAGTAAAGTTCAACACCAATTTCATTGCTCTAACTAGTGATGTTGAGGCACCCAACGCCAACTTCAAGTGCTTTGTGAAGTGGATGTCTAAATCATACATAAAAAATGCTCTATCTGTTAACCCAACTCTGTATCTAGACATTCTAGAACAGTTCTGGAAGTCTGCTACAGTGGAGGTGGTGGTTCTTGACTCTGCAACAACCTCGTACATCATTTACTGCAAGATTCAAGACAAGAATATCACTATCACCACAGAAGACATGAATGAAGCACTTGGGATGGGCACCATACAAGAGGTGTATGACCCACTGGCTACAAATGCTGAATTGGAAGACTTCTTTGATTTCATCAAATATGCAGACAAAATCAGTCTTGGGCATCTGAATAGGAAGCATTTGAGGAAAGAATGGAGCTATGTGTTTGCTACACTTCTTCAAGTCTTTACTGCAAGAAAATCCAGCTATGACCAAATCAGTACACCTGCACAGCAGATAGGCTATGCTTTAGCATATGGAAAGAAGATAGATGTTGGCCTTATCATTCTGCAGGAACTGTATGGGAGACTTGGTAAGAACTCAGCCAAGAGAGGTAATGAAATTTTCTTCCCTCGTTTTGTTCAATTCGTACTTAACTTCTTAGATAATAAAATGATTGAATTAGATGGGATGAATAAAAATAGAATAGGCTATCCTAAATCCATGACCAAACTCATTTTTGGTAATTTGGAGACTAGAAATGATATGGATGTAAGACTGAACATAACTCCCCATATGGAGAGTTTGTTTAGGACTTACCCCCACAACATGCCAACATTTGACTCAAAGTCACAGTTAGCACAACCCAAGCAAGTAGGACAAAATGCTAACCCAGGGCATGCTAACCAACCCTCTCAACCAAACACTCTACCAAACACTGAGCCAACTGCATCATCCTCTCAAAAGGGTGATGTTAGTAAAAAGAAGAAGAAGAGAAAACAGGTTGCTTCTGCACCTTTAACCATCTTGTCTGAAGTAGCATTGGCTGTAGAGTTAGAAAGTGAGGCACCTGAGTCACCCCTTATTAGGCCAAAGAAGAAGAAAACTAAAACCACCTCTTCAGTCACACAAATGGCTGAAGTTGTAAAATCAGGGGCAAACAGTTCACTAGATGTATCCTCTCAACAGGGTGCATCTATAGAATCAAGCATCCTCCCCAATGCATCTATCTGTACAGAGTCAGCACATGGGAGTGATAAGGCTGGCATAACACTGAGTAGAGAGCACATCACAGTTGAAACTCCCTCTATCTCTCAGGGGGAGTTGCCAAAATCTATTCCACAAGACACTTCTCTTCCAGAATCTTCATCTCAAATTTCTTTGCAGCCTGCAACTCAAGAAATTGAGGAGCAAGGCATTGATCATCAATAATTCTTTTCTCTTGATGAGCCAATGAATTCAAGTGACTTGGTGCATGACACCTTGTTCACCACCCAGGACCCACATTTAGATGGTGAGGGAATGCATGCTGGGGCATCTCCTAATGACACCATCACACACACAGAGGTTCCACTAGTTTTCACTAGAGACTCTGTGCCTGTGTCAACTGCTGGTATAACTCATCCCACCTCCGTGGAGACACCAGTAGTAGAGTCAATCCATCCGGTTACAGAAGTTGCATCTGTAACTGAGGAGTCTAGCTTGCCTAGCTCTAGCTCTGACTTTATGTCACAATGGCTGAAGCCTGTGCACCATGACAGTGCTTCAGGATCAGGGTCTGTTCCACAACAATTGACGGTTGAAGCACTTCAAAGCTTAATTGTGGATCAGATCCCTGAGTTCACAAAGATTGCACAGCACCTCCTCACTGCCAACCTACCCAATCCTGACTATGAAGCTATTCTCTTGTGCCATAAAGAGGATGTGGAACTACAACAGGCCAAAATTGTAAATGATTCTGAGAGAGAAGGCAATGTAGATGCCTGGCTTCAAGGAAAATATGACATTCCTCTCTCAGAAGGCCTACAGGACCTCAAAGAGGAGTACATCACTTCACTAGGGTCCAATGCCAAATCTCTCACCCCTAGTGATGTGTATGAAACAGTCAATGATAGTTACAAGGGAATTTGTTAACACAAAATCACGCAAGCGTACGTGGTCACAAGTAATACAGATATAAGTCAAGTTCGTTCCCACAGAGATTTGGTTATGGTTTTAATTCAGTAAACGCACCTATGCAACAGTGTATGGTTATTATGTACTGCTAAGACAAATAACAAATATGGGTTTTAACTAACTAAAATTAACTAAGGAAGTAAATTAACAAACTAAGAATTAACTAACTTACAAGAATTTAAATCTAATTACTTCTGCAAGAGAAACCATGGAATCCTAACTTCATTAAATACTTTGCTTAGATCTGACGCCTTTAATCACTATATGCAATGGTTATGATATCTGATCGGACAACACGAAACAAATACACGCTACCTGTCAGCATACGTATACCAAACTACCCATACATCCACAAAAGAGATAGAAGATGAATAGACACCAATTATGCTTAGACCCTATATGTCTATAGAATTTGAAAACATAACGGTTGAAGAACAAGTTATCCATTAAGATCACACAGGGCAGTATAAGTATTTTCATCTCACACCACGAATCATATTGATAAACAATTATGAACCTATGATAGCATGGCAAGTTCTAAATCTCAAGATCCACTTTCACTTCACAAGAGATTAACAAATTAGATGTTCATGCCGCATCTATCAATTAAGCATAACCATACGAGGATATCAGATATACATCACACACAGATCTTTAAAGCAATCAAGATACTAAAGCTCCATAAATAAATCTGTTAGAATCCCATGACAACAATTAGCTCATAATTGAACCTCTCGTCATCATGGGATCAAGTGAAACCATGATAAAAACAAAGTATGAAAAAATATAAATAAATCTAAGTAATTGATATGTAATTGTTCTACTCCTAATGATGATGATAAATTACAAGGGTTGGATGTGTTTATATAGGCTCTAGACATCTTGCCCAACAAGAAAATACCAAATCAGAATTATAATAGAAGTACGTTTCCTAAACTGATTCTGATTTAAAGGGAAATTCGCAGCTGTCTTTTCTTCAGTAATTCTGGAACGTTCCAGCTGCAATTGGGCCTCTGGACCACTTCAGAATGATAGAGAATCTCGTTATCTTCGCGTGGACAGTAAGATCGCCCAAAACTGACTTCTAGAACTCAGGATATGGCCCAAACAGTGAATCTCACGCGTGCAGCCCAATAAATCCGATTTTTAATAAATTAAATCTCCAAAAACGACAAAAACATCCACCATAATCAACATCCTTGTAAATCTGCACAACTAAATAAAACACATCAAAACTACAAGAAACTTGAGCCCAAGACAATCAATTTAAGTCATTATAGAATGTTCCAAGTGGATATAAAATCCACTTATCACACCCCCAAACTTAAACCGATGCTTGTCCTCAAGCATAAAAAATTACAACTAACTAATTAGTACCACTTCCGTAGGTGATCACGGTTGCATTTGGCATATGCAACAAGCCCTTTAAACCCCTAGGCAGCCCTAGTGGACGAGTAAGGTCTCGTGAGGGCCTATAGCGAATGTACCCACAAAATCCATTTAACCTAATGCAATGCAATGCATGAATGCAACTAATATGAAAATGCAAATGACTACTACTAATATCCTACCATACCTTCAAATCCTCTCATGCCATATCAACTTAAGAATCAAAGTAAATACGCAATGTCTTGGTGTCGAAAGTGCAAGTATTCACATAGTCTACTCAAAGAACATGCATAAATTCTCACAAGTCCATGTCAAGTGTAAGAATAAGTTAGTAAACATGCTAAGCCTACAAGAATACATTTTTGAGACAAAACTCGGGATCTCATACGCAAAAACAAGTAAACACTCACAATCCACTCACAAAAGAATATTCACTCAAGAACAAGGGTAAGTGTATCACTCAATTCCAAAAAAATCATAAGCATGCTTGACATTTGGTATCAATCTAACTCTAACACAACATACATCAATGACGATAATCAAAAGGTCTTTATTTGGGTTGTAATGGGGCTAGGGACAAGGTATGTCAAATAAGCCAAAATAGGTGAAGTGTCAAAAGCTAGTAAGTACCATAATAAATCATACACAACACCCTATTTTCCCCCCATATAATCTTACTCTTTTTCTTCCAACAAAAACGCTCGACTAGTCGACTAAAGTAGGATCACAACAAACACAAACATGCTCTCATAATATATATATTTTTTTTCTTTCTTTATTTTTTTCTCTTTTTTTTTCTTTTTTTTTTCTCGAGAGCTAAATATAACACAAACAATAATATACACACTAATAATGATCCCATGAATTTATTACACATGCCGACTATCAAGTAAACAAACCCAATTTTCAATATTTCCCCCAAAAGTAAGACCAACAATAAACCCTTCCTTGCACACCTTATTACACCCTTAAGCACTCTACTAGCCTTTGACAATATGGGTTCAAATTAATGTAAGGCCAATACAAGAAAAAGGTCTAGGCAAGTAATGTGGTATGTCACCGAAAAAATAGGATTAAGCTCAACGGGTTAACTAATTGATCATATAAACATGGTGTGGTAATATGGGAAAATATGCGATTATTCCTAAATGCCTTTATAATTTTAATCGTCAAATATTGTCATGCATTTCAAGAAAGACCTCAAACAACTGCTAGCAATGCAAACAATCCGTGGACACTCAAGCAAATGAATAAATTGCAAATATGCAATAAGGCTCAAAACTCACTTGGTGGAAAAACATACTCAATCCCAAGCAAAAAAATCTCTCTAATGCATCTACTTGTATTCAAAGCATGCAAACTAAATCATCTTGCACATATTCATGTCCTTCTAATCACTTACAACATTCAATAAGTCTACTAGCTTCAACTTACTAGTGTATGTGTGTGCACAAGAACAAAGCATATCACTTCTCAATCAAAAGCGTCAACAACACAAAATTCCTATCAAGCATAGGTGCAAATGCAAACTATTATGGACACACATGATATACGAACATAAAAACAGAATGTCCTATATGAAACAAACGTAGATAACACGAACATAAATGCATAATTTTACTATTACTAATATGCAAAGCATAAAATCCTACATGAACAAATAATATAACAAAAACTACTAATCCCCCAAACTTAAAATATTCAATGTCCTCATTGAATGGAAGTAAATACAAGGGATATCAGAAAACATACCTAATCATCTCGTCCTCGGATGAATCTGGTGGAGGATACTGTGTACGAGCTCCATAGACTGGCCACCTTGCCTGAATACTACAAAACCCCTAATTGACAAGAACACAAATTCGTAATAAAAATAAGATTAGAGAAAAAAAATTTACCCAATACGAATCAAAGAGGTGAACTTGCAATTAATTCCTCTTTAGAATTGAATTTTTAGAGATATAAAAAAAATAGAAGAGGAATTGGATTTGTATGTATAGGTGTGGGCATAAATAATAATAATAATAATAATAATAATAATAATAATAATAATAATAATAAATAATAAATATAATAATAATATTAATAAAGAATAATAATAATAATAATAATAATAATAATAATAATAATAATAAATATGAATTAGAATAGAAACAGGTTTAGAATTTTTGGAGAAAAGATGGAGGGTTTTGGAATTGAAATAGGAAAAGAATTAGTTTAGAGAGGAGAGTATAAAAAGAACGGGGGATGAAAGATTTTTTTTTTTTTTTTATAACAGGTGAAAGCAAGCTGCGCGCACAGGAGCAGACTGCTCAACATGCAGACACGCAGGCGCAGCCTGCGCGACAGGTCTGCAGACTGCGGTAAGGACAGTAACGCAGGCGCAGCCTGCGTTACAGAGGGGGCTGACTGCGGAAGAAGCAGTAACGCAGGCTGCGCCTGCGTTACACATTAAAATTCGATTTTTTTTCAGACAACACTCACATTTTTTTTTCCTACACTAATGGCATGGGTTGCCTCCCACGAAGCGCTTCTTTAACGTCAATAGCTTGACGTTACTTCCAAGTCTCCATTAAGGATGATAATAGTTCGCCTGGTCCTCTCTTCGCGAGACTTCATCGTCATCACGATGGCACACCTTCTGCCCCTTCTCCTCGCTTGGCCTATTCGTATGACAACTATGTCCTATTCCAATGCCTTCATCTATTGACCCAAAATCTGACAATTTGTAGAACAACACACATTCGCGGGCTTCGCTTGAAAATAATGGAGGAGGGTAAATGTAAATTGCTGAAGCCTTTGGTTCCTCAAAGAGAACTTCCTCCATTGGCTCTAATGCGCTACCTCCATCTTTAAAATCTGAGACAAGTAGAAGATCTGCATCTTTCCCATGTTCTTCATCCTCTTGGTATGCACATACCAATTCTTGAAATTTGCGTAGCTCATCAGTGTCCTCTTGATACGCACATACCAATTCTTGAAATTTGTGAAGCTCATCAATGTTTGTCTCAAATAGTGCCCTTTCCAAATCATCCACCTCACTAGCTTGATCAAATTCCTCACATGGCTTGTGAACACTCTCCTCCTCTTGGAATTTGTCTTCTTCAATTATGCATGTTGTACCTTGCTCCAAGTCATCGTTATTTTCTGGAATTGCTTCTGGTATGAATTGTTGTTTCTCTTGTTCCAAGGCTCTCACAGCTTGAGCAACTAGAATCTCCAAAGATTTGAGAGACTCCTCATTACTCTTCACAAGCATCCTAATCTCCTCCCTAGTAGGAACCTCATCTGACTGAAAAGTAGGAGTATGTTGCTGATGTTGAAAATCTTCACTACCAAAGAAATATGACATATCCGAAACATCTTGCTGGTACTGTTGAGGATGGTATTGAAAATATGGTTGTTCCTCATAACTGACCTATGGATCAACTATTTCGTAGTAACAATATTGTGAGGGATCATGAACGCCCAAACACCGCTCACATTGATAAGGCTGTTGAATACCACCTTGGTTGCTCCAGCACTGATACGTCTCATGTGTGCCAGCACATAGCTCACAAACACTAGCCACCTGCTGAACTCCATAGTAAGTTAGAAAATCCATCTACAACCACAACGCTCTCTGACAAGTACCTGAAACACCAACGAACTACAGGAATAGATGAGAAAAAGAAATCCGAGCCAGTGAACTCTAACGACCCCTATTGACAAGCACATAAACCAAAAATAAAACACCGACGATCCCCGGCAGCGGTGCCAAAAACTTGTTAACACAAAATCACGCAAGCGTACGTGGTCACAAGTAATACAGATATAAGTCGAGTTCGTTCCCACAGAGATCTGGTTATGGTTTTAAATTTTTAATTCAGTAAACGCACCTATGCAACAGTGTATGGTTATTATGCACTGCTAAGACAAATAACAAATATGGGTTTTAACTAACTAAAATTAACTAAGGAAGTAAATTAACAAACTAAGAATTAACTAACTAACAAGAATTTAAATCTAATTACTTCTGCAAGAGAAACCATGGAATACTAACTTCATTAAATACTTTGCTTAGATCTGACGCCTTTAATCACTATATGCAATGGTTATGATATCTGATCGGACAACACGAAACAAATACACGCTACCTGTCAGCATACGTATACCAAACTACCCATACATCCACAAAAGAGATAGAAGATGAATAGACACCAATTATGCTTAGACCCTATATGTCTATAGAATTTGAAAACATAACGATTGAAGAACAAGTTATCCATTAAGATCACACAGGGCAGTATAAGTATTTTCATCTCACACCACGAATCATATTGATAAACAATTATGAACCTATGCTAGCATGGCAAGTTCTAAATCTCAAGATCCACTTTCACTTCACAAGAGATTAACAAATTAGATGTTCATGACACATCTATCAATTAAGCATAACCATACGAGGATATCAGATATACATCACACACAGATCTTTAAAGCAATCAAGATACTAAAGCTCCATAAATAAATCCATTAGAATCCCATGACAACAATTAGCTCATAATTGAACCTCTCGCCATCATGGGATCAAGTGAAACCATGATAAAAACAAAGTATGAAAAAATATAAATAAATCTAAGTAATTGATATGTAATTGTTCTACTCCTAATGATGATGATAAATTACAAGGGTTGGATGTGTTTATATAGGCTCTAGACATCTTGCCCAACAAGAAAATACCAAATCAGAATTATAATAGAAGTACGTTTCCTAAACTGATTCTGATTTAAAGGGAAATTCGCAGCTGTCTTTTCTTCAGTAATTCTGGAACGTTCCAGCTGCAATTGGGCCTCTGGACCACTTTAGAATGATAGAGAATCTCGTTATCTTCGCGTGGACAGTAAGATCGCCCAAAACTGACTTCTAGAACTCAAGATATGACCCAAACAGTGAATCTCACGCGTGCAGCCCAATAAATCCGAATTTTAATAAATTAAATCTCCAAAAATGACAAAAACATCCACCATAATCAACATCCTTGTAAATCTGCACAACTAAACAAAACACATCAAAACTACAAGAAACTTGAGCCCAAGACAATCAATTTAAGCCATTATAGAATGTTCCAAGTGGATATAAAATCCACTTATCAGAATTCTCAAGGCTGCACACTACCTTGGCAGGGGTCTAAAGACAGAAGTCACAGAAGTGTGTACAGCCACAACCAAGGAGGTGCATGAGTTAAAAAGGGCTTTTGATTCTAAATTCCCTCAACTGGAGACTGTGGTCAAGGAAATACTAGCCTGCAAGTCTAGCTGCACCAAAATGGACAATGGCTTGACCCTTCTCAAAGATACTGTCACAGGGCTGGGGCATAAGTTTCAATCTCTATCTGATCAAACCACAGACTCAAATGCCATGATGAGAACAATGTTCAAGAATCAATATGGGGATAAGCTGGCAACTGAGGTCCCTGTACATGACATGACCAAGTATGAAGTCCAAAGACTCAAAGAGCAATCTATCTCTGGTTTCAAGGCCACTGAGTTACTCGCCAAGGTGGATACTCTGGAAAAGGAGGTGGTCAATCTAAAGACATCCAATGCTCAGTTGACAGACACTGTTGCTGCCCTCAATGAAAAGTTGGACATTCAAGCCACTGCCAATGCTGATGTTCTTCTTAATCAACAACAGATGCTTTCTACCATAATGAAGCATATGGGACTCCCTCTACCTGAAGCATCTTCCAACCCAAAGGTCACTACTACAGCCTCTGTGCCTGACAACAAGCCTAAGGGGGAGAAGAGGACATTAAGGGACTCAAAATCTAAGGGGGAGAAACCTAAGGAGAAAGGCATTACAATGAATGAGGGTGGTCAACCAAGAACTACTAAGTCAAATCAGTCTGAAAGATTAAAGGCAGCATCCAAGGAGGAAAAACTGAAGAAAGTGGCAGAATATGAAGAGGCCAAGATTCCATCTATCCCTCCATCTGAAACAGAATATGAATTTGACATTCCTGACATTGCTAAGCAATCTCTTCAAGGTGAACCTTCAGAATTCAAAAATATTCTCACTCAAAGGGTATGTCAAGAAACTGCAAACTCTAAATTATATCATGACATAACCTTTCTGAAGCACCTACATGACCTGAGAAGAATGGCAAACTTCCATTACTTTGACTACATCAAGCTTCTTGTGCAAGATGTGTTCCTCGTCACTGTAGTGAGAAGAGAAATTGTTCAGACTAATCCTTATGCCATCATCACTACCAATGATAGAGAAGTCTTAGTCCATACTGCCAAGAACCTCTTTCACATCCACATTGAAGCCTTGCAAATTCTATCCAGCTCTGAACTTGGAACAATTATCAGGAAGATAGAAAGGAATAACTCATCAGACAACAACATGCTCAAGGAAATTCTCACCAAGTGCATGAAATCTCAATTGCCTCAAGTAGTTCCTCAGCCTCACTGTATCTTATATGAAAAGAATCAAGACATTGTTGCCTTCAGATTTGGCCAACACCTCAAATCAAACAACATGTCTACAATAAAATTTTTGGCTGGAGTTCTACATTCAAGGAGTGGAAAATCTAAATCTGAAATAGAGGCTCTTGACATCCTGGTGAAGTTTATCAACTCTCAGTCAGACATCAAGCCTATTGCTAAAGAGGGAAAGTCAGACAAAGATAAGGATGATCAGGACAAGAGTGGGAGCAAAGGTGGATCTCAAGGGAGGAATAAGGGTGGTGATGACAAGGAGAAAAGGGATGGTAGAAGCAAGAAGAAAGATGATGACAGAGATGGTGGAAAGGTGTATGAGAGAAAGAGTGGAAAGCAGCAAGTCTTAGGCATTACTAACAGTAATCTCACCACTACACAAGACTTTGAGTCTAGGGTGAATGCTGTTAGCAATGACCTACCAAAATCTGAATCAATGGCTTCTGCAACTGCTTTGCCAACTCAAGGAAAGAAGATTCAAGTCAAGAAGCCATCTGTGTGTTTCAAAAAGCAAACTGCTAATGGAATACTACAATGGTCTACAAACAAAGGTCACATGCTACTGCCAGGCAACCATGTAAAAAGGATCAAGTTCAAACAAGCTGCAAGGAAACCAAAGCTATCCAAATCAAGGACTCTGACAATCTATCCAGGCTTAAAACTCTAACCATTAGATGAAGATTTTGATGAAGACCAATTGCAATATCTAAGAGCTCAAAGAATCTACTATGCTGCAATTTTGAATAACTGCCTTGAGATTAGATATACTGATGGAAGAGAGAAGAAATTCAAACAAGGACAGTGTCAAAATTGGGGCAAGCTATATGAAATAGAAAGAATCATTGCATTATTGGATTCTGAAGACAAAGTGGAGAAAGTATGGAAGCTGGAGTTGATTGATTTTGTAAAAATGAAAAGAGACTATGCTGATAAGATAAGGAAGGGATGCTTTGAGAAATGGCTAGAAAGGGAGAAGGAGATTGATAGGCTGGAAGTTGAAGCAGAAAAGCTAAGGGCAAAAGGACTATGTAGAGTTCAATTCAATCCCTATGTGGTGAAGTATAGGAGGAGAAATGGAGATAATGTCAATATAAGAATGAACCTACTCAGTCACTATCCTGCCAACATTCTAAAACCAGTACTTGAAGATTTCAAAGACTCTATCATCCTTGAAGAATTGGATGCTTTGGCAGAGATCATAAAGGCCATGGATGAGAATGCAAGAAAGGAGAAAGAAAGAAAACAGAAAGCATATGATGATCTACAATCCAAAGCAATGAAGATGGAATCAAATGAGAATGGCTAGTATTTCATCATACTATAAGATTATTCATTCATGTGCTCAATCAAATTTCATACCTGTACTTTTCAAGTTTTTATCTTTATGTATGTTAGGCTTGTTATCAGACATGAAATTGTGACTAAGGGTCTCACTCACAATTTGGGGGAGATTGTTAGTCATAGAGGCATGCCTATTTACATCTAATAACAAGCCTAATTGTTTGTAATGCTTTGCATTACTTACATGACCTCTTAACTGAGGGAACCTCTAGTTGTAGAGTCTCTACTTGTTTCGTACTTGTAATAGGCACCAAATTCTAGTTGTGTAACTGTACTTATAAAGTCAAGAATAATGCTTGAAAGAAGTTCCAAGGTTCATGCCTCAAGCAAGAAGATAAAGACTGTCAAATAATCACAGTTGGGATTTGAAGAAATGAAGAATTTGCCTAAGTACCAATTCGAGAAGTAGTTTTGTCTATTCGAGAAGTCCAGCATTCGAGAAGTCAGGGATTCGATATCTCAAGACACTATTCGATATCTCTGAATACACTGTTCGATATCTCATTCGATATCTCAGAGATTCGATATGTCTACTACTCTATTCGAGAACTCAAAAAGTCAACAAGTCAAAGTGGTATTCGAGTTCTCAAAGAGTCAACAAGTCAAAGTTCCATTCGATATCTCAAGGACTCAGAAATCTATTCGATATCTCGAGGATTCGATAAGTCAAATGTTCTATTCGACAACTCAAGGAATCCTGATGGAAAAGATCTATTTGAGAAGTGGTTCGATATGTCAATATAACAGTGTTCGAGAACTCAGAGTTATCGATCAAGTCAATTCTAGTTCTCGAATCACTTACTTAGTCATTTCTCGAATACATTCTTGGAGACAAAATACTGAAAAAATTGTACAAGTCAGAAACCTGCAACAAGCCAATGCACTTTATGGACCACAATCTGTAACGTGCTCTGGAAAGCCTACAAGGAAGCTTGGAGAGATATAGAAGAGACAAAGGGCTAAAGAAGTGGATCTTAACAGGCTTTTCAAAGTCAAATCTGTAACCGTTTGGACACTTACTCAAATAGGATAGACAGACTAGAAAGTAAATTGTTTTAGCTACCTCATTTTTAGTAAGTAGGTTGTATCCATGTTCTATAAGGATACAGCCTCACTTCCTTAGTCATTAACTTTTGTGAGTCAAGTTTTTCATACACTGTAAGCTATATCTCTCTGAGAAAAATGAAGCTGAGAATACTATTATTTATATTCACAGATTGTAGCAACCTTTATCTAATAATACATTAGATTAAAGTGATATTGTGCCTTGTGTTGTTCTTTATCCGCACCTACACCTTGCACACGCAAACACTTATCTGCTACATAGACTCGAGACAAGAAAAGTTCAAGAATCCATTCACCCCCCCTGTATTCTTTTACCGTATTCAGTACTCAACAAGTATGATATTGTAGATTTGAAGAATTCTTATTAAGAAAGCCTCACCAAAGACATCAACTCCAAGCATGTGCTCCATAGATTACAAGAAGTCTGATTGTACCAACTAGACAATCTAAAGAAAGAGTGCATGGTCTGCTTGTTTGATTTTAAAAGATCTATGAAGTTATCGGTGAAATTAACATATTCTTCAAGCAAGGCAGAAAGAGAGCTAGTGACTAAACTGTTTCACGAGGTGCTTGGTGCCTGGAAACTGGAAAGTAACATAAATAAATAAATATATATATATATATAAGTTGAAAGTTCTAACCTTTCCTAAATATGTATATATAAGTTGCAAGTCCTAACCTTTCCTTGTGTTAGACCCTTAACACGGTGGGTAAACAAGGGCGACCAAGAGTGCCGGCTTGGGCGTCCGAAACGTAGGTTGCCTTGACCCAAGACGTTTGTTTGATCATGCGGGGTAAAATACTAAGTGTGCGGGAGCGAAAGACTAAGGCGCTGGGGCATGTATGTGGTTTGTTGCTGGCTAGAAACCAAGTTCTAGTGGGAAACGGTGAGCTGAGGCAGACTCCTAGTTCGAGTAGAAGTTGGTTGATTCCTAGTCAGAGTTGCTGAAGGACTTCTAACAAGACCAGGAATAGGATACAATGTGTTTGGCTATAAATATAGATGGTAGGCACAATTGTAATCAGATCGAGAGGAGATCAGAGAGATCAAGATATAGATCAAGAGAGTGTTAGCATAGCTAAGACGAGTTAGCAGAGCTAAGCTAGAGTTGAATATAGCTAGTGGCAAATATTATAGTGATAGGAACAGATTGCTAGGGAAAAGAGTTGTAATCATTGTAAACGGGCGAACGCCTAAGATCTTTGAGTTGTAGTTAAGGCAATAAAAGATACGGGTGGTTCCCAAACATTGTGTGTGTTTATATTCAATCATCTGTGCATATCATTATCTGTCCATTATAGATCTAACCTTGGTGCAGGTGACGGTCGGGCAGAACGGGAGTGCTAACTAGTTGAGCGCTAGCTTGGCCTCGCTGGGCGCTAGCTAGGCATCGCACGGGCGACATTCGAGTCAAGAAGAAAGCCGTGTGACACCTTGCCAGGTAGCTAATTGTGTGGATATCATATGTACATTTACCAACTGTCAGACTGTGCATGTCATAATTAATGTACATGCATGCAAAATTTTGGGTTTTTTATTTCTTGACAAAGTATGTACCAAGAATTACTTTATCAACATTTTATTATCACAATTTTCTAGTTCGTCCAATTATAAATCTGGGTCTGAATGAAAGAAAATATCGTACACTAGATATATTGGATGCAATTATATTAAATATCAAAACTTATTTAGCCCAAAAAAAAAATCAAAACTTATGAGGCCCAAACGCTACATATAGGTGTAACATATGGGGTCAAATGCTTTTAGGCATAAGCCACTTGATATAGAAAGAATCTTCCTAAGCCCAAAGCCCAGATTACACAAAGTAGACACAGAAGTGGCCTTATACAATATTTCTACTTGCACACAGGGGCGAATCTAGGAATTTAAAAATGGGGGTACAACGTGCAAGTTAAAAAAAAATTCAACAAGTAAAATGCAATAATTTATCAAATGAGTCATAGTCTCTTACACTTTTCCCCTACGAGTTTTCATCGACTGAAAACGATGTACTATAGCATCATTACTAATATTAGAAGCTAAATCTCTCTCTATAAAACATATTAAACAATCATTAACAACTCATCCCCCATACTATTACGGACATCGCTCTTTGACATGCTTCATCGCTGAAAATGATCTTTCAACACTTGCAGTTGCCACAGGAAGAGTCAATGCTAATTTCAACAACAAATAAACATATTCAACACATGTTGGAAATTTAACATGTATGTCTCTCGGACATTTTAACAAATAGGTAGAAGCATATGAATTAATATAATAGAAATGAAGGAGGGGGAGATGTGTATTTACCGTTGAGAAGGAAGTAAAGCAAATCAATATCTGTAGCCACTAGCCAAGCCAAATTAACAAAGAAATGGGAAGATGTGTTTATTTTTCTATATAAATTTATTAATTTTTTTTTTAAAATAATGGGGGACATTTGTCACCCCTTGCTATATGCTAGAATCGCCCCTACTTTGCACACAAGAAAGGGTACTGACTTCCTAAATACAAGCTGATAAAATCACAGAACCAATTTTAATAAAAAAATACTTAATAAAAACCAAAGGAAAAAAAAGAAGACAAAGGGTAAAATGATACTGGTTTCGTTGAACATAATTACTGAGCAATGATACTGGTATTCAAGTTTATAATCAAAAGTTTTAAGTTGATACTTGATCTTTTATCCTTGCTAATCAATGCCCCATGACTTTGAGTCCGTGACCATATAATTCTCTTTTTGGTGTTAAGTCTTTGACCATATAAATATAGTCTTATTATATTATGTTTTAAAGACATCGGGTTTGTTTATTAAGTCAATTTATGACTTATAAATCTGTAAAATCTTATGAGCGGTGATTGCCAACTTAAATTAGTAGATTAATTTATAACTTTATGTTAATAAGTTGAATTTTAATAACAACATACTTTTTTTATATTCTTATATTTTTCTTTCGTATTTTCAAAATATAAACATAGACATTAAAATTTCATGTCATTTGCTGTCATATTATTAGTATCGTGTAGGAAATTATAGAGTCTAGCCACTAATTTGCATACAACGGATTACATAAATGTAAAATATTTATTTTGATTGAGAGCCTTAAATGAAATGAGGACTAAGATATAATCTCAGTACTTCATTTTCTTTTAATACTAACCACCCAATTAAAATATATACATTCACGTATGTATGAATTACCCACCTCATTTCTTTTTCGATGGCCATCTTCGGTGATGTTTTGTCATAAAATTTCGGCCAACTATAACGCCACCACACCGTCGTTAGCATCTCGATTGGACTATTTAATTTTCTCTATCCTTTTGTCTCTCTCTTACATACACAAACACTCCTAAACGCACACATTTAATCTCTTTCTTATCTGATTACCCACGAAGATACATCATAACCACACTTCAATAAGCATCAGATCTGTAAATTACAAGGTTATGTACTTAGATTTAAAAATCCCGTAGGTTCCTTGAAATTCTAGTGATTTTTTTTATTTTTGTGCTAATTTTTGTTGATTTTATGATGATTTTGAGTTGTATTCAGTGATTATGTAAATATAGGTAGTCTGTGTATGGTGAAGGTGATGGTGGTGGGGGGTAAGGGTGGTGATTAGTGGTGGTGGCGTGGTGATTATGAAAATTTTTGTTTGATTATGTTTATTTCCACTCAAGTGGGATGATTTTGGTATGTTAACATGTGATTTGTGCGTGGTAGAAATATGTTGGCATGAGGTGGTGGTTATTATGGAAGTGTGGGAATTCGTTTATTTTATTTAAGTGTTTTTTGTTTAACGTTAGTGTTTTTTGGTTAACTGTGGTGATTTTTGTATGTTGTTGGTGATTATTGATGATGGTCGGAAGTGGTATCCGGAGGTGGTAGTTGATGGTAGTCGAGGTGGTGGTTGGAGTAGAAAGAAAATAGTGGTGAAATATTAAGATATTTATAAAATTAATGAGTGATGGGAGATGAAGCTAAGGCATAGAGTAATGCTAGGTACCCCAAATTGGTACCCAAAAATTACTCCCAGATGATGTGGCAGATTGGAGAAGTTTGATTGGGGAGGTTGGTGTGAATGCAGGGGGTCCACTTTATTATAATTAATTACAATCATACACTTGGCATTTGGGAATTTTTTTGGGTACCAATTTGGGGTACCTAGCATTTTCCGTAGTGTTGTGGAATAAAAACTAGGTTACGAATATTGCGGCTAGGGTTTATGTGTATTTAATGCAAAGGGGTTGGTGAGCTTCAAACTTTAATGGCTGCTTCTACGTTCGAGACTAAACGGTCCTCACAGAATGCCTACGTATCTCTGTATTAGAGAATCAAGCCAAGAAAACGTAGTTCTGAGATGAGGGGTCAGACCCTTTATATAGGCTGAGAAGCCCTAAAATCGTAGTAGGGTTAGATGACTTGGTGGGCAAGTCACCGACTAGAAGAAGGTTCTAGTCTCCTTCCATGTATGAATCAGTTTCCATGTTGAGATATGTATCTTGGAGGTTAAGTCAGGCAGGAGTAATATCCTTATTTGACTTTTATTGCTGAGCTGGTTATGATCCCTAATATTAATTACGAAATTAATATTATAATTAGGATTTGGGCCCACCTGGTGGACCCCACGTTTGGACCATTCTAGGTCTAATTAATGCCACATTAAATGTGTCTTTAGGGCTTACTTTTAGCCCATATCATTTGCCCCCCAACTTCTAGGAAAACTGATTAGGTTTTCCTTGAAGTTTTAACGGCCTTATTCGAGACTTGGGTCAGGGTTTATTACTCTTAAGCGAGTATTTTCAACAATATCATCTTAATGTAAAGCGTGGAGCGACCGACGCATTTACGATGATGTTGAACGACACTAAACGGTGTTAAGCGGCACTACACAGCGCTACTCAGCCTTAAACAACGTTTAAACGATGTCAAACGGCATAAAACGGCACTATCGGCACTAATCGGTGCTAAACGGTGCTAATATGCACTAAATAATGCTTAAACAGCACTAAACAGTGCTTAATCGGCACTAATCGGTGCTTAGTTTTCAATTCCCTTAATTACAGAATCAGAAAAATAAAAAACAATAAAAACGAAATTTTACAAACCCGTACCGACCATCGCTTCCGGTCGGCCGGGCAAAAACCCGTACCGACCATCGCTTCCGGTCGGCTGGAGGGTGTAGAAAGGGGCCGGTCGGCCGGGCACCCGGTCGGCTGGTTTTTCTCCTTTTTTTTTTTTTTTTGAAGCGGAACACAAAAACTCGCACCGATGATCGATCCCGGTCGGCTGGGACGCTCCCGGAGGGCCGGTCGGCCGGTGCTCCGGTCGGCTGGAGCGAGCCCGCACCGACGGTCGATCCCGGTCGGCTGGTTTTTCTCCTTTTTTTTTTTTTTTTGAAGCGGAACACAAAAACTCGCACCGATGATCGATCCCGGTCGGCTGGAGGGTTCCCCGGAGGGCCGGTAGGCTGGTATGTCAGTCGGCTGGGGGGATTTTTTTGTCGAACCCATACCGACCGTCGACGTCGGTTGGCCGACATGTGCACGGAAGGCCAGTCGGCTGGGACACCGGTCGGCCGGTTCAATATCCGTGCCGGCAATCGATTCCGGTCGGCTGGAGGGCTTCCCGGAGGGTCGGTCGGCTGGGACTTCGGTCAGCTATTAGTGATTTTCAATTTTTGCATACCGACATCAACCATCGATATGGAATCAATGTTTGGCCATTCATGGCTAGAGTTACTTACTTTCACATACCGATATCGATCATCGATATGGAATCAATGTTGGCCCTCCATGGCTAGAGTTACTTACTTTCACATACCGATATCGATCATCGATACGGAATCAATGTTGGCCCTTCATGGCTAGAGTTACTTACTTTCACATACCGATATCGATCATCGATACGGAATTAATGTTCGCCCTTCATGGCTAGAGTCGAGGTTTTATATAGTACCTTGATTCACATCACTAATCCAGTGCTTATTATTAACCTTCTCACTAAACTTTTCTTAAGCATACTTAGCTTTCCAAGCTCATCTAACTGCTCTGGTAGAATATTTTGCCGACTATTTACTTAAATTCTTCGTTTCTGTCCCAATATATCATGAGTTTTAATGACTCTTTCCGTTCATAACAGATAGCTTTTGCTCCCTTTTCGTATTTTAACGATACTTGACCTGTAAACGCGAACCGAGCTGTGTTTCAACCTGAGATTACAGGTCACCTTTTCCTTATAAAAGGATGGGAGCATCCTTCATTTCTCTTCACTTCTTCACTTCTCAAATTTTCTTAAGTTCTAAAGCTCTTGAGTTCTCTCTAGTTTTCAAGCTTCCAAGTTCAAGCTTCAAGTTTCAAGTTTCCAGATGGCTGACAAGCAAGCTGCTGCCCCCCAACTCTTCATGGAGGAGGCTTTCAGAAAAAGGAGCATGGCGCGAACAATGAAAGGTAAGCTAAAACTCATGCCTCCTAAATATATTGAACGTCGGTTTGAGTCTACGCTAGATTTGCTAAACATAATGGGAGAATCATTTCCAAACAGCTCCAGCTTAGTTGCTTTTAATAGCCCTTCTAAATTAAGAAAGAAGGATGTAGAGAAGATTAGAAACACTTATGGCTTCCCAAGCGCCATCAAAGTATGCCTTCCAAATCCAGGAGACAGAACCTGCAACTGGCATCCCGAAAGGATTTGCGTCATGAAAGGAGCATTGGAGGCGGGATTTAGGTTCCCCGTTCACCCATTTATCATCAGGTTCTTAGCAGAACTTCAAGTCCATCCTTGCCAACTATACCCTAATTCTTGGAGGTTTCTAATCATCTTCTTGTTAAGATGCCACGAGTTGGAAATTCCTTGGAGTACAACTATGTTCAGAAGCATATTCGCAGTCAAGAACTCCCCTGAGACTAATCCGGGGTGGATCGGCTTTCAGCTTAGAAGCAAGCTTCCACATATTGTAAACTCTTTCTCCTTCCCTGGCTCCCACCATTCTTGGGAGAGGGACTTTGTTGTTTTGGAGTGGGAAGGTGGCGACTGGGGTCGCTTCTTTGTTAAGAGATTCGGAATCGTAGAGGATAGTTCACACTTCGTGTGTGAACTTGACCTCAAAGAGTTGGCAGATCGAGATAGGATACTTGCTGACAATGGTTGCTCCCACTATAAATCCATTTTGACAGAAAAGAAACTCATTGAAGCTGGCTTAAGCTTCCTTTCCTTAGAGGGTAATTTTTCTTTCATTCCATCATTATGAGCTATGTTAGTTCTTATTCCAATGTTTTTTCTTCATCTTTCAGCTGCTGAGGAGCTGGATAGCCGACCTGAGAACCAACCTCAAGTTACAAGGAGAATGATAAAAAAGGCGGCCGAGCAATGGAACCCTCCTGAACGAAGGATACCTGGCTTCTTGGAGGGATGTTCCCAAGGGGGAAAGAGGTCCCGGAACGCTGCTGAGGACATGAGAGTCCCTTTTACCCCAGATTGGGGTATTTGCGAGCAAGACTCCATCTTAGGGAGTACTGACTTAGCCGTGTCCTGGTCCAGGCTATCTATCACCCCCTAATCTCCTTACGGCCATGGCAGGAGACAAGGTTGATGAAGCTGAGCGCCTTGGTGCTCAAGCTCTTTACCAGGTACCAACTTTTACATTCGATCTCCATGTCTGCACCTTTTTTTTAAAAAAGATGTTTTATTAATTTCTCTTTTGCAGGCCAATGCTTATCTCCAATCTGCCACTCGACAAGGCCGAGCTTATAGGGACAGCAATGAGGAACTGAAGAAGGAGCAAGAAACGTTCAAGGAGCAAATCCAAGATCTGAACTCCAAAGTTGTCCGATCCGAGGCTAACAGCTTGTCTTACCAAAAGCAACTTCGCTCGCTTGGCAGGAAGAAACTTTCTGATGCTGGCAAGATCATCAATTCATATCACAAGTCGGAGGACTTTATGAATTTTATGGACAAGCATGATGACGAGCTGCGGCCTTTTAACATGGAAGTTGGGTGGAACAAAGCTATTGGTGTTGTGAGCAACAAATACCCTTCGGTGGTGAATCCTGCGGACTTCCCCTGCCCTAACTGGGCTGTTGCTAGCGGAATTCAAAATGTGGAGCATGTGTCAGGCTCTCGGGGTAGTCGCCGTCCTTCTAGTACGAGGAAGGCAGCTAATGTTGTTAGCTCCGGTTCGACCTCTTCCCGTTCTGCAGGGAAGAAAGCTATGTCAGAGAGGGAAGCAGCTACAAGGCGAGCTTTCCCCGGTAAGCAACTTCGTGCCAGGGTCAATTCATCAACCGAGACCTCGGAAGAGGAGGGTGACGTGGCAAAGAAAGGGACAGCGCAGCCGATGGAGACGGAGGCCGAAGAAGCCGAGGAAGATGAGGAGAGCTCCGGGGAAGAAAACTCCGAGGAAGATGGGGAAGAAGATGATGCTGAGGAAGAAGAGGGCGAGGAGGTGGTGGAGGAATCCGCCGAAGAGTGAGTGGCCTTGCATGGCCTTGTTGGCCGCTTGTGGCTTTATATTTTTCTACTTTCAATCAAGGTCCTTCGGGACTTAACTTTCATTTGGTGATGTAATTTAACTTTGACCTTAGCCCCATGGGGGTGTCTATTTATGCACTTGTTTTATTTCCGCTTGCGTATTTTTATTTTCGTTACTTGGTCATCTTTGACTTGCACTCATCAGGTGCTTGGCACATAAATAAAGTCACACAATCACAAATGGAAAACAAACTTGCATTAATAACTTGAAGCGGGTTCAACCCCTATATAAATACTCTATCTCCTACTGGGAGCAACATGCTCTGCAATGGTTTCATGGAACCTTATTTCTACTTCTCATAATAGATGGATAAAAGCCAAGTCCTTACTAGGAAGGCTTACACATAATAAATCTTGAGGTTCACTGCATGCCAAGTTCGGGGTACCTCGACCCCATCTAACGTTTCCAGCTTGTATGATCCTCGTCCCAGCACCTTCTTGACTCGATACGGTCCTTCCCAGTTTGGGGCTAGCTTGCCTTTCTGGCCAACTCCTGAGGCTTCTATCTTCCTTAGAACCAAGTCACCTTGCTGAAAGAACCTCTCCTGAACCCTGTGGTTGTAATAGAAGGATGCTTTCTTTTGATGCTCCGCATTTCTGGCGTTTGCCTCGTCCCTGACTTCATCAATCAGATCTAGGGCGAGCCTCATGCCTTCTTCATTAGTCTCAGGTTCAAATGCCTCAACTCGAGGTGATGCATGCATGATTTCTAGTGGTACAACTACCTCAGCTCCATAAGCTAGCAAAAACGGGGTTGCTCCTGTTGTCACCTTACAGGTGGTGCGATACGCCCAGAGTATAGGCAGCAACTCATCCACCCAAGTATTCCTCGAGCGTTCGACCCTTTTCTTTAATCCGTCCAGGATGATTCGATTGGCCACCTCGGCCTGTCCATTTGCTTGCGGATGTGCCACTGAGGTAAAACGAAGCTCAATAGCGTTTTCCTCACAATACTTCTTGAATTCCTCATTGTTAAACTGTGTCCCGTTATCCGTCACAAGGATTCGCCGGATTCCATACCTACAAATTATGTTCTCCCAAAAGAACTGGGAAACTTGCTTGGTGGTTATCTTGGCTAAAGGCTTAGCCTCAAACCACTTAGTGAAGTAATCAATGGCGACAATCAGAAACTTCCTTTGTGCTGAAGCCATAGGGAAAGGACCAAGAATGTCCATCCCCCACATTGCAAATGGAATGGGAGAGCTGATTGAGGTTAACCTCTCAGGCGGCTACCTTACAATCGGAGCGTGCTTTTGGCATCTATCACACCTCTTGACATAATCCTGTGCATCGGCCAGCATCTCTGGCCAATAGAATCCCAGACGAGTTATTTTGTGAGCCAAGGCCCTGCCCCCCAGGTGCTGCCCACATATCCCTTCATGAACTTCTTCCAATGCTTCTCTTGCCTCTTGGGGCCTCAAACACTTCAAGTATGGGATGACAAATGACCTTTTGTATAGGATGACTTCGATCAAGGCATACCTCAATGCTCTCACTGACAGTTTTCGTGCCTCCAAGGCATTGTCAGGGAGCCATCCAGTTTCCAGATGAGCTTTAATAGGATCTATCCAACAGCTTCCAACATCGATCGGTGCTACCAACTTAGAGTTGACGGTCGGGGCCTTCAGGACCTGGAAGTAGACACTTCCTGCATAATTCTCTATCTCAGAAGAAGCGAACTTAGAGAGGGCATCGGCCTTAACGTTCTCTTCCCTAGGAATATGCTCCACATAGCACTCCTCAAACTGAGTCATAACAGCTTTCACGACTCTGAGGTATTTTGCCATAGTTTCATCCCTGGCCTCAAACTCACCATTCACTTGCGAGACTACCAATCTTGAATCTCCACACACTTTGAGGTTCTTGACCCTCATGACTCTGGCCAATCCCAATCCGGCTATTAAAGCCTCATACTCAGCTTCATTGTTGGTTGTCGGAAAGTCCAACTTCAAAGCATATTCAACTGTGAATCCATCGGGGCTTTGCAAAACCAAACCTGCACCACTAGATTTTGTTTTTGATGCTCCATCAAAATAGAGCACCCAATACTCTTTCTGGTCAGCTATCAGTTCTTCATCTTTATCTTCATTCTGAGGGGTGGCTATCATCTCCTGCCCCCCGACTTCTTGGTTGTCAATGGTGCATTCAACCACGAAGTCAGCCAATGCCTGAGCCTTGATGGCTGTCCGAGGCTTATACTTGATATCAAACTCTCCAAGCTCTATGGCCCATTTGATCAATCTTCCACTTGCTTTCGGGCTGTGCAATATGCTTCTCAATTGTTGATCTGTCAAGACTTCGATTTTGTGAACCTGGAAGTACGGTCTCAATTTCCTTGAGGCAGTAATCAATGCCAATGCAAACTTCTCAATGGGAGAGTAATTCAACTCCGCCCCATGCAGTACCTTACTCATGTAGTAGATAGGTTTCTGAACTTTCTTCTCTTCTTTAACAAGAACAGCACTCAATGCTTGTTCGGATATCGTCAGGTATAAGTAAAGAATCTCCCCAGGATTAGGTTTGGCCAACAACGGGGCTTCAGCCATGTATTTTTTCAATTGCTCAAAGGCCTCTTGGCTCTCTGTGGTCCACTCAAAATTTTTCACCTTCTTTAATGCCTGAAAGAAAGGCAAGCATTTGTCACCAGATTTGGAGATGAATCTCCCTAGGGCCGCAACTCGGCCAGTTAATTTCTGTACATCTCGTATTGAGCGGGGTGGCTCCATATCCAGAATAGCCTTAATCTTGTCCGGGTTTGCCTTTATGCCTCTCTTGGAAACCATCAGCCCCAAAAATTTTCCTGATCCAACACCAAAAGCACACTTGGCTGGATTCAACATCATCTTGTGGTGCCTTAGCACTTCAAATGCCTCTCTGAGGTGCCTAATGTGATCTGTCTTGAGTAGGCTCTTGACTAACATGTCATCAACATAGACCTCCATGGTTTTTCCAATTAGATGAGCGAATATCTTATTCACCAATCGTTGATAAGTAGCTCCTGCATTCTTGAGACCAAAAGCCATAACAAGATAACAGAAAACACCAAAGTCAGTAATGAAAGATACCTTTGGGATGTCCTCCTTGTGCATTTTAATTTGATTGTAACCACTGAAACCATCCATGAAACTCAACATCTCGTGTCCAGCTGTGGCATCTATTAGGGTGTCAATCCTTGGAAGAGGGAAACAATCCTTTGGGCATGCATCATTTAAATCTGTGAAGTCAATACACATTCTCCACTTTCCATTCGCTTTCTTGACCATGACGGGATTAGCCAACCATTCAGGGAACTGAATCTCCTCAATAAATCCAGCTTCTAAAAGCTTGTCAACTTCTTGCTTAATGGCCTCTTGCCTTTCAGGAGCAAAATTTCTCTTTTTCTGCTTTATCTTCTTTCGTGCAGGATCGACATTCAATCTGTGAGTTATAAGTTGGGGGTCAATCCCTGGCATGTCCGCTGCTGTCCAAGCAAACACATCGCTATTCTCTTGCAGAAATGCTGTCAATTCGCCCTTCAGGGGTTCCTTCAGAGATGCTCCTATGTAAGTAACCTTTTCAGGGTCGCCAAGCTTCAGAGGAACGGGTATTAAATCCTCTGCTGGCTTCCCTCGGTGTTCATCATCACTACGGACATCCATGTCTTCAATCGGGAGTACCTGCCCCCCGACTCCATCAGCTCTTAGGGCGGATACATAACAACTTCTTGCCATCTTCTGGTCGCCTTTTTGTTCTCCGACCCCATTTCGGGTTGGAAACTTAATTTTCATATGATATGTTGAGGCAACAGCCTTGAACGCATGAAGTCCAGTCCTTCCCAGGATTGCGTTATAAGTCGAGGCTGCCTTAATCACCAGAAAATTCAACATTTGAGTAGCTTCCTTAGGTTCCTGCCCGATTGTCATGGGTAACTGGATAGTACCCTCCACCTTGGACTCAACTCCATTGAATCCATAAATGGGCATGTTAGTCGGAGTCAGCTGAGAATCGGTATATCCCATCTTCACAAAAGCATCATGAAACAGAATGTCAACAGAAGCTCCATTGTCTATCAAGACTCGCTTTACCTCTGAGTTCCCAATCACAGGGGTTATAACTAATGGGTCATCATGGGGGAATTTCACCCCTTCAAGATCAGAATCATCGAAACCAATTACGATTTCAGTTCTAGCACGCTTCGGGGCCTCTCCCACGATGTGCATCACCTCCCTGGCGTATGCCTTTCGAGAGTTTCGAGTTGTACCGGCCGCTGTCGGGCCTCCCCAGATCATGTTGATAACTGGCCCTCGGGGCTGCGTGTTACGGTCACGATCATTATCCCTTCTATCATTGTTTCTCCTTTCGTAGTCCCTTCTTTGGGTTCCACGATCTTCACCCTTGGTGAAGTTACTCAGTTTTTCTTTGCGAATCAGAAATTCGATCTCATCCTTTAACTGCCTACAATCATCTGTATCATGCCCCACATCTCGGTGGAACCGACAATATTGATCCTTATTCCTCTTTGCGGGGTCTCCCCTGAGTGGCTTCGGCCATCGGAAGTCCTTATCCTTCTCGATCTCCAACAAGATTTGACTTCTAGGGGCATTTAACCTTGCATAGTCAGAGAACCTTGGTCCCAAGTTCTTTTTTGGTGGCGAATCAAAGTCTTTGCTAGTTCGGGGATACTTGTCCCTAGCATCGTACTCCTGCTCTTGCTTGCGCTTTTTTGTATCATTGTTCCCCCGACCATTGCCTAATGTGACTTCCTTCTTCGTGCTATCTTCGGCCTTGATGTACTTATCAGCTCTTCGCTGGAGATCAGCCATATTCTCAGGGGGATGCTTTGCCAATGATCTCTTAAAGTATAGGTCGGTGGTACCATGCTCCAAGGCTACCATTGCAACCTTATTGTCCAGATCAGTGATGTTCAGAGTCTCCTTGGTGAACCTCTTAAGATAGTCTCTCAGACTTTCGTTCTTCCCTTGTACCACATACATAAGAGATGCAGAGCTTTTCTCATGCGTTCTTCCGCTGATAAACTGACTAATGAAAGCAGCACTCAACTCCTTAAAGGAACCAATCGAGTTTGCAGGAAGCCGACTATACCATCTTTGAGCCATGCCTGATAAAGTTTGAGGGAATGCCCTACACTTCAAAGCATCGCTTGCAGGCTGCAACAGCAGAGCGTTTGAGAATGTTCTAACGTGGTTTGCAGGATCACCCATTCCATCATAAGCTTTAATTGTTGGCATCTTAAACTTCTTTGAGATACGAGCATTCATCACGTCCTCAGTAAACGGAGGTGTGGGATCATCAGGGTCCCCAAGTGGCATCAGATCCTTGGGGTTGCTCTTGGGGGTTTCCACCCTCGTTGTTCTTCCAGTTGGGGCGGTAGCCCTTCTTTGCCTTCTTGAAGGCCTCTCCAGATCTATAAAGGGAATCGGTCCTGATGTTGGAGGTGGTAAAGTCTGATTTGATCTGGCTTGTTCTCTGGCCATATCTTCCTTTAATCTTAAGATCTCGGCTTCATAAGCCTTAATCCTCTCAGTAGTTGTTGAAGGGAGTCCATCGTGAGTAGTTTGAGTTCTTCCTCGGGGTTCTTTACTTGCACGTCGCCTTCTTGGAGCTTCATCACGTTCGTAATCATCGTCAGAAGATGACTCATCCGTATAAGGACCAGAAAAATCGTGATAGTCTCGATCTCGAATATACAGGGCATGACCACTTGATCCAGCTCCTTGGGTAGGAGGGTAGTTAGGCAGCCCGTACATTGGATTGGTGCTTATGGGGAGATCCGTAGTGTGGATCTGAACCCCTCGTGGAGGGTTGTTGGGGTCTACAATCAAGGAAGAAATCCCCACCTGGAGGGGGTTAGTCCCTGGATTTGTGTGGACGATCGGAGGTAGCGTACTCTCAACATGGGAAGTCGTCCCTAGGGGTTGAGAAACTTGATACGGAACGATAGTCCCGGATGCTGGAGGTATTTGTTCAGTGAGGGGCGGAGCAGAGCTAAGAGGTAGAGCCTCGGTTGCGATTGGCTCTGTAATTGCTGGTGTCCTTCGTGTGTTAACCATGGTTGATGTTTCCTTCCCACAGACGGCGCCAAATGTTGTGGAATAAAAACTAGGTTACGAATATTGTGGCTAGGGTTTATGTGTATTTAATGCAAAGGGGTTGGTGAGCTTCAAGCTTTAATGACTGCTTCTGCGTTCGAGACTAAACGGTCCTCATAGAATGCCTACGTATCTCTGTATTAGAGAATCAAGCCAAGAAAACGTAGTTCTGAGATGAGGGGTTAGACCCTTTATATAGGCTGAGAAGCCCTAAAATCGTAGTAGGGTTAGGTGACTTGGTGGGCAAGTCACCGACTAGAAGAAGGTTCTAGTCTCCTTCCATGTATGAATCAGTTTCCATGTTGAGATATGTATCTTGGAGGTTAAGTCAGGCAGGAGTAATATCCTTATTTGACTTTTATTGCTGAGCTGGTTATGATCCCTAATATTAATTACGAAATTAATATTATAATTAGGATTTGGGCCCACCTGGTGGACCCCACGTTTGGACCATTCCAGGTCTAATTAATGCCACATTAAATGTGTCTTTAGGGCTTACTTTTAGCCCATATCACGTAGGTATATTATTGATTGGATATTATTAGATCTCATATTTCACATTAATTGAGTTTCTCATTGAAGTATGACCTTACATACACATATATAGATCATAGTATTACCATTATTTGCCCCTTACTATAATGCTAAGTTTCCTACCACCATCAGAACCACTTATAATTGTCACGTGCCGCTATCAATTGTCGCCTCCCATCACCACTATCGATCATTTTTCATCGTTACCAATCTTATGCCGCCATTTGCTACCAACGATCTTCTATCATCATTATTGACTATCAACAGTCAATTAATCACAAGTAGATATTGTTGATATGATGGAGAAACTATAGGCTAATTTGATAACTTAGGGGAAAAAAATTGGTGATTCTAATATATAAAATATTGATCTATAATAAAAATGAGTGATTTTTGTAGTACAAAATAGTGATATTTGTCATGTTTATAGTTTCTATATTAATTTGGTTTTTTGCGAAGTAAGACCATATATATTATGTTCAATAAAATAAGAATAGCATGATTCTTTTTTAAAATATGTATTTGTAGGGTATATTTTATCATAAATGTGATAAATAAGATTTAGATGAAATGATTATGCAAAATTGTTAGTCCCTTAGAGTATTATAAAAGGGGTTGAATGCAATACTGATAACTAAAAATTTTATCTTAACAATGAAATAATTATTCAAATTTATCAGTAAATAAATGCATTCACAACACAAGACAATATTTTCACAAAATAAATATTTTATCTATTTTGCGAAGGATGCTATAACCTGGAAAATTCATTTCCAGCTATAATGCTTTCGAGGGAGTTTTACAAGTGAATTTTAAAATGTTGTTATAACATTTGAGACATGGAGCTTCTAATATATATATGTGGCAGCTCCTTACAATTTCTCGCATGTGACCTTTCCTAAATGATAACTAGATAGATTATACATAAGTTACAAAGCAATCTAGATACATTTTATTTTTAGTTTACACAATCTTAGTTGTACTCTTCATTTTTCCCCATGCCTGGTTCATTAGTGTTCAAATGATTAATACAAATATCCATTTCCAACTACGTAGGCATCAGGAGTCATGGTACACTACCTCAATGGCAAACCTGTGAAAGTTGCTTGTAGTGAAGCAGGAAATGTCATGCATGTGCACCGGAATTATGCAGAATGGTAGAGTGTGAATTGAGACTCTACAATTCATCCAAGATCACTTTTGACGACACAAGTCTTCTTTTGGCAAGGTTTAATTAATATATCGCATTTGTAGACATAGTTATTTGACTAGGACTAGTTAAGCAGGTTATGTATTTTGTTTTGTGGATGGGTACTTTTATGAGTTTAGTTCATTTTGTGGATATGTAGTCATGTTTACTTGCCTTGGATTTGGTACTTCGGATATGCAGCTTATGTAATTTGGATGTTGATGACATTGATTTTAATTTTGTCAATGATAATTGAGAAATTCTTATCTATTTTTGGATGAGTTTATTTTGGATGATTATATTTATTCAATGCAGCAGGTTATGTATAAACAAGAAAAAGACAACACTTTAATTAATTAAAGGGATGACTATAACAATAAAAGAAAACAGTTAATATGAAGAAAGGTGATGTAAAATATCAAATACAACATCAGTTTAATAATTTAACATAGATGTCTAAGAGAACAATATAAATCAGTTTTTTTGTGACAAAACCGATGTTTATAAGTACATTAGACATCAGTCTAGGATGATGTCTAAGGTCACTATACACATCGGTTTTTTTATAAAGAAACTGATGTTAATAAGAACATTAGACATCAGTCTGGGATGATGTCTAAGATAACTATAGACATCTTTTCCAAAGAAAGGAAGTGATGTGTATGTGAAAAATAACTTAGTTTATTATATGTTTTCTAGAATACAAGGCATGCAAGTTGTTTATAAAATTAATTATATCTAACCTATTTTGTAGAACAACTGATGTGTATTGAATGAAAAACTGATGTCTATGTTAGCATAGACATCAGTTTCTGACTGATGTCTAGAATAGACATCTCCCACCTAGACATCACATCCAAAATAACATAGACATCGGCCAGAAACTGATGTCTATTAACCCTTTTCTTGTAGTGTGATGTTGATTTTGCATACTCTTGAATTAGTAATTAGAAAATTTTGTCTTATTCTTTCTTAAGGTCCTGTCATAGTCAATTGTCACACATTTGACTGAATTCCCCCAGTTCAAATGCTTCCTATCTTGAGACAGTATCTTTTTCTACCAAGTCTGCTGTCAGGAATGTTCATGTGTTGACAATTAGATTCTCCGCTATAGATGTTGTCAGGATAATTGTGTTGTCATGATTTTGCAGACTATATTATCAATACTGTGTACTGATGTTGTCCCAAACTTCCGCTAATGTTGTTGTCAAGACTGCTAAGGATGTGTTGAGTATGAAATAGACCTAGATAATACAGAGGGGGTGAATGTATCAACTTTTTCTTCAATTTGTAAATTTGTTTGTAACTTGTAGCTTTAGTATGTATGTTATATGACGTATATTGCGGAATGTAAGCAACACACAAACTCGCTTTAAATTTAACGTTGTATTAGATCGAAGGTGCTACAAACTATGATTACAAAGATAGAGTATTCTCAATTTCGAATTCTCATAGAGATATTCTAGATATTACAATTGAAATCTTAACAACTAAAGATATGAAAAATAATTTGTTCCTCTGCAAAATTTTGATGGGGCTGCGGCTACTGTTGCGGGTGATTAAACATGTGGTGGTGACAGAAGAAGCAGCTGACCGAGATGTGATAGGCGCAACCAACATGCGTGCGTGGCATACACTCGTCTTTTGGCTTAATTGGAAATGGATGGCGCGTGATACTTTTTCCAGGAGGACAATTAACCTGCCAAATTGTTTTAAGTCGAATTGTTTAAGTTTTGACTTTTGTTTTTGCGGGTACCTTTAATAACATAATCCTGATGTGTTTGTTTTACGCCGTGGCCAGCTAGTTCGACTACAAGGGTTGTGGCTGTTTATTTTTTGGGTCGTAATAATGGAATTTTTTTTTATCAGCTAAGTATTTTAGCTTGTCTTTGTTTTTCAAACTGGACGTACCGCCAGTTGAGGGTTTGTCCCGGCTGTGTGTTTGTTCAAATTAATGAAAAATCTTATTTTCTGGCAAAAAAAAAATGAGTTTGTGCACTTATAGAATATGTGCACAGTTCACTTTAACAAAATAAGTAACAGACAAACTAGTAAGCTAAGTTTGTCTAAACCATTTTGGTGAAAGCTGGTAACATGTAATTTCATCTTGTTTTGCATACTGACCAATCCACTTCTTTAGCTGCTTCACGTTAAATTTTTCCATAAACTTCTTTGTAGTCTTACCAGGTGCACACTGCAACAATTGAACCATTGCAGGTGCCTTGGTTTGTGTTAATTTTCTGTCGTAAGAATCTTCTTGAAATTTGTCTTTGACATAATTGAGAATTTGCTAAGTACTTGATTTGAGAACTACTTGTGAATTGCTAGAGATCTCTGAGTTCTGGATGTCTTTTTGATATATCGAATACACTTCTCAAGTGAGTGTTTTCACTTCTAGAATTCTTGAGTTGTCGAATAAGTCTTTTGACTTGTGGAATCCCCGAGATATCGAATAGAATTTTTACTTCTGGAATCCTTAAAATATCGAATCATTGACTGCTTTAATAAATTAACCAAATTTATTTCTCGATTTTGTATTTAGGCAAATTTTCTTTATTCTTCAAATTTAAACTGTGATTATTGCAGCCTTCTAGATCTTGTTTCAATTATTATTATATGACTGATTTGTACAACTTACATATTAATTTGATGCCTAATACTAAGTACAAAAAATGATAGAAAATTATAAAAGAGGTTTCTCAGTTAAGGGTCATGTAAATAATGCACAACATTACTATAATCAAATAGACTTGTTATATAGATGAATTCAGACATGCCTTTGTGATTAAGGATGTTGTCAGGAATTGTGTTGTCTTGACAAACTTATTGTTATACTTGTATGTTGTCAGGAATGTTGATTTACAGTGACTTTGGAGGCCTGATCATGTAGATAATCTTTTTTTTTTTAAGTTTAACCTGTTTATTTGCACTAATTATTTGACAGTATTCTTGATGATTACATGAAACATACTCTGACAATATATTTCACTTGAATTACATAGCTAAGTTGTTCTATAATTCGCGTGTCTGGAAAACCTGATAAGCAACTTAACTTGGCTAAAACTCCATTAAACTTAAACATGACTATTTGGCACTCCACTTAAATGGGCCTCATTTCAACTTAAATGATCATAAATTGTAAGTAAGAAGAGCTGTACTTTTTCCGCTCAACTTATTTCTTCTACCTAAAATAACAGGTTCCTTGTTCAATTGTTTCACGTTCATCAATTTTTATTTCTTTTCTATGCGTCTTAATAACAAAAAAATTAATTATTCATGTTTCTTTTTCTTTTTTGTTAATTTACGATGTTTGCATTTTGCTGAAATGGTAAAGTGTGTTTTTCTATTTTCTATTTAGCGTAATTGGTTTATTATTCTTTTTGAAATTTTGTGTTTCTTTAATTTTTTTTTCTATTTTTTATCATAAATTGGAGATTATTCCTCGTTTCAGAAAGAGGAAATAATAACTTGGAGATTAAGTTAATTATTATTAGATTCGTATTTAGAAATTTGGGAGATATTAGAAGCAACCGAAAATATGACGTAACACTTACATTTATTTTGAACGCTAAACTAAATTTATTTCATAAGAATCAAGAATAAATACTAATATGTTTTATTTAAAAATGAGTGTTGTCAAATGAGAAAAAGTGTTAAATTATATTTATAATATTAACAGGACAAAACATAAATTTAATATATTAAATATAAAAATATACCATATATAGATTAGGTTGCAACAAAAATATGATAACCTCCCCCCAACCCTCTTCTCAGTCTTTAGTTTAGGGATTGTCATCATCACTTGATTGGTGATAAGTTCGCCCTTTAATGTCTTTCTTTGATTCTATTTTTAATTTCAATAAATATCTTTCGAGAGTTTTAATTTATTGTTTAGTGAATTTTTTTACCCATTTTTTAATTTATTCTCTCCCTACAAGAATTTAGTTTGTTTTAGTATTTGGGATCGATATGTAGGATTTATAATAGTGATTCTTTTTTTGAATTGTATGGGATTGCAATTACGATATGTTGTTCGAATATATTTTGACGAGTTAAATATATATTTTTTCACGACTAACAAATTGTTAGATTATTTCTTTAAAAAATTGCAAATTTCAGCGATATGAACAAAAAATGCATCACAACAAATAATCTGCTCAATAATCATAGTTCGGATGAAAAATATTTCAATTAATTTATGTTGTTACATGTTTGTTTAATATTAATTATTTTTATAGATATCGTATAATCGTTTATTAATGAATTATTTGATTATAAAAAAAGTTCGCAACAAAAATATTTATTTTTTTAGTCCTCGGGTAAGGCATGTTATATTTCTAATTTATTCCTGGTTACCAAAAAAGGATTATAGATTAGGTTTCATTTAGTTGGGTTAAATTCTATAAAAACCAACATTTTTAGTTAAGACCGGAGACCAATATTAATCAAAACATTGCAAAAATTTATTTATTGAAAATCATATTCTATGAAAATCACTATACCATATCACTATACCATCTATTTCATTGAAAATCTTGAAGATCATATATGTTTTACATGCAAATTTCATTAAAAATTTTGAAAATCATGTATGTTCTGCAAACAAAATATTGCATAACGTATTGTTCTCCAAAACATGTTCTGCTTGCAAATCATATATTATTTTTAAGATTTTAAATGAAATAATAATGTTAATTGAACATTCTTTACAAATATATATGTTTTGCAATATTTTTAGTGCATAATATATATAATCTCACGTCTCCCTCAAATGATGATCTCCGTATAACTTAACTCTCATTTAGTTATCAACTTACCATGTAGGTTTCCAAATCGATGCACCAAAAAAAGACATTCTACACTTGTTCAACACTTCAGTTGTTACTCTAAAATGAATTTAAAGGAAAAAGGAACAAACATATCTAGTGACACCTAAGCTACGTGGATTGTGGATTACCATATTTTGTCACTTTTCCTAAGCTAAAACTCAAGTATGTTGAAATTTGACAAAGAATGAGGTTTAAATAATATTAATTAAAAAGAAACATGGTTATGAGTTTGTTGAATAAGAGCAATGAATCCGCCAAAGCGGATTGTCACCCAAAGAAAATCAAAGAATTTACATCTACTTTATAGAATGTCAAGGATTAGCAATTGGCCCCATGAACATTATGGCTACAAAAACTCATCAATTCTTATGACTTGAGACTTTCCTTTGCTGTAATTTTTCTTCTCTTGATAATATAATAATATTAAAGATTATATATGTACAAAGACACAATCATTTTAGAAAAGAAAATGACCACTACATTCCTTTTTATATCAAATCCTACCTTTTATGACCCACTATTTTCACTTTGTATTGCCACAAATAATGATTTTGGGGAGGAAGAGTACTATATACGTGTGAAATTTTACTTACCATTAACATATGAGCGGGTCAAATAATGTAGTTTAGGAATTGAATGCTGCAATATAAGCCTATAATTATTAGAAAATCTGAAAATCACTCCCATAAGACATCCGCTCCCTCTTCTTCTCGATAAATTACGTTCATATGCAGAAGCAAGGTACATCGAATAATTTTGGTTTAGTTTGATTTGTCTAAAATCTTTTTGAAAAAATTCGAACAGAAAACCATTTGCTAAACTCAAGTCTGATAACATGTTTGTTAGTATTGGTGCCCTAGAGGCAATGTAATACATTATATTTATGTTTGAGTGATTTTATATATTCGATATATATATGTTTATTATTGGCTTTATTTACTGCGAAATAAATAAAGTATAATAAATGTCCTTAGAATCTTGATACAAATTATATAGTTGCAAGTATGTGACTTGAACATGAGATTATATAATGATCGTATCATATTCTTAAATGTCCCTAGCCGAGTATTATTATTAATTAGGACAATAATAATACACTGAGGCTAGTATGATAATTGACTGATGACCACATCTCATTGGTCATAAGTATGAAGATACTAAAAGCAATGCATAGGTAACTGTACGAGTACAGGGTACTGGACAGACCCACGGTGAGATACATCATGGTAAATAATAAATGTGTCATATGTAATCTCACAGTGATAATGGTGTAATGATCCTTAGACTTGAAGTCGTTATAATTCTACATGAGAATTAATATATTTTGAATTCGTCAAAAGTTATCTTTAGCCGGATAATGATAAAGGTGAATATCGGATATATTATGAATCATGTGAGAAATATGAACGATCTAGATGGGATTTAAATCTCCTGATAAAGGAGTGATATTATCGGCCTCTTGTTTGAGTGAGACTATGAAATGCATGGCCATGCTCAAATGTTGATTTGATTAAATAGTCTACTCATCGATCAAGAAAATGAAGATTAAATTATGAAGAGGATGACACATTACATGCCTCGAGTTTAATCTATAGTATCATGATTTAAAGGGATTATATTACATGGAACATTAGTCATAAAAGGTTGATTGAATCGTTGATTTAATTATTGTTTTATTGGGTAGCAATAATGTGTTACTAGACGCCGCTTATTGTTTATAATTTTATTAGAGAATAAAATTATTGCCAATGAAATAATAACCTACAGGGTCACACACAAAGAATGTTTAAAAGGGAAATTAATTTATTTCATGAATTTAAATTAATAATAATTTAAATTATGATTTTAAATTAATAATAAATAATAATTCGAATTTTATAAAATTAATTAAGTGAGACTTGATTAGTTGAAGATAAAATTTGAAGATGTATTTTCTTGACTTATTTGATTAATTAAGTATGACTTAATTAATTAATTTAAATAAATAAGATTTGTTTAAATAAAATGGCCTAATTGTTTAAGGCTTTATTTTACTTTATTTCTCTTTATAAGCCAAGAGTTGGCAAGCCATTTGGGGGTGAACACAACTGAAATTTCAGTTCATATACTCAAGGGAGAAATCAAGATCAAGTCAAGAACACATCCGGTTATTTATTTTGGCTAGTACCTAATTCCGTGGCGTAATCGTTCGACGATTCAAGCAAGCATTCAAGTGTGGATACCGGTGGAGGAGTTGCAAGTTTAGCTCTCAAGATCAACACTTCAAGCTCTCAAGATCAACAAGCTAGGACCTCCATTTGTCATCCATTGGAAAGCTTTAACAAGGTACTATCTTATTCTTGAGAAATTTTATACCATGATCATCATTTTATACATGGATCCGGGACTTGGAATTCGTTTTTAATTGTTATTTACGTATTATCCGCTGCGTTTTCATGCCCGAATTCCAACAATGGTATCAGAGCTACATGTATAAAAGGATGATTTGGTGTTGTGTTCTTGAAAATGAAACATTCATGAATTTTTTTGAATTATGCCATGCTTCATTTTAACATACAAAAGATAATTTATAAATTGTTATAATTGTTTGTATGATGTTATAAATTGTTATAACATGTTTTGGATGATGTACTATATGCTAGATATGTTAAACACATCATTAGAATAATTGTTGAACTGATCAGAATTGAAAAGAAAACAATCTGCAATGTTTCTGGAGTTTCTGCAATTTCTGGGAAAAACTGGTATAAAAGGCTGTAACGCATTCTGGTAATGCGTGTCGGTAGATTATTACAGGTGTTGCGCATACGCGTAATGCGCATCAGCGGTTTATAACAGGTGTAACGCAGGATTCACATGCGCATCAGCGTGTGTGTTACAGATCAGTGGACGGCTTAGTGCTGTTGTTGATTGTTTTGTTTTAAATAATAACTTTTCCTTTTACTTTTGCTTTCACTTTAAAAAGGAATAGTTATTGGTTTTAATCATTATATTCCTAATGCTTTTAATGATTAAAGTTTTAATAATTGATTATTTAAATTGTGAATTTATATATTATTATTAATTTAAAATTTTATTAATTAATTTAATTTCGAATTTTATAATATATTTAAATTATGAATTTGAATATTATTATTATTAATTCGAATTTAATTTTAATTATTTTTTTAATAATTGAATATTAAATTTCGAATTTAAAATTATTATTAAATGCGATTTTGATTAATTTTAATTTTTAAATTCGATTTTTTAATTATTAAAATTGAATTTTAATTCCCTTTTAAATAATTAGGTATTTAAATTGTGGAGTTAAATATTAATCGATGTGATCATGATTAATGTGATGTCTATAATTGTTATATGAGCATGGTGCATTGGTTATGGCCTAAAGACCCGTAGAATAAATGTTGTAATTTTATTTATGGTCTGTAATAATTAAATACGACTTGCATGTCGTTATTCTTGTAATTATTTATCTCGAATGCAACTCGAGTTCTTTTGTAATGTATTTCAAAACGAGCTTGGAGGCAATCAATGGAGGCTTGGAAGCAATGAAGAATTTTGTAATAATTAGTTATTACAACCATAGATTGACCTTGATCTTTTCATAAGCTCGAAAAGATCGCATAGGATCGGGCCATAACCATTGCACGTTTAATTTTGCGTATCTGCACTTTACATATGATGCATGGATATATTAGATATATGTATGGATGCATGGATGTATGGATATTTTAGAATGTATGTATTAGATACGACACATATGCCATGTTTAAACAAGATAAAATCTGTAACGATTTAAGATTTAAACAGACGATCAAGATCGTTAATTTTTTCTAAAAATCCCTTAAGAAATATTAAGTTAAACAGATGCTTTCCAATAAATAACACTCATTAAATCCTAGATCATTGAGGAGTGGATTTGCCAAAGCAAGGGCTTCTCTTTTATCGTGGTGAGATGTGATTAAGTAAACAAGCTTACTTAAATTGTTATTATTGGGTCCAACTTAAATAAGTCGTCATAATAGGATTATGAACTTATAAGCATAGAGTTTAGTGAAATCTATTAGATAGATCGGAGCAATATGTTGTTCACTAAGCTATCCAAGAGTTATATACGATATAATTGACATAACGGTCTACCTAAATAATCATATTTAAGAGGAAAGCCAAAGCTGACTTAAAATATGATGAAATATGGATCTTGGCTCACTAGGAAATGTTTTATGGGAACCATTTTCCGAATTGATAGTAAGGGCTATTAATTTGATAAAAATAGTGGGAGGTATATTACGAATATGCTATAAATCAACTTGAACATAATTGGTTTTATGAAACATACGAAAATTGCAAACTAACTCATTTTATGCGCTTTTACAAAATTGTAGATAATAAATGGCAAACAACACAAATCACTTTTCGATACGATCAGTCCTAGAAAAGGAAAAGCTGACAGGGACAAACTTCCTAGATTGGTTTAGGAACTTGAGGATTGTCCTCAGGCAGGAGCGAAAGCTGTATGCCATTGAAGTTCCTCACCCAAATCCTCCTCCTACTGGATCCACACGTGCCGAGCAAAATGCTTATCAGAAGCATTTGGATGACTCAACTGATGTGTCATGCCTAATGCTTGCATGCATGGCTCCGGAGATTCAAAAGCAACATGAATTGATGAATGCTTATGAAATAATCGAGCACCTCAAAAGCATGTTTCAGGGACAAGCTCGCCAGGAGAGATATGATACGAGCAAGGCTTTGTATGCTTGTAAACAGGGAGAGCGAGACCCGGTTGGACCACACGTTCTTAAGATGATTGGGTACATTGAACAACTAAGTACCTTGGGCTTCCCGATTGGTCCGGAGGCTCAAATAGATTTGATCTTACAATCACTTAACAAGAACTTTTCTCAATTCGTTATGAACTACAACATGAATGAGATAGATAAGACACCCACTGAATTGTTGGGCATGTTAAGAACTGCTGAAACCAACATTCAGAAGGAATCCCCTGCTCCCATGCTGATGGTGAACAAAGGGGGAGCCAAAGGGAAAAGAAAGTGGAAAGGCAATAAGAAGAGGATTGCATCCAAATCTGTTGCCAATCCTAATTCTGCTCCCAAGAAGGCTATTAAGCCTAAAGGAGGTGTCGAAAAGGGTGATTGTCACCACTGTGGTAAACCGGGACACTGGAGGAGAAACTGTCATGCTTATTTGGAAGAGCTGAAGAAGAAGAAGGCTGCTGGCCAGACTTCTGCTTCAGGTATTTATGTTATAGAAGTCAATTTGTCTACTTCTACATCTTGGGTATTGGATACCGGATGTGGTTCTCACATTTGTATAAATGTGCAGGAACTACAAAGGAGTAGGGCACTGGCTAAGGGAGAGGTAGACCTACGAGTTGGCAACGGAGCAAAGGTTGCTGCTTTGGCTGTAGGGACTTACCATTTATCATTGCCCACTGGGCTTGTGTTAGAACTTGAAAACTGTTTGTATGTGCCTTCTATTTGTAGAAACATTATTTCTGTTTCTTGTTTAGACAAGAAAGGTTTTTCATTTACCTTTAAAGACAATGGTTGCTCTTTTGGTTTGAATGACATTACCTATGGTGTTGCACAGTTATTTAACGGTTTGTATGTTCTTAGTTTAGATACTCCTATCTTAAATATAAATAACAAACGACTTAAAACTAATGACTCAAATCAAACATACCTTTGGCACTGTCGTCTAGGCCATATAAACGAGAAACGCATTTCCAAGTTACATCAAGATGGTTTCTTGGATCAGTTTGATTTTGAATCATATGATGAATGCGAGGCTTGTTTACTAGGCAAGATGACTAAAGCTCCTTTTACCGGACAGGGTAAGAGGGCCACCGTACGACTAGAACTAATACATAGCGATGTATGTGGTCCTATGAGATCGATGGCAAGGGGTGGCTATTTCTACTTCATTACGTTTACTGATGATTTCAGTAGATACGGATATGTGTATCTTTTGAAGAACAAATCCGAAGCATTTGAAAAGTTCAAAGAGTATAAGGCAGAAGTAGAAAAGCAAACTGGCGAAAGCATAAAAACTCTAAGATCTGATCGAGGAGGTGAATACTTAAGCCATGAGTTTAAGAACTATTTGAGGGAGTGTGGTATTGTATCACAACTCACTCCTCCTGGAACACCACAATGGAATGGGGTTTCTGAAAGGAGGAATCGTACCTTGTTGGACATGGTGCGATCAATGATGAGTCAAGCAGATCTTCCAATTAGTTTCTGGGGTTATGCCCTGGAAACGGCTGCATATACACTAAACCGTGTTCCTACTAAAACGGTTCAACAAACTCCATATGAGATATGGACAGAAAAACGTCAAAGCATGTCCTTTATGAAAGTATGGGGATGTGAAGCGTTTGTGAAACGCCTAATGTCAGACAAGCTTGGACCGAAATCTGAAAAATGTATCTTTGTGGGATACCCAAGTGAAACAAAGGGTTATTCTTTCTATAATCCTTCAGAGAACAAAGTAGTTGTTGCTCGGACTGCTGTATTCTTAGAAAGAGAGCTAGTCTCTAGAAAAGACAGTGGGAGGAAAATAGATCTCGATGAAGATCGAGAACCACTTGATAACATTGAACCTGAGATGGAGCATGAGCAAGATATACAAGATAACACTGCTCAAGAAACACAGGTTGTTCGTAGATCTAGTAGGATTCGCTATGATTCAAGAAGAAATTATGGATTTCTCCTAATTGAAAATGACGATGTGATGCTCATAGATCAAGATGAGCCTCTCACCTATCAAGATGCTATGAACTCACCAGACTCTAAGAGATGGCAAGAAGCCATGAATTCTGAAATGGATTCCATGTATGAAAACCAAGTATGGACTTTGGTTGATCCACCTGAAGGGGTAAAACCTATCGAGTGCAAATGGATTTTCAAGAAGAAAATCGACATGGAAGGTAATATACAGACCTATAAAGCTCGACTGGTTGCAAAAGGTTTCAGACAAATTCATGGTATTGACTATGATGAAACCTTCTCACCAGTAGCAATGATAAAATCCATCAGAATTATGCTTGCAATAGCGGCTTACTATGATTACGAAATTTGGCAGATGGATGTAAAAACAGCCTTCCTTAACGGAAGCCTTGAAGAGGATGTGTACATGACACAACCTGAAGGTTTTAGAAATCCAAAGGATGCTGGAAAAGTATGTAAGTTGCGTAGATCCATTTATGGATTGAAGCAGTCCTCTCGGAGATGGAACATCCGGTTTGATGAAATAGTCAAAGGTTTTGGCTTTATTCAGAACAAGGATGAACCATGTGTTTACAAAAAGTTTAGTGGGAGCCATGTGGCATTCCTAGTATTATATGTCGATGATATATTAATAATAGGGAATGACATTCCTTTTCTACAGGCTGTAAAGACTTGGTTAGGACAAAGTTTCTCTATGAAAGACTTGGGCGAGGCTACCTATATATTAGGGATCAGGATCTATAGAGATAGATCAAGAAGATTAATCGGCTTAAGCCAGAGTACATATATTGACAAAATTTTGCATCGTTTTGGAATGCAAGATGCAAAAAGGGGATATGTCCCTGTATCTCATGGGATAACGATCTCAAAAGAGAATGGTCCTAAATCATTGGATGATAAAGACCGCATGAGTAAGATACCATATGCTTCAGCAATTGGATCTATCATGTATGCAATGATATGTACTCGTCCGGATGTCTCGTATGCTTTGAGCATGACGAGCAGATACCAGTCTAATCCAGGTGAAGGTCACTGGACGGCAGTCAAGAATATTCTTAAGTACTTGAAAAGGACTAAGGATTCATTCTTGGTGTATGGAGGTGAAGAGAAGCTAACGGTAAAGGGTTACACGGATGCTAGTTTTCAGACTGACAGAGATGACTCTGTTTCTCAGTCTGGATTTGTGTTTTGCCTAAATGGAGGTGCTGTAAGCTGGAAAAGTTCGAAGCAAGAGACAGTAGCTGATTCTACAATGGAATCCGAGTATATTGCTGCATGTGAGGCAGCCAAGGAAGCTGTATGGTTACGGAAGTTCATTACAGAGCTTGGTGTCGTTCCATCGATCGCAGATCCCATAGATCTTTACTGCGATAATAATGGAGCTATAGCACAGGCCAAGGAGCCGAGAGCTCATAGCAGAACCAAGCATATACTTCGGAGATATCACCTTATTCGAGAGATAAATGATAGAGGGGATATTCACATATGTAAAGTGCATACTGATGATAATATTGCAGACCCGCTGACTAAGGCTCTGTCGCAGCAGAAGCATGAATGTCACACTAGTGGCATGGGTATTCGATACATGGGTGATTGGCTCTAGTGCAAGTGGGAGATTGTTAGTATTGGTGCCCTAGAGGCAATGTAATACATTATATTTATGTTTGAGTGATTTTATATATTCGATATATATATGTTTATTATTGGCTTTATTTACTGCGAAATAAATAAAGTATAATAAATGTCCTTAGAATCTTGATACAAATTATATAGTTGCAAGTATGTGACTTGAACATGAGATTATATAATGATCGTATCATATTCTTAAATGTCCCTAGCCGAGTATTATTATTAATTAGGACAATAATAATACACTGAGGCTAGTATGATAATTGACTGATGACCACATCTCATTGGTCATAAGTATGAAGATACTAAAAGCAATGCATAGGTAACTGTACGAGTACAGGGTACTGGACAGACCCACGGTGAGATACATCATGGTAAATAATAAATGTGTCATATGTAATCTCACAGTGATAATGGTGTAATGATCCTTAGACTTGAAGTCGTTATAATTCTACATGAGAATTAATATATTTTGAATTCGTCAAAAGTTTAGCCGGATAATGATAAAGGTGAATATCGGATATATTATGAATCATGTGAGAAATATGAACGATCTAGATGGGATTTAAATCTCCTGATAAAGGAGTGATATTATCGGCCTCTTGTTTGAGTGAGACTATGAAATGCATGGCCATGCTCAAATGTTGATTTGATTAAATAGTCTACTCATCGATCAAGAAAATGAAGATTAAATTATGAAGAGGATGACACATTACATGCCTCGAGTTTAATCTATAATATCATGATTTAAAGGGATTATATTACATGGAACATTAGTCATAAAAGGTTGATTGAATCGTTGATTTAATTATTGTTTTATTGGGTAGCAATAATGTGTTACTAGACGCCGCTTATTGTTTATAATTTTATTAGAGAATAAAATTATTGCCAATGAAATAATAACCTACAGGGTCACACACAAAGAATGTTTAAAAGGGAAATTAATTTATTTCATGAATTTAAATTAATAATAATTTAAATTATGATTTTAAATTAATAATAAATAATAATTCGAATTTTATAAAATTAATTAAGTGAGACTTGATTAGTTGAAGATAAAATTTGAAGATGTATTTTCTTGACTTATTTGATTAATTAAGTATGACTTAATTAATTTATTTAAATAAATAAGATTTGTTTAAATAAAATGGCCTAATTGTTTAAGGCTTTATTTTACTTTATTTCTCTTTATAAGCCAAGAGTTGGCAAGCCATTTGGGGGTGAACACAACTGAAATTTCAGTTCATATACTCAAGGGAGAAATCAAGATCAAGTCAAGAACACATCCGGTTATTTATTTTGGCTAGTACCTAATTCCGTGGCGTAATCGTTCGACGATTCAAGCAAGCATTCAAGTGTGGATACCGGTGGAGGAGTTGCAAGTTTAGCTCTCAAGATCAACACTTCAAGCTCTCAAGATCAACAAGCTAGGACCTCCATTTGTCATCCATTGGAAAGCTTTAACAAGGTACTATCTTATTCTTGAGAAATTTTATACCATGATCATCATTTTATACATGGATCCGGGACTTGGAATTCGTTTTTAATTGTTATTTACGTATTATCCGCTGCGTTTTCATGCCCGAATTCCAACAATGTTATCATTTAAGATCCAACATTTTTTTTATGCTATTAACCATGATTAACACAAATAATACGAAGTACAAAATTTTAAATTCTGATATATATTAACTTGGAGATGAGAGACAGCGAGATAGGTCATGGGAATTAGGTACGTGGCATGGGATTTTTGAAAGACATATTTATAGGCATGTCTTTTGCTAAAAGGCATATTATTTTTTATTTAATATAAATTTTAAAAGGTAATAAAAAATTGATTGATATTAATATTATAAAAATAATACAATACTAAAAAGTTCTATGGAGTACTGTTTAATTGGAGTACGTTGAAGTACATATACGTTCTGCATTTAAAATAATTTATTATTTATTATTTTGCAAACCTTGTTATATGAATATCATAATTTCATTGATAATATTGAAAATCATGTATATTTTGCAATATGTTCATCTTGAAAATCCTTTATGTTTTGTAATCAGAACATATATGTTTTGCAACCCAAATGTGTTTTGCAGAACAATTCATTTTGCAATATTTTGGTAGCAAAACATACAAAATTTTCAAGATTTTCGATGAAATAATGATATTCATGTAATAAGATTTGCAAATTAATAAATTTTACAAAATTTTGAATGCAAAATATATATATACTCGAAGTACTCCAATTAAATGAGTACTCAAATCCTGAAAAGACATACTTATAGGCATTCCATCTCGCATGCCCAATCTAACATACCCGAACCACCATGACATGTACACTAATGGGAATAGAAGCAAGCCACTAGTCCTCTGATCCCTCTATAACCATAAACCAAGAAACAATGGAAAACCCAAAAATGATTGGTATCACATGACCCCCAAGATTGTGAAATTTAATGAGGTCAAGCCTATGTGATATACCATAGTACTAACTTTGAGAATTTAGACCCTATATCTCTGTAATTTTTGTCTTGTTTAGAGACTTTCCATAATTAAGAGAAAAAATTAAATAAATAAAAGAGAGAGATGTATGTGAAGTTTCCAAGAATACCCCATGCACCAGATTTAAAATAGAAGAGGGTGCAGGCAGCAAAACTTATGCATGTGATTCTCTCTCCATCTTCTTCATCTCTCCATACATCTGCATTGACTAAAACCTTCTCTTCAAATTCCAAGGCCATTTTTCATTAGAGTAATCAACTTGCACTTAACAAAAACCTAAACAAAACCAAAGGAACCTCAAAGTTCTCCTTTTACCTAAAAACTTTATAGATCCTCTTACACTTTCTGTTCTCACTAGCCACAAGTCCACCTTAACAGTAAAAAATACAGAATCCATAGGTAGCTCTGTCCTTATATGAGCTGGCCAGTTTAAATGTTTGGTAGCAATAAAAAACAGATGGGGCTGAAGAAAGATCAAAAGTTGGCAGCTTGTTTTTCACTTCTACTATTGACCATGCTTCTACATTTACAAATCACCATTTCTCCATGTTGTTGTGTTGATGCTAGTAATCAAAATAGTCACAAGTCCAGCAGTAGTTTTAAAGCAGCACCAGCAGCTTCAAATAACAAGATCAAAGGATCAGGCTTCTTGGGGAAGGTGGATGGAGAAAATGAAATTTTTGGTAGTGATAAAAGAAAAGTCAACACTGGCCCAAATCCTCTACACAATAGATAAGTATCTAGATGCATATCCACCAAGCTTGATCTTTCATTTTTCTTCTTCTTATTTTTTTTTTATCATTTTGAATCCATCAATTACTATTTTGTTTCATATTTTGTGTCCCTTTTCCTTGATGTTTTTCTTTAATTTATACACACACAATGTATGCATGTTATAATATGTGGTTGAATGTCCACAAACGTTTTAGGTTGTTAATACATCATCTGTATATGGTAAGATTAGGTTTTCATTAAAAGAACGTTTCTTTTTTGTTGTAAATTAATGATTGTAGAAATTTAAATATTCACGCAATCATGTTTTTACGGAGACTAAAACCCTTCGGAGACTTTCGAGCACATATGTTAATGTTGAATTTGGTTGATGAGATGAAAATAATCCTCAGAGGCTAGTGTACTGGAGCAATAATGATATTTGGAGTACTAGCATATACTCCCTCTGTCCCAACCAATTGTTTACACTTTCCTTTTTGCGACGTCCCAACCAATTCTTTACGTTTCCTAAAATAGTATGTTTTAACACTATTACACCCACTACTTCACTTATTTTAACAATACTTTACACTATTACACCCACTACTTCACTTATTTAAACAATAAAATCACTATTAACCCACTACTTCACTTATTTTAACAATCAAATCACTATTACATCCACTACTTCACTTATTTTATTCATTTTTCTTGGTCTTTGTGTTAAAAGCAAATGTAAACTTCCCGTCGGGACAGAGGGAGTACTGTATTTTGATTACAGTAAATTTGATGATGACTTTAATGAATGTAAATCATCTTATTTATGAAGGTTGTTGGTGTAATGAATATCATGTCTGCTTTTCTTCTTGTTGGTTGTTTGATGCTCTGATCCTTTGCAGCTGTAGGTAGTACTAGTAATATTTAGTAGTAGTACCTATTTATAAATAGGATATCTGAGGGAAGGATACGATTTCGATGCAGAGCTCATTTTGATTTTATCTAATTTTATATCATTGGCCTTGGCATTAATTAAAAAATTATACTATATATTAAAGTAGATGCAGGAGCGATACCACTCAGCTTGAAAAAGAAAGAGTTAAATGCATTTCGTGTACCTCAAGTATGCACATTATGCAATTTGTGTACTTAAACTATCAATTGTGCACTTTGTGTATCTAAATTTTATAAAACCAATCAATTTGTGTACCTAACCTTTAAATGTGCACTTTGTGTACCTGAATTTTATAAGAACATTCAATTTGTGTGCCTGAACTTTATATACATGTGCAAAATTTTATATTTTATATTAAAATTTAGAAAAAATTAATTAAAAATTAAAAGTCAAATATTAATATATTATATATTATATATTATATATAAGTAAGAAACAAAATAAGAGACGAATAATATATTGGTTTTTTTAACGGCGAATAATTTTGTTTTATATTTAATTTTTTACAATAAATTTGTAACATTCATTATTGTAGATTTTTGGAGAATAATAGTAAATTTTATTTTATATTTACGCCAATTTTATAAAGTTTAAATTTTATGCAATAAAGAATGTTTCAAATCAAACAAAAATTATTACTTTACATATATATATATATATTTATATATATATATATAATTAATCTATTTTTATATTTTAATATAAAATATAAAATTTTGCACATGCATATAAAGTTCGGGTACAAAAATTGAATTTTCTTATAAAATTCAGGTACACAAAGTGCATACTCAAAGGTTAGGTACACAAATTGATTGATTTTATAAAGTTCAGGTACACAAAATGCACAATTGATAGTTCAGTTACACAAATTGCATAATGTGCATACTTGAAGTACACGAAATGCATTTAACTCAAAAAGAAAATGAAAGGAGATATTATTAAGATTATTATTTAATTTCGTATCAATTTTTTTTTGTTTTACAAATCAAAAGTTATTGGTTAATCCAGTGAAGCTACAATGGCTGCACCGTACGGAGATGGTTAGGCTAAGAGTGTTAGGTAACGAGTAAAATAGCTAATTGGTCACTGTCACTAGTAACTTGCAAGTAGGTCACGAAGTTAAAAAAACTTTCAATCGTATCATGAAGTTACTATTAGCTTGCAATCACAATACTAAGCTGAAAAAAATTTGCACGACCGTTAAATTATGTTGACTTTTAACGGTTCTCCGTTAAAAGACAACACATTTTCGGTTAGGTCACTGAACTATGTGCTATTTTTCAATTAGGTCACTGACTGAAAAAAAATAAATATTCAAAAAATATCTAACGAATTTTTTTTTTTAAAAGATTATGTATTTTTTTAAATTTAAATTGGAATCATTCAAAAAAAATATTGCACTTTTGGTATCAGTTATTAATATCGAAAAAGATGGATCAAAAACTTGATATTTTTTTTAAATATTTGTTTTCTTTTACCGATTTACTGGCATATAAAATAAATGAATATGTTCAATTCTAAATTTAATTAAATTATAAATTAAATAAATGGAAAAAATGGATATCTAAATATTTGTTCAATTGTATCGATTTATAAGCATATGGGTTAAAGCGGTATATACAAATTAAATTTAATTAAAGTGTAATTATTTGGGAAAAATGTGAACATTCGATTTTCTTTACCTTTTATATTATCGAAAAAAAACTTGTTATCTTTTTTTTCACTTATATTTATTAATAAGCATATGATTGAATTGGTATGCATAATTTTAAATTTTATTAAAGAAAATCATTCGGGAAATATTTTAAAATTTAATTAAAATTAAATTTGGCTAATGATCTAATTGAAAATTGTTATCAAGTTCAGTGACCTACTTGCAAGTTTCATTGTGACATATCAGCATCTACATCATCTTTCCGTTAGATTTTTTAACGAAACTAATGGCAGTTACCAATTTGTAAGTTTCTAAGTATTTCATTAATTGACTGAAAGCTTTTTTAACTTCGTGACCTACTTGTAAATTACTAATAATTTTAGTGACCAATTAGCTATTTTAACGGTAACAAAACAATTTTAGAACATGTGTGACTTGTTATAATATGTATAGGAATTTATGAATTTTTTAAATATAAGTTGAAGCCCGTCAAAATTGGCCGGATTTTAAGAGTATTTTTATCTGAATGAAGACTCATTTATAAATAAAATAATGTGATAGTTAAAACTTCCTACTATAATTTATTTTTCAAAATTAATAAAAAAGAATATGTCACATAATTTATAGTTTTTGTTACACTAAAGTAAGAACAAGAATGAATTACAAAAAGCGATTCTAGCTTTAAAATAATGATAATTACTGTTAGCATGTTTTGCACAGTCTATATTCATGTACCAATCAATTGTAACTTGGATTTCTAATATTTACATTAGATACGGACAAAAAAATTGAGTGCAGAAATTGAATGCAGCCTCTCCTCAACCTGTCCTAATAATTATTAATATTTTCTTTGTTTTTTAAGTCAATTAATGAGATAACTCAAATGTTATTAGAACCAGTGTTCTAAATTAAGGCCGCCTAACCGCTTAAGCGGTCCGCTTAAGCGTCGAAGGTCCCCCAACCGTCCCGATTTTATGTTAGCCGCTTATTCCCCGATTTTATATAATTATTAAATATATATATACTTATGTATATAAATAATTAAATATATATTATATAATCCGCTTAATTGGTCCGCTTTGAAATCCGCTTAAGCCCCCGGCTAGCCGCTTAAGCGTTCGAAGATCGTCTCGCCGCCTAGAACCGCTTAGCGCTTTTTAAAACACTGATTAGAACTGATAGAAATGTATATAAGTTTAAATAGTAAAAAAAAACTATATAATATAATACTAGGACTCAATAATAGTGAATTCCTCCACCACAAATTTAGTAGTATTCCCTTTTTTTGTTTACGGGCATTCATTTTATAAATCTTTACCTTTTCTAACTTCCATAATGCATAGTAGTTTCGAAGTTTAATTTATAGCTTGATGCAGGGGGACGGAATATATGGGTCCTCTGTCCCTTCCTTTACTTTTGTGTCTCATCCTTTTTCTAATATAAAAAGAGTACTTGGATCTATTTTAATAAATAATAATTATTTATTAAAATGGATTCCGCAGGAGCACTTCTTTTGTATTAGAAAAAGGATGGGACACAAAAGGGATAGAGGATCCCATCTCTAGAATATATCGGGATGTCAAATTTTTCGGAATAATTTTTTTTTGTAAAAAATAGATGTCTAAATGAAGATTTTTGTAAAAAATAGGGGATTAAATGAAAATTTTTGTAAAAAACATGAGAACTAAATGAAGATTTTTGGAAAAAAAAAAGGGGATTAAATGATTTTTTTTGTAAAAATGGGGGGACTAAATAAAGATTTTTAAATTATATATAAACAAAATTTTCAGATTTTAGAATTTTATCAATTCTATTTAATAATTTTGAATGTGTTTAATTAAAACAATAATGAGAAGAAATTTAAACAAACTAAAGTATAGATTGATCAGTCCTTTTTGAAAGGAGAAGTAGAGATTAGTCTTATGCAATTAATTTTATTCATGCATAATTGTCTCCAAAAATTTAACTCATATGCCCCGAGTTACTATTCGTGTTATGATTCATACAAATTTAGAATAATTTGCATAATTTAAGAAACTTCATAATTAACGAGAACAATTTTGAGATCTAGCATTATTGAAATAATGACAATAATACCCCATTTTTAAATAAAGAATCTGAACGAAAATAACACTTATGGAAAAAGTGACCAAAACTACCTCATTGTTACGCATTTGGCAAGAGCATAATAAAAAAAAAGTTGGTGTTACGCATTCCATGTGGACTTAACAAAAAAAAAAAAAAAAAACCCCCTATTACGCATTTGATAAGTGGGTAATTAATACAAAATTTTTTCCTATTACCCCTTTGGAGAATGCGTAATAGCTATTACCCATTCTCCAAATGCGTAATAGTAAAGAACTGTTTCACTTATTACCCTTTTTTTAAATGCGTAACTAGTATAAAACCTATTACCCCTTTTTCAAATGCGTAATAGCGGGGTATTTATGGCCCCAATCAGCATTTTGGGGTATTCCAGTTACATGGTACAACATTTTGGGGTATTGTTGGCCAAAACCCAACATTATTCCTATTTTTATTTATAGCATTACTCCTATTTTAATTTGTAGCTACTACTTCTTTTTTATTTATTGATTTATTTTTTTAAGATAATACTATATATACCAAAAGTGTTTAGGATGACCTCAAGTTTCTATATGAGGTTAAAACAATTGCAATACAAATTTAAGGCTATTTATGTAAATTATTGAAAGAAATTTAATATTTACAAAAATGCTCCTGGCCCTTTACTTTATAACCACTTTATAACCACATATGTGTTATAAGAGACATTCTTGAGGTCGTCCTCAAGCCAAGTTTTCTCTATACTGCAATATATCCCAAAAATATTTAGAAATGACAAATATAATAATTTATTCATGAAATTTATACATATGCATGAAAATTCATAAATGATATGAATTGATAATCAAATATATTATGACAATTAAACAATTAACATATCTCTATTTTTGATCCATTCATATTACAGTGATGCACTGCGCCTCTCTTTGTAATTTTGTTTCGACCGGTTGGTTTCATTACGACGTCTCTCTTCCATTTCATTCTCATCTCTCGTCTTTTCAGTTTTTCTCCTAGTGAAAATATGAGTACTGAACTGAACAGAGAAATGCATGTGTCACGACAATATTTACAATAATAACGTGTAGGGGGGAATCACTTGAAGCTACGGTATATGCCCGGTGAGATGGAAACAAAGGCACTTGTGAATAATGATTTTATATAGTTAATGTAACAGGGTGCACTGTACTATAGTTCTACTATCTGGTTCTTTGTTACTCTACAGTTGGCAACTCCTCGATCGGACGGATTGGTTGCCTTAACATGATATTATAACTCGGTTTGAGAAGCGGTGTCGTGTTCGATTTCTTCCACTCTCACTTATTAATATTTGTTTGTTTGTTGTTTATCTGGTTGTATTGTTGTCTATATGATCAATCATAGAGAAACGTCTCGTACAACTGATGGGGAATGTTTAAATTTAAAGCAATTGGTTACTTAACATCAATATATTAGTTACTATTTTCTGATTAATTTTGATACAACCGAACTTCTAAAAATAAATAAATAAAGGAAACAAAAGTGTGACTATAGGTTATATCATCATCGATCAGCTTTATGTCCAGATGTTTAGTTTATATGATTGTATCTTTATGTATACGTAAAACTCAGACAGACTCTCTGCTAGTGTTTTACCATTGAGAACTCAAGTAAATGACATTATGGTTAAAGAAACCGAGTCTACTGCATATCAGTTTCCTTTCTTTGTGCAATCATGTTGAATGTGAGAATGTGAAAACTGTAGTGTAATTTTAATTTTGTTTACGATTTGTGTCGTTTTGAGAGCTAACTTACATTGTCACAAGTCATTTATACGTGGATAAGGCTGCATTATGCTGTAAACAACTAAGATCATATGTACATTATTGAATTGTATTGCAACACCCAGAGAAGACGTGTGATTAGAATGAAATGTATATCTCTGAAATCATTTCTCGTCAGGGCGAAAAAGCAAATTTTATTTGCTACACAGGTTTACAGGGAGGAAAATAGAGGGTTTGTGTGGCATGGCCAGCATCTTCCTAAATCGGACCGTGGCGCTAGGCACACTGGTTAAGATTAAAGGAAATAAGGTTGCGCCTTGCTACAAGCACCGGGGTTTTTAGCGCAGTGGTAAGCGCCTGATCCTAACAATTGGTATCAGAGCTAGGTCGCGGGTTCGAATCCCATTAGGCGCAGTGTTAGTGGCACCCAATGAACTACAAAGACATACAGTGATGAGTCGTGAATCAAGTATTGAATATACGAGGTTTTTGCTGGATTTGTTGTACCAGACGTTTGTAATGGTGTGATTTTTTTGTTCACGTCATTTAGCCATTTCTTTTTAAACAGTCCCTCTGTTATCTCAGATGGGAATATGGCTGGGGCTATTGGCCATCGCATTCACTCTAAATTTACGCTCACAAGCTCCAAGGGCTAAAATAATACAATAAAAAACGATCAGATTTAGTGTACCACTGTTGAGTCGAGAATATTTCAAAGAAACAAGTGCATTCTTTCCGCAAATATGAGTTTGACACTATAGTACTAAAGATTCTATAAGGAATGGTATGCACCATGCACGTCTTCAGCTGTGGAAGCAGAGTGAATAAGGAGGCACTCCAATTTTTTTTTTTGAATTGTACTAAATGTTGTAAATTTTACAAGAATTCGACTTGCTGCATAATTTTGTCGACATTAATCTGGAAGGTACTTATTAGTCATCAATTTGCTCTATATTTTTTTCATTATCTACAATGTTCGCACTGTTCTTAGGGTGTGCTCCCTCACTCTAATGTCTGGTTCTGCCAGTTTGCGTCCTAACATACACAGGCATATGTACTTACCCCTAATTCCAGCATCTTGATCTAAACATCACTACGCAAAAAAGCTTCTACGATTTTCCAGTTAGCAGTGACATCAAGCTCAATGGCAATGGCTCGAGTAGTAAAGATTCCATTAATTCCATCGCAAAGAGACTTGTGACTATCCACGCGTCGAGCAGCCCCCAGAAAATAACAACCGGCCTTGGCTAAGGCTAAGTCAGTGCAGTAGCTTGATTTGAGGTGATGCCACTGTTCTACTTATTTTTCATTCGTATAGTATAAAATTAAGACAACCTTTATTAGGAACTACACAATCCGATATTCACACACAACCAATACAGAATACACATAAAATTAATCGATTATTTAACAAGATCCACTAAATGTGATAGACTAACATCATATTGGGTTGAAAAGTCGATTTTTGTTTAACGAAAAACAAACTTAAATACTAAAATTTTTACCAAATTTGAACCAAATCAATTAAAAATTTAAAAACTTATATCCAAATCTAAACCAACTTTATTTTGGTTCAAATCTCGCTCCACATATGTAAAAATTGGTCCTGATCTTTAACAGTCGGATTTTAAACATAACTCAAACTCCGATTTTAAACCAACCTTATTTTGGTTCAAATCTCGCTCCACATATGTAAAAATTGGTCCTGATCTTTCTCCGATTCCTAAACCTCCGGAGCCCGCGGCGGAGGAGCCTAAGGCTGCAGAGGTCAAAGAAGTTGCCAAACCCGAAGAGAAGAAGGAAGAGGTTCATTTTTATTTCAACTTTGAAGAATGTGTAGATTTTTATAGTTCTGATTGTTGATTGATATATAATTCATGAGTTGGGTTGTTGAGATCATGAAATTGTTATTGCATTGCAGCCTCAGGTAATTACAGTGGTGTTTACACGAAACACGTAAATTTATTACAGTGGACCAACTCTAAAAATATGATACATATATAACTATAGAGCCTATAGTTTTTTACAGTACTCAATACAAAAGGTAGAGAGGAGATTTGAACCCCATTGGGGATCATCATATGTGATTTGTCCTCTCTTTAGTGCAGTGCGAATCAGCTTTATACAACATTTTGACAATTAGATGAATTATCAAGGCCCCAGAAGGCAAAAAAAAAAAAAAGCCAGAAGAAATTCAGCAGGAATTTAAGAGTCTTGTACTCGTGGAACTATTAGAGTTCAGAAACTAGGCCAACCAGCTCCTGGAGGCAGGAGCAATAAAAGCTGGTAGTAATAAACTCTTCACCAACGCCAAAACAAAGCCAACTAACCTTGGTTCTTACTTCTTTACTAGGGTGGACTCTCGAGTACATATAAAAAATGAGGGCCTCGCCTTTCAGGATTTGAACTCAGCGTTATGCAGAAAAATCCTCCTTTAAACTATGTCTCAGTTTCCTATCAAAATTTACAACTTCTAAAACCAACTATAAACTTAAAGGTGTAACCATCTAAAACTCAGTTGCCATCTCCGAAAACTCAGTTGCGCACTCCTTTAACAAAACTAATCCATCTAAAATATTGAATACCTATGAATTCGAACAACACTGCTGCTTATCTCACTCGTTGCATTTCTGTATTGAAGATACCAAAAAAGTAAACTAGTACTATTAATATGTAAGTTGCGTTTCTGGATTCTCTCGGTCGCAAATCAAGTCTGGGATCTGGAATCTTACTATGAATTGATGCTGTATACAACCAAACACAGAAAAGTAGATTGAGATGTATTGTTTTATAATATCACTATATCCTCTAGAGATAAGCAGCTATGTCTGCAAAGGTTTAAAGGGAAGAAAATATAGGTATGCCTGTAAGACTCGCACCACAGTCAACAATAAAGATATTCCCAGTCACATACTGTGATGAATCGTGAATCAAGTACCGAATGACAGATGTTAATGCTGGATCCGATGTGCCAGACGTTTGTAATGGTACAATTTTCTTGGACACGTCTCTAAACCATTTTTTCTTAAATATTTCCGCTGTTATCTCAGATGGGAAAATGGCAGGGGCAATTGCGTTTACTCTAATTTTAAACCTTCCAAGTTCTAAGGCCATCACCTGTAATTGCCAAAATCAGAAAAAGAATAAAGCGTTAACAAAAGGATTGCTTGGCAATTGCAATCCATATCTCAGTCAAAACACAAAGGTTATATAATCATGAAGAAATACAATCAGACAAACGGTTTACCTATTTCCCAGTTTTACAGAAAATTCTTACTATCATCTCAGGTAAGCTCAGAAAATTCTTACTATCTCAGACCTCTGAGAACTGAGATGCGAGTGATTGGATGAAGATCTTGCATTTCAGTGACCAGATTATAGTCTATGACAACAGGAGTTAATATCAACATGCAAAACATTTACTCACCAAATCAGAATGTGAATCAGGATCAGGTAGATCATATCAAGGCTAATTATTAGATTTCCCACACATGAAACTGATTTAACAATTTGGATAAGTTTCTTCATTTACTCTACAAGAAAAACATAATTTTCTTCGAATTGGCTTAAATTGAACAAAAAATATCACGACAACATTAAAAATAAAAGTACATTCAAGCAGAAAATTAGCTTGTACAATACCTTTGTCATGTTATTCATTCCTGCTTTTGAAGAACCATATGCAACACTTCCATGCTGCTGCACCCTATCTAGACCAAAACTACTGGAAATATTTATTATTGACCCTCCTTTTCCCGCTTCACGCATGTGTCTGCCAATGTACTTCGACAACATCCACGCTCCATTTAAGTTTGTTTGAAACACATCTTCCCATTCATCTTCAGAAATATCAAGCGAAGAATCTGTGCCACCTAATAAACACCATATTACAGGTAGCACATTGTGAGATTAGTTTCAAAAGAGCGATTTGCTAATATATCAACTTGACATAATGATACTTGTTAGTTTCTTAATGTTATGGTATGGACTGAATGATTTAACTAGTACGTCAATTACTTAAAAGTCAATAAGAATTTACTAGAAATATTAAACACACTTGAGTAGATATTTGGCCTCTTTTGCACACACTTCCTATGTAAGATAGCTCTACGTAAGAAAGGTTAGTTTTATTACACAAAAAATAAAAAAATATATATACATTAAATGTGTGAAATGGAAAGCCTAATGAAATAGGGTAATCAGGAGGAAGTTCAAGATGAAGTTGGTTAAGAAGTAAACAGAATGTGTATTGTAGTTCTTTAGTTTGGTTGTCCTAGTACCCATTCGTTGTTATGTTCAAATTAATTGTTTTTGTTGTCGTGTTGAAGTAGTTTGGTCTGATCTGGAAAGTTTACCCTTGTTTTGGTGTTTGTGCTACTTCTTGCACATCTTTTGTGTTTCCCCAGTTTGTGTTATGGTTGCTTCTCCTGCTATAGCCAGTTTTTGGTTTTTGTTCTATTTGAATACCCTGATACTCCGGACCTTTTTTAATATGTAATGGAATGTTGAAAAACAAGTATCAGTATGTTCAATATGAGATGGGCATTTTTAGCCAAATGCGAATTCAAAAACAAATGTTCACTATTGCTGACTGATTACTCTCATTACACTGTTGATTCTATGATTGTGTTCTTGAATACAGGAGTACATAGTTTAAAGTTGCAGCCTCAAACTTTGAATTCTAATGTTGGTTTATCTCACTATAGTTAAGAAAGGAGCAGGGTGAATTTTAATAAGCACGTGTCCTTGGCCTACGAGCTAGTTTATAGGGTTGAGATAGGCCTGGTAGTAATCCGAACCCAAGTTACAATGATCTGTAAGTGGGATTTCGGAATGGCCCTAGGCGGAGTCCGTATGGTAAAAGGGACATACTTGGTGTGCGCAGGAAATCAACATGTAAACTCCTGTCACACACCCAACACAAGCAATCTTGTCCCATACTTGTACTCAGTTTATAAATGAGATATCTCTAATCTGTAGTGTTTTCCCTCCGAAAAAACGGATCACAGGCTAGTAGAGTAGACCCTCCTGAAGCCCTCACACCTGTGTAGCTGTGCGCCTGTGCCACATTGCTCCCTAAATTTTATTTTTTTCATTTCTATCTAAAATTCAGAGAGTCAAGGGAATATCATGGTAAAGAAAATTGGAAGTTCAAAGCTAGACTAAACTTTTGCACAATTTTGTGAAACATATTTGAGTTACACAACCCTAAACTCCTTTAATCAGACTGTTAATCTTCAACAATATGAAAAAAGAAACATATAAAACGTGCAAGTAACCTTTTTACAATCCTAAAAAAACATAAACTTTGCATTATCATTTGTAAATCCAGCGATGAGGGCACGGTAACAAAGATGGTACCTCTAATTCCAGCATTGTTGATCAAAACATCAATATGTCCAAAGATGGCCCATGCTTTTTGTGCAGCCGCTTCGATAACTAATCGACTGGCAGTGACATCCAGTTCAATGGCAACGGCTCGAGTAGTAGTAGAAATTCCATTGATTTCATCGCATAAAGACTTAAGACGGTCAGCACGCCGAGCAGCTGCCACAATAAAGCAACCAGCCTTGGCCAAGTCAGTGCAGAACTCACGGCCTAGACCAGCAGATGCACCTGTGACCAGCACCAACTTACCCTCCAGATCGCACCATGGTTCCATTTGCCTAAATATATTGTTCTCCATCAATAATGTCACCCGCTTTCTTTTTACTATATTGGAACAAGTTGAGTCATTGAGTTGGATTATTTTATCTCTATTATTGCTGACTACTGACATGAGCACTGAGCAGCCCCCCAGGCCCCAGGCAATTCACCAAGTACACTTAACAAATTTATAAAAATAATATTATTTTACGGACCTACCAGCAAAAGAAAAATGAAACTTGTTAATAAAATAAGCCTACAGTTGTAAAATCACGCAAACTGCTCATAAACCGTATACACAAGTTGAATTGACATTAGTTTAAACTTGAATTTTTTAACCAAACGAGTTCCAACTCGTTACAACCCAAATATTATACACAAGCTGAATCGACATTAATTTAAACTCGATATTTTGAACTAAATGAGTTCAAATTCGTTACAACCCAAATGCTGTCTCCAAAGGTTTAAAGGGAGGAGAATATAGGTATGCCTGTGAGAGTTGCACCACAATCAACAATAAAGATATTTCCAGTCACATACTGTGATGAGTCGTGAATCAAGTATCGAACAACCGACGTCAATGCTGGATCCGTTGTACCAGACGTTTGTAATGGTGTAGTTTTCTTGGTCACGTCTTTCAGCCATTTCTTCTTAAATAGTTCCTCTGTGATCTCAGATGGGAATATGGCAGGGGCAATCGCGTTAACTCTAATTTTGTATCTTCCAAGTTCTAGGGCCATCACCTGTAATAACCAAAAATGAAACAAAATAAAGCACAGATTGTGAAATAAAAATCGCTGAAAAAGTCAAAAATAGAACATTCTTAATACATTGCAGAGAGAGAATTAGACAAACAATTGAACTGTCAACACAAATTCACGGTGACAACTGACAAAACATCTCAGAAACAGGATCTCCAGGAGCACTCTTTCAATCCGAACTTCAGGGGTGGGGTGGTTTCCTTGAAAAAATTGATGTGCTTGGTTCCCTAAAGTTGGCTCTTGTTTCATAAAACTTAGCTGTGGGCAAATCGGGACTTTAGACATAAGAAAAACTGAAAGCGGTTAAATATAATGTGTTCTGAACACGTGTTCACTGTGGAGTGTGGGAAGATTAAGAATTAGTCAATCAATTTGCTTCACATTGTAGGTTATGTCAGAGGTTGTACTATTACTGTGTGGCTGTCATGGATTATTCTGACCTTGCTTGTGTTTTTCTTCACACATCGATGATTCATGAATTCAGATGTTTGAGAGGTATAAAAATAATAGAGACTTAATTCCCATGCTTTACGATTTACAGGAATGGTGGAAAACAACTAAAAATTCTTTGAAAATTGGGAAAAGTCAAACTTCATATTAATCCTGTTTCTGAGCAGAATGAGTTCCAATGCCATATGTTAACTCCTTTAATTATTAAGTTTTTGAGAAAGCTTAACAACTATTGACACTAGGCATCGGAGCACAAATGCTAGCCTATATAGATCAATAAATGATCGATCTGGTAGCCAGTATTGTGTAAAGAATTGTTCAGATACATTTCCAGTTCTGCAGGCAGTCAATGACATAGAAAATCTTACTCATGCAAAACACTACATCTTTTCAGATCAGAATGCAAAGCACGATTCTGCCAGATATTATCACAGCAAACATCTATATTTCCCAAATTTTTTATAATAGGGTACGTAGAACTATAATTTGTTGAAGCAGAGGAAAAATTCAACAAGCTTGTTCAGTATGAGCTGAAGATTGTGACTTCAATATTTTGTGCATGGAATAAATGTGATTGTCGAATTTACTCCAATGCAGAGTTTACCACTGTATTTAAAAGATATATACATGTGATAATGATACCTAAACAATGTAAAAGTTAGAAACTAGGAGCGATTGATAGACAACATGCAAGTACTACACTTAAAACTCCATTTTCTCTGCAAAAGAAACAGGAGTTTCTTCCAAATGGCTCAAATGAACAACATACGAAACATGTCAGCAAAAAATAAATGATTTAGGGATACCTTAGTCATGTTGTTCATGCCTGCTTTTGAAGAACCATATGCTACACTTCCATGTTGCTGCACCCTACCTACAGCAAAAATGGTGGAAATATTTATAATTGATCCTCCTTGGCCCGCTTCACGCATGTGTCTGCCAATGTACTTTGACAATATCCATGCTCCATCTAAGTTTGTTTTAAAGACATCTTCCCATTCGTCTTCAGAAATATCAAGTGAAGAATCTGTCCCACCTAATAAAAGCATAATTTCAAAGAAAACACATGGTGAGCTTAGTTTCAGAACAGTACCTCGATAATATATCAACTAGACATTATAATAATTTTTTGTGTCTTTATCTTATGGTATAGACTGTTAAGTAACCGGTCCATTTAAGGTGTCAGAGGAAGCCACAAACAAGATCTTATGCTACAACAAATATTATTCAACATAGACCAAGAAGGCCAAGATTACTTTGTAATGAAGTAGATGCAGCGTGGATAATGGTTTGTAGGAACGCTAGAGAAACTTCATTAGCTCTGATACTGAAAGACAGGAAAAGGCGGATAAAAGAACTCTACATATCCAGCATATCTTACTTGTACAACATGTCATATGTCATAGGGAGTAAGATGTAGGCAAAGTTTACATCTTCTCCTAGGAGTATTGAACACAAACTGTTTGGGTAATAGAGTCCTAGAGTTTACCATGCTAAACAGTAATTAAAGGTTGTGAAACATCAACATATGAAAAGCCAGAAACAAACAATAATGTCAAGCAATAAAATGTGGGATAAAACAGGCATGTGACACAAGAACAAAAAACTTGTATGAAGCGACAGAAAACTGAAGAGAAAATTACAGACTTGTAGACCCTGTAGCCTGTAGGCCACCCTTGATAACTTTTATATGTTGAGATTAGCGGAAGATAAATAAGAACAATAAAGAAGAAGAAGACTGCCATATGCACAAGCTGAAATATATTAATGAACTACATTCTAATGATCTTGCCAATAATGAAAGTAAAAGAGGCTTTATATAGGGCCAAGTAGACAATTACTAAACTACCCTTACTAAATTTAAACTACCCTTCAATACTCCCCCTCAAGCCAATGAGTGAGAACAAAGTGAAACTCTTGGCTTGAAGTTAAAACTCTTGGCTCTGGCTCTGGTGCATGGCTCTGGCTCGTAGATCGCGGCTCTGGCTCGTGGATCGCGGCTCTGGTGCATGGCTCTGGCTCGTGACTCGTGACTCGTGGCTCGCGACTCTGGGCTCATGCCTCTAGCTCTGGCTTCTTCTTCTTTCCCCAGTAACTTCAGAATTTGGCGGAATCTTCTCCACAGTAATTTCTGAATTTGGTGGAATCTTCTTTGTCCCCAGTAATTTCAGAATTTGGTGGAAATCTTCTCCCCAGTAATTTCTGAATTCGGTGGAATTTTCTTTATCCCCAGTAATTTTAGAATTTGGCGGAATCTTCTCCCTAGTAATTTCTGAATTTGGTGGAATCTTCCATACAAATGATGGCAATGACTTCCATCTTCATAAACAATGGCAATTACTTCCATTTAAATGATGGCAATGACTTCCATCATCCTCAAACTCATAAGAGGTCAGCCCGGGTACCATTCTAGCAACTTCAGCTTCCTCAACCAACTGTAGTTGGCCAGTCCACTGGAAAACTGTAAGTAGCAAAACCAGGCTCAAAGTGACAGCAAGTGAATCTTTCACATTTGCTGTCACAGTTGACTCTATGAAACCTGCGGGATTGGTTATAATTTCAGTACTGCCGACATTTTTATCAGCAACAACAGAACTTGGTCTTCCCATATCAGACAGAGCTTCGAAAGCTAATATTTCGTCAGCCCCAATGCTGCTAGAATCACTTATTGCCGAAAAAGAAATAGAGCTATCTAGGCTCTGATCACCTTCCACCGATAAAAAATCATCTTCCCGGCTTTCTTGGATTAGAGCATCATTAGAAATCAAGTCATTTTCCTTTTCAGACATCAAATCAGACACTGCAGGCCCGACACTGCTTTTTCCAGGCACAGACACCCCTACGCAATTAGAGTCCATCTCAGAATCATCACAAATGATATCCTCACTCTTACCCTAAGTATATTCATCAGGACTTTTAGCTACAGAGTCAGTCAATAAACTTGTATTGTCTGTCATGCATCAACTTGAGCTTAGTAGTATCCATATTGTTAAACAGCCTGTCATTATTCAACTAATTCATCACCTTCTACTGTCATCCAAAACAATCTTGACACATGACAGTGGATATGAACATAACATATTCTATTCCCAACGAGCTCAACACAACTATAAGAATCATGAGAATCCAATTTATTTCTGGAATGTAGATCTGCCCAAAAATATGTTTTGAGGTGTGAACAACTTTGATCCTGGGAAAGCAACCAAGAGCATGGCATTGCTTAACAATAGAAAAGGTAGCAGTGATGATGGCCTGACTGGCAACAATGGCTGCTAGAGTTGCGATAATGAAGAAAGGCCAAAATATAGGATCAGGTATGGAGTCATAAAAACTGTTTGGAATAGAAGATATGTTTTTAGACAAAAAAATCCGCCTGGCCCATGTATTGTACAATCAGGCAAGGGTATACAACAGTTATAAACGCAAGCCTTATGTTATGCACTGGCCCAACGCAGCTGGGCTATCAACTTATACTAACGAACAGCCCAAGACAGGCCCATGGATAGAAAGCCCAAGGGTTAGCAAATAGAGATATAAGCAAGAAGGCGGCACAGGAGGGGGTATCGAAGAAGTATCAGCTGTTCTCATTTTACTTGTTTTACCTAGGAGAGCATGAACCTCTCGAAAGTTCATCTATCTTTTGTGTAGTTTCTTAATTTCAGGGAGAGTATTGGCCTCTCGAAAGCCAAATATCTGTTTGACCCCTAAATACATCTTATTATTGCAATTAATGTCATTCCCTGGTTATTCGATTGGGTTCATTTGAATTATACAAGTCAGTTCATAACAATTGGTATCAGAGCATACGATCCTCGCGACAAAAAAATCGAAATGGGTGAGCAAGGTTTGGGGGATTGGAGGTCAACAATGGTGGAACAAATATCGCTAGCAGTCAACACGGCTATGGCTGAAACATCGCATCGATTGGAAGCATGTATAGCTCGATTCTGTGAACAGGAGGAGGTATTGATGAAAACTCTCAAGGATGATCAGTTAAGATATCAGAGAGAGGTACGCTCTTCTCTTTCTTCGATAATGTCTCATGACACTACCACTGAATTTTCTGCACAACGGGTGTTTGATGAAAGTTCTAATAGAAACTCTGATTTTTTTTATGGGTTTTTTCATTATCGGGGTGATAGTGGGTTTGGTTATGATGGGTTTTTAAGTGATGAAATTAAGAGTGTTAATGTTGTTGGAAAAACTGTTTTTACAAGTTTGGATGATGAAAATAATGGAGTTGAAAAGTTAATTGATGATATTATGGAGGCGTCACAACCTGCAATATGTGCCCCTCAAGCGTTTGATGAAATTCCCGTGAAGGTGAAGGTATATGATGTCCCAATTCTAGAAACAAGTTTACATGCCCCTAACTCTGTTATTTTTCATGTCGAGTCAAGCAAGAAAGCTTTGGCACCAGTTTTGAGCAATAAGCTTTGTAGAAATTTAGTGGTACGGGATGGTCAAGGTGAAATAATGTGTTATAGGCTTCACGAGGATGAGCGAGGTAAAGGTCCTGACAAGGGTATTAGCCACTCTGCTAGCAGTTGGCAGAGGAAGAGAGAGCAGCTACTTCAGGGACTTGGGTGGAGACAAGGTTTAGCTGCTGATGGGGGCGACCGAATTGTTGTTAATCAGCCCGTGCTTGAAGGTCTGGAAGACGTGGAGGAAGAGGAGGACAGGTTGGCTTGCATGGTATGCAGAGAGGGTTACAGTTTGAGACCTACAGACCTGCTAGGTGTCTACACTTATATTAAACGTGTCAATCTTGGTGTGGGGACTTCGAGAAGTGCTCGAGAGGATTGCGTATACACAACAGTTAGCCATTTTAATATCATACATTCTCAGTGTCATCAGGAAGCTAAGAGAGCAGATGCTGCTCTTAGGAACCCAAAGAAAGAATGGGAAGGAGCAGCCCTCAGAGATAATGAGACTCTATGTAATAATTTATATCCGTTGAGAGGTCCCTCTGTTCCATTAACACAATACATGCGATACATTGACCAGTACTGGGACTACCTTGATGCTCTTGGACGTGCTAATGGAAGTCGGCTTCGGTTATTGACTTATGACATTGTCCTGATACTTGCTCGGTTTGCTACTGGAGCCTCATTTAGTACCGACAGTAGAGGTGGCGGAAAAGAAAGTAACTCAAAATTTCTTCCATTCATGATTCAAAATTTCTATCCTGGTGGTGAGGAGTTAAGTTCATTACAGTTTATAACATTTTCTGCAATAGACAAAATCAGAGCAAACCAAACCATTACAGATGGTAACACAATAGTATCAGCAGGTAGAAATTTCGAACTTGGTTTTTTCAGTGCAAGAAGTTCCAAAAACATGTATCTTGATATATGGTACATGATGTCCAAATCAACAATATGTGTTGCTGCTATCTTAGGCTCAACCTTTAATGGTGAATTCGAAGATGTAAAGCTCTTGAATGATTTACTTCTCGAAAAGAACCAGATAACAGGATGGGATACACCAATTCATGTTGATGCTATGAGTGGTGGATTCATTGTTCTAGTTAGTACCATTGGGATTTGGAGCACGGGTGGACAGTTCTTATCTTATCTTTTAAATTTGGTTTTTACTCAGGCACTGGGTACTTGGCGTTGGAGGCTGGGTATTGCCGGACTTCCAGCCTTGGTGCAGTTCGTAATGTTGCTCTCACGTCCAGAATCACCTCGTTGGCTTTATCGCAAGGGTAGAGAAGAAGAAGCTGAGGCCACATTGAGAAGAATGTATCCAGCAAAGGATGTTGACGCAGAGATTCAAGTTCTCAAGGAATTAGTAGAAGATGAAAGAAAAGCAGCAGGGGATCTCGAAAATGTCAGTTTCTGGACCAAAATGAAGACACTTCGCCAAACCAAAATAGTGAAAAGAGGACTCATAGCTGACGTGGGTCTTCAGGTCTTCCAACAGTTTGTCAGTATAAACACGGTCATGCACTACAGGCCCACCATAGTCCAGTTAGCTTGTTTTGCCTCCAACCGAACTGCACTCATGTTTTCACCCATGACTTCAGGATTAAATGCCCTTGGATCTATAGTAAGCATATATTTCATAGAAAGGACTGGAAGAAAAAAGCTTCTGGCCATCAGCTTGGTTGGTCTCGTAATCTCACTCATGCTTCTGTCGGCAGTTTTTCAGAAAACTACAAACCTTTCCCCTCTTTTAGAAACACATAACTTGTTTGTATTTTATGAGGCTAGTAATTATGTGGACTCTTTTTTGTATGAGGATATTTTACAAGGTGTAGAAGTAGACACCCAGCTGAAGGCAGTTGATGGTGAGATCAAAGAGACTTGCAGTGATGTAACCATAACTGAGGGAGGAGCAATCTGTATCACACAGAAGAAGACAGTCTTGCAAATCATAGCATCTGCTGATGGAGTGGTCGATGCTCGGGTTGGGAAGTATATTGTATGGGTATTTGACCCAGGAGACTGTGACTCACCCAAGTCTCAAGGTAACACTACCATGACTGCAAGACCTCCAACCTGGGAGGAGGGAGCTACAACGGCACAACAGTTTTCTCACTCCCACCTTGAGGACAAGGTGGTTCTTGGAGGGCGGGGTAATGTTATACACTGGCCCAACGCAGCTGGGCTATCAACTTATACTAACGAACAGCCCAAGACAGGCCCATGGATAGAAAGCCCAAGGGTTAGCAAATAGAGATATAAGCAAGAAGGCGGCACAGGAGGGGGTATCGAAGAAGTATCAGCTGTTCTCATTTTACTTGTTTTACCTAGGAGAGCATGAACCTCTCGAAAGTTCATCTATCTTTTGTGTAGTTTCTTAATTTCAGGGAGAGTATTGGCCTCTCGAAAGCCAAATATCTGTTTGACCCCTAAATACATCTTATTATTGCAATTAATGTCATTCCCTGGTTATTCGATTGGGTTCATTTGAATTATACAAGTCAGTTCATAACACCTTAGGCTGTGAAATGACCAAGATCAGCAAACATGGCTTCAGTACCTGTTATGGAAAGAAGGACCCCTCCAAGTGATATCCACCAGTCTCTTTAAAGAAAGTAATGATATAACGCGGAGAGATTGCAGAGACAATCTTCGGATTCCAATGTATGATGTTGTATAACCCAATGGAAAATATTGATACTAACTATATAAGAACAATCGGTGCAAATGCAAAAGCTAACCTATGGGTACCGGCATGCTGCAGTGCAAATAGGCCAACCAGTATGACACAAGCAGTTAAACCAGTATGGCACAAGCAATTAGTAGAACTTCACCTCGAGTCAAATTGCTTTTGGCAGTTTCAGGTCCTAATACTGATGATAAAACAGATATTATAGGAGTGAGCACACCATCACCAATAACCATGCAAGCCCCCAGCAATACCACTATAAGAAGCGCTATACGTGACTATCTATGTTTTTCAAGAAATCTAAGTGGCGAAGAGGACGGATACTGGCCTGGAGGGCCATGCTTGTATGCAGACAACTCCTCATCAACTGCTTGTTGGTTGGGAAGCAAAGACCCATTTGAAGGTTCCAATTTAGGATCAACAAGAGGCGACAAAAATCCAATCAACAAATTCAGTAGATAAATCCCCAACACATTCCACCACATTTTCTGGTTTAGGATTTTAATCAAACACTTGGTGTGTATCTTCATCGTTCACTTCGAAGTCTACACATCCGTAATGATCACAATCAAATAAATTAGTACAAAGACCTTCAAGATCCAAATAAATTAGTACAAAGACCTTCATCTTGAATGAGTGATCCGACCCGAACAATGAAGAGAGAAATGGAGCGCTGGGTATTGTTATGGCAATTACGATTTTTAGGAGAGTGTGTTACGTTAGGCCTCGAGAATCGGAGGCTCCGATACCATGATAACTTTTATATGTTGAGATTAGCGGAAGATAAATAAGAACAATAAAAACATTGATTTCAGAAACTAAGATTATTTACCTCTAATTCCAGCATTGTTGATCAAAACATCAATACGTCCAAAGATGGCCCATGCTTTTTGCACAGCCGCTTCTATGATTTTCCGATTTGCAGCGACATCAAGTTCGATGGCAACGGCTCGAGTAGTAGTTTTAGTAGAAGAGATTCCATTGATTTCATCGCATAAAGACTTGAGACGATCAACACGGCGAGCAGCAGCCAAAATATAACAACCGGCCTTGGCTAAGTCGGTGCAGAACTCGCGTCCCAGACCAGCGGATGCACCTGTGACCAGCACCACCTTGCCCTCTAAATCGCGCCATGGTTCCATTTGCCTGGATACTTTGTTTGCCATCAATTTTTTTCAACGGCTTACTTTTAGCCAAGGTTGTAAAAATCGGAAATCGGACCAACTCGGTTTTGATTCAGAAAAATGAGTAATCGAAAATTCGGTGAGTATTCGGAATGAGTACTCGGACTACTAATCGGATATTGTTTTTTAACTTTTTTTTTTCTCATAATTTATATGTATTTATTCTAATTTTAGTGTACATGTGTTAAACTTAAAACTTAACAATAATATTAATTTTACTAATAATATTATTACAACCCTGCTAACAAGTAATAATATTAATATTACTAATAATATTTATTCTAATTTTACTGTACATGTGTCCAAGTAATAATATTAATATTACTAATAATATTAAAACGTGATATAAGTGTATGTATAGAATCTTTGAGAGAGAGGACTTTTAATTGGACCGAATCTAGATTATAACTTTAGTCTATAAGTTGAGCAATAAAAATTATATTTTAGTACTTAGCAAAAAAAATAAAATAATTCAGTCAAACTCGAGTTTGACCCCGATTACTCGGTCGAGTTTGACTCCGATTACTCGGAGTCAACCCGAGTCTTGACCGAGTTATAGCAAAAACTGGTTTTTGGTCCGATTAGTCACTACTCGGATCGGTTTAGGGGTCCAAAACGAGTACTCGACCGAGTACTCGGCCCGAGTTACCGATTTTTGGAACCCTGTTTTTAGCTATATAGTTCACGAGTTGACCATTCTATATTAGTATAAAAATATTCAGCATTATACATATTTTAAGTAAAATATGATTGACTATTTTTAGATTCATTTATAATTACACAAAACAAGGTAGGGATCATTATATAAACTAGCTGATAACCCTGCGAAACACGGATCGAGTTTTTTTTTTTTTGAAATTACTCATTTTTCTTTTCTTTTGTTAGCGTTAAATTTTTTAGATTTTATTATTTTATATAATCTATTAATAATAATATTAATTTTTTGTTTTTTTGTATTATTAAATATGAAATATGACATTATTTGTTATCTATATTATATATTGTAAACGAAATCATTATTTTTATGTAATTATTCTCTAGAATTCTTTCCTTGAAAGGAATTTAGATCCAACATAAATCGTACCAAGTTTCTTTTTTTTCTTTTAAAATTTTAGTTCATGGTTGTGTAATATTTTTCTTATATCATAAATCGTACCAAATTTCTTTTTTTCTTTTAAAATTTAAGTTCATGGTTGTGAAATATTTTTCATATATCCAATTTCATAACTAAATTGTAAATTTTATTAAATTTATGTATTAACTTTTTATAAGTTTTAAGTTGTAAATTGAGTAGTTGTTGTGTATAGTATTTTTTTATCACCAAGTTCTTCGTTTTTTTTAAGAATTATTTTTTAGTTATAGAAATTGCATATTAGTCATTTTTTCCAAGTGTTCTTAACGTAATTATGTGTGGACCGTGCAATTATTAGCAGGATTGTGCAATTGTAAGCAGATTTGGCATAGGTTTTATATTTTTTAATTAAAAAAATAACATAGAATTTTAGTAGAATTAGGAGTTTAGGGGTGAAACCAAAATAGAGTGCGAACCAAAAAATTAGTGAAACAAAAATATGGTGCGAACCAAAAAAGTAGTACAATTAAAAAGGGATTTCGCTTATTAATAAAGGTTATAGATTCATGAAAAATGCTAAAAAAATTAAAAAATTATTCCTAAAAATTTCCAAAATATTTGTGTGTCTTCATTTAATTGGTAACTTTTTTAATAAAAATATGAGATCTTGCATGTATGCATACAAGTTTAAAACCCGTGCAATGCACGAATTTTTCTAATATTATACAATTTTTCATTAATTTGTGTATTGATAATATTAAGATAAGAATTTTATAGGTCTAAATTTTTAAATGGAATGATTTAATTGCAATAATTAGATATATGGTATCCGTTATATTTTTAGAAAAAAAAAAAGAATTTTAGTCAGAAAACATAGAAAAGATAATACGATTTATCTTAAAAATGTAAATGATAAGTTATTGGTAATTAAAATATTTTATTAAATAGAAAAGGTAACATTTTTAGCTGAAAAAGAAATTAGTTTGGTATTATTAATTATACATAAGAAAAAGGTAACATGCTTTAGAGAAAAAAAGAAATTAATTAGGTATTTATAATTGTATTTTTTTTTTACATCTTTCAATTTGAGATAATGACCAAAATGCCTCAAAATGAGGTACCCATGGTCCAAAATGCCCATTTTCGGAACTGTTGGCCCTATCTATCCACGGGATACGCCACTGGCAACGGCGTATCTGACGTTACTGTAGCAACCAGAATTGACTTCGCCGGCGACAAAAACGAATTTGGGGGATTCAAATCCGACGAACGAAATGGTATGAAACTGGTATAGGCGTGTAATAACCCGAATTTTCAGAAAATGATTTTAGTATTAATTTTAAGAATATTAATGTTTTCCTAAAATGAGGAGGAAATTTTTATTTTATTTTATTTTATTTTATTGTACTTCATTATCCAGTTCAAGGAATTTCAAAAGCGAATTATTTAATTATTGTCTGGTTCAGTGTAATTATGAACTATATTATGTGATTATTGTCGGAAGGTGGAATGTATGTGAAGTTGTGTTTATGTGTTTATATGATGATTTGTGTGAGTTGTGAAGGCTGATGTATTTTATTTATATTTTTGAGGATTTAAATATATTTAAATCATGCATTTTGATCCTCTGTTAATTTTATAAAATTATCGGAGGAATTAAAAATCATGAAATCTCTTGAAATATTATCTTTATATATTTATTGAGTTTTAAAATTATTGGGAGAATTAATTTGGGTGTTTTGGTATTTTAAAATGATTTTAAGAGTTATGTTGCAATTAAAGGATCAAAACTTGCAAAATTCATATTTAATTCATTTTTGATCCGGAAAATATTCTAAAAATATGTGGGTGTTTATAATTTTATACTCTTCATTTTAAAAATGAAAAGTTTAATTTTCCCAATTTTCTATTTAATTTCGATTTATAAAAGATGTGTATTAGTTTTTACAAGAATGAGTAGTATTTTAATTGGGCCCGAAAGATGTTGTTAGTAATATAAGATTGGGCCAAGCCCAATTCACCCAAAACAAGCACAGCCGCACAAACAGAGAAACGGGGGGAGAGTAAGTGAGATTTGGGGGAAAAAAATTAGGGATTTGGGAAGAAATTGAATTGGGGGATTTTGATTGTGGAAGCAATTGGATAATCTATCTATATATACGTGTGTGTGTGTGTGTGTATACCAGTGTGTGTATATACCAGTAGGTGTATGTATATTAGTGTGTGTGTACGTGCGGGAGTGTGTGTATGGCGATTGGAGTTGCAGGCGGAGGAGTCGTCGGCGAGGGAAGCAGCGGCGGCGATGACACGGTGGTGGCAGGTGCGCGCATGGAAGGAGTGGAGGAAGGCGGGGAGAAGACCAGCGGGGAGGAGAGGAGAGAGAGAGAGAGAGGGAGAGAAAAGGGAGAGAGATGGTAGAGATTTTCTCCGGTGGCTTGACTTTCGGATCGGAACCGAAAGGTATAAATTTTATTTGATTAATTTATTTATTTTATTTTTTCAATGTAATTATTTAATTCCTCATTTTAGAGTAATTATTATGTGAATTCTTGTAATTAAAGTAGATTTAAATCTTGATATTATTGTGGTAATTAAGTTGGATTTAAATTGTAAGTTAATATACTAATTTTCGTAATTAGATTAATATGGTGGATTGTGAATACTATTGGGATTTCCGTATTTTATTCGGAGAATCTATATTTGTGATTAATCGTAATTGTTGAGTTTAGTGATTGCTAAATGTTTAGTGCTAATTGCTAATTGTTAGTTTCCAAATTGTAATTTTAATTGTTAATTGCTAAGTGCTAAGTGCTAATTGTTGTTGTCTTATAAAGTGTCGATATAAGGGTTGGTTAAATTGTAAAGGTCTATGTGCTAAATGGTATAAATTGGGTCATAGTATATGTTGGTAGTATAAATGTCAACTACATGGTGTTGACTTACATGTGGATAAACTTAGTTTACTTTCTTTAAATGTTGAGGTGCCGCATGTCTGGGCGGATACTTTTCTTTATGTGCTAGGTGCCGCATGTCTGGGCGAATACTTTTCCTTATGTGCTAGGTGCCGCATGTCTGGGTGGGTACTTTTCATTAATTGTTTATTTTATGTTGCTGCAAGTTGAGGCAGCTTTATTTTTGCAAAAACAGGGTTGAATTGTATTTGAGGGGCTGTGCCCATAGTCCGATAAACGAATACCTCATGCCGAAATTTTCTAAAAATCCCCTGCATTTTAATGTACTTAACTTATTTGATTTCAAAGGTTTAAAGGTATGATTTGGGTGTTAACTGTATATGTGTATACATGTTAAGTGACTTAATTCGAGGGTAATTGTTGTCTCGAGGTTTATGTGTTAATTTGAGGATTAAATGTGTCTTGAGGATTGATTGTGTATTAATTGTGTGTCTTTATCGATGGATAAGGTATCTGTTTGGAGGATTGTCTATATATTAAATTGGTTTAAGTCTATTAAATGGATATAAGTGTGTTATGTGCATTAAGTGGTAATAGAGTAGTCAATTATAGGAAGGACACCTATAGTTTGACTTTATGTGACTTAGTGGTAATTCTGAGTGGTGTCTACTCGAGATACGAGGTAGGACTGACACATACCCGTAACAATTACAGTACCGTTAGGGCGTGATCAAGTGGAGCAACGTGTATCAAAAAGGAAGGATCGAGGCGTCGCGTAAAGTTCATGGAACTGCTTGGGCGAAACGCCAAGGATTTATTCGCTGTGTTCCGTTTGATGCTAAGGACCAGAGGCAAGTTTATTTATACATACTCTATCGTTCAGATTATATTTATTTTAAAATATATGAAATGTGTGGAATAAGAATTCAGTCCATATTTGCAAGATTTCTTCTATCTTTATCTTGATAAATTGTTTACTTTTAAGTAAAATGGTTTGACTAAAAGTATATGTGATATGGAGAGAGTGATATACTATAAAGAGTAAAGTGATATGGGAAGGAATGGTATCAGTTGTTATTTATGGTTAATTTAATGATATTATGGTATCAGTTGTTATCTAAAGTTATTTTATAATATTACAATTATGTGTAAATTGGGGATATTTGAGTTCTAAACAGTTTCAGACATTATTAATAAATATTTTGTTATATAAGGGGACAAGGGTTGATATTTACAGATTTTCTTAAAAGGGATTTACGTGTAAAGTATTTTAGTTGGTGTAATTTAAAGGTATTGATATGAATGGAAAAGTGGAAGGGGTTATCTTGAAAGGTATATTTTCGAAAACCCGGACAAAGTTTTTTTTTAGAAAGAATTTCGCAATAATTAACCTAACGGCAACATCACCAACAAACTAGTGTTTATTTAATTAGTAGATACCTTTTGAAGCATCTACTGATTAAATAAACCCTATTCGTCTAATTAAATTTATTTAATTAGATGAATATTATTTTTAAAACGTTTTCTTACAACCGCTTTGTCCCGGAATAATAATAAAGATATTTTGATGGTTATAAATGTGACATTTTTGGTTAAAAATGTCTGGAATGATAATGATAAATGTTATTTTAATGGTCATTTAATTTAATGAATATTAATTATAATATTCATTTAAAAAGGGATTATTGAATAGTTATTCTTTAGATATTTTAAGTGTTTAAGGATGATTAAATATTGTTAAAAGGTTGTTTAAGGAATTTCATAGTGAAATGAATGTGTGTCTTGAATGGATATACCTGTATAAATGTTTTCAAATGATTATAATACGGAAATGAAAATGGAAATGATATATGTGAATGGAATTGTGAATGGAATATTGATTGACAAAGGGGGATTGCAACAGTAAGCGTAAGAGGCTGTGTGGTAGTGGCACAGTCCAGCATCCAATATTTATTCCGGCCCAAGAGTGCCGAGGGAGGATGTAGTGGTGGACCTTCCTCCTGGGGGATGGTGGCGAACCTACCTCCGTCTACCGGTAGTAAAAGGGACGGGTACGGAGGACGACTGATCATCGTGCCTCACGTATTCGGCAACAGTGAAAATCCCCAAAACTTAAAAGAAAGAATTGATAATGGTTTTCAGAGTTGTGTACTGAAAAAGGAAAATGGTATGAAATGATGGAATTGTTTTACAGTAAGAAGAGAAACTGATTTTATATTACTTTTACATACAGTTGTTTTATAAAAGGAAATGGAAAAATTATATTGAGAGCTTGATTTTAAATGTTATATTACCTTGAGATATTATACTAAGATGATGTATTGATTATTATCTTGTTATAGAAGAGAACTGATGTTATATTATCAATAAGTAAGTGATTTCATATTGAATAACCAACAAGTTTATGTTGGTGTACTACTGCACAAACAAGATGTGGCTATTTAATTACTTTGTTACGACACCTTTTATATTATATTGGTACAGTGTTCAGTTGATATTGTTTTCAAACATTATACTTTCCCTATAGAATTTCGTGGTTATAAATGTTTCAAGAATGATATTAAGTATCAGTTGAATGTGGAAACCCATGCATGTGATGGGATATTTTGATAAACTCTAGTAATAACTTGCTGAGCAATTCTTTCGCTCATACTTGCTTGTTTTCAAATATTAACTTTTCAGTGGAAGGTAGCCGGACGAGGTTATCTGCATGGCTTAGATGAAGCGAGCAGTGTGCCCTTATGAAGACGATATGATCTAGAAAGTTTATAGCTGGAGTAAGTTATATGTAAGTATATTGATGTGTAATATATATGTTACTTTGCGCAAAATAGTATTAGTTGCTGGTGTACTTCTCAACGAAGTTATACTAGTAGTAAGGGGTTGATTCTTGTTTCTAGCCCTATACCCTAAAAGATGCTTGGTGGTTGGGGTCTCGAATGTTGTAACTTAATTATTAATGACTACAGATGGTTTAATGTGGTTAATCAGGTGATTTGTTATTAAGGATTTCCGCGTGACGACCAAATCCTTGACCCCGGATTTGGGGACGTTACAAGGCGTGTAGAGGGTGAAGAGGCGATTGCAATGGTATGTATAAGATGATTGAACAAACACGGGAGGGAGGTGAACGGAGGGAGAGAAAAAAAAATTCGTCGGAAACGCGATTTGAAAGAGAAGCGGCGAGATCTCGAAATCGGACAAATGAAATTGTATGAAACTTATATAGGAATGTAGAGGAGATGAAGCCGATTCGATTAGTGTGTAGGTTGTGACTGGACGACCATAGGAGATGGACGAACGAAGAAAGAGAAAAAAGCCGCCGGCGAGACTTCTCTGGCTTCTCTCTGAAAATGAAGAAGACGAGGGATATGCCACTACCAGTTGCGTATCCCTAGATGCGCTTATGGTAGTTGCAGATCTTCGGTTAGATGCGCTTATGTGAGCAGCGTATCTCTACAATTCGTCGTTTCCAGAAGCGTGTCTCAGACAACACTCTACCACCAGTGGCGTGACACAAGAAACGGCACTGGTAGTAACGTGTCCCGTGGGTATTTTTGGCCACGCGAGTTGACGGTGGGTATTTTGGTTCCCCGTCTTTAATTTGTGGGTAGATAGGGCCATCACCCTTTCAATTTTGGCTTTAATATTATAATATATATATATATATATATATAAGTAAGGATATTTAGTTAAAAACGTACTAAATTATTAGTGAGGGTAATTAAATAAAAACACGAGGTACCAAAATTTTTTATGTTTCAGCTATTATAATATACTATAGATATTTTTGCTTTAATATTATAATATAAATAGATATAAGTACTTACGTAAAAACGTACTAATATATTAGTAATATATTAGTAAGGGTAATTAAGTAAAAAGATGAGTTACAAAAATTTTTAATGTTTAGGCTATTACAATATTATGACTATCTTATAACCCATGTGATGCACGTGTTTCTTTTAATATGTTATAAATTTTATTTATGCTATAATTATGTTTTTATATAATCATTATTTTGTAAAAATTATTTTAATATTATTTTAATACAGTTTAATATAATTTTAGTTAATGATATGCATGATTTAAAATTTATATTAGAATTTTAAGTTAAATATGTCGTTGACGGAATTCGAAACTTGAATTTTTAGTAAAGTACTTTAATCATAAAATATACTTTAAAATTACATCTAATGGTTCTTATTAATTAGTAAAAATCTAACAGCAAAATGGTGTAATATTTTTGGGTATACATTAATGATTGCAAAATTATGTGGTTTAAAACTTATATATAAAATTTTAAAAAAAATACGTCGTTTACAGAATTCGAATCTTGAAATTTTAGTAAATTAATTTAAACATAAATTTTTTTTTGATAAGCAGCAATAATATATTAATATAAGTTGCTAGATTACAATATAGCAGAAACAACCAAAACACTTAAAGAAATATACTAAACCACTGAAAATACGAATCCTCTACTTCCTTCAATATATTGCTTTGGACTTCACCTGATCCTTGACCTTTTACCACTCCAATCTGCAAATCATTGAAATCCAAGCTTTTCATCTTCGAGATTTCTTTAGAGATTTCCCCACCAATTGACCAAGCGATTCCACCACTTGAAAACTGCAGCAAGCATGTTCTCATTGTCAACTTCTGCCATCATGCTGACATCCCTCACATGAGAATTACCCTCCCCATTTTGCATAATCACTGAAATTTGCACACCATTGTTTGCCTGTTGCAAAGGGTCTTCAAACGGAATAATAGTCATGTTTTGACCCTGAATACCTTGAATTTGAAATCCTGTTGAAAGCACCTCATCCTCCGGAGAGTGCGTAGGTGATGCATAAAAAACTTCTCCCATCCCTAGATTTGTAGCTATGTCAAATGGCAAGAACAACCCCATATCTCTATCCAAGTATTCTTGCAAATTTCCAAAAACATCAGGGGCTTCCACAAACGATGACATGTGTTCCATTCCATACCTTACCATGTATTCCACCACTCTATTAGCATCTTCCTGAACAACTGTGATACGACGGGCTGCGACTCTATTGTCAAAGAAATTAGTATAAAGAATACTAAACTGATTCAAAACTTCCTACAAGTTCTCTTCAATCACCAAATACTCCTGCAGCCTGATTGTATCGAAAACAAATCGATTGACAGTTTCAACATGGGTCATATCCTCCTCCATTTTTAAAGCTTGAATTAGGATGGCTTGAATAGCCCAGAGAAGAGCTTTAGCTTCTGTGAACCTTGGCATTGGACCCATAGCTCCCCACAATTTTTTACCCATCTTATTTCTCATTAAAGTACCAACTCCACTGGTATTTTCGTTGCCCAAAGAGAATTGAGATTGAACAAAGTGGACATTGATTTTGACAAAGAATTCTTCCGGGGGTTCCCAGAAATTTTCCATGTTAAAACTAAAACTAGAAGAAGGATTGATGCCAGAGGAAAGACCAATGAAGAAGTATGAAATGCTCTCAGAGCTGAGATATATAAAGAGAAGAGATTACGAGATAGCTGATTGGTATTCCAATGACAAAATACACCTGGATATACGATGGAGTTAATTTCTGCAGGATCATATTTATGCTCAGAGGTGTTAATAAAGGGGAAAAGAATAAAAGAGTTGGTAAATAACCTTTTTTGCCTTAATTTTGTTTCGAGAGATAATAATACAGATGCTGACTCTTTAGCCAAAGGTGGCTTATGTAGACAGTCCATCTCATCTTATTAGGCTGATGGTTGGGTTTTGGAATAGGTTCGTTAGATGATATAATGAGGCCTTATTCTTAAATTTTCTTGTGAAAATTGTAATTTTAATTACTTTTTAATAATCAGTGGTTGGCTAGCTTTTGTCCGTTAGTTTTCCTCAACTGAATCATCAGTTCCCTACCTCATTATCTCTTTTGCGGGTTTCCAAGATACATCATGACTCTATATGCTGTATTATCTCGAGGTAGGATGTGAATATGAACAAACAACAATTCTTTTACCTCTGAAAATCTCGTTAGAAATGATATGGGAAATGTGTAAGATTGCACCAAGTTCTGCTTCCAAACTAGTATTCACCATCAAAGGTCCTAAAAAGGAATGAATAATCAAGCCTCCTTTATCCTTAATCCAGCCTCCTATACCTCCTAAATAATAACCTTCATTATTTTTACCCCATGCCCCATCTACTCCACAAATAATATTATAAGAAACCATTTATATCTCCAAAATTCTTTGTTATCTACGCAGCGATGCACAACCATAGCTCCCTTGGGGTTTATCTTCCATAATGGATCGCTGCCAAGAACCATTAAATTCCCAGACTTTCCCCATTTATTTATTCTAATAAAAATTAGCTCTTCAAGTCAAGCTCGAGACACTCTTTTTTTCTCAAAAATAGCTTCATTCCTAGATGTCCAAATGGTCCAGATTGTTGACGCTATTGTTAAAGCCCAAATGCTTGAGAAACCAACTTCTTTCTCCACATTGAGTAATTTAGGAAGAGAGAAATGACCTATAGCCTGAAGAGAGCTAAAGTTGCTCCACCAATGGTCTATGTAGCTCCACGCCCAAGTAACTAATTCACACCTTCAGAACAAGTGATCAATGCTTTCAACTATGACCCCACACCATCCACATCTGTCTGAACTCAAATTGATTCTTCTGTGTAACAGTAGATTAGTAGGAACAATACCCCCACTGCAGTTTCCACATGAAAATCACCACTTTTGGTGGTAATTTGGACTTCCAAATAGAGTCCCAAATTTTATTGTGAGACACCCTTATTGTATCTTGTCGAGAAATGAGACTACAAAATTCCTTTGCAGAGAAAAGGCCCTTACCTGGTCTCCACAATAACTGATCCTGGGAACTCTGTAATGTGATCTCCTCCACAATGGCTTTTAAAGCATAAAGATCTCCTACATCTCTGTTTCCCGATTTTCTGGACCATAACAAAGTCGAGGCATTTTCCATTAAGAACCAAGCTTGTAAAAAAGCTTTTACTGAAACCTTTTTGTGATTAGAAATTCTGAACAATCTAGGAAATTGTTGTAGCAAAGGACCTTGTGGATGCCACCAATCTTCCCGGAAAAAGACCAGTTCACCATTTCCAATACTCCAAATAAAATTCTCGTTACTCACCAAAATAGAAGTCTCTCCACAAGAACGAATTCCGATGATGCTGCTAACAATGGGAGAAAAGTCTTGATGCATTACGATCGAAGATAAATCAAAATTTATCAAATTGCCATACTTCTTTACCGGCAATTTATTCCATAATCTTCCTCTTTCCTAAATGAAGCGCCACCACCATTTAGCAAGTAATGACAAATTGTTATGCTTTAAAGGAATAACACCTAAACCACCTTCGCATTTCCTTTTGCAAACTTTTTCCCAGCTAAGTAAATGAATCTTTTTTGACAGTATTCCATCCACATTACGAGACCCCCAAAGAAAATCTCTCCTGATTTGCTCTAATCTCATTAGAATAGTTTCTGGAATTTTGAACAAATTAAACCAATAAGTAGGTATTCCATCTAAAGTAGCTTTAAGCATAATAAGTCGACTTGTCATTGAAATGTTTTCAGTGTTCCAGGTCCTCAATTTTCCATGAATTTTGTCTAGAAGAGGAGACCAATATGCTACTCTCTTAGGAGAGACTCCTAACTCTACTCCTAGATAACACAATTTCCCTACACCCACCTTGCAACCAAGTTGGTGTACCTACCTGTCAATAGGAACTTCACCAAACCCAAATAACTGTGATTTATGAATGTTATGAGAGGAATTTGGTACAACACTTCGAGAGAATATTGCTGGAATAACGGATGAATCGTTTGATTTCTGGCTGCAGAATCGGCGTTCAAGCGCTTACAGCCCGACGTTCAACTGCCAAAGTGGGCGGTTGTTTGTAATGATTTTGGGACTGAGTTTGCAAGGTCGCCGGACAGCAAGGACGGAGTAATTTCTACTCAGTCGATCCCAGCTGCCAGAGATGTGTATTGCACAAGTTTTCTACATGATCCATGTAGAGTGAAGTGAGATTCAACCCTTGCAAAATGCCCACATATCCTATATTTATAGGAATCAAGTCCCATGTAGTTCTAGGGTTTTGGACTCCTTGTTGATAGCTCAGCCACGTTTTGATAAGCCTTATCCTCCTCAACCAAGCTGATCCAGTTGTTATATATCCATAAAAGCTTAATTATCTTCATATTTATATGATTTTCCATCATATATCCATGTATATATACATAATCCATGTATATATAATGATTATCCACCATAACAGAGGTTGTTGGGTCGTCCCTGATGTTTAGGAATTATCCAAAAGTCAGTTAGAGTGATATATATCCGTTCTCCTACAATTTAGGAGGCTGCTGGGCCAATTCCCGCGGACTGTCGGGGTACGAGTGTGAACCCCTGCCTGGAAGCCCTTCACCTGCATGAACCCCTATTAGGCCTCCCACACAGCAGTACCTCCATCTGGGGTTCAGACACCTGAACCCCTGCATGAATGAACCCCGAACCAGATGCCAGAATCTTCATCTTTCAGTATATTTCCAAGGCATATTGGGCCAAAACATCCATACCTAGTCCAGCCTATCCATCCATTTCCACATTACTCAAACTCGTGACCTTAATGGGCCTTAAATCAAGCCCAAGGCGGATTTCGAGCACAACAACTACCCCCCGGTTCCTTGTAGCCTTTTAATGCAAAAGGAACCAAAGTATGACATGATCTAATCCTTCCTTATCTTCCTCAGAGAAATACATAGCTTCCACATCATGCTTCCAAGCTTACATGAGCTAACTCGACGTAAAAAATAGAAACCATAATGCTTTCACATATGGACCCCATCTGAATCCTTAAATGAACTCATTCCACATACCTTAGACTATGCATAGCGCACCAGTTCCAATCATGAGCTTTTTATCTTTATCACCTGAACCTACCAACTTCCAGCCTTCTTCCTTGAAAACCATAGCTTGACTTCTCGATATATTTCTTTTCCTTGTGAGGTTGGCCTCCATGTGTGAATCATTGTGGGTGAAGCCATGAAGCTTCCGCTGTTGCATATAGGCTTCAATCTTCCAGAACCCTGTGCTACCAAGACAACTAGAAAAAGTGATTAGCAACATGAGCTAAGTAGCTCACATATATAATGCATATAGCGCATAGATATATAACGCATAGATGCAAATATGATTATGTGAGTGCATATGATTTTGTATAAATAAACCCATTACTGCCTTCACACTCAAGTAGAACTTTGGCGAACGCACCCCTCAAGACATATGCCACAATATTTAGAGATTTTCATGAAACCATCACAATGGACCTCCCAAGATATTGCTAAGTATTTTGAGGACTTCTCCAATGATGCCCAGTGTTGTGGGACTTTTCCAAACTGTGCCCATAAACCATGGGACTTTGCCAAACCATGCCCATAAACTATGGGGCTTTTCCCAAGTGAACCTATAATCCATATGATGCAGATGATCTTATATGCATACCCCAAGAGGGACCAAGGTAAGGCTATAGAAACCTCCTCAATTGGAACTATGTCTTTCCAAGTGGTTACGTTATGAGGCATATAATATGCCTAATTACCTATCAGCCAGCAAGATTGAAAATAATTTTGAAACTCATGCATAATGTAAGTAAATAGATGTCATGATGACCCTTTGTATATAAATTCATGCAAGTGTGAAATCATGTGATACGCACATCCAGATGAACATGAATTAATGTGTGATAGAAGATAATGATCCATTTAAAAAGATGAACTTCGCAATGATGTTTTTGGCTAGATGATATATAAATTTCCTTGTAGGCATAGAAAACATGTGTGATAGAGAATATGTAAAAGAATGAAAGTAGAACTTATCTTTTCTTTTAGCACGTCAATCCAAGTCAGGGTTCAACCATTGAACCCATAAGGTTGGGGATGCCACCCTTTGAGCTTAAGATGAGGACCTCATTCCATTATATAAGCCCTTCCATGGTGAGATGTTGGATTAGATTTCCTTCACGTACGATAAGTAGGCCTTCCTCCACTTGAATCCTTGAACCTTTGTTCGTGTGTATGCCATGTGTATAGTAATCTACTTAGGGGTACGTTCAAACCCTAGGGATTCACCCAGTTGTACCCTTGAATGTTTTATAAATATCCAGGCTTCACGCAATAGCCTCAACTCGTTTATATTTGTTCACCACTACCTGTCAAGGGTTCACGTGGGCTCACCACACTACCTGTGAATGGTTTACGTGGGCGTAAGATTGATAGGAGCTTTGCTCACCAAAGATACTTAGGGTCAATGCGAACCCGAAAAGAAGGTTCCACTACCTATTGAGGGTTCACGTGGACCTAGCCACACTACCTGCCGAGGGCTTACGTGGGCTTGAAGCTGATATGAGCATTGTTGCGTACTCATAATGTAAATAATAAGAAGACACCACCACCTATTAAGGGTTCACGTGGGCTTGACCACACTACCTGTTGAGGGTTCACGTGGGTCGTAGACTGATGGGAGCATTAATGCATTCCCATGACATAATTAGTGAAAGGGCACCACTGATATAAGCTAGATCCTCTTACCAACTGAACCCCTAATCCTAGACCGGTCTACGGGATCAGACCTAGAGTGCATGAAGAATTCCCATTAACGAGGTTCCATCATAGGAGATTCCCTCAATGAGATTCCATGTGATTTCATCACAATGCTAATTTCCTTACGATGTTAATTCCCTCACGATGTTAGTTTTCAAGAGTTGCACTTCACTCACCCAATTTCCCTGGGGTCGTGGCGAAGCTGTCTGCCAATCCAATGTGATTTCCTCACACCGTTAAAATCCTTAGCGTTCCAATTTCCAAGAGTTAGACCTCACTCACCCAGTTTCCCTGGGGTCGTGGCGAATCCGTTTGCCAAATTGTACGTAGCTTCCACAGCTGTACATAAGTCCCATAACGGGGTTGGTTATCCACCAACGTGACTACAGGGAAGTTTATAGGCGTTACACCTTTTCAGGGTTCAAACGAGTGAACCTCCAATATGGGGGAACTTTATGGCCCTAGTGTCCCTAGGTCCAGCCTGCCTTGGGGTTCCAACCCATTCACATGTAATCCACATGTGATGCATGCATAATCCATACATGTTCCTGTCTTGATTCATGTATAATCCATACATGTGCCTGCCTTGCGCACGTAATCCACATGCGATTTGAATCCGAAAATTTTAAATTTCCTTTAAAATTTATCCATTTTTAAGTTAGGTTATCTTATCCAAGGTCAGTATCCTATCCAAGGTTAGTATCCTATCCAGGGTTAGTATCCACCTACTACCCCCCGAGTTCTTTATTATAATTAGACTTATAGCGAAGAACTAGGTGCAAGCAGTCGTAACCTCTACATGCAGTACGTAGGCCAAACAAGTAACACATGTAGCATATGAGCAAAACAAGTAATACACGTAGCACATAAGCAAAGCAAGTAACATATATAGCATGCATTCATTCATTTATTTCCACTACATAAGACAACAATTAAAGCAAAGAACAAGCTGACTGCATTATATTCAATCGAATCAAAGTAGGTGTTCAACAGGTAGGCGTACATTCACAACCCCCCGAGCACTTTATTATCCTAAATAAAAATTCCTAACTACTGGTCCTAAGATCGTGGTAGTTATAACTAATAAACCACCTTTATTCTCCTATGCCTGAAAGAGGCCTACGATAAGCATTACCTGGAGTCATCTACCGATAATATTTCCTAAGATGTTCGGCGTTCCATGCCTCCGGGATAAGTTTCCCATCCAAACCTTCCAAATGATAAGTGTCTTCCCACGGGATCGATGTGATCACATAAGGGCCTTCCCAAATTGCCTCAAAGATTCCATATCCTGGAGTTCTCTTATTGGGCATCAGTTTCCTTAAAACCAAATCACCAACCGACAGTTGTATTCGAACCCTGCCATCAGGGTACTTATGAGTCTCAAGTTGATGGGCTTCGGGCTTCAACTGTGAAGTTTCCTGAGCCCTTTCCACCAGATTTAGATGCAAATGATGGTTGCCTTTATTTTCCAAGAGATCATGGCCATCCCTCCTGAATGAATCTGTAGGCATTGAGTCGACTGATCTTTGGTAGGTCGCTCCAGCGTTCAACAGTCCACAAGGCATTTTAATGCGATAGTTGTAACCTTTATCAGCTATGAGGGGAGTGCACCCTTGGTCAGGTTCTGGTAACTTTCCTCCGGGTCGTTTGGCCTTTGTTATTTTCATCAAACCATTCTCATTATCAAAACTTTCAATATCATCATTAAGGACCTCCTCAATCATCTTCTTGATAAGGGGTTCTACCGTTTCCGCACCCTGAGATTCTGGGGCTTCAAGCATCTCCATTTTATCATAGGTGTTTTTCCCCCAAGAAAAGGCAGCATTATCGTGAGGTTTCTTCCCTTGATGCTGTAGGGTCATAATAGCATTACAAGTTCCCCTTACTGGCTTCGCTTCCTTCAGAAGTGGGGGTTCGTCCACTTGTTGTTCAACTGGTTCCAGGTAACGATAGCATTGTTCATTTGTTAGACCCCCATCCATTAGTAACAGGTGTTTGCAAGACTGCTCAGTTTCATGCAACGCCTTGCTATAGCATTCCCTAGAATCTGATTGGCATCCTTGTATACATCCGATTCCACCTGGAGTGGGAAATTTCATAGACAAGTGATAGATTGAGGTTACCACCCACATTTCTTTAAGTAACGGCCTTCCCAATATTCCATTGTAGGAGATATCTTCATTTACCACCATGAATTCGGCCATCTGTGTGGCAGCCCGGGGTTCCTCCCCCAAAGTAATAGGGAGCTTCACCCGTCCCACAATCTGCACAGGGTTTCCAGTAAAACCGTATAACTCATTATAGGAAGGGGCCATTTTCTTATCAAGCAGCCCCATTTTATGATAAGTGTTGTATGCAAGAATAATTACGGAGCTTCCGTTATCCACCAACACCTGGTACACATTCAGGCCTCTAATTGTAACCTTGACCACAAGTGCATCATTGTGGGGATGATGAACGTGCCTAGCATCCTCTTTAGTGAATGTTATATCAGCTGCTTCCCCCTTAAAGAGCTTGGGGGGTCTTTCAGTCAAGTGGTGTACATTTGTGAGGGGTGCACCTCTGGCTTCCCTGGTATAGTTTTTTCTGGCATTCCTGCTTGTACCCCCAATATAGGGTCCGCCTATGATGGTATGTATACTATTAGCCCTTGTAGTACGCTCTAGGTTCACCTTTTCAGCATCCTTACCAGTTTTATCATCTTTATACCTCTTTGCTTCCTGGGCTACGAACTCCGTAAGGTATCCCCTTCTGATCAAATCTTCAATATGATCCCTTAGGTGTCGGCAATCTGCCGTCCCATGCCCATTAGAATCATGAAAGGCACAGTATGGGCCTGCATCCTTCCTTCCTAGGGGTCCATTCCTTATAGGCTTCCTGAACATTCCAGCCATACTTCCCACCTCAAGCACATGCTCAACAAAAGCGGCGAGTGGGGTGTACTCCGCATATTTGGAAGTATTTCGGGAGTAGCTTCTAGTTGGGTACTTGTAGCTTACTGTTCTCCCCGCATCAGTTGCATTCACAGTTAAAGGTGTTGTCTTTTCATCATGATGGGTTGCCTTAGCAGAGGAGCTTCCACTGTAGAGGGTTCGCTTGTTGTACCCCCTATCTTTAGGACTATAAGATCTATTTCTCTTGCTCCTATTCCAACTGCCAGAGCTACGATCCTTCTTCAGCTTAGCTATTGATTCCTCCACCACTTTGTGGGTTTCAGCTATTGCATAAAAATCTGCCAAAGTTTTGGGCTCCTAGCCTTGCAGCTCCTTCCAAAAGTCAGTCCCTGGGCGTACACCCACAATCAAGAAGTTTTTGTATGTTTCATCAGTTGTTTTCCTCACTTTCGGGACCTCCGCATTGAAGCGTTTGAAATACTCAGTGAGGGTTTCATTTTCATCTTGCTTTATGTTCGCAAGGGTATTGGCAGGGGGTGCGAATACAACCGAAGCCCGAAACTGAGTTACAAATAGTTCACTCATTTGCCGCCAAGACCGTATTAAGTTTGAACGTATCCTTTTGAACCACTGATGGGCACTGTCTCTTAGTGTGGCAGCCAATAAACGACATTTCGTCAGATCTTTGACCTGGTATACCTCCATTTCAGTGTTGAATCAGCTAAGTTACTCAACTGGGTCAGTGGTTCCACTGAACTTTAAGTCTCCTACCCCCCGGTACTTCGGCGGGAGTGGTGAATCCCTCACCTTCTTCGTGAAGGGTGAAGCCACCGTTAAGCCTTCCATTGACTATTTTTCCGCCCTTAATTTCTTGAGTGCATCATGTAGATCTCTCACCTTATAGTGCTCATTTTCACCGTCGGTAAATTGGCTCCCATCCTCATCAGTCTCATCAGTGGAACCCCCACCATATTTGGGGTTATGCTGGGAGCTATAGCTTTTCTCATCTTCAACTACCTTGGTACTTTTGCCAGATTTGGAGCCAGACTTCTCCCTCATGTGGCTTTGAGACCCCTTCGACCGAGACCTCCCATCTTGGGTCCTCCTTGTCTGCCGATCCTTTTTTCTATCCAGTTTGTGACGTAGGTCCTTGCTGTCCAACCTATTGCCCAGCCTGTCAAAGACACTCAGGCTGCGTGTGGGTGAACACTGTGACTCCTGGACCTCTTCCTCATTATCCTCCCAATCTGGATTTGTCTGGTCAGTCTCCACATCAGAAAAGTCTTTTTTCGAGACCTCCTTCTCGGACTCCTCAGCATCACTATCAAAATCCAAATGAATCAGGGTCACCACCTTCTTTTTCATTTTACGGTCCGTGGAACTATGCTTTTGTTTCAATTTCTTCAACTTCTCGGACTTCTTTTCCAAGGAGTTTATTTTCTTTCCCATATTCTTAATCTTCTCCTGGAGTTCCTGATTCGTGGCTCCATCGTCATGTTCCTCTTCATAGTCGTTCCGTTCCTCCTCCGACGTATGTATATCGCCGGAATCTCGAGACATCTCTTCCCTCTAGAGATTAAACCAAAGTTCCCTTCCTTCTAGCACCAAAAATGTTGTGAGAGGAATTTGGTACAACACTTCGAAAGAATATCGCTGGAATAACGGATGAATCGCTTGATTTCCGGCTGTAGAATCGACGTTCAAGCGCTTACAGCTCGGCGTTCAATTGCCAGAGTGGGCGGTTGTTTGTAATGATTTTGGGACTGAGTTTGCAAGGTCACCGGACAGCAAGGACGGAGTAATTCCTACTCAGTCGATCCCAGCTGCCAGAGATGTGTATTACTCAAGTTTTCTACATGATCCATATAGAGTGAAGTGAGATTCAACCCTTGCAAAGTGCCTACATATCCTATATTTATAGGAATCAAGTCCCATGTAGTTTTAGGGTTTTGGACTCCTTGTTGATAGCTCAGCCACGTTTTGATAAGCCTTATCCTCCTCAACCAAGCTGATCTAGTTGTTATATATCCATAAAAGCTTAATTATCTTCATATTTATATGATTTTCCATCATATATCCATGTATATATACATAATCCATGTATATATAATGATTATCCACCATAACAGAGGTTGTTGGGTCGTCCCTGATGTTTAGGAGTTATCCAAAAGTTAGTTAGAGTGATATATATCCGTTCTCCTACAATTTAGGAGGCTACTGGCCAATTTCCGCGGACTGTCGGGGTACGAGTGTGAACCCCTGCCTGGAAGCCCTTCACCTGCATGAACCCCTATCAGGACTCCCACACAGCAGTACCTCCATCTGGGGTTCAGACACCTGAACCCCTGCATGAATGAACCCCGAATCAGATGCCAGAATCTTCATCTTTCAGTATATTTCCAAGGCATATTGGGCCAAAACATCCATACCTAGTCCAGCTTATCCATCCATATCCACATTACTCAAACTCGTGACCTTAATGGGCCTTAAATCAAGCCCAAGGCGGATTTTGGGCACAACAATGAAAATTAATTTTAAGGCCGGATAAGAGTTCAAAACATTTAAGCACCATCTTCACTCCTTTAACGGAACCCACATCATCAGATAGAAATAGAATAACATTATTAGCATATTGAAGATGTGTGAAAGATGATCTATCATTTGGAAACTTTACACCACTGAAGATTCCCTGCGCTTTTGCTATTATCAACAACCTAGATAAGACTTCTCCTACCAAATTAAATAGCAAAGGGGATAACGGATTCCCTTGTCTAAGACCTCTTTTAGGAACAAACTCATCCGTTGGGGGGCCATTAGAAGCACAGAAAAAACATATAATATATCTAATCATTAGATCTAACGGTTCTGATTTTTTGCTAAAAATCTAACGGTCATTATTCGTTGTATACAAATTTCCATTATATTTTGTTAGTGATTAGACGATATAGTGTTATATTTTTGGGTATATATTAATTATTGTGAGATTATATTTTATAATAAAAGTTAACGTGTTTTATTTAGAAAGAAATATTATTGATCGGAAGATACAATATTTTAGGTATTTATAAAAGGTAATATCATTAATTAATTAAAAGTAAATCTCTTTTAATTAAAAATAGGCAATCGGCTAATTATCACTAATTATATTAGTTTACTATTTATTTTAATAATTGGGATGACCTTGCTGAAAATCGAACCGACAAACTTTCAATGCCCGTGCGATGCACGGGTTTCTTTTATTATGTTATAAATTTTATTTAATATTACAATTATGTTTTTATATAATCATTATTTTTAATATTTTTAATTTTAATTTAATATAATTTAATATACTCATGTTTACAGATTATAGTAATGTTTCCCTATTATAAATAATGTACACAGATTTTTAATATATTTTATTAATAATTAAAAAATATGGTGTGATATTTTCAAGTATTTATTAATGATTATAAGATTAGTTTTAAACCAAAATGGTAACATGTTTTAATTAGAAAAAAAATATTAATGATTGAAAGATATGATACGATTGATTTTTTAGGTGTTTATAAAAGGCAATATTCAACTAAAAGTAAATGTGTCGTTGACAGATTTGGAACCTTAAAATTTTAGTAAATTAATTTAAACATGTAATATATCTAATCATTAGATCTAACGGTTCTGATTTATTACTAGAAATCTAACGGTCATTATTCATTGTATACAGATTTCTATTATATTTTGTTAGTGATTAGACGATATAGTGTTATATTTTTTCGTATATATTAATTATTGTAAGATTTTATTTAAAAATTAACGTGTTTTATTTAGAAAGAAATATTATTGATTGGAAGATACGATATTTAAGGTGTTTATAAAAGGTAATATCATCAATCAATTAAAAGTAAACCTCTTTTAATTAAAAAAAGACAATCGGCTAATTATCACTAATTATATTATTTTACTATTTATTTTAATAATTAGGATGACCGTGCTGAAAATTGAACAGACAAATTTCAATGCTCGTGCGATGCACGCACGGGTTTCTTTTATTATGTTATAAATTTTATTTAATATTACAATTATGTTTTTATATAATCATTGTTTTCAATATTTTTTTTAATTTTAATTTAATATAATTTAATATACTCATGTTTACGGATTATACTAATATTTCCCTATTATAAACAATGTACACGGATTTTTAATATATTTTATTAATAATTAAAAAATATGGTGTGTTATTTTTGGGTATATAATGTATTTAATGACTAAATATAAGAAAAATGCATTTTAATTATAAATTATATTTTGTATTTAGATCGCGGACCGGAGGTTTAGAGGGTCGTTTGTGGATTTCGTTAGTATTTTAGCTACTATATTCGAGGTACGGATTCTCTCTTCTTTTTATTCAACGCTACTCATTTTAGGATTAGTTATATTAAATCTGTTTTGTCCTCAAATCCATTCACTTGGTTTTAATTGTTTTGACTGTTCTGATTTTGAAAAATGTTTTGACTCGTTGACTTTGTAAAGTGATTTTAATATCTATTTTAAAAATATTTAAATATATGTTTCTGCGACTTTCTGAAATTTATTCAAAGCTACTCATTTTAGGATTAGTTATATTAAATCCGTTTTGTCCTCAAATCTATTCACTTGGTTTTAATTATTTTGACTGTTCTCATTTTGAAAAATGTTTTGACTCGTTGACTTTGTAAAGTGATTTTAATATCTATTTTAAAAATATTTAAATATATGTTTCTGCGATTTTCTGAAATTTTGCAAATTATATATTTGTTGGAAATGTTCAAATATTTGTTTATTGTGATTTCAAAGATTTTGCGAAGTATTTTATTTGAACCCTTAGCGATATAAGGTTTATTGAGTTAACTAGCTGTAGGGGTACTACAACCATGTCATTGCGGCTGACATGACACTTCCGTGGCAGTGTGATTGGTCACGGTGTATCCTTCTAATAACTTAGTGAGAGTTTGCGCATTTTGATATTTGTTTTAGGATACGTGGATCCACCAAATTTTGTGATTTCCGATTTGTTGCACACATTAGGTACCCTATGATGTGTGTATGTGTATCTGTTCTGTTCTAATCTCGGCATGAAATATCCTAACCCTTCGTTGCTTCAACCATGCATATTTTTAAAATAAATGTCTTATTATAATTGTCAGATATACATATCTGTTTTTCTATTTTATAAATTGTATTCCAAATCCGTACTGGGCGGTTGACTCATGCCGTATTCTTTTTTTGGCAGGTGCTCAGGGGGATCTGTGTTGTGTGATGGAGTGCTACCCCTTTATTTCGTTGATTACGAATTATGGACTTTCATCATTACTTAGACTTCATTATCTATTTAGAGATTTCGATTTACCATAATTACTGATTTGAACGGTTTTGAGGTTTAATATTATTTCGATTTAATAAAAGAACTTTTCATTCATCTCTCAAATCGTTAAACAGTACATGAATAAAATCAGAAGGAACATTTTCCCCTCTCCAACTACGATCAGCTATAGAACTACTATGTCTCGCTATGAAGTGAGCCACATTGTTCGCGGACCGTTTAACAAATTTTAGAATCACCTTACGGTTATCTAGTTCAGAAAGTAGATGCTTGCACTCGTCTATCACTCTTCCCAGATATAAAACATTGATTGAGGAGCAACAAATTGCCTGTGTTACAGTAAGGCAATCAGTTTCTAGTACTACACTTGGCCACATTTTTGCTTTAATCCAACTAAGAGCTTCCCTTATTCCGATGGCTTCTGCAAGTTCTGGATCCACACTACCCTGCTTATAACTCGAGCTAGCCTCTACCAGCTTTCCCTCATGGTCACGAGCTACCATAGCATAAGCATAACAGTTAGAATCTTTAAATAACGCAGCATCTGTATTTACCTTGATCGTTCCTTCCTGTGGTTGTTTCCAGTGCACATCCCCGTCTGTTAGGGTCATAAACCCAAAGGAGGAGTCATAAGACCTGTCTTGTGCATTCTTCCAGTGATCAAGAACTTGGATAGCTGATGCTACCACCTCTATAAACTCTGCACCTTTCTGATTCCAAACTATGTCATTTCTGTTTTTCCAAAGAGACCAACAAACCATACAAAACTTCAACAATTCCTCTCCCTTGTACTTCTGTAATACTATAGACATCCAATCTTGAAAGCTCTGAGCCATATGCGTATCAATCTGACACCCAACCTTATTCCAACATAATTTTGCAAATGAACAGGTTGTCAAAATATGGGAGATAGTTTCTGGTTCCAAATTGCAGACTGGGCATTGTTCGATAACTGCAACTCTTCTAGAGACGAGCTGCTCCTTTGTAGGTAAACATCCCGTCAACGCCCTCCACAAAAAATGTTTGACATTCAATGGAATTTTCAGATTCCAAATCCTCCTCCAGAAGCCAGAATTGTCACTAGAATGATTCACATCCCTTGTTTCACTCAAAGCTGCATAGGCACTTCTAACCGAATATTAACCCATTTTTTCTTTTCTCCAGTACCACGAATCTTCCACTGGATGTTGAAGAGGAATTGATAGGATTAAATTAGCATCCCTCTCAGTAAAAATGTCATTGATTAACTCAATGTCCCCCTATTTTGACCAGACTCCATCAATGAACTTACCTTCCTGCCATCAAGAGCATCATGACTTGTATGGATATAAGGATCATCCACACATGGTAACCAAGGATCATGTAACACATCTATACTGTTCCCAGACCCCACACGACGACCTGTATCCTTCTTTAACATCTCCTGAGTTTCAAGAATACTGCGCCAAACAAAACTCGGATTACAACCAAGAGAAGCAGTGAGAAAGGAGCCATCTGGATAGTATCTTGCTTTGTAAATTTTACTCACTAAGCAATCTGGGCTCGTAATCAACCTCCACCCTTGCCTACCCAATAAGGCCATATTAAAATCATGCATTCTTCGAAAACCTAGGCCTCCTTTTGACTTCTTAACGCTCATCTGATCCCAGCTCATCCAGTGTATGCCCTTCGCCTTCTTAGCTGAGTTTCGCCACCAAAACTTACACATAAGATTCTCCATTTCACTGCATAATTTCTTAGGCAACAATAACATACCCATAGCATAGCTAGGTAATGTCTGTACCACCAATTTCAGGAGAATTTCCTTTCCCCCCTTCGAAAGAAGCTTCTTATCGTAGCCCTCAATCCTGTTCTGCATACGCTCTTTTAAATATCCAAGTACAGCATTCTTGTTCCTCCCTATAATACTAGGAAGTCCCAGATAAGTTGTGTTCACTCCTGCTTCTTGGAACTGCAATATGTTACAAATCTCGACCCTCTCCTCCTGTGCAACATTACAACTAAAGAAAACTGAGGATTTTGTAGCATTTAATTTCTGACCCGAAGCTTTTTCATACACTTGTAACATGGTTATCACCTTAATAGCTACCTCTCTATTTGCCTGACAATAAATGTAACTATCATCAGCAAAAAACATATGTGATAAAGTCGGAGCACCCCTAGCAACCTTTATACCTTTTATATTCTTCTTCCTCTCATTTTCTTGAATTAAGGCTGTGAGACCTTCCATAAAAATAAGAAAAATATAAGAGAAAAGAGGGTCCCCTGTCTAATTCCTCTTTCTGGCTCAATTAAACCAAATTCCCTGCCTGCATGATTGATTCTATATCTGGCTGAAGTTACACATTCTAATAACAAATTGACCACCCTTCTATCAAACCCGAATTTTTCAAGCATTGCACGCAAAAAATTCCACTCCACCCTGTCGTATGCTTTACTCATGTCTAACTTGAGCACCATCCACCCTGCTTTACCACTCACTTTCCTCTTCATATAATGCATAACTTCATATGCAATCATGGTATTATCAGAAATTAATCTCCCGGGAATAAATGCACTCTGAGTTTCAAAAATCACTCCATCAAGAACTTTTTTGACCCTGTTAGCCAACACTTTTGAAGCAATTTTATAAGACACATTGCATAGAGATATCGAACGAAGCTCAGTCATATTAGATGGATCTTGCTTTTTCGGGATCAAAACTATATTGGTATCAGTGATATACCTATCAAACTTGCTTGTCAAAAAGAATTGCTGCACCAACTGAATTAAATCATCACCCACTATCGTCCAATATTTTTGATAAAAACCGGGACTCATCCCATCCGGGCCCGGAGATTTATCTGGGTGCATATTAAAAAGAGCAGCCTTCACTTCACTTGATTCGATTGGTAACAAAAACTCATCATTCTGATCATTAGAGACCCGACGATTAACACAGCTCACTACCTCTGTCCATTCCGTATCCATTGCTGTGAAAAGCTCAGAAAAGTATTCGATCATTACTTCTTGAAGCCTGTTGAGTATTGAATACGATAAAAGAATATAGGGGGGTGAATGGATTCTTGAACTTTTCTTTGGCTAGAGTCTATGTAGCAAATAAGTGTTTGTGTGTGCAGAAGTGAAGGTGCGGATAAAGAACAACACAAGACACGGTATCACTTTAATCTAATGTATTATTAGATAAAGGTTGCTACAATTTGTGAATATAAATGATAGTATTCTCAGCTTCGTTTTTCTCAGAGAGATACAGCTTGTAGTGTATAAAAAACTTGACTCACAAAGTTACAAAGTTAATGACTAAGGAAGTGAGGCTGTAACCTTATAGAACATGGATACACCCTACTTACTACAAATAAGGTAGCTGAACAAATTACTTTCTAGTCTGTCTATCCTTTTTGAGTAAGTGTCCAAACGGTTACAGATTTGACTTTGCAAAGCCTGTTCAGATCCACTTCTTTAGCCCCTTGTCTCTTCTATATCTCTCCAAGCTTCCTTGTAGGCTTTCCTGAGCACGTTACAGATTGTGGTCCATAAAGTGCATTGGCTTGTTGCAGGTTTCTGACTTGTACAATTTCTTCAGTACTTTGTCTCCAAGAATGTATTCGAGAAGTGACTAAGTAGTTGATTCGAGAACTAGAATTGACTTGATCGATAACTCTGAGTTCTCGAACACTGTTATATTGACATATCGAATTACTTCTCGAATAGCTCTTTTCTTCAGGATTCCTTGAGTTGTCGAATAGAACACTTGACTTGTCGAATCCTTGAGATATCGAATAGCTTTCTGAGTCCTTGAGATATCGAATGGAAATTTGACTTGTTGACTCCTTGAGAACTCGAATACTACTTTGACTTGTTGACTTCCTGAGTTCTCGAATAGAGTACATAGACATATCGAATCTCTGAGATATCGAATGAGATATCGAATAGTGTATTCAGAGATATCAAATAGTGTCTTGAGATATCGAATCCCTGACTTCTCGAATGCTGGACTTATCGAATAGACAAATATACTTCTCGAATTGGTACTTAGGCAAATTCTTCATTTCTTCAAATCCCAACTGTGATTATTTGACAGTCTTTATCTTCTTGCTTGAGGCATGAACCTTGGAACTTCTTTCAAGCATTATTCTAAACTCTATAAGTACAGTTACACAACTAGGATTTGATGCCTACTACAAGTACAATACAAACAGAAACTCTACAACTAGAGGTTCCCTCAGTTAAAAGGTCATGTAAGTAATGCAAAGCATTACAAACAATTAGGCTTGTTATTAGATGTATACAGGCATGCCTCTGTAACTAACAATCTCCCCCAAATTGTGAGTGAGACCCTTAGTCACAATTTCATGTCTGATAACAAGCCTAACATACATAAAGATAAACTTTAACAGTACAGGTATGTAGATTGATTGAGGAAAGTACATAGAAGTGTTCTTACAAGTTATGAGAAACTACTAGCCATATCCTTTTGGATTCATCTCTTGAGCTTTGGCTTGCAGATTCTCATTTTTCATTTTCTCCTCAGCTTCTTTGGCTTTCTTCTTTGCATTTTCCTCCATGGCAAGAATAATGTCTTCCATTGCAGTGAGTTCTTCAATTAGAGGGGAGCCTGATAAATCCTTAAGTACTTCATTCAGCTGTTTCTCAGAATAGGAACTGATGTAGTCCATTCTAATCTTTACATTTCTACCATATTTCTTGTACTCAATGATGTAAGGATTAAACTTGACTCTACACAGACTTATAGCTCTCAATTCATCAGCCTTAGTTTCCATTGCAGCAAACTCCTCCTCCCTTTTCTTTAGTAGCTCCTCACTGTTCTTTCTCATTTCTGCCTGGTGATCTCTCTTCATTTTGACAAAGTCAATTAGCTCCAGCTTCCATACCCTTTCCACTCTGTCTTCAGAATCCAACATTGCAATTATTCTTTCTATGTCATATAGCTTGCCCCAGTGCTGACACGTTCCTTGTCTGAATTTCTTCTGTCTTCCATCAGTATATTTTATTTCAAGAAAATCATCAACAATGGCAACATGATAGATTCTTTGAGCCCATATGAACTGCAGTTGGTCTTCATCATAGATTTCATCCAGAGGTGGTAGGTTCAATCCTGGAATTATTGTCAGTGCCTTTGATTTCGATATCTTCACCCTTCTTGCAGCATGCTTAACTTTACTCCTCCTTGTATGATTGCTAGGCAGAAACTTATGACCCTTGTTGGTAGACCATAGTAGTATTCCATTAGCAGTTTGCTTTCTGAAACATACACATGGTTTCTTGACTTGAATCTTCTCCTCTTCTTGAGGTGGCAAAATAGTTGCAGAAGCCATCGAATCAGATTTTGGTAGGTCATTACTAACAGTATTCACCCTAGACTCAGAGTCTTGTGTTGTGGTGAGGTTACTGCTAGCAATGCCTAAGGCTTGCTGTTTTCCAATTTTCCTCTCATAGACTTTTCCTTGGTCATCACCATCTTTCTTATTCTTGTCATCCTTCTTCTTCTTCTCATCTTCATCACCCTTATCTCTCCTGTGATGTCTCCTCCTCCCATCACTTTTGTCTTCAGAGTCATCATCCTTATTTCTCCTAGGTTGAGCCCTCTCTGGAGTTTCACCAGTTGCTATAAAAGATCTGAGAATGTGTAGTGCTTCAATTTCTTCAGCATTTCTGGTTCCAACCTTCTTCTGTAGTTGATCAATGATAACAATGACCAGTCTGTGATTTCGAGAAGTGAGATCATGGGGAATGACCAATTGCTTGATGTCTTCAATTTTGGTGCCAGACTGATAGATGATTGTCCATGGCTTCTTGATCACTTCTGGTAGCCTTGAAGGTTGGCCATTCCTCAAATCATCAAACAGACTTTTGTTGTTCTCATTTCTCTTCTCAATAATCTCAAGTATGGCATCTATCTCTGAGTGTTTTAGAGCTTGTAGAGTCTTGTATGTTAGATGCCATATTTTTTATTTAGATATCATCACTATCTCCTTGAACCATAGATTATTGACTTTCTTGGGGATGACAGTGATGTAGTCAATCTGCTCCTTCAACTCCCTCAGATAGAACTGAGTGTCACCAGCCTGTTCCCTTGTGGCTTTCAGAAATTCCAAGAAGGCTTTATCATGATAAACATTTGAGTTAGCAACTTCATGTAGCTTGGCCTCAGTAATTACTTTGACTTCTATAGGCTTGGCACTTTCAGATATGAAGGATGGAGGTTTGTCAGATGGTATACTCCCTGCAACCACTGTGGTTGTGATAGATTGCTTCTGGCCACCAGGAGTAATGACATGCACAGTTGGTAGAGTAACAACTGGCAGTGAGGTAGGAGGCTCATCAACCTTTGTTTTTCCTTTGCCTGGCACATGAGTTGGAGATTTATTTGCCCTTTGGTGATCACCCTCTCTTAACTTTATCCCTTTTTCCTTGGGTTTCTCCCCCTTTGTATTTGAATTCCTTGTCCTCTTCTCCCCCTTAGGCTTGTTGTCAGGCACAGAGGCTTTAGAAGTGACCTTTGGGGTGGAAGATTCTTCAGGGAGAGGAAGACCCATATGCTTCATTATAGCAGCCAACATAGATTGTTGATGCAGAAGAACATCAGCTGTGGTGGTTGCTTGAGTGTCCAACTGATCATTGAGAAGTGCAACCTTGTCTGTAAGATGAGCATTGGACTTAGTGAGAGTATCCACCTCCTTTTCAAGAGTATCCACTTTAGTGAATAGCTCATGTGCCCTGAAACCAGAGAGTGATTGATCCTTGAGTCTCTGGACTTCATACTTGGTCATGTCATGAACAGGGACCTCAGTTACCAGCTTATCCCCATATTGATTCTTGAACAGTGTTCTCAGCATGGCATTTGAGTCTGTGGTTTGATCAGACAGAGATTGAAACTTATGCCCTAGCCCTGTGACAGTATCCTTGAGAAGGGCCAAGCCATTGTCCATTTTGATACAGCTAGACTTGCAGGCTAGAATTTCCTTGACCACAGCTTCCAGTTGAGGGAATTTGGAATCAAAAACCCTTTTTAGCTCATGCACCTCCTTGGTTGTGGCTGTACATACTTCTGTGACTTCTGTCTTTAGACCCTTGCCAAGGTAGTGTGCAGCCTTGAGAATTCCCTTGTAACTGTCATTGACTGCTTCATACACAGCACTAGGGGTGAGAGAATTGGCATTGGACCCTAGTGAAGTGATGTACTCTTCTCTGAGGTACTGTAGGCCTTCTGAGAGAGGAATGCCATACTTTCCTTGAAGCCAGGCATCTATATTGCCTTCTCTCTCAAACTCATCCACAATTTTGGCCTGTTGTTGCTCCACATCCTCTTTATGGCACAGGAGAATAGCTTCATAGTCAGGATTTGGCAGGTTGGCAGTGAGGAGGTGCTGTGCAATCTTTGTGAACTCAGGAATCTGATCCACAATTAAGCTTTGAAGTGCTTCAACCGTCAATTGTTGTGGAACAGACCCTGATCCTGAAGCACTGTCATGGTGCACAGGCTTCAGCCATTGTGACATAAAGTCAGAGCTAGAGCTAGAGCTAGGCAAGCTAGACTCCTCAGTTACAGATGCAACTTCTATAACCGGATGGATTGACTCTACTACTGGTGTCTCCACAGAAGTGGGATGAGTTACACCAGCAGTTGACACAGGCACAGAGTCTCTAGTGAAAACTAGTGGAACCTCTGTGTTTGTGATGGTGTCATTAGGAGATGCCCCAACATGCATTCCCTCACCATCTGAATGTGGGTCCTGGGTGGTGAACAGGGTGTCATGCACCAAGTCACTTGAGTTCATTGGCTCATCAAGAGAAAAGAATTCTTGATGATCAATACATTGCTCCTCAATTGCTTGAGTTGCAGGCTGCAAAGAAATATGAGATGAAGATTCTGGAAGAGTAGTGTGTTGTAGAGTAGATTTTGGCAACTCCCCCTGAGAGATAGAGGGAGTTTCAAGTATGATGTGCTCTCCACTCAGTGTAGTGCCAGCCTTATCACTCCCATGTGCTGACTCAATACAAGAAGGTGCATTGGGGAGGATGCTTGATTCTATAGATGCACCCTGTTGAGAGGACACATCTAGTGAGCTGTTTGCCCCTGATTTTACAACTTCAGCCATTTGTGTGACTGAAGAGGTGGTCTTAGTTTTCTTCTTCTTCTTTGGCCTTAGTGAGGGTGACTCTGGTTCCTCACTTTCTAGACCTAGTTCAACAGCTAATGTTGCTTCAGATAAAATATTTAAGGGTGCAGACATTACTTCCTTTCTCTTCTTTTTACTAACATCACCCTTTTGAGAGGATGATGCAGTTGGTTCAGTAATTGGTAAAGTGTTTGGTTGAGAGGGTTGGTTAGCTAGCCCTGGGTTAGCATTTTGTTCTACTTGCTTGGGCTTAGCTAACTCAGACTTAGAGGAAAATGTTGGCATGTTGTGGGGGTAAGTTCTAAACAAACTCTCCTTATGAGGAGTTATGTTAAGTCTTACATCCACATCATTCCTAGTCTCCAAATTACCAAAAATGAGTTTGGTCATGGATTTAGGATAGCCTATTCTATTTTTATTCATCCCATCTAATTCAATCAATTTATCATCTAAGAAGTTAAGGACAGATTGAATAAAACGAGGGAAGAAAATTTCATTACCTCTCTTGGCTGAATTTTTACCAAGTCTCCCATACAGCTCCTGCAGAATGATGAGACCAACATCTATCTTCTTTCCATAAGCTAAGGCATAGCCTATTTGCTGTGCAGGAGTACTGATTTGGTCATAGCTAGATTTTCTTGCAGTGAAGACTTGAAGAAGTGTAGCAAACACATAACTCCATTCCTTCCTCAAATGCTTCCTGTTCAAGTGCCCAAGACTGATTCTGTCTACATATTTGATGAAATCAAAGAAGTCTTCCAATTCAGCATTTGTAGCAAGTGGGTCATACACCTCTCCTTTGGTACCCATCCCAAGTGCCTCATTCATATCCTCTGTGGTGATAGTGAGATTTTTGTCTTGAATCTTGCAGTAGATGATGTACGAGAATATTGCAGAGTCAAGAGCCACCACCTCCACTGTAGCAGACTGCCAAAACTGTTCTAGAATGTCGAGATACAGAGTTGGGTTAACAGATAGAGCATTCTTGATGTACGATTCAGACATCCACTTCACAAAGCACTTGAAATTGGCGTTGGGTGCTTCAATATCACTAGTTAGAGCAATGAAATTGGTGTTGAACTTTACTGTTGCCATTTGTGTGTGAGAGAGAGAGAAGAAAACGAAGGTTGAAGAAGAAATTTAGCTTTTGCAGTTAGGGTTTCAGAGGTTTTGGGAGTTTGGATGCTTGAGAAATCGAATGAAATGAATCGAATAGATGTGAAGTTGTAAAAGTATGAAGTACTTGAATTGTCGATTAGATGTATGCTCTGTATCGACAAGTCAGGCATTCGAGAAGTAGAAAACAACTATTCGAGAAGTCAAGAAAGGCTTATTCGATAACTCAAGTAGGTTGTAGCTCACAGCTGGCAGTTATCTAACTTAGAAATAAATCTAAATTAGGTAAAATATGTTTTTATGAGTAATTCTGAATAAAAATCCAAAATCGGTTAAAATTCAGTGAGAAATCAGCCTTTTCAAATGATTCGAGAACTCAAATATAGTATTCGAGAACTCAGTCAATCGAGAACTAAAACACTATATTCGAGAAGTCAAGGAAACCTCTATTCGAGAACTCTAAAAGACTCTATTCGAGAACTCGAGAGTGCTCTAAAGAGACTTGTTAGAGATGTCGAATAGTGAATCACTTGAGAAGTCTGACTTGTCGAATTATACTCATAGAAACTCAATTTTCACTATCTTTTCAAAATTTACCAGCCATATTCATTCACGAATATTCTAGCAAATTAAACAGTGATTTTCTCAAAATTTCATAGAAATTTCAAGTTAACAAGAGAATATGATTTTCCAAATATGCAACAGATTTGAAATATTTATAAATCATATTTCAGCCAATACTTACTCCAAAAATATTAAGAATTTAGATAAAGTAAGTGTTTACTGCTGCAACAATCTATATGATGTATTCACCTAGCCAGAATCTGAAGAATTCAGTATTCCAATCTCACTAACCAACCTTGTGAAGGTGGCTTCATCTAATGGCTTAGTGAATATATCAGCTAGTTGTTTGTCTGTAGAAACAAAATGCAACTCAATGGTTCCATTAGTTGCATGTTCCCTTATGAAATGATATCTGATGTCAATGTGCTTTGTCCTAGAATGATTGACAGGATTGACAACTATAGAGATTGCACTTGTGCTGTCACACATGATTGGAATTCTTTCCAACACAAGTCCATAATCTCTAAGTTGATTTCTAATCCAAAGCACTTGAGCACAGCAACTTCCAGCAGCTATGTATTCAGCCTCAGCTGTAGAAGTTGACACAGATTGTTGTTTTTTGCTATACCAAGAGACTAACCTTTGTCCAAGAAACTGGCAGCTGCCTGAGGTGCTTTTCCTATCCACTCTGCATCCAGCATAATCAACATCAGAATAACCAACCAGATTGAACCCTATGTCCTTAGGATACCATAGTCCCAAGTTTGGAGTGCCCTTCAGATATCTAAAGATCCTTTTTATAGCAACCAAATGTGATTCTTTTGGATTTGATTGAAACCTTGCACACAAGCATGTAGCAAACATGATGTCTGGCCTACTTGCAGTGAGATAGAGTAGAGAACCAACCATGCCTCTGTAGACTGAGATATCTACCTTCTTGCCTTTAGCATCTTCATCGAATTTAGTAGCAGTGGCCATGGGTGTCTTTGCAGGTGAGCAATCTTCCAAGTCAAACTTCTTCAATAAATTCTTGATATACTTGGTCTGACTGATAAAGATACCATCCTTCCTTTGACTGACTTGCAACCCAAGAAAGAATGTCAACTCTCCCATCATACTCATCTCATATCTGCTCTGCATGAGTTTAGAAAATTTCTCACACAGCTTCTCATTTGTAGAACCAAAAATGATATCATCCACATAGATCTGAACTAAGATAAGATCATCACCATGCTTCTTGTAAAACAATGTCTTGTCCAGTGTGCCTCTAGTGAATTGATTCTCAAGAAGAAATTGTGATAAAGTATCATACCATGCTCTTGGAGCCTGTTTAAGTCCATACAATGCCTTAAGCAATCTGTAGACAAATTCTGGGAAGCGTGGATCCTCAAAACCAGGTGGTTGTTGCACATAAACTTCTTCTTCCAACTCTCCATTCAGAAATGCACTTTTGACATCCATTTGATATACTTTAAAGTTTAAATGAGCAGCAAATGCCAAGAATATTCTGATGGCTTCCAATATAGCAACAGGAGCAAATGTCTCATCATAATCAATGCCTTCCTGTTGAGAGTATCCTTTTGCAACCAACCTTGCTTTGTTCCTTATAATTACACCATCTTCATCCATCTTATTCTTTAGAACCCATTTTGTTCCAACAATGGTTCTGTTCTTTGGTGCAGGCACAAGTTCCCATACTTTGTTCCTTTCAAATTGATTCAACTCCTCTTGCATAGCAATAATCCAATCTGGATCCAACAGTGCATCATCAAGTTTCTTAGGCTCAACTTGTGATAGAAAACAACCATAGAGGCACTCATTCTGAGTTGCTCTCCTAGTCCTTACTCCTGCATTAGGATCTCCAATGATTTGCTCTGCAGTGTGTGATCTATCCCATTTCCTTGAGTGCTCAGCCTGATTTCTCATTCTTGATGTTGCTTCATCATCCACATCATGGTCATTCTCATTTCCTCCCCCTGTGAAGTTGCCACTACTCACAGGTGTGTCTTGGATGCTTGTTTCTTCACTATTGATTGGCACAAATTCTTCTCTTGTATCATCATTCACTTGAGTTTGTTGAACTCGAGTTTCAACTTCAGTTTCAGTCTCTTCATCAGAATCATCTAGATTATCAAACTTCAATGGATCTTTATCTTCATCATTGGCTTCTTCTAGTCCAGGTAGTTTGCTGTCATCAAATGTCACATCTGTGCTTTACATAACTTTCTTTTGACTGATGACATAAACCTTGTATACAATTCTTTCCATAGAGTAGCCAAGAAAAATTCCTTCAAATGCTTTTGCATCAAATTTTCCAACATATTCAGAATTATCCTTCAATACAAAACATTTGCTTCCAAAAGTATGAACATACTTTAGAGTAGGCTTCTTTCCAGTCATCAAGTTATAAGGTGTCTTTCCAGTGTTTTTGTTGATGAGGGTTCTGTTCTGGATATAGCATGCAGTGCTCACAGCCTCAGCCCAAAAACATGTAGGCATTTTTGCATCAAGTAACATTATTCTAGCAGCCTCAATTAGAGTTCTATTCTTCCTCTCAACAACTCCATTTTGTTGTGGAGTCCTTGGGGCTGAGAATTGCTGAGAAATGCCATTCTCTTTACAGAATGCTTCAAGTATGACATTTCTGAACTCTGTTCCATTATCACTTCTCAGTGCAATCACACTTGCATTGTTGGCCTTTGCTTCCTTGTCAACTTTCTTTATATGCTCAATGATTACTTGTGGAGCCTCATCTTTTGATGCTAGAAATTCCACCCATGTATACCTTGTAAAATCATCAACCATCACCAAGGCATACTTCTTTCTTCCTAGTGACATAATATTGACAGGCCCAAACAAATCCATATGAATGAGTTGTAGGGGCTTGGTTATAGATGTCACTGTCTTTGTCTTGTGGCTTGATCTTTTCATCTTTCCTTTTTGACAAGCCTCACACAATCCTTCTTGACAGAATTCAAATGTGGGCATGCCTCTCACTAACTCTCTTTTGACTAGAGAATTAATGGCTTTGAAGTTCAGGTGTGATAGTTTCTTGTGCCACAGCCAACAATCTTCATTTGATGCTTTTGAGTAGAAGTAACAAATTTTGTCCTTGTTTGCAGAATCCATATTAGCTACAAACAGGCTTCCCTTCCTTACTCCAGATAGAGCAAAATCACCAGTCTTCTTGTGGGTGATCAAACATTCATCTTTGTCAAAATCCACCTTGAATCCCCTATCAGTAAACTGACCAACACTTAGCAGATTATGCTTGAGCCCCTTGACTAGTGCTACATCTTCAATGATGACATTACCAACTTTCAACTTGCCATATACCAATGTGTTACCCATGCTGTCATCTCCAAAAGCAACCATTGGGCCAGCCTTTTCCTCATATTGTGATAGCAGGGCCATATCACCAGTCATATGATTTGAGCATCCACTGTCCAAAATCCACATGACCTTCTTTTCACTTTCTTTGCCCTGCAAACACAAAGGTATTACTTTTCCTTTGGTACCCAAACAAGTTTGGGTCCATGTGACTTAGAAACAGTTTTATCATAAACAACATGCTTGTCAACTTTCTTGGCATTAGTCTTCTTGTCACTGTTAGAAGTCTTGGAACCTGAGGTTTCAGACTTAGGTGACAGAGGTACCTTCCTAGCTTTAGGAGGACTCGAAGACTTTGACCTGGTGTAGTGTGTGTGAGAATTGTGACTGATACAACCATCAATGAATTGCCTTCTCAGATTGAAATAACTAGTCATAACATTCATATTGCATGGCATACAGTCAAATTTATCACAAAATGGTGCATCTCTATGTCTTATAGGCACAGAACAATCATAGAAAGGTTTAGATACACTACCAGCAGGTTTCTTGCATGCATGAGTTAAATGATTGGTACTGAAACAGTTCTGACAAGTTTTCCTAGGGGCATTAGGCATATAAGCATAGTTGTTATCTTTGTTAATCCCTAACTTGCCATTTCTGTTCTGTTTCTTCTTAGTCACTTTCTTTTCCGATTCACTCTTCCCAGCTGAAACAAACTTAACAAACTTCTTAGGTCTTGGCCTATCAACTACTGGCTCCTTGGCTTTTGACTTGACACTCTCACTCTTAGAAGATGCTTGTTGTTCATTTGATTGTGCCTCATCCTCATCATTCAACATTTGTTTGATGAGTAAGGCATCCTCATCAATTTCAAATGTTGGTTCCTTAAAAATTGGATTTTCAGTCTTTTTCAAAATGTGAGGCACTTCCTCATGAACAACTGTGTCATCTTCAATGATATCATAGCTTTTTCTCTGTTTAAGAGTGTCATAATCAAGTCCAATAGCAGCCTTGGGTTTTGCTTCAATTTTCTCACAGTAGGATTTCACTAGACCAGGTGATTTCTTGAAAGTTTTTAGTTTGAATTCATTTTCAGCTAATTCATCCTAAGAGCCTTTTCAACCTGACTAGCACACAAAACCTTATTCTTTAGATATTCAACTTCTTTCTTAAGGTTTTCCACTTGCATAGCAGTTAGCTCAAGTTCCTCATTCTTTTTGGTTAATATTTCATTTCTAGTAGACAGTTTAGCAATCTCTTCATTACCAGCAGTCATACTAGTATGAATGTTAAACATTTCAACAGATAGTTGTTCAATCATGCATTTATACTCTGAAACAGACATGTCTATAGTAGTGAGAGATGGTACCTGAGGGTCTGATGGAGATGTGTCATCCTTGGAATTGGCCATCAAGGCATAATTGCAGAATTCTTGCTCCTCTCCATCACTGTCAGAATCATCCCAACACTTCCCTTCAGCTATGTAGGCCTTACCTTGTGTCTGCTTTTTTAGAAGGGCCTCATACTTAGCTTCAAGCTCAAGATAATCTCTATCCTTCTTTTTAGGCTTCTTGCATTTACTGGCAAAATGCCCTAGGTCATTGCATCTATAGCACCTTACAAATGACCTATCCACATGGCTGGTTTTAAACTTATTCTTGTTTGGTTTCACAGGTGCCTTGCTTTTGTTGAATGAATGGTTTTGGGTTTTGGGTTTGAAGGGTTGATTCCTTTTGAATCTGATGTTTGGAAATTTTCTGGCCATGAAAGCATATGAAGTGTTTTCCATCCCATCTAGTTCTTCAAGAGTGTAAAACTCTTCTTCCTCTTTCTCCTCAACAGGTTCACTTACCTCAGGTTCAGTTTCTTCCTCTTCTACTACCTCCTCTATCCTTAACTGGCTTGTGGATGCTTCTAGGTCTTGAATAGATTTGTTGACAATCAAGGCACATGATGTGTTTACCATTCTGCCTTGATTGGCTTGGATAGCCCTTTTCTGAAGCAACTCAAGCTCATGAGTTTTTAAAACTTCATAGAGCACATCATATGTAACTTTGTTCAAATCTCTTTCCCTTAGAGAAATGACCCTTTGCTCCAGATGGTTTGGTGAGGATAGCAGAAACTTCATGTTTAACTCCTTGGTACTGTAAACCTTGCCATTCATCTGCAACTCAGTAACTAGCTTGTGAAATCTCTCAAACATCTCAGTAATGCTTTCCTTGGACTGTGCCATGAAAGCCTCATACTGTGTGACCAGTATCTGTTTCTTGTTTTCCTTAACCTCATCAGTTCCTTCACACAACACCTCAATGTGATCCCACATTTCTTTGGCAGATGTACATGATGCAATGTTTTCAAACATTGACATGTCCATGGAATCAATGATAAGCAACATGAGGTGGCTGTCAAGAGCAACCTTCTCCCTTTCTGATTCTGTCCATTTTGATGGATCCTTGGCCTCATAAGATCTTGGGATAGTTGTGGTTCCAACAGTCTTCTCTGGTATCTCTTGTTGTGGAACAAAAGGACCATTCTTAAGAATCTCAGGATACAAAGGATGAGAGGCTTTGATGAACAACATCATCTTTATCTTCCAGAGGTTGAAGTTATCTTTGTCAAACTTAGGGACTTTCACCATTCCTGTAGTCTTTGGTGTATTCGAACTCATGATCGTTTTTCTGTTTTTGAATAAACAGCCCGCTCTGATACCACTTGTTGAGTATTGAATACGATAAAAGAATACAGAGGGGGGGTGAATGGATTCTTGAACTTTTCTTTGGCTAGAGTCTATGTAGCAAATAAGTGTTTGTGTGTGCAGAAGTGAAGGTGCGGATAAAGAACAACACAAGACACAGTATCACTTTAATCTAATGTATTATTAGATAAAGGTTGCTACAATCTTTGAATACAAATGATAGTATTCTCAGCTTCGTTTTTCTCAGAGAGATACAAATTGTAGTGTATAAAAAACTTGACTCACAAAGTTACAAAGTTAATGACTAAGGAAGTGAGGCTGTAACCTTATAGAACATGGATACACCCTACTTACTACAAATAAGGTAGCTGAACAAATTACTTTCTAGTCTGTCTATCCTTTTTGAGTAAGTGTCCAAACGGTTACAGATTTGACTTTGCAAAGCCTGTTCAGATCCACTTCTTTAGCCCCTTGTCTCTTCTATATCTCTCCAAGCTTCCTTGTAGGCTTTCCTGAGCACGTTACATATTGTGGTCCATAAAGTGCATTGGCTTGTTGCAGGTTTCTAACTTGTACAATTTCTTCAGTACTTTGTCTCCAAGAATGTATTCGAGAAGTGACTAAGTAGTTGATTCGAGAACTAGAATTGACTTGATCGATAACTCTGAGTTCTCGAACACTGTTATATTGACATATCGAATTACTTCTCGAATAGCTCTTTTCTTCAGGATTCCTTGAGTTGTCAAATAGAACACTTGACTTGTCGAATCCTTGAGATATCGAATAGCTTTCTGTGTCCTTGAGATATCGAATGGAACTTTGACTTGTTGACTCCTTGAGAACTCGAATACTACTTTGACTTGTTGACTTCCTGAGTTCTCGAATAGAGTACATAGACATATCGAATCTCTGAGATATCGAATGAGATATCGAACAGTGTATTCAGAGATATCGAATAGTGTCTTGAGATATCGAATCCCTGACTTCTCGAATGCTGGACTTATCGAATAGACAAATATACTTCTCGAATTGGTACTTAGGCAAATTCTTCATTTCTTCAAATCCCAACTGTGATTATTTGACAGTCTTTATCTTCTTGCTTGAGGCATGAACCTTGGAACTTCTTTCAAGCATTATTCTAGACTCTATAAGTACAGTTACACAACTAGGATTTGATGCCTACTACAAGTACAATACAAACAGAAACTCTACAACTAGAGGTTCCCTCAGTTAAGAGGTCATGTAAGTAATGCAAAGCATTACAAACAATTAGGCTTGTTATTAGATGTATACAGGCATGCCTCTGTAACTAACAAAGCCCATCGTCCCAACCAACCTGAACACCTTCCTTATTGGCCAACGTACTGATCTTATTAAGTTTACGACGAGCCTTGGTAGCAATATGAAAGAACTTACTATTAGAATCGCCCTCACGAAGCCATAGTTGCTTGCATCTCTGTCTCCAAAACACCTCTTGATCATTATAAATTTCTGTTAATCTTCTAGCTGCATCTTTATAAACCTGAGTAGAATTTGGATCCTTTATCCCTTTCAAAGCTCTCATCATTTTTTTGCACTGATTAATACGAGTCTTAAAGCTTCCTGTGATTTCTTTCCCCCACTTAACCAACACTGCCAAACAACAATCAATTTTCTCTTGAAAAGATTTGCCCTCAGCCAACTTCCATGAATCTTCTACAATCTTCCTGCACATAGGATCCCTCAGCCAAGCATTTTCAAACCTCAGAATTTTCACCTGTATGAGAGACCACAGAAGGTTCAAGTAGTATAGGACTATGGTCAGAAGTGGAAATTTCCATATTTATAAGCTTAGCTTCTGCAAAATGATGCATAAAGCTATTTGAAACAAGAGCTCTGTCCAACCTGATTTCTATCCACTCTGTCGTATTCTGCCCTCTCTCCCAAGGATACGGGTATCCTACAATTTCCATATCATTCAAATCACAGTCATCGATTACCTGTTGAAAACCCTGAATCAACCAAGATGGATACGGGCGACCTCCACGCATTTCTTCTTGCTTCAAAATATTATTCAGGTCACCAATTAGACACCAAGGCAAAGAAGATTGAGTGTGTAATCTACGAATAAGATCCCAGGTTTCATGTCTCTTCGCTCTGTCTGGTTCCCCATAAAATCCTGTCAACCTATATTTGACCTTCCCCTGAACTTCCACTACAACATCTATATGATTCTTGCTATATGACTGAACTGTAACATCATCCTTATTCCTCCAAAACAAAACTAAACCTCCACTGTGTCCCTGTGCTTCTACCGTACACGCTCCCTCAAAACCAATCATATCTCTGACTTTCTCCGTTCTATCTTTCTTACATAAAGTCTCACTTAAAAACACGTAATTGGGATTCTTTTGGAGTATAGACTCCTTAAGGAATTGAACGGCCCATGGGGTCCCAAGCCCATGGCAATTCCAACTCAAAGTACTCATAATGCTAGGCGGACCCCTATTATAGAGCCCGCCTTCTCCACGTTTTTTTGGAACATTTTTGTCATCCACCTGAGACTCTGTCATAATATCGTCTTCAGTACTTGAATTGTTATTGGGCCTCTCCGTCAATGGGTCATTCACTCTACGTCTTTTAGGATCCATAATAGATAAGCCAGCTGTCTCTATGTCCACAAACTCTTTTTCCCGCCTCCCGTTCAAAATTTCTAAATTTCTTGGCTCCACAATATTAACCACCTTAGCTAAATCCCCTCCACAATTCACGTTCGATGTTACCACCTCTCCTAATTTTTTGAGATTACCATAATCTCTTGCATGATTTTCGCTACTCTCCTCTCTGTGAATCTCCATTGTTCCATCGTCCATCTCCTTATCATTCTCCTTTGTTACTTTCAACACTGTCCCATCTACCCCCCTTAACCATTGATTTCCTTTAATAAAATCATGGTTCCTGAAAGATGCACGTAAAGAACTATCATACTTCCTCACTCCCTGTGCCTGAGGATTATCAAATAAGTCCTCACAGAACTTTTCAGTATGACCAATCTTCCCACAATAAAAGCAGAAAGAAGGAAGCCTTCCAAACTTAAATTGAATCCATAACCATTCCCCCCCAGGTTTTTTGATACGCATTTGACTCTTCAGTGGACGAGAAATATCAATGGCAACCCTGATTCTTAGATAGTTCTTGAACATGCCTTTGAAATTTTTTGGATCTGACTCTATATATTTTCCCTACGAAATTACCTATGGATTTCAAGACAAAATCTGATTTGAACCCAATAGGCACATCATACACTTGAACCCACATGAATAACTCTGATAAGTTAATGTCCTTCAACTGTTCCTCAGCATTGAACTTTTTAACGATCAGAACTTGTTGATTAAACGTCCATGGGCCATCTTCTAAGACCCTTTGCATATCACGATCATGGAAAAACTTAAACAGATACATATTTGCCCTATCAGTTTCCTCCATAAACACCCCCTTAACTGGTCTCCAAATCGATGATAACGTGTCCTGCATAGCCATGAAATTCACCTTCCTGTTAGATACAAATCTACCCACCAAACATCTTTCCATCCCTTCTTGACCCTCATTAACAAGAATATCTTCCAGAATAAGCCCATCCTCATCATCACTATTCAAAGAAAGATTTGTATACGCCTCATTCAGATTCTTCCCTTGTGATGAACTCGCCATGAATAAACTTGAAACTCAGAATACCAATACTACAAACTTGAAACTCAGAATATAATAATTAAGATTAAAATGAAACTCACCAAAAGATGAGACCGACAAAACTCATCATATGATGAGACTTAATACATGAGGGTTTTAGGTAAGATCAATTAACAATTTTTTATTTTTTTTTAAGAAGTAATTTTTGTTAATTTACCTTTTTGTGATAAAGCTGGAATAGTTGTGGTTGATTTCTAATCCATCATTACACATTACATATGATATCTCATTGTGCATGGAGTTTCTAAAACACACTATAGAGGAGTTCTCTATTAGTGCATCTTAAATCTTGTATTTTATTATTATTTTTGATAATCCAACCGTACAGATGAAAAGTTTATGTCGAAATAACATTGTATACAAATTTTTATTATATTTGAAATAGTGGAGCATCACTTTCATAATAATACTATTTTCTATATATATTCAACGACACAGATTTATCATAATCTTATTGTTATAAATTTATAGTTCCAAATAATTATATGGCTTTTGCTCAAATACAAACCAATCCTTAAATACAAACTACAAACTAACACTAAATTAATTATATTTCATCTATTCTAAGTTTCCCGCCAAGGGTACCTTCACGAAAGATGCTTAAAATAATTGGCTCTATCCAACAAAAAAAAAAAATCTTGCCGTGGAAATGCGAAGCATTTAAGACAGTAAACGGATGAGTTAGGTAGTCATGAGGGCCGAAGGCCCTCGACACACCCGTCAATCGTCTATTGCCTTTACCATTGATTGTCATTCCTTACAACTTTAGAATGATAAAGGCGCGAAGCGCCGTACAAGAAGGTGCGAAACACCGTTAACCAGTGAAATCCACTGCCACGTCATCACGTGAACAGTGATTTTTTTTTTGTTGGATAGAGCCAAGTATTTTAAGCATTTTTTGTATTGAGGTACACCTAGTTTGATCATTAGATTAACATGAAATGTTGGATTAGTGTTTAGTTTTTACTCCCTCCGTCCCAATTTACATGTTCCTTTTCTAAAATACACACATATTAAGAGAAAGTTAGTTAGATAAAATTTTCCAACTAATACCCTTAATTAATACATTGAAAAAAGAGAATAGTGTTAAGTTTGAAAAAAAGTCAAATTTAAACACAATAAATGTAGGGATAGTTTTGGAAAATTACTCTTAAATTTGCATTGAAAGTAGAAAAGGGACAAGTAAAATGGGACAAATTCATTTTAGAAAAGGGACATATATTTTGAGACGGAGGGAGTAGTTTGTAATTAATTTTAGTTTGTTATGGAGTAGGACCCATAATTATATTACACGAAAATTTGTACATTCTCGTATTTTTGTATGAATTTAACATCCGGAAAACTTCTCTATTGTGCTTTAGATAGTGTTTTCGCTACTCCCTCTGTTTCATAAAACCTTTCCTATTCGGAATGTCGGGACTGTTCATAACATGAGACAAATTACTAATTTACGCATAATCTATAAGACCAAATATAGTCATGAGTGATTTTATTGGATTCGTATTTATGAGTACTTTAGTACAGTGAAGTTTTTATATCAAAAACTAATACAAAATTAAAGATATTAACGATAAAAAATGTGTATTGGCAAACGTGTTCGAAGTAAACAAGAAAGGTTTTTAGGAACGGAGGGAGTATCTCATTTCTCATCTACTTTTTTGAGTTTGAAAACAAAACAAGAGAGTGAACGAGAGAGACGGGGAGAGAGTGAAAGTGAGAGAGAGACGGGGAGAGAGTGAAAGTGAGAGAGAGAGAGTCAAGGAGAGAGAGATGAGTTTGATGAGTGTTTCCTCCAGATTTGGCTCATTTTTACTCCGACGGCAACGACTAGGTACTACTTGATCTTGTTCTCGTCTTGATTTATTATCATCATCGTCAATTCGTGTTGCTCATTCTCATTCTAATAGTACCATCTCAAACCCTAATTACATTCCTCATTCCACTCTATCCCCGATTCACATTTAAAATTACAGCAATCACTACATGAGAACAAATCTGGTTTCGAAAAATGCTCAAAATGCGACCCCTCCCTTGTGATTTTCACTTTACTCGACTGCTCACAGCTCTTGTTAAAATGAAACATTTTCCCGTATGATGCAGGACAACGGGTCATAAAGCCCAAAGAAACAGCAGTATAATAGGCTTTGGAAGCCCATTTATTAGAATATTCTAGATATACGAATTTTAGATTATTATATATAGGAATTTAATCATAGTAATTGATCAGATCTGAAAATCTCTTGCGAGAGTTTTCTACCCTAAACCCTAATTATTCCCTGCCTCCCACATCACCGTAGCTATTACCCTCTTTAATGTGTACTGAGTGACAACGACAGCTGATGGCAATATTAAAGGTATAGATAAGGTATAGATATCGACAGCTATACCTTTAATATTTCCATCAACTGTTGTTATCACTCTGATGCCTTTTCGTTGCTTGCTGGCATCTTCAAGCGTGGTTTTGTGCCAGATGTCGTCACCTACACCACTCTAATTAAGGGGGCTTCTGGTCTGCCGAGGCTAGGCTTTTCTTCACAAACCTCGTCAAATTCAGGGAAATTGAACCTGACGTCGTAACTTATAACACCATCATTAATGGCCTTTGTAAAACAGGTCATCCTGATATGGCCCTCTGGTTGTTTAGATTTATGGAGAAGTCAGATTGTAAACCTGATGCTGTGACTTATAACACAGTCATCGATTCATTATGTAAGCAAGGTCATGTCGATGATGCTTTGAACCTCCAATCTGAAATGATAGAGAAAGGCATTTTACCGAATGTTTGGACTTACCCTCCCATCATTCAGGTCCTCTGCAATTTCAATAGATGGGAAGAGGTTGGCCTGTTGCTAAAACAGATGATTGATGACATGAAATTTTTTCCAGATGTTAGTACTTTTAACATATTGGTCGATGCTTATTCCAAGTCTGGGATGTTGGACGATCAAAGAAGATAATCGAGATGATGAATGAAAGGGCCGAATATCCTAACATAGTCACCTATACTGCTCTCATGCAGGCATATTTTGCAAAAGGGAAAATAGGAGACGCATTGGCTGTGCTGAATATTATTAGAAGTAAGGGGATGAGGCCCACGGTTGAGACACACAGCATTTTATTACACGGCCTATGTCAGCTGGGTAGACCAATTGAAGCACTGACCTTGTTTTATAAGATTCAAGTCAAGGCTATATGCTAAATATTGTGATGTACCGCACCATGTTAGCTGGTCTTTGCAAGAACCAGTATGTTGATAAAGCACTGTCTTTATTTCACTTGATGGGTTGCAATGGCATAATCCCTGATAGGAGTACGTATAATGTAATCATTTGTGGATGTGTTCGGAATAAGAAGTATATCAAAGCATGTAAACTAGTATAGAAAATGGTTGATCACGGATTCTTAGCAGATGCACTTACAACCTCTTTATTACAACAACTCTTATCAAAAGTACAGGATCCAACTCTCCTTGCAATGTGTCAGAAGTGCTTGCATTCAGGTATGTGACTTTTGTTTCTTTCTTAACTCCAGACAAGTTAAGTGGTTCCTGTTCTTTCTTACGTACCTAAAGTATGATTGTAAAATGATTCTTGTCTCATCTCTTCTCGATATACGAACCAGTCCTGTAATAATGATTATTGATTGATTATTTTTTGTCTCCATGTTTTCCCACCAGTCATGACTTGTGTTTGCACTCCCTATACTTTGATTACGACTCTCCCTTATTGTCTCCTTTAAATTTCCTATTCTCATAAGGGTTTCAATTTTCCAAGACTTTTTTCTCGTTTACTTGTTACAATTTTTTTTTTCATGTTTCAAGTTAACAACAGAAGCATGACTGATTCATTTTTGCCCTGTCCAAAGTGGGGTGCAGTATTAAACAGCGGGTTCGGCCTTCTTGTTATTAAAGATCAAGTATGTAATGTTTTCTGCTCTGAATACTGTTATTATTGTTTTTTTATCAGGTATTCAAGAGGAATTTCATGGTGTACACATTTCTAGACCTATCCACATTGGCTGTCCAGCTGAGAACTCTATTCAGTGTGAATCTGTTGATGGTATGCTTTTCTTGACTTCCTGAGCTTACTTTATAATACCTAGAATCTTTTGAGCTTTGCTGGAATGTATTAGCATTTAGCTTTATTTGTTATTATGAGAATGAAATATAAATAAGTGAACATCTCATTAACCTAGTCAAGGAATTCAGGTTTTGAAGGAAAATAGTTTTTTAATTTTTTGGAAACACTAGATCCTGTATTCAACACTTACTGGTCAAGAAACGTTGCTTAAGCCTCTGGTTGTTCATGTTAGTACAATAAAATCTCACCACTTCTTTCTTTAGGTTTTACAGCCCTGTGGAAATTTTAGGCCAGAAGAGGATCACCTCTGTAAAACACTAAAACTTAAGGAGGCCATTCCAGCAATGCACCAAGTGACTCTTGTTGATATCGATAGTGAAATTAATGCCGGTGACACTGATCAAGAAACAGATATGTGAGATGCAAAACGCTTTGACAGGGATTCAGAAGATCACCAACTACAATTGTAGCCACATGCTTTAGTGTTTGCAGCACAATTTCATCTTCTTAAATATAGTACTTGAGTTTATTGTATCTTGCATTAGTAATGTTACGTGTGGCTTATTTCAAAAACCATAGTGTCCATTTTTGGGTAAAAAAAAAAGAATCACTTGGTTGTCCATTTTTAGGGAAATATTTTGTCTTAGTGAATACTCTATTAAAATAAATATGATAAGTACTTGAAAGGATATATTGTGAAATATGTACATATTATGCAGACAAATGACAGTTTTTGAATGCTTCAACACAAATAACAATTCTTACTTTTTATGTTGTAAAGATGATCACGAGAAGATTAGAGTACGTATGCTCTAATCTCATGGGATTACATCTACCAGGTATTGAATTACATGAAAAGTTTACCATCTTATGTGCAACACTACTCCAACCCCCTCTCCGGATAAATAAATGAATAGAAAAAGCTAAAAATAAGAAGACCCCTCTTCCCAAATACAACAGATTTATATGGTGAATTAGTTTAATGCTTGATGCACCAAAAGCGTACAATATCCAGTTGTTCTTATGGTATACCTATATGATTTCTGGCAGTGAATGACAATGCACAGAAGGGTCATCTTTATGTTTCTTGCCGTCTTAGAAGAATCCCTTCTAGACCAAAACCATCATCCTCGTCTGTGTGCTTCGGGAGGCACACTGGCAGATTTACAGGACCAGAATTCAATTTACACAATGGACTTAAAGCAAGAAGAAGGTTAAGACCACATGTTTTTGGACCATACTATACCATTAACCATGTTTTTCATTCTTGAGGAATTCAAGTTATGCCTGGAAAGCCATTTACTCTGTAATTCGACGATGGGGTTCGAAGAGGGCTTCATATTTTTCAGGTAACACATTCTTTCCTGAGTATTTTATTTAAAGATTTACTCCCTCCGTCCCAGCCAGTTCTTTACATGGCGGCTGGGCACGGAGGTCAAGGATAGTGGGTGTAAAGTGAGTGTAATATTGTTAAAATAAATGAGGTAGTGGGTGTAATAGTGATTTTATTGTTAAAATAAGTGAAGTAGTGGGTGTAATAGTGATTTTATTGTTAAAATAAGTTAAGTAGTGGGTGAAATAGTGTAAAGTATTGTTAAAATAAGTGAAGTAGTGGGTGTAATAGTGTTAAAACTTACTATTTTGGGTAATGTAAAGAAATGGTGGGACGGCCCAAAAAGGAAATTGTAAAGAAATGGATGGGACAGAGGGAGTAATTTTTAATTTAGACATTATATTGGTTTTTTGTTTATAATTAAAAATGTGTGTATAGATGAATTTAAGCATTTTCCTTGGAATTCTGGAATGGTTGGATGATAAAATTAAAGCATGAGGGCCCTTACATCTGCTCTGAGGTTAATCACAAAAGCAGCATACGGAAAATCGGACATTGGTCTTTGGAAGGAAAGCCAGTACCTATGAAATTTATTTTTGCTTATATAAATTTTGAAATTGGTACTGACCTCCTTAGTGGTATCTAATGCATATACATGATGACTCAGTCCTTTTTCTTTTTCATTAATGATCTAATCTTTTATACATTTATGTTTACATAATATAGGTGATCTGGTTGATGCTGCTGTTCCTTTCATGGGTGAATCAATAAGTGATGGCACACTGGCAACATTTCTGAAACGCAAGTCTTTATCATTGACTAGGAATTTACTACTAAAGTCTAATTGTCAATGTAAAATTTTTGAGTGTATGGTTGCCTTGCCTATTTTATTTGGAGCAGAGCCTGGTGATAAAGTAGATGTTGATGAGCCAATTGCTCAAGTTGACACAGATAAGGTATTATTCAGAGGTAGAAATCCTGTAAATCTCCTTATAGGGTATAGTAATTGTTATCTTCTGAACCCTATGTAAGGTCTGGGAGTTGGCTGTTTTAAATCTTTACTCTTTCCTTTCTGTTAATTTCTTGACCACTAAATTTAATAGATAACTAACTTTATGAAATCATTCAGGTTGAGATCAGAAATTTCGCTGCCAATAATGACAGAGCTGATTCCTCACTATCTTCAAGATGGTGGAAAGGTATAGCTTGACAGCTTCCTACATTTTCCTATATATGTTTTAATCCTATATTTGTGTTATATTCCCAAACTGATTCCACCTTTCAATAATATTCAAAAATATAAAAGATTATCCTTGACTTCGGTACATGCCTGGTCTTGACAGTAAATTAAACCTTGATGTTTATTATTATATCGACTGTGTAGACTTTTAACTTGTAAGCGCAAGAGAATATAGACCTTCCTGAATCATCTTACTCATTGTACTTAATTTTAATTAACCAGATTTAAGCCTTTTATTATACAGTTGACTTGGTCCAAATTCTTTTCCAATGTTTAATGTCTTGTAGATTTTCTCAACAGTTTTTTTTACAACTTGGGATAAACAGTTGCAAACTTGGGAGTGGTTATGCTATTAGAAGAAATCAAGTTTTAGAAGAGAGTTGTCAAAGTACATCACTGCTGCAAGATTGTTTTCTTTTCATAAGCTTCTATACCCTGAATTAGAGTATAGACTCTAGATGTTAATTTCCCAATGTAAATTTAGCGTTTTACTTACGTCCGTTAATGTTTCCACGATAATTCCCGGAATATACTTAGTTGTGGCAATATATTAATTAGATGAGTTTGTTTGAGTGGCCGATATTGGATGACCAGCTTGCTAACTTACATTGGCTTTCATTTACAGAAACCAATAGTTCCTGCTGATCTTTATAAAGCTGTGCGTGATTCACAACTTGTAGGAATGTCAGGTTACACAAAAGAGGTACTCCTTTTACTTATTGAACATTTCTTTCCTTTTATTATACCTTAACATGTCAGGCCCCTTTCATTTTTCTATTTATTAAAAATCTATACATACATATATATAAAGAAAAATCTCGGACGCGTGACATGAAAGTTCCAAAATTTAGTATTTGCTTTTTCTGATTTTTCTCAGAGGCTTGGGGTTTTGGTTGGAAAATTCATTTAAATGTTGGCTTTTTGAGTTTCTGCATGTACGGTAAATGTCATTGCAAGCTGTTTATCAATGGAAATATCAACAGGCAAATCAAATCTCAATTGTTTAATGTTTGTAACTACAACAATTTTCTCAACTTCCTTCCAACAGTTACTTTGTAGGGGTATATATATTACATAGAAGAAGGGGGTTGGTAGGTAAAAGATTTGGATTTTTGAATATGTGGCTCTTTATTTAGTTTGCCTCTCAGCAGATGATTACTTGCATAGTTATTTTTTTCTGTTTTAGTTGCAGATGTCCAATTTCTACCAATATCTGGGCTCCAAGGTTCAAATTTGCAGACAAGAGTGAACAAAGATGTATGTTAATGGTGGAATGGTGCATGCCTCTTCGAAGCCCCTGATGCCATTAATGTTCCGCCTCGCGATCCAGATGCCCCGTTTAGGTATGCAAGATGCTCTTAACTCAAGGTGATCATGGTCTTCATGATGTTTTGGATCTGGTTCACATTTCAGGGCTATGATTATACATATCTCAGTTAATTGAATTGTTGATGATTTAGCTGTAGTTTGAAATTTTTTACGGTTACATTCTTATCGATGTGTTGACTGTCTACTATATCTCATTTATGGGCTTGGTCTACATTCTACACTTCATATCATTTTGTTTGTGGGTCTCTTACATATTTCTGCTATATTAATATGCTTCTTGCTAAATTAGTACTCCCTCTGTTCCTAAATACCTTTCTGGGTTTGACTTTGAGCACTGTTCATTCTAAGCGATTGACTACTAATTGACGCATAATTTATAAGATAAAATATAATCATGAGTGATCTTGTTGGATTCGTATATATTAGTACTTTAATACAGTGAAGTTTTTAAATTTGATACTAATACGAAACTAAAGATATTAACGATTAAAAGTGTGCGTTGGCAAACGTGTCCAAAGTAAACATGAAACGTTTTTTGGAACGGAGGGAGTATGATTTATGAACTTGCCACTTCCTTTTTAAATTTGGAGAGAACACAACAGAAGGATATTTCTTTTCCCATTTACATTTTTGTTCATTTGTGTAAAAGTTTCTGCATGTTTCGCTTTTAGAAGCATCACATTTATCTAATACTACTATCCGGCTTACAAAACATAGATCCTGTGGACTGTGGTACAACTCTACAACTCAATTTAAATGGCCAAAGCAAATTATAGCAATAGAACTAAGCAAATTAATAACACCTGATCATTTGTTTGTTCAAAACTGTGAAGTTTGATGTTGGCGCAGATAAAACATGAGATCTTTTCATTGGCTGACCTGGTTTAGTAACCATAACGTAATAATTTGACTCGGCTTTTACAGCCACGGTAGATTGAATTTTATAAAGAGTATAAATTTATTTATTTTTGCAAAAATAAAGAGTATAAATTTGGTTGACTTAAGTCTTTCAGATAAATTTTGATTCTATTCTGTTTAATCTAATTATTTTAATAAAATTTCTATTGCACTTGCATCCCATGGAGCACACCTATTTGGACCAGAGAGTCGATCACCAAGATAGATCTAAAATCCTTTCCTGACTAATCAAAAAACAATTTATTTGTTTTTCAACCTCGTCCTATCGACAGTCGGGGGTTTGTCCCACTGTTTTATGTTGTATTGGTTTGATTTATGAATATATCCTCCTGCATTTCGTCAAAAAAAATAAATAAATAAATAAAAAAATAACTGAACAAAACAGAACACGGGTTTTCTTGAGAGAATTACCAAAATGCCTATTTTTCACAAGTTTTTGCCCAAAATACTGATTTTGAAAAAAAAGGTCCGAAATACCGACGGGATATGGAGAATCGTCCTCCGTATTAGCATAATACGGAACACCGTGTTCCGTATTATGCATGATACGGAACACCATCTTCCGTGTTAGCATGATACGGAACACGGTGTTCCGCAACACCCCATGATACGGAACATGGTGTTCCGCAACACCCCATGATACGGAACACGGTGTTCCGCAACACCCCTCATATCACGGTAGACGATGTAGCGTTTTCAGTCAGTAAAAAGGGCCAGCATGGCTCCCATATGAATATTTTGGGCCATCACCCGGTTTTCTTTAGCTAGACGAAGTCCTTGCCCTAGCAAAACAACGTTATTCATGTACGTGATACGTTATTTTTAGTTGGATGAATTAAATAAATAGAATAAAATTGGTAGCATAAAATTAACAAACATTTAAATTTTCTTTTTTTTTTTGCCTCTATTTTTTTCCATATCTATTTTATTCACAATTTTGTATTAACTCAACTTATTTTTACCATATCCATTTTATTCATAATTTTGAATTACCTTATTTTATTTTGAATCCTTTATCCACTCTTCATTAATTTAATACATTCTATTTTATTACATTCCAATCCCTCCGACCAAACACAATAACACACTACAAGAATACTATAATGCACGAGACGGACCACCAAATAATTTGGCATTGTGATTATTTTAAAGTGAGATCTCCAATCAAATTAATATAAAACCACCCATTCTTTTTAAGTAAGCATCAAACAGATATATTTTCAAAAGTGGTACAATTAATTCAAAGGCGTGAGAATATGGGAACACCAGGAAGAGTTGTGCCTGAATCAACAATGAAGATGTTGCCAGTGATGTACTTAGAGGAGTCATGCATCAAGTATCTGATCACTTCGGTCAATGCTGGATCAACCGTGGCTGTGTACTGCAGGGGAAGAATTTTCTTCACCACATTCTTTAGCCACTCTTGTTCGAAAAGTTCTTTGGTGATCTCAGACTGGAAAATCGAAGGCGCAATGGCATTAACCCTGATGTTGTATGCGCCAAAATCCAATGCCATCACAGTAGTCATTGCGTGCATTCCTGCCTTGGATGAACTATATGCAAGACTTCCATTGCTCTGCACCCTGGATAGCCCAAATATGCTCGAAATGTTGATGATTGATCCTTTGATGCCTGCATCACGCATTCGGATTCCAACGTATTTTGAACATAACCAGGCCCCATCTAAGTTTGTCTTGAACACATTATCCCACTCCTCTTTTGTTAATTCAATTGTAGAACTCGTGCTCCCTGATCAATATACCCAAATCAATATGTTATGAGCCATCTTTCACAATAGTATATAATCATGTAAAAAGATAAAATGTATTAGAACCTCTGTTCTAAAAAAGAGGTTAATAGCTATTCGGTGCCTCTCCGAATCGGGAGTAATCAGAATTAGTCGGGATTAATCGGGATTAGTCGGTATTAATCGGTGCCTCTACTGATTAAGTCCGATTTCCACTTTTTACAACACTGATTAGAACCAACTAAATCAAATACATAATACAAACCTAAAACTCATAAACACACCAATTGTACTCGCACGATAAAAGCTGTTTAGACTTCTTTATCATCGGCTAAAGCGTCATTAGACAAATCAAGCGAACTCCCACAATACTACTTTTACTTGTCATTATCTTAAGTTGTTGCACGCATACCTATGTAATTTATTCTTATCCACTTACAATTTTCATTTTAAAATAGAGCAAAAAAAAAACCAAAAAAAATCCATAGAAATTGTATGAAATGAATAGGAGCCACACCCACAAACCTCTAATACCAGCGTTATTAATCAAACAATCAATACGACCAAAAATACCCCAAGCTTTCGCAACAGCAGCCTCAATACTAGCCGGATCCGCAGTTACATCCAGCGCAATAGCCACGGCACGAGGAGAAGTAGAATTTTGATTGATCTGATCACACAAGGACTTTAAACGGTCCACGCGCCGAGCAGCAGCAATGACCTTGCAGTTAGCTTTAGCTAGGTTGATACAGAAGTCCCAGCCGAGTCCAGATGATGCACCGGTCACCAGAACCACCTTGTCGTCTAGATCTAACCATGGCACCAGCTGGTTCGATACCGGAACTTTGGTTGAACTTGACATTGGTTTATCAGATGTGTTGATAGTTTTGGTTTTTGGTTACTTTTGCACGGACTGGTTTTGGCGTGGAGATGCGAGAAAAGAGTGTAAAATTGTTGATTTATATGCACGTTGATGTGTTTTATGTCTGATTACATCCCACTAACCTCCAAATTTGTCAGTGTGAAAAAAAAAAAAAAGGAACAACAGATTTTTCTCGGGACAAAATACGAGATCGATAAAATTGAGGCTTTTTTTTATAAATATTCAAGTGCGGAATTTTTTTTTATAAAAATATATGAAACAACTAATATCAACTTCGATAAAAACAGGTTACATTTGGTCGATTTGGCTGGAGAAGATAACTTTAAAAATATTTTATAAAATTTGGCATTTTTATAAAATATTTTTTTTATTAAAAAGGTATTTTTGCAAATATTTTAAAAAGATGATAAAATCGATTTTTTTTGTATTTTGATAAATAACCTTTAAATTTAGTTGAAATCTTTTTCAGATACCTTAATGTTATAAACTAGCATTATTTAAAAGACATTATAAACAAACTAATTACCTAAAATGATATTAGAGGACTGATCAATTTTTCGATTAAAGATAAATTTTTGAATGAAATTCGAAATTAAAAATTAGATAAATAATTATTAATACAAACATCAAGTTCTTTACAATAATTGGGAGTAATTTAGAAAGGAGAAAATTGGGCCTGAGGACAACCTCAGGGATCTTCACTGAGGTTATAAGAAATATTGCTTATAAAGTAAGGGGTCCCGCAAGGGTAGTTTTACAAATCTAAATTTTTATCAGTAATTTACACAAATGCCCTTAAATTTTGTATTGATTTATTGAGGATTCTAACCTGAGGTCATCCTCGGCCTATAAAAAGTAGCCAAACTGAGCATTACACATATTGTTATAGGTCAAGTAGGTCAGCGCAGACCGAAACTGACCATAACACATTGCAAACACGAAAATATTTAATTTAAGACCATATCTTTATATTCTTTCCTGTTGTGTATTTATGAGTCCAAAAAGTCGTGACCAAAATCAACTAAGGCGGCTGGCGGGCGCACACCCAACCTGACTAGTCTTTATACGCACTCATGGCCCATTATCCTCCAAATACAGGCCCATCATAGTCATATATTTTTTCTTAATTCCAAGTTAACCCATCATATCTTTACTGCAAGTTAGCCCAAAGTTTTAAAACGGGTCAGGCCCATTGTATTTCAAATTGGGGAATTTCTTTTTGTGCAAGACAAATGATATATATATGCAGCTGATCTAGTACTAGAAGTCTCCTGTTCGATCTCTCTCAAATCTAATTCAAACCCTAGCTCTTATCTACCTCTCAAAACTCTGGTAATTTTCTATTTATGTTATTATTGTGTCTATATTAATCCTTTATTTTGTAGGATTTCACTGATCTCTGATTTAATTCACTGCTCTTCGTATTCTTTTGTAATTGTCTGTTGAAGTTAACAAGTTTTGGATTCATTGCTTGTCAAGTGTTTGATAAAAGTCCCGTGAGAATTTGTTCCGAATATTAATTCAACTAAGCTGAGAAAAATGTATATAGTAACATAAGTTAGCTGTAGAGATTTTTACATTTTGATTCTTCTGTTATGAATTGTATAGTTTTAATTAAGTGGAATCATTTATGGCTTCGATTGATATGAATTGAATTAATACATTCCACCTGTTAGGTGTCGTGACAGAGATTCCCTATGAATGTAATCTAAGTATGTCATTGAAAAATAGTTTCTGTTATATTCTGAACAAGTCACTATTTGAATCATATAAGTAAGGACTTTTTTAGCTTCTGCAATTACCAATTGTAATCGATACAATTTTTAGAGGTATCTTATCAAAGTATTAGCAAATGCCGCAAAGTTTATAGGGAAAGTGATTCCATGTGATGATAAACGAAGCAGTCCAGTAATGTTAACAAAATTAGAATAGTTCTACATTTTCTGATAAATACATTTTGATGAGTAAAATTTCCCAATTTGTTGCTAAATGAAGAAGTTTTAATGTTGTAGAGATAAATTCTATATGTATTAGGTATGTAATTAAAGAAACAAGATTTAGCAGCTATGTTATGATGGTTTTTTTAGTAATAACATAGACTTCCCACGTGTTGTAATCTTTGTGGCATTTGTTGTCAACGAATTAATGTTATAAATTCCCATGATCGGCTTACACGAATGGTTCTGATTGTAATCTGCGTGAAATTTTGACAGACATGGAAAGGCTTCATAGGATGTTCGCAGGTGCTGGGGGTGCATTAGGTCACCCGCCCGCAGATGCACCAACTCTAGATTCATCGGAGCAAGTGTACATTTCTTCCCTGGCCTTACTCAAGATGCTTAAACATGGTAAATATATGTTGGTTCTATAAATAAATAATCTCCTAACTAGTTTAGGGTTTGATTGCATCTATTAAAGGGTACTAATTGGTTTATTAGTTTGTTAATCAATTGTGATAATTAATTTTGGGAAATATCGGATTATATAGGGAGAGCAGGAGTTCCGATGGAAGTCATGGGATTGATGCTGGGTGAATTTGTTGATGAGTATACAGTTCGAGTTGTTGATGTGTTTGCAATGCCACAGAGTGGTACTGGAGTTAGTGTGGAAGCTGTTGATCATGTTTTTCAGACTAACATGTTGGATATGTTGAAGCAAACCGGAAGGTATCAATTCTTTTCCATAATGTACCTCCTCTGGTTAATTAAATAGTTTAGATTTTCTTTTTTTTTTTTCCTCATCTTTGTGACTGTATGTGTAGATGCTTCTTTTTGATATTTTTTGGAATAAAATGCTGAAATGAATATGACATTATGATCTTACAAGTAACTTCCATATTTAGCTACAAAAACTAGTCTCTTAGTCACTAGATTAATGAAGACAAAAACTGAAGAATTCAAACTGTATGTGAGAACGTAATGTACTCAGGCATGTATTATCTTGTCTGAATGGGAATGTTAACGGATTAGCATATTTTTAATGACTAGAGAATAACTATAATATGTTTGTATACATCGAGTCGGGATTCCATTGTTTCTTTAACCCCAGGTATGACTAAGCAGGTAACACGGTGTTCCTTCCAAATCATTTTGCATAATATACCATGATATAGTTGGCGCTGCAACAGATTATGCGGCTAGGGATTTTGTTGCGGGCTATTTGTTTTATAGTGATAGTCAATTGGAATTTGTTTTATAGTAATTATTTTTCATTTCAAGGGCTTGCATTAAATTTTGTCATTATATTTTTCTCATGAAAGGTAATGATATTTTGGATAATTGTTAATGGAGGTTGTAGGTGTATAGGAAAATTTCATATCTTATTGTCGTTTTTTCTTCAGAAACTGTAGATTTGTAGTTCATGTAGTTTTGCTTCTATGTTTTCCTTTTATTGTCTGGTATAGCACTCATTTGGTTTGTCATCTGTGTTTTTATGTTCTGATGTATAGACCTGAGATGGTGGTTGGATGGTACCACTCACATCCTGGATTTGGCTGTTGGCTTTCTGGTGTGGACATCAATACTCAGCAGGTTATACCTACTATCTGTGCCTTGTATAGCTGGTTTACTTGCATGAGTATTTGATTATTAATTGTACATGAGCACTGTATCGATAAAAGTATAGTTTATTTACTTAGCATACCAAAAGGTAGTGTTTTTCCTTTCATTTTAACTAATCTCATGTAACTTATCTTCAGATGAAAGATACTCCTAGTAATTGTCATAGAATTCATTCTTATGCAGCTTCTGTACTCTGTAGTTTTCTGTTGTAGTTGACACCGCTGCTGTTAGCTTCTGAATGATCATTCTGTTTTATTATTATTAGCCAGCGTTTGTGTTGTATTCAATTACTGTGCATTTTTAATATATTTTGGAGTAAAGTGCACTTTGTGTACTCGTACTTTAATCAAGACACCACTTACAATACTTTAGTTCAAAATCGAGCACTTGAATTACTAATGTTTGTATTTTATTACACTTTGTTGCATTCCGTTAATTTGAGTTAACTCTGTTAGTAATTTATGGAGTAAAGTGCATTTTGTGTACTTGCACTTTGTCTAAAGTGCATTTTTGTGTACTCACACTTTACTCTAAATTTTGAACTAAAATATTGCAAGTGGTGTCTTGAGTAAATTGTGAGTACGCAAAATGCAATTCACTCCCTTAAGTACTAACGGAGTTAACCCAAATTAACGGAATGCAACAAAGTGTAGTGAAATACAATTATTGATATTCCAAGTGCTCGATTTTAAACTATAATATTGCAAGTGGTGTCTTGAATAAAGAGCGAGTACACAAAGTGCACTTTACTCTATATTTTGTGTGTTCTGTCGCATCAACTCTTCGGTTGACGATATCATATATAATTTCTGTTGAGCTTGATGGGTATTACATTTCATATGTAGTTATTTCTGCATGCAAGATTTCCCATTCTTGTGCAGGCCATTGCTTCTAACAAGTGAGAAGGATGTATGAATTATGCAAAATAACTGTTAAGAGGGAAATAGAATTAAGAGATTGGCTTTTTTAAAATAGAAATTTAGGATCTACGTGATAATTAGAGATTAATAATTATAAAATGCAATGGTACTGCTAGAAAATGATTATTTTATAATGCGTTGATCATTTAGCATTCAAGTCCTATGGTACCGTAGAGGATGACAGTATGTGCCAATTTTCCGTGTTTTCCTAATTTACAAGTCATATATAGAAATAAATTATTTCTTCCCCTGACATTAGGGGATATAAATATTCTTAGTAGTTGACAAATGAATGTGCTGACATGAGATATGTCATATGTGGCAGAGCTTTGAAGCCTTGAATCAAAGAGCTGTGGCTGTGGTGGTTGATCCTATTCAGAGTGTGAAAGGAAAGGTTGTGATTGATGCGTTTCGATTGATTAATCCCCAAACTATGATGCTTGGCCAAGAGCCACGACAGACAACATCGAACCTTGGACATCTTAACAAACCCTCTATTCAAGTGAGTGAGACATATTGTCCTTCCTAGAACTCGTGGAGTTAAACTTCTATATTGAATGTGCATACATGAACTTTTTTGGCAGGCGTTGATCCATGGATTGAACAGGCATTATTACTCTATAGCAATTAACTACAGGAAAAATGAACTAGAGGAGAAGATGCTATTAAACCTTCACAAGAAGAAATGGACTGATGGATTGACACTGCAGCGGTTTGACACTCATTCCAAAACTAATGAGCAGACAGTCCAGGTTAGTAAAAGCTTATTAAATTCAATACATCCCACAATTTTTTTTTTTTGGTTGTTACGTTGTTTTAAATAAGAACCGATGTCACTGTTACACTATTTGCACTCTACTCTGAGGAGTTGGGGTATGGTCTGTGTACACTTGACCCTCCTGAGACTCTACTTCCGAGTGGGACAGAATAGGTAGGTATGGTTTGCTTTTATTTATTCGACGGGTTGACCGTATTAGCAAGATCCTTGCATGCTGTACTCTCTTTATATGCTCCCGAATAGCTTGCTTGGCTTAAAAAACTTATGGACTATGTTAGTTTGGAGGGTAAATACGGGATGGTAAAATTTTCTGTCAGGTGATTGTTATGATAAAGTAGCTCTCACTGAGAGTACCAGGATTAACAAGTGACTTTTGTAATAGGATTATGTGATACCTGGTTCAGCCAAGAATATGGTGTAATTAATCAAGATCTGTACAGGAATAACATAATGTAATTATTAGCATTGAAATGACATGCCTTATTCTGTAAATACATCTTGCAATTTGCATTAAGTCACCTTCAATAAGAAAATCCCTTAGAAACTACTCTGCATCTTTGGGGAACAATTTGATTTACAATATAAACAGTAGCACAAATTGGTTTGGTTGTTACAACTGACTACAATATATATAGATTAACTATATAAGTAGATCCAAAATATTAGACTAATCTCGCCTTCATTGTTACTATTTTAGAGGGTTAGATCATCCTAGGATTAACAGTCATGGATTTCCTGGAGATATAATCAACAAACATAACCATAAAGCATTAACTGATGTTTGTAGTGCCTATCTTTTGTTCAACTCACCAGTAAACTTGGTGTACTTGTCTGTTTTGTTGTCGAAGGTGTTTACCTTAAGGTTTCCCAGAAACTATACTAGTGCAGCAGAAATAACATAATTGATGCACAAACGAGAGTAAAAGTAGTGCTTATATGGTGTTTTGGTGGTAATGCAGGAAATGCTTAGTCTAGCAATCAAATATAACAAGGCTGTTCAAGAAGAGGATGAGTTGTCTCCAGAGAAGCTTGCAATTGCTAATGTAGGGAGGCAAGATGCGAAGAAGCATCTTGAGGAGCATGTCTCCAACTTGATGTCTTCGAACATAATCCAAACCTTGGGTACCATGCTCGACACAGTCGTGTTCTAGATTTTTAGTGTTCTGTGTAACTCGTGATTTTGAGAGGCTCGAAGACAAGATTCTTTATTCTGTGGTTTTATTATGTCACCTCTGAATATCGCATTGTACTCTCTTGCTGATTCTGACTTCTCTCCTTTCGGAAAAATATATTACTGTTTCAGGTTCTGTATTGTAAGAATTTTACAATCATTTAAGAAGCCGGACTCAGATTTGTAAAGCAGGTTTGTATTGAATTAAACGTGTTACTACTACATCCGAAAAGATATTTCAGTGAATTAAATTCAAATAAATTTGCCACCAAAAAATTTGTCAAAATACTTGTAGATATCATGAGTCAGTCAACAGATGTTCGTTCGTCACGCGGGGTACTAAATAATCTTAAAGAACTGGTCTCTCTTTAAATAGTTGAAGTGAACATTATGGTTGGACTTTGTGGGTAAAAGCATGTTCTTCTCATGCTAGGTAACCAACCTTTTCGTCCCATTGAATCCGAGCATTACGAGTTTACAACTACTCTACACACGCATACATGATTGTATACTATACACTAGAGGTTAGACACGTTTTATTTTATTCAATCTTAATTTTAACATCACAAGTTACTTCTCCACGTAAAGACACATGTATGACTTGATTCAGTAGTTCTATTTTTCAGTGAACTTAGAAGCTACTCTAGTCTCAATTATCACCCATGTGTAAAGGTATGAAAATGGTAGTAACTAGAAAATCGAAATTCGTAGAATTAAAACATTTTCTATGATATAATAAAATTTTATGTTTTTGAGAGGCCAGGGACATGACATAATCAGCCGTTGACTTTGAATGTTTGACTAAGTGTACATATACGACCAAAGTCACCGAACCAAATATCTCTTATAAATTAAAAAAAAAAACTTCAGTTTATATGAAATTTATCATCGTGGAAAAGAACTAAAGTTTTTTGCTTATTTCTTGTTTTTGTAGGTTAAATATTATAATTTACATCTACGGGTTTAAGAAATTTTTTAATTTTTTGGAAAGTAACTTATTAATAGGAAAATATTTGTCCTAAAAAGTGACGACTTATAGGATAATTCCTAGCGGTAGTTGATAGTCAATGGAGTTAAAGTATATTTTTATTAGAATTGGTCAAAATATATTAATATCTATTTGTTCTTTTTCGAAACACAATATTTCTTATTAAATTTTGAACATATTATGATAATATACAATTGACGTAAAATGTAGGATTAATAATTAACAAGTGAGAAAAGCCTAAATAAATAATGGGTTTGTCTAGTGTGTGCCCAAGGGCACATGCTAAGAATCCGTGCTTGATGAATTGTCAAATTTTAATTGATGGATATTTATGTGAATGCAGGGGGTCCATCATTATTAGTGAAATCTCCACCAATCAAAATTTGACAACTAAGCTAGTACGGATTCTTAGCATGTGCCCTTGGGCACACACTAGAAAATTCGATAAATAATTACTACTACTGTATGAGAATATGGACAGAGAATCCGCAAACAATATTGTATAACAATATTTGGAGGTTTTGCTGGAATCACGGAGCAAAATACGGATATTCTGCCATGAACACGAAGAACACGGAGGTGATTGTTTGTGGCTGCTCTTGTCTATTGAAATTCAGTGGTGAACTGTTTCTCAGACTTTACAAGATGCCTACGTACCCTATTTATAGGGATCAAGCCAACGTAGTTCTCTTGGAGAAGAAGTTATCTAGACGGGCTAGGGTTTCTATGGGCTCGGCTTGGCCCAAATCCACTAGTCGTCTCCTTGGGTTATGTTTTACCCATTTATACTGCTCATGACTTATGACCCATTATAGGGAACCCACGGCTCGCCATGATGCTACAATTATGATTATTGGTGAAACTGACTAGATGGCCTCGCATGCGACCTCGCTGGGTCTGACCATGCGAGGCGATCCTCGCTTTTGTGGAGATAAACTACTTACGCGACCTCGCTGGGTCTGACCGTAAGCCTTCGTGGTAAACATGCTCTAGGCCACGCTGGACCTCTAGGCCTCACTAGACCTCGTGAACTGCGACCCCATCTCTAGGTCTCGCTGGCGACCCCAGTCTATAGAATAATGTGATGAACTTCCCTGTGATGGCGGACTTTAATGACCCATTCCTCATTCTTAGGCCCATTATGTGAGATGTACTGATATTCTGGCCCATTAGGCCTGTTTAGGATTTATGCCAAATTCGGGCATAACAACTACCCCCGAGTCCATATTGCCATTAGAAATGCGATGTGGACTCAAAGAATGTCTTCCAGAAGATTGAATGCGAGGCCAAGGCCCATTATTGCTTATTCCTTTATGGGCTCTCATCGCAGGCCCAATGGAATTGAATAGCTTCTAACAGCTGGCGCGTCTCGAGATCTGGTCACAGTCGCTGAGATGATGACATGTGTAGCACATTCGTCTCTCTCCTCCCTACTATATAAACCTCAAATTTCAAATCATTTGTCACTTTCCTTATTAACACTATACCGAAGTGCTGCCAATTTGCTCCCGGATCAAACAGAGACCCAGCTCGCTTTTAATCAAAAACGAGGCCAATTTTCCTCAAGATCTTCAGCTTTTCTTCATTAAAAGTAAGTCTCTCTCTCTTGTTCTTCATTTGAATGCATGTGTAGCTTATAATTCAGTAAATATTTGCTAATAATTGCATGCGATGCGAGCCTGATTAACTGCGACCCCACACCCTTAATTTCACACTGCGAGGCCTGCCCCACTGGACTTGGGAACACGACTCCTTTAGTAAGTAGGCATACGATCTCAAAATAGAGTAGTTGCGCGACCCCCTATTCCTCGTGTACGAAATAAGAACACTTAGAGCCTTCTCTTTAAACATTTTTTCTTCTTTTATCTCCTTTGATATTCTGTAAGTGCACACACTAATACTCCACCATCTTTTCAGATGTCTAGCGATAGCTCAAGGACTCCTTCACCTCTTCCTCACATCTCCATTAGCGAGCAAGCGGCTGCAAATATTGCTAAGGCTGCAAGTGCAAGCGACAACTCCTTCAAACTATACATGGACCCTCAATGGTCACAAGAGGAATTCACCCGAGAGACCCCTCTAACAACATGGAGAACACGGCGACCATCCACCTCGCAGAGCCATTATATTGATTTCCCTTCGAGCTCGGTAAATCCGGCATCCACAACTGTTCCCCCTTCTTCAGTTCAAGACGAAGTCGACAATCTATTGAAGAAAGGGCAGGAATTCTTTGCTAACGTTCCCAAACTTCTTTCTCCTCTCAACAAGAATCTTCTCAACATAAACCCCATAGTACTAACCAGCACCTCCTCAACCAACTCACTCGGCCACGCATACTACGAGGCTGAAAGTAGAGCTAACAACGAGGCAAACTCTGATGACTCTGACTACGAAGAACCTAGCTCTGATGATGGCGGCCTAGACGAAGTGGCCAAGGTTGTTAATTTCAAAGATTATAACTACGTGCCTGAAGCCTCTCCAGAACCTTACAAGCCAACCCCTCAACCTGAGCTAGAGGGTACCATTTATGTTGGGGGACCTCGCCCTGAGGACATCCCACCAGGCTCCAAAATAAAACCAGGCCAGCCTCGCATTTTAGCTTGCAAAGACCTATCAACGACCCTGAATCTGGAGTCCTTGACCAAGGCTGTTGATACATTCAGACCGGAGGGCAAAATCATTCTCCCCAAACAGGCAATGCGATGCTATCGTTTCAATCACGAGGAAAATGGCGGCAGGGTGCCTCGAATGGTTCTGACCTCTGCTATGATGAAAATAGGCGTCTCCTCGCCTCTTCACCCTTTCATCAGAGATGTTTGCGAGACGTATCACCTAGCCCCCATCCAAATCAATCCTAATGGCTATAGGGCCATGATTTCTTTGTATATTCTTTACCACAAACTTGGATATCCTAAACTTGATGCGAGGACCATGGGTTACTTTTTGCAACTGAAGCGATGCGGGGCTTCAGACTTTGGTTACGTCTATTTCTCCGTGTGGCCGGAGTTTAACAAGAAAGACCTGTATCATAGTGCACCAAGCAATGCGGGCCCGTGGAAGGGACCTTACCTCTATATCCACGAGGTGCCCAGAGTGAAAACATCCTTTAACTATCTTCCAGTAGGCCAAGTGCGAACCGTCCTGAAGGGCGAAGAGAAGCAACGTGCCGACGATGTGCTGAAGACATCTCGCAAAGATAGGAATATACGAACCCTCCTGACTCTTGAGAACTTAGTTGATTGCGGATTCTTGAAAGAAGGGGTCGAGCTTCCCTCTGAAGCGGGACCTTCAAATGCAAGGAAGGCCTCGCGAAAAAGAAAAAGGCAAGAGGAAGCCTCGTCCTCTAGGGTTGTGGTCGCAGAGAGTAAGAATATTTTCATTGTGGTCCAATAACTTCTTCATTGTAATTGTCTTTTACTGTCTTCGCATTTTTTACTTTTCACGATAATTATGTCTAACTGCTTTCCTTTCTCCTTTTTGTAGACATGTCAGGCAAAGGTAGTCGCAGGCCTCCCTTCTGTACAAAGAACAAAGAGATCCCTACCGAGCCTTCAACTGCCACCCCTTCAAAGAAGAAAAGCGATCTCCCTCCTCCATCAACAACTGCCAGGGTCGCTCCTCAACCTTCACAGGCCAAGGCCAATCCTGAAGAGCACATCTCTAAGAAACACAAAAGCGGTCCCCTGCCCCAAGTCACAAAACCTGCGGACACGACGCCAGTGCATCATTTATATGCGAAGCATGGGTATACTCATGCTACTGAAGCAGAATGTACTGAGTGGGTAGGAGCCGAGTTAGTAGAGAACTCTGAAGCGGTCTCCAAATGTCTGGCTGAGGGTTTCATCCACCAAGCCTCGCATCTTCGCGAGCTGAAACAAGTTGTCTTCGCCAATGATAGGTTGGAAAAGGAGTTAAAGTCCTTGAAGGCCAAGGCTGCAGAAGAAAAGAAACTGATGCTGGAGAACTACAAACAAGTGCTTCAAACTGAAACGACGACCCTCCGATCCGAACTCAAAAAAGTTAATGATGAAAAAGCAGCACTCCATAAGTCCCTAACTGAGGCGGAGCAGCATGAGGAGGATCTGAAAATAAAGCACGAGGAGGAGCTGTCCAATCTGAAGAAAGAGCTCGCTGCTGCTGAAGCCAACCGCGAGGAGATTGAGGAAGCTGCCCAAGCTGATTTCATGAAGGGCTTTATAAGGAAAGTCCCTGATTTCGATTGGTCGCAGCTTGGTCCTGGCAATGCTGAGTATGCAGCCGACCTCCGCAAGGAGATTGATGAAGAAGATGCAAAGGATGCCAGAATCGCCAGCGAGGCTGCCAAGGCCAATGTTGCTAACCAAGAGAAGCCCAGTGAGGCTGCGACATAATCTGTTTTATTCCAACATTTTGAACTGGGGATGCGGACACCCCTTGAATGTCTCGCAAGTTGTAATATTTTTGTGATAACTTCATTGATAACCTTGTTGGGCTCGCGTAGCGACCCAGTAACTGTTGATTTTTAACAATTCATATAACTGTCTTCATTTCTTCATATCTTGTATTTGCTTTAGCTTTATAGATAGCCTGCCTTCTTTATGTTTCTGAAATATTAACAAGTAGATTGACCTCGCAGCTGCGAAGCTTTCCTTGTAGAATTTGTAGCTTTTCCTTTTTAATTTGCTAAACTTCAAGGTGGACCTTGTCTCTTTGGAATCAAGACTTGCGATGCCTTCCTTGCGAGGTCGCAGACACGATCCGGAGATTGAGGTCGCACCTTGACTTCTTTTTCTTTAAACTTTGAACTTCTTTGAGGAGATACGTTTTAACTAAACTTTGAAGACATTCCCTCAGGCCGCAGTAAGTGCACGCTCGTGACCTCGTTGACCTGAGGGGTGTTCGGCCTCGCATACGCTGTGCTGGCCTAGTCCTGAAAATTTTTAACACTGACAAAAGAATAAAATTGCACAACTTTTTTGGAGAACAAACTTCATATATATAAATACTAGGGACAAAGCCCAACTTTCATTACATCATAACGAAGAGGTGTCTATATGATCACTACCCCCCGAGTACTTTGTATGAATTTATTCATGCTAAGTAGTAGTAGATGGAGACCACCAGGAGCGAAGCTTCTACTGGTAATATTTCCTCAAATGTTCTGCATTCCAGGCTCGTGGCATGACCTTATCATCCATATCAGTTAGATAATAAGTCCCTTCATTGATGACACCATAAATTTTATAGGGCCCTTCCCAATTGGCTCCAAAGACCCCATGAGACGAGACCTTAGTGTTAGGCATCACTCTCCTAAGCACCAAGTCCCCCACGCGAAGATGTGGCACGCGAACCTTTCCATTATAGTATCTCGCGGTTCGCCTTTGATAAGCTGCGAGCCTCAACTGAGCCTCCTCCCTTGACTCTTGTATCATGTCTAAGTAGAGCCTGTGATTGACCTCGTTTGACTCGGGGTCGTAATGTTCCCTTCTGAACGAGCCTGACCCTACCTCCACGGGCACCATGGCCTCGCACCCATATGTCAAAGAAAATGGAGTCTCGCCTGTGGTAGACCTTGGGGTCGTGTTGTATGACCACAAGACCTTTGGTAGCTCCTCGGGCCAATTACCCTTACTCTCCTCCAACTTAGCTTTTAGGGTATGCTTAATTATCTTGTTGATGGCCTCGGTTTGTCCATTTGTCTGAGGGTGACTCACAGCAGAGAAACTTTTCTTGATTCCCAAACTCTCACAAAATTCTTTCATCTCCTTGCTATCAAACTGCTTCCCATTATCTGAAATGAGCTGATATGGGATCCCATAACGACACACAATTGCCCTGTACACGAAGTCTTTCAATTTTTTAGCTGTGATGGTAGCAAGGGGCTCGGCCTCGGCCCACTTAGTGAAATAGTCCACGGCCACCACTGCATATTTTACTCCTCCCTTAGCTTTAGGGAGTTCGCCAATAAGATCTATCCCCCACAAGGCAAAGGGCCAAGGGCTCATCAACGAGGTGAGGTGAGCAACCGGAGCATTATTGAAATTTGCATATCTTTGACACTTATCACATCGTCGAGCGAACTCAAAGGCATCTCTTTTCAAAGTAGGCCAGAAATACCCTTGACGTAGAATTTTTTGAGCCAGGGAACTACCCCCCGAGTGATTGCCACATATTCCTTCATGGACCTCTCTCGAAATATAGTTGCATTCTTCACCATCTACACACCTCAAGAGTGGAGTGTTGAACCCTCTTCGATACAAGACCTCGTCATAAATAACATAGCGAGCCGCCTGATATTTGACCCTCCTCGCTTCTTTTTTATCCTGAGGTAGCATCCCATTCTTCACATACTCCCATATAGGGGTCATCCATGTTGATTCCTGGCTCGCTATTTCCATAACAAATTCTTCTGGTACACTTGGTTTATTCTGGATCTCCAAAGGAATAATTCCAAGTAGGGTCGCCTCGCGGCGCGAACCCAATTTTGCTAGGGCATCAGCACCTTGATTTTTTGCCCTCCTGATAAATTCTACCTTGACTTGTTTGAATGATTTCATTAATCTTTGTACACATCGCAGATAGAGCTCGATTTGAGGTCCTCTAGCTTGCCAACCGCATCCAATGTGGCCTGTGACCAGCATAGAATCACTGTACGCATTGAGATTCTCTACTTTCATTTCTATTGCGAGCTTGAGGCCAATTATGAGAGCCTCGTACTCAGCTGCATTATTAGAGGCCCCGAATGCGAAGTGAACAGCACTACTCAACTTGCGACCCTCAGGTGTAACAAGCTCGATCCCAGCTCCGACCCCTTCTTTGTTAGATGCCCCGTCAACATATAACTCCCACCACGAGGCTGAATTTTCATCTTTGAGTTTGGGGTCGACCACTTCTGGGATCGCTACGAGAGCCCAGGCATCTTCCTCAGATTGGGAAGGGAACTCCAATATTAAATCTGCTAAAGCTTGCCCCTTTATTGCACCTCGAGGCTTGTACTCAATGTCAAACTGACTCAGCTCTATGGTCCACTTTAAAAGTCTGCCCGAGGCTTCGAGTTTATGCATTACTTGCCTAAGTGGGTACGTAGTGCGAACCTGGATACTATGAGCCTGAAAATATGGCCTCAGCTTTCGCGAAGCCAAAACCACAGCATAGGCGAGCTTCTCCATGTTGGTGTAGCGAGTCTCGTCATCTAACAATCTTTTACTGACATAGTAAACGGGGAGCTGAAGCTTTCCCTCCTCGCGAACGAGGACAGCACTGATGGCATATTCTGAAACTGCCAAGTAAACAATAAGAACTTCACCTTCATTGGGCTTAGAGAGTAATGGAGGCGAGCCCAGATGTTCTTTTATCCTCTGAAAAGCTTCCTCGCACTCAGGGGTCCATTCAAAACTCCTTCCCACCTTCTTGATCGCCTTAAAGAATTCGTGGCACTTGTCTGATGATTTAGAAACAAATCGATTCAATGCTGCGATCCTTCCAGTTAGACTTTGAACCTCCTTGACACTTCTTGGTGACCTCATTTCCATCAATGCCTTTATTTTAGCTGGATTAGCCTCAATGCCTCTGTGGTTAACAATGAACCCCAAAAATTTTCCAGATTCGACCCCAAAAACACACTTCAGGGAGTTGAGCTTCATTCTGAATTTCCTCAATATATTGAACATTTCTGCGAGGTGGGCTATATGATCCCCAGCCTCCTTGGACTTCACAAGCATGTCATCTACATAGACCTCCATTGTCTTTCCAATCTGCTTCTCAAACATCATATTAATGAGCCTCTGATAAGTAGCACCTGCATTGAGGAGGCCAAAGGGCATCCCAATATAGCAATAGAGACCTCTGTCTGTGATAAACGAAGTATGTTCCTGGTCAGGGCTATACATGGGTATCTGATTATACCCTGAGTAAGCATCCATGAAACTTAAGAGTGCGTGGCCCACTGTTGCATCTACCAACTGATCAATTCTTGGAAGAGGGAAACTATCCTTCGGGCAATGCTTGTTTAAATCAGTAAAATCCACACACGTCCTCCACTTGCCATTTGGTTTCTTCACGAGGACAGGATTAGCGAGCCAATCAGGGTAGAATGATTCCCTAATGAGCCCAACTTTTAGAAGCCTATCCACCTCTTCTTTTAGAGCCTCGGCTCGCTCTCCACTTATTGGTCTTCTTTTCTGCCTCACTCCCTTTTTGCTTTGATCAAGATTGAGTCTATGACACATCACATTAGGATCGATCCCTATCATATCTTCGTGATACCACGCAAATACATCCAAATTAGCTTTTAGAAACTCCACGAGCCTTCCCCTAAGATCAGGGCTCAACTGCGACCCGACCTTCAATACCTTGGTTGGGTCTTTAGCATCAACAAGAACGGAGATCGTATCTTCTGCGGCCCCAGCCCGCTCCACATATTCGGGGATGCGGGGATCTAGATCGATTTCAACATCACGAGCTCTGCTAGACTCTGCTTCGCCCTGCCTCGTGGCCTCTGCCCCCGAGGTCGGGGTCACTCCCGTTCTTCCATACTCAGTTAAAATTGTCGTTTCTCGTGTGATCCCATTAGGCAAATCTACCAATGTTGATGTCTTCTTGCGAACCCATTTACCTTTTCGAGCTCGCACAACGGCCTGCTCTGGACTTTCCTCTTCATCGCTAGCTTCTTCAACAATTCCTTCTTGTAGAACTAACACGGGTTGCGAGGCCTCCATCATAATAGCCCCTGGAACCGGCTCTACTTGTATACCCAAGTTATCAAAATAATCATTTGGCAACTCCTCGATAGATATCATATTGCAACCAACTGAGGGTTGCGATGCCGATTTGCGAGCCCTCTCATCCTCTTCGCTCTCCATATAGTTTCTTCCCTTTTCAGCTGACTTAAGGGCCTGATTATAGCATTCTCGAGACTCATGTTGAATTCCTCTAACACATCCCACGCCTTGCGGGGTAGGAAACTTCATCGAGAGGTGATAGATAGAAGTCACCACCCTCATTTCTTTCAAGATGGGTCGCCCCACAATAGCATTATAAGCAGATGGTTGATCCACGACCATGAAATCAGCGACCTGCGTAGTGATGCAGGGCTCGTCCCCCAAAGTGATGGGAAGCCTGATAAGTCCTTTTACAATAACAGAAGCTCCAGTGAATCCATAGAGGTGACCTACTGTAGGAATTAGATCTTTGTCTACGTATCCCATTTTCTTGTAGACATCATACATCAAGACATTCACGGCGCTTCCATTGTCCACCAACACTCTGTAGATATTCTGGGAACCAATGCGAACTCGAACCACTAGAGCATCAGAGTGAGGATGATGTACCCACTTCGCATCTTCCTCAGTGAACATTATATTTGTATCTTCCCCTTTGAAAAGCTTTGGGGGGTCGTTCCTGCAAGTGATGCACATTGGTGAGGGATCGTTCCCTTGCCTCGCGAGCATATCTTTCCCTTGCCTTGTTGATATCTCCTCCGATATGTGGCCCGCCAATGATCATATGAATGCTATTGCCTCGTTCTTCTCTCTCCTTGCGAGGCTCTGTATTTTGGCCCTCATGAGGTACGGCATGATATCCCACACCTGATTTTCCTGAGTTCTCCTGATGCTTTTTCACTTCACGGACCGCCCACTCTGTTAACTTCCCTTCTCGAATCAAACGATCAATCTGTTCTTTAAGTTGCCAACAGTCCGCTGTATCGTGCCCCTTCTGCTCATGAAAATCACAATACTTTGCACTGTTCCACGTTCCTTGTGGACCCATAGCACGAGGTTTTGTAAACATTCCTTTATTAGCGTTGACAGCATAGATATGGTCCACTGAAGCCACTAAGGGAACAAATTTGTCTTCATCTCTAGCCGGACGAGCACGAGGTGGGGATCGCCTTGAGGAGTCGCGATCCCTTCTTTTCGGGCTCGGGCTACGATCCTGTCTTCGCCTGGGGCTTCTAGAATCCCTTCTTTTTACCCCTTTGCCTTTGCTTCCATTGCTACCATTCCCGGCATTCTTCTTGAGATCTGCCACTGATTTCTCAACGCGCTTAAAGGGCTCAGCGACCCGGTGCAACTCTGAAAGTGTACCAGGGGTTTGCTCTTGTAGTTTCTCCCATAATTTAGTTCCTTCCCTTACCCCTGCAATAAGAAAATTCTTCACAGCCTCGTCATTAGCACCTCGCACACGAGGTACTTCAGCGTTAAACCTCTTGAAGTAGTCATGCAAAGTCTCCCCTTTCTTCTGTTTTATATTCGCCAGTGTGGACACAGGGGGTGCATAGAGCATTGAAGATTGAAATTGTTTGATAAAGATGTCCACGAACTGCTCCCATGAATCTATGACCACCAGGGACCCTAGCTTCGAAAACCATTGTTGGGTACTCCCCCTTAGCGAGGCTGCAAACAACCTACACCTCGCTAATAATGATACTTGATACACGTCCATCTCGTTGTTGAATCGAATGACAAACTCAGCTGGGTCAGTTTCCCCATTATAGGTCATGTCAGAGTGATGACCTCGGAACACTACGGGCAGTGGAGCAGTGCGAATTTCATGAGTGAAGGGCGAGGAGGAACCCATATTGCTGAAAATCCCCTTCTCGTTGTTCATCGCATCCAATGCCTTTTTTAACTCTTCTAACTTATAATCCCCAATCCTGGCCTCTTTGTCACCATCCTTCTTTCCTCCAGTACTTGCATGATGAGATTGAGTCTTTTTTGGGGCACTAGACTCTTCCTGGTCATTCCTACGATCCTTATCTTTAGGATCTTCTTCGCGATGTTGGGATCGTTCACGTTCTCGATTGAAAGGGGGTCTGTCCTCGCGATGACGGGACCGCTCGCGCTCTCTGCGAGGAGAGGGGGGTCTGCCATTGCGACGATATGACCGCTCACAATCTTTTCGAGGAGATAAGGGTTGATGAGAGCCCTTACTCTTGTTTTTAGACCCTCCATCCTTGTTAGTTTTGAGATTCACCAACTTGAGACCATTAAAGGGAACCCAAGGCTCGCCATGATGCTACAATTATGATTATTGGTGAAACTGACTAGATGGCCTCGCATGCGACCTCGCTGGGTCTGACCATGCGAGGCGATCCTCGCTTTTGTGGAGATAAACTACTTACGCGACCTTGCTGGGTCTGACCGTAAGCCTTCGTGATAAACATGCTCTAGGCCACGCTGGACTTCTAGGCCTCACTAGACCTCGTGAACTGCAACCCCATCTCTAGGTCTCGCTGGCGAACCCAGTCTATAGAATAATGTGATGAACTTCCCTGTGATGACGGACTTTAATGACTCATTCCTCATTCTTAGGCCCATTGTATGAGATGTACTGATATTCTGGCCCATTAGACCTGTTTAGGACTTATGTCAAATTCGGGCATAACACATGTGCCCTTAGACACACACTATAAATAATTACAACTACTGTATGAGAATATGGACATAGAATCCGCAATCCCAATGATGCTTCGGCAAAGCATAATCTTTTTGGATGGACTAGTCAGAGAATAAAGCCACACAAGTTCAATAATACACACCAAATTAAAATAAAAAAATAAAGGATTTAAATAATTATGTATTTTGCAGAAAACATAAGCAGCGTTTATTTAAGTGGTACACGACCCTACGAGTGTATTGACTATGACAAAATCAATCATTAATCGCTCTTTTTATTGTGCCCTATCCCCTTTTATTAAATTTTGCTGGTCAGGAAACTCAGAACATAGCAAAGTGGATTCTGTCTCTATTTACCTAACGCCAACTAATTTAGGGTGCTTAAGAGCATCTCCAATGGTGTAAAACCCTTAGCTAAATTATCTACATGGCATCTAGTTGGCATTTAGTGGCATTATTTAGATAATATGTAAATGTTTGAGCACTCCAATCATTAATCTCTTAGCAAAAAAATATAGATAATGATATTTGATGAGCTATATTTGTTGAACCAATAAAGCTTTTATGTATAATTTTACATGACCATGATTATAGATAATCCCTTTGGAACACACATGTTCATTCTTATCAAAAAATTTACATTATCATTATAGCTAATGATTATAGCTAACCATTTTACATAATAGCCTTGGAGATGCTCTAACCATTTAGATTTAGTACTACCCCATTTAATTGTGATGTTGTAGATTAATAAAGAGCATGGAAGACGAGGATGTAAAATGTCAAACTGTCAATTGCCGCGACTCCCGCGAGAGACTCACTAATTAAATACTACTGTAGTTTTTATAAATACAATTTTTTTATCAGGTGAGATAAATCGTACGTATTTAAAATCTTATATCATGTTTAAATTTGCATCACCATATATTAACTTTACTGAACAAATCAATTTTAGTTCTGTAGCACATGTTCTACATAACAAATCGGTAATTCTATCGAACCAATCAATAAACAATTGTAAAGATCTTTTTTTACTAATCTTTTAAGGGACATCACTTTTTCAACATTTTAATGTATGGAAGGGCAATCCAACTAAGTTAGAGCTCGTTAGTAATTAAATACAATTACTTTTTCTTTATTACCAATAAATTACAAAAATTTAAGTAGGATACTATTAGAATATAATATAAAGATTCAGTTGTACCTTCCTCTAACAATTAAGGTTTTGATGGATCGATTCTTCGCATGGTGTCAAAGCTCAGCACGCAGAGGTCCCAGGTTAACCTCTCTGCATACCTTAAGATTTTAGATGAGTCTGTTATACATACTCACATTTCTCCAAGAAAAAAAAAAGAATATCCACTAAATTATGATTTTACAACTTTATCAAGTACCTTGAGATTTTATGTGTGTATATTATCATCAAAATATATTCGTTTGTATAAGCAAAAGGAGATGTATGCACAACTGAAAGAATATAATACCAAGAATAAACCTTGAATTTTCGTGAATTTATATGATTATGAACTGCGTTCCCAATGATCAGTGTCATTGGATTCTGTTAACAGACAAAGAAAGCTGTTAAATACTTACCCGCACTTGACCATGATGCTCAAACATCATTTTCTTCTTTACGAAGAAACTTTTTAGCTTTATATATAGAAACAGCAAGCTGTACAAGAGAGGCCGTATATCAACCAGGAAATGAAATCTCTCAACCAAAGAAGTAGTCGATTTATTTATTTCTGTTTTCGAATATTTTTTACAACTTAAATATCTATATAACTGTAGATACATGAGTGTGTATTAGTCGACAACAAGACAAATTTAGTAATTAGCTAAAAAAATAAGACAATATTATGGTACCTTATACATTGGGTTTTTAATTTAAAACGTGCTTCAATCATACATGTGACTGTAAATATATTTAAAATATTATTAGATTGGTTGCCGTAAAAGATCTTCATTATCTGATTTTAAAGTAGTTAATCATGTATATATTTTATTTAAAATGAGCTTAAAATGGAAGAATTTTTGTTACATAATATTATAATCAAATTATGATTGTCATATATTTATTGGACTAACTTTTTCTAATATATGTGTTTAGAGTAATAAAAGTATAAAGAAAACAAGAGAAAGGCATTTACAAAGATATATTCCCCTTTATTATATACTCCATATTCTTTGTAGAAAAGTTTTATCCATAGTGGAGGAAAAAAGAAGGGCATCAAGGAATAAGAATTTTCGGCTGTCTATTTCCTGGACACAGCTCCACCAGGAAATATCAAATTGTCAATGGGGGAAGGAATCAACATAGTGCTTTGCCGTTTATTTACTTTTAGGAATTTTTTTAAAAATACTTCAGTTGCTGATTTTTTTTCCCAAAAATACGATATAATTTTATTTACAACCTCAACTACAATTATTATAATATGAAATGCAATTACTTGAAATTTGTATTCATATATACAACTTTAATCATAAAAAATTAAAAATGTGAATATATTTGATAATTTTCCTATTTTTTTATTATATTTCCACAATTGTAGTTTGTAAACCCTACTTTTAAATGTGTTGATACAAAATATGGACCGGATCCCTTAATGGGTATTAGGACAGTAATAAAAGATTAAGATAGGCCTATGGGTCATAATCCTTACCCGCTAGAAACCCAATATTATTGGGAATATAATAAACGAGGAAACTTAGCATCTATAGGTGACTTGCTCCTAAAGAATAGGAGCATGGGCCTAAACAAGATCCGACACCGAAAAGAACTACGTGGGCTTGATTCCTTATAAAAGGATACGTAGGCACCTTGAGAAGGGATCCCGAAATTCTATTATCTCTTAGAATCAACTCTCTCAAGCTCAGTCCCAAAATTACATAAACCCTAATTCTTCCCCTAAATCGTCATGTATATCAAATCCCTAATTTTATAGCTCTATACGAATGCCCGATTATAAATCTAATCTTGAAGCTTAATCCGTGACGAAAATTGGCTTCAACATTTGGCGCCGTCTGTGGGAATCGTATAGTGAAAAATTATGATTACAGATCATGAAAATATAGTAGTACAAAGATCATGCGGGGAAGAGTTGGGCACATATTATATCATCAAAGTACCAGTACAAACATGTAGTCAAAGATTGGGCATAAACACATCTTGTATCGATATTTGTCAGGCAGCTGGAATTTTCTTGATGTGCTGCCATGTATCTCCTTGTTAAAACAAGCACAAGTAACTCTTTATGAGATCTTGTGTTATTTTTATCTTTGACCAGGATGATCGTAAGGGGGCTTCTATCAGAGGCATTAACAAAAATTGTAGACGATCTTCAAATATCAAATTATCTTGCAAGATTACTCCTAAGTGCGAAAGATACTGAAAGCCTCAAGAGGCATATCTAATTCTTCAACAGATTGGGTCTATCAAAACTGGTTGGAGGGATAGTATGGACGGCCAGCGTGGAGGAGGCCAGAATTTTGGTTCTACTTGGCAGACATTATTATTATTATTATTTTAAAAGAAGATGTGTGCACTTTGACATGATAACTCCGCTTGAAATTTTGAAACGAGTAGTGCGCCTATTCGAATAGAATTTACATTGCAGAGAAAAGAAAATAATACTTGGGGAAAAATTTAAAATAGGGGAAGTGATAAGCTTTACCAAGTCAGAAGCATGTGCTATAGCAAAGATGGACAAAGTGCAAAGGAAACTAAGAAAAGCTGCACGGAGAACAAACATTGCTTTTAAAAGAGATCAGAATAAGTATGGAATGGATAAAAATACAAGAAGAATAGAACCATGAAAGCTGAGAAGTATATACAACAATAAGTGTCAGATTATCGGAAAGTAGTACAGCACTGTCACTTTGCAAAAATCAATGACCAGAAACTGAGGCTTCACATCTGCGACTTTACGGTAGGATTTTCCAAAGACTCAGCACAATGAAAGTAACTTGGTGGGTGGTGGAAGTGGATTTAACACAATAAACTTGGCGACTCAATCAACCTTACGCAACTGGCTTTATTTCGGCATTAAGGAGTGAAAAGATCATAGAAGAAATGTAAAAAAGGACGAGAAGCTCGCCACTGCACTACGTGTGAGTAAAAACATACATGACAGTCCAGCAGATTAATGCAATAAAAATAAATAAACAACCAGGAATCAAGAAAAGTGAATCGCATGCACTCCCAGAAAAAATTGTCAGCAAGCTTCTACAAGAATTCAAATGCATAATCGTTCGTGAGAAATATTTTTACCTATGGATTCAGACAAAAGGAAAAAGGGAAAAGTATGGTCCTGAAGCTACAAAAACAAAAAAAAGTACATGGATCTTGAAAGTGAAGCAAAGGTATCACAAAACCGCAAATCTGGAAGCTGCTGAAGGTGTACTTCGTGGAATATACTGCTCTCCTACAGAATTTTCTGGATAGCAAATTATACACCGTTAGAAAGGTATCGGTATCTAGTTTTTGATGAAAAAAACGGTTCATGAAAAAGATTTTTCTACATGAAGTTATGACTATTTTAGTAAGCATTGGTTAAGCTGTTCAGATCGGGAGAACTGCACAAGGCCTGAATTCGTGGAATAAACTGCTTTCATACAGAATTAACTTGGCAACAAACTATATACCAATAGAAAGATCCTGGAGTCTAGTGTTTTATGCAAAAAACGGTGCATGAAAATAAATTTTCTACATGGAGTTATGGAGGTTTTAGTGAAGAAGGGTCAAGCTGTCCAAATTTGTAGTCTGCAACTTTTTCTACATTTCTTGATGGCCAGGAAGGAAAAATAAAAACAAAAACTAGAACATCCAATTTCAGAGGATTGTATAAGAAGAAGTTGATGGGGCCAGAGGTGGTATACTAGTCGTTGGCTCATCTACAACCGTATGTTCACCAATCGCAGCTCCCACAAAGAACAATGGTGTTTGTCACTCCAAGAAGCTCAAAGCTATGTACTCTCAAAATTCTAGTCATGGTTATTCAGAAATTCCTAGCAGAACTTCTCATAACTTGAAGTGGGAAATCGGTTGAATCATCAATGTGACACAATTTGGAGTGTAACAAAAACAGGAAAAAAAGAAGAAGCAATGAAGTAATCATGACAATCACGACACAGAAAAAACAGAAATCTGGAAGCTGCAGAATGCCCGAGTTTGAAGAATAAACTGCTTTTATTGAGAAAGTTCTAGGCAGCGAATTATATACCATTAGAAAGATCTTGCATCCTAGTTTTTAATGCAAAAAACGGTTCGTGAAAGTAAAATCTCTACAAAGAGTTAGAGCTGTTTTAGTGAGCTGGGGTCGAGCTGTCCAGATTTTTGAACTTATGTTAATATAAGACTTTCTCTCAACACTACATACTTTCTACCTTACCTGTAACTAAGAGTGTCCAGAAAAAGAAAAGCAGAACATTTAGTTTCGCAATTTCAGATCCGTCGAGAAAGCTCAAAAAGAATTCAAAGGAAGAAGCAGTGCCAATAACTCTCTCAGCTACTACATAATTTTTATGATCGAGGTACGCATTGTTCAAAAATCATAACCAACCGGTAGTGAAGGAAAAAAGAAAACAGGACATTCAAAAGGGAGTAACCATAATAGCTCCAATGGTTTTTCACTAAGCTAGTGGAATAATGCAAAAAACTGGGAAAAGCGGCTGTGCAACCACGCAAGTGAAGAAAAGGTTTAACATCAACGGGAGATAAAAAGGCGATACTTTAAATAGTATACATCAAAATCTGGAACAAAAAAGGACTTGAATCTTCAAGATCAAAGTATTGGCGCAAAATACATACACATTAAACCACTTCTAGAAAATGCAACAAAGGGGAAAATACAGTGATGCAGCGACATAACATGAAAGAAGTTGAAAAAAATAAAATAAAGGAACAGTATCTGAATTCAAGATCAGATAATGAAGTGATAAAGGGATTTGTCAAAGAACAACGTTACACAAGTCTCAAACACAGCAGTGAAGAATCAAAGCGATAAAAGCTGGAATCACAGAAGTTTCTCACTAGAGCAATTGATCAAAAATCAAAATATGATTGACAAAATCAAAGATAAGTGCTACTTTTCTTTAGCAGTTACATATTTCATGCCGTGCATAAAATCGATATTTTTTCAAGTTTTATGCGAATATTTAATGGAAGCAAAATCTAATCCAACCTAAACAAGTGTTCACCGAGGGTCACCTAGGGGCAAAAATTTGTTTCAGTCCTGGACAATTGACCCATCGTCAAACACTTGGGGGGATCAAACTGCTCTAATCCTACACTTGTGACCAATCGATAAACAACTGGGGGCAAAAATTTAGACCAAGTCCCGACTTATGATTTATCGACACTCACAAGACTCGTGACCTACCGACAGTCAATTGGGGACAAATATCAAATTAATCCCGATTTATGATTTGTCGACACTCACTTGGGGACAAGAGAATCTTCCTTCCTACACTAGAGATATATCCCTTCAAAATTGAAGCAATAAATCACTAGGGGGCAGAGGATAGATCTGGCCGGATATACGCTTCAGTGCGAAGCTATGATGGTCAACCTGCCAACTTTTAAAGTTGGGAGATGAGAAAGTGGTGATCTACAGTTTTTTAGATTTAACATTTTATAGATCACAGAATATATCTCATCGCTGCACAATCCGAACCAAAGGTGATTAAAGTGACTTTTGAGGATTGGAAGCAGAAGCTGAACCGAAAAACTGCCATTTATGCTATGATGGTCCGGCCAAACAATAATCCAACCCAAACGAGTGTTCAACGAAGGTCACTTGGGGGCAACGAATTTGTTATGTCCTAGACTAGTGAACCATCGTCAAATACTTGGGGGGAATAAAAATTCTAAACCTAGACTTGTGACCTATCGATGATCATTTGGGGACAACAAATTGGTCAAATCCTAGACTTATGATCCGTCAACACTCACATGAGGATTAGAAGCACAAAAATGAACCCAAAAACTGCGTTTAATGCTATGATGGTTCATATACCGGGGACTTTGTACCGAGAGATGAGAATTGGTAAGCAGAGTATTTTGACAATTTTGTGGCTTACGGACGACCTCTCATAAAAAACAAGCAAAGTCAAGCAAGATTTTGTTTTATATAAATCAAATTACTTGACGCTTGGAAACATATTCTATGCAACCAAAATCAGCAATGATTTGGGCCCGAATCAAATTGCTTGTTGCTTGGAACCACATAGACAAAAACAAAGAGTCAAACACACAAAAGTTAACATCGTGGTAGATAAAAAATATAGCTAATATTTAAGCTATATCATTATTCATGCTCGAAGACACAAATATATTGGTGACTGATCACAACTTAAGAGGTTTGCTCCGGACACTAAACAAAGAAGGTGTTCACCGAAGGAAAAACCTCCGATAAACACTAGGGACTTGTTGATACAAAATATGGACCGGATCCCTTAATGGGTATTCGGACAGTAATAAAAGATTAAGATAGGCCTATGGGTCATAATCCTTACCCGCTAGAAACCCAATATTATTGGGAATATAATAAACGAGGAAACTTAGCATCTATAGGTGACTTGCTCCTAAAGAATAGGAGCATGGGCCTAAACAAGATCCGACACCGAAAAGAACTACGTGGGCTTGATTCCTTATAAAAGGATACGTAGGCACCTTGAGAAGGGATCCCGAAATTCTATTATCTCTTAGAATCAACTCTCTCAAGCTCAGTCCCAAAATTACATAAACCCTAATTCTTCCCCTAAATCGTCATGTATATCAAATCCCTAATTTTATAGCTCTATACGAATGCCCGATTATAAATCTAATCTTGAAGCTTAATCCGTGACGAAAATTGGCTTCAACAAAATGTACACAAGTCTATCGGTAGAGTATAAAACATTTAACCTTGACGAGCACTATATGAAATTTTTAAGACATACTTTTTCGAATTTACTTCTAACTATTTCTTTAACCTTGCATTTTTCGGATCGGTCCCGATTATCTTTTTACATTTTTTTTATGTATCTTTTCCTTCTTTACATTTTAAAATTTTATAAAAATAATAAAAAATTACAAAATAAAAGTTAACTACATTCACTCTGCTACACACCCTTTGTATATAAAAATATTGATTGGTTGTACTACTTTATTTTATTTTCTTCCTACTTATTATAGTTTAATAACATATTTTTTAATTTCTGTATTGTACTCAAATGCAAACAAATTGACAGAACCGATAGAGTACTATTAATTAGCGTATTTTAGCAGCTTAAACGCATTTTTTTTTGTCAAAGCAGCTTAAACGCAATTTGATCGCAGAAATAATGGGTGATGGCCCAGAATACCCACAAATTAAATACACATAACTAAAATATCCACTTCGCGCGACCCTAAATATCCACAAGACACGTTATTGGAAGTGGAGTATATTGAAGTTACGCTACATTGAGTGTCGTGTCTCGAATACACGCCACTGGATGAATCGTGTCCTGAAGACACGGAACTGATATCGGTGGAAATAATCCCTGTTACGCAAGTGGACAAAGCGTGACAGATGAAACACATCTTAGATATGCGTATGCCCTTGCGGGGCCCACGTCTAGAGAACTGAAGCTGTGGCGATCATGGCGATTTAGAGACGATTTTTCGGCGTCTTCTTCCCCCTTCCGTTCAGCCATCAATACAGATTTTCCGGTCAAGTCTTATACAACATTAGAATCACAATCTCATAATCTACAAACCTATACCAGAATTAAAACGATTCTATCGCCGATTTATTAACCCCCAATTCCAAAACCTAACCATCATTTTCCGACGAACACGTCGATGCTCCGTTAATCACCTTCCCGATATCTTCCCGTAACGTAGTATATATCAATCAAATCGTCTTTCGACGATCTTGGTGTTGGGTTTCAACCCAATATGATGTGATGGGTTTGGGTGGTCTAAGATATATATGGGTAAGATAATAATTGTATGTGTAGACAATTATTATATATGATATGTCTTGACCAGTAAGTTGGGAAATTAGGTGCCAATAATTGGAAGACTTGTATAACAAGTATGGTAAGACTTGTACAACAAATATGATAAGTCTTGGTGGCTAAGTTTTGGATGGCTATATATACATAGTCATATTGTATTTGTTTGATAAAGTGAAAGCTTAAGAGATGTAGTCTTAAGTATTGTTTGGGAGATTCTTGAGCATTGTTGGCTCAAGTATTAGGGTTGGGACACCGTTAAGGTGTTATTGTTTTGATGTATTATTGATATTGTTAAGATTAATAATACAAGTTTGGGACGTGGGTGTTTCCACGTCAAGTATTTGTGTGTTCTTGTTTTGCGCTTTGGTAGATCTTGTCAATTATTGATTGGTGTGTGCGCGCTCTGTATTGGTGATTGTGAATCTCGAATTGTGTAAGTCCCCTAACCTAACAAGTGGTATCAAGAGCCAAGGTCTGGGTTTGTGATTGAAGAGGTTGAGGGAAAGTTCGAGAAGGATTTGCTGACAAGGAGATTGCTACTAAAGCGGGTAGAGACAAAGTTACGTGCGGTTTGGCGGTTGACTTGCACCGTGGATCAATCCTGTGTTCGGACTCGAGATGGTAGAAGATGGAAGAGGTCATCGCAATTGCTTCAATGGCTTGATCAACCAGGTGAACTGTTTGGATAATATTACGGATTTTCTTTAGGAGACCGAAGGATTATGAAAGCAAGGATCGGGTGACTCAACATGTGGAAGAGCACTCGTGGTGGTTGATGCACGTGATTTTGTAGATGGATACATCGTTATGGTGAAGAACGATGGTTTGGGTAGTTTGGAGGGTCACTATACGGGTTTAGCGACACTCAATGATTGGAAGAGCAAGAGAAGGAGATTCTTGTTCGAGGGAAGGCGTTGATGAATGGACGTCGATGGCTTGATGGGTTACCGTTCAATCCGATGTGGGTATTGGGTTGAAGGGGAGGATTGTTGGGTTTCAACCCAATATGATGTGATGGGTTTGGGTGGTCTAAGATATATATGGGTAAGATAATAATTGTATGTGTAGACAATTATTATATATGGTATGTCTTGACCGGTAAGTTGGGAAATTAGGTGCCAAGAATTGGAAGACTTGTATAACAAGTATGGTAAGACTTGTATAACAAGTATGGTAAGACTTGTACAACAAATATGATAAGTCTTGGTGGCTAAGTTTTGGATGGCTATATATACATAGTCATATTGTATTTGTTTGATAAAGTGAAAGCTTAAGAGATGTAGTCTTAAGTATTGTTTGGGAGATTCTTGAGCATTGTTGGCTCAAGTATCAGGGTTGGGACACCGTTAAGCTTATTGATACAAGTTTGGGACGTGGGTGTTTCCACGTCAAGTATTTGTGTGTTCTTGTTTTGCGCTTTGGTAGATCTTGTCAATTATTGATTGGTGTGTGCGCGCTCTGTATTGGTGATTGTGAATCTCGAATTGTGTAAGTCCCCTAACCTAACACTTGGTGGAGGTGTGTTCAGATATGGTGGATGTGGCCGGAGTGAGACAGACTAGACGGAAAGAGGTGCCGGAGAGATTAGAGATTTCGGAGAGAGACGAGAGAGATTTCGGAGATGAATAGTAGAGGTGGACACGCTACACGCAGTAGCGTGTTACATAGGTAGATAGGATCAACAGTTCCGAAAATGGGTATTTTGAACCATAGAGTAGTGAAATTGAAGTATTTTAATCATTTTTTTCAGAAATAATTATAATTTACACTCATAACTAAAAAAATTAATTTAACAGTTAATTGTTTGGTATGTTATCTTACAACTTCACTAGATCAAATTGTGTATATTTTGACAATAACAAGTACTCCCTCCGTCTCTAAATACTTTTCCCATTTGAGTTGGACACGTTTGCCAATGCACACTTTTGATCGTTAATATCTTCAATTTCGTATTAGTATTAAATATAAAAACTTCATTGTATTAAAGTACTCATAAATACGAATCCAACAAGATCACTCATGACTATATTTGAATTTATAGATTAGACGTAAATTAGTAATTTGTCTCTTGTTATGAACAGGACCGACATTCCAAACGAGAAGAACATTTAGAGACAGAGGGAGTACTTACCAACTAAGAAACAGATAAATGTACTTGATACTCGTGAATTTCAACATAAGTCCTGCAAAATGAGTTGTATATACTATTCCCTCCATTCCTAAAAACGTTTCCTGTTTATTTTGAACACGTTTGCTAATGCACATTTTTAATCGTTAATATCTTTAGTTTCGTATTAGTACCAAATTTAAAAACTTCATTGTATTAAAGTATTAATAAATACGAATTCAACAAAATCACCCATGACTATATTTTATCTTATAAATTATGCGTCAATTAATAATCAATCACTTAGAATGAACAGTGCTCAAAGTCAAACCCAAAAATATTTTATGGGACAGAGGGAGTATTGATTATCTAGTCTATGAAGTATGAACCATGATAAAACTTTTTTGTTGAGATTCTTGCTTTCTAACAAATTTATGATTACAAAGAAATGCCCATTATAACTTTCCTCCCCAAAGAGCATCCGGTTCTTTCCTTGAGCTCTTTATTCTGAAAACGTCCATCGGAGTAGGGTTGTCAAAAAAATCCGACAAATTCGATATCCGTCCGAAATAGCTGTATTCGTATTCGAGAAAAAGCGGATATTATTCGTATCTGAAATAAAGCGGATATTATCCGTATCTGAATCCGGAGTATCCGAATCCGAAATGGAATATATATAATATTAAAATTATATAATTTAAGATTTTTTTTCTATTAGCATGTAGTGTTTATGTGTGTTTATTAATTAAATAATACATTTATACAAATTTTATATAATTGTAACAATATTATAGACATATATAAAAATTTCATTTGAGTTTAATATTTTTAAGATAATAAAATTAGATATTTAGTACGGCGTTCATAGTTTTATTTTTTCTAAATGAAAAAATTTTGTTTTGAAATCATCAATACGCGTCAAAAAATTTGAAAAATCCGATATCCGTCCGAAATATCTGCATTCGTATCCGAGGAAAAGCGGATATTATCCATATCCGAAACAAAGCGAATATTATCCGTATCTGAATCCGATAATTTCGGATACGAATACGGATATAGGCATATCCGTATCCGAATTATCCGTTTGACAGCACTACATCAGAACTAAATAACAAATATTGTATGTTTATATAATTTTTACATAGCTCTAGATAGAAGTAAAATTGGTGCAAAATCTTCTACATTGTCACTAAATAGATTAATAAGATAAATAATCAAAGAAAATTTGGGAGTAAGCAACTTTGATTAAATACATTTTAAAGGACCACATTTAATTTATACATACTGTGGTCAACATAATGACTAATAAATTAATGAAGCAAGGGTAGGGATAGGGGTGAGCAATGGTCGGGTTGGTCGGGTTGAAGGGACTAAACCACCCAATCCATATTTTACGGTTTTAGAATTTAACAACCCGTTACCATAACCGTTATCGTTAGTATTAAAAAAACCGTCCAAATTATAACGGTTTGGTTTGGGCGGGTTGGGTTTTAAACCACTTAAAAAAGTTTAAACTTGCAAAAAATTAAGGGAAATTCTCAATGGTGCCCTTCTGTTATTGACTTTTCCAACTGGTGCCATTTCGTGTTTTTGACTTACGAGTGGTACCCTTGTATTTTTGACTTTTCCATGAAATACCACTATATCAACCAAAATGTTAGTATCTGAAATTCTCAATGGTACCCTTGTCAGTTGAATAATGAAGGGTACCAACGGGAAAAGGGTACCATTGGCAAAAGCCAAAAGTACAAGGGTACCATTGAGAATTTCCCAAAAATTAATCAACACAATTATCCAATGCATCAATGAACTGACATCACAAAATATCATCAAAATCTGGTAATTAAGTTACAAAGTCTTACGGACTAGCAAAATAACGTACAAAATCTCATAAAATATAATCATACATCACAATTCAAAATCTTACATAATTAAAAATAAATTAAAAATCAGATATAAAATGCACAAACCTTCAACTTGTCACCTAACACAGACCTGAAACATTAACAAAAAAATTATAAAACAAACATTAGAACTCAGAATCATGATGCATGATTATGATAGATTCTTTCAACACAGACATGCTTATGATAGATTCTTGAACTGTACAAGCATCTTAGTTTTAATTTATGGTAGATTCTTAAACTTCTGTCCAAGCTACTATAAAAGAAACTTTATCGCAAGAGTTTTTCAAGTTTATACCAACCAATAAGTAATAAGTTTTCAATAACCAATCAATGAGTAATAAGTTTACATATGTGATATTGTAACTTGTAAACACATTTTTTTTCTTTTTATGTAATTATATGTTAATTATTAATTTGAATTATTTTTCTTAAATAATAATAAAAATTAATTAATATATGTTATTATATATTCGGATGGAACGGGTTATATTGGTTGGGTTAACAAGGTAAACCGAACCCACCCATTATTTTTCGATTTTTAAAAAACCGAAATCGTTACCAACCCGAACCGTTATAAAACCGTAAATTCTGGTTTGGGCGGTTTGGATTGGACGGTTTGGGCGGGTTTGGAAAATTTTGCTCACCCCTAGTAGGGAGGTCCCAAGTGAGGTAGCTACTATTGATATGGATGCACCAAAACTGGCCTATACAAAGACCAACCCCACCCAACCCCAAGGTTGAACAATTTTTGTGGGTAGATAAAACTAAATTTGCAGCCTTCGCTCACTGCACTTATGCAGTGTTATAGTAGTAGTTATGTACATCTATGGATTGGTGTTGTATATAAAATCATGGCAGTCACTTTTGGGAGCTGTCTCTTAGCATTGACAGAGATGGATGCATCGCCGTTTATATATTATTCATTCATGTTTTGGCACTATTTCAACTTCTTCTTAACCCAAGCAATAGCATGCATGTGCTCCCCCCCCCCCCCCCCCCCCTCCCCCCGCGTAATATTTTGAGGGATCCAGAATTTCAAACTTTCGGACAATATTTTAAGTGAAAATCTTACTCCCCCAGTTTCCTTACAAGTTACATACTCCCATGGTTATAAAAATTCATAATCGGTATAAATCGGTTAAGTTGTCGATTTAAGATTAATCGGGTAATCGGGGATTAATCGGAGTATTAATTGGATATTATAATAATATTTTATATATTAGTCTAATTTACAATTAAACATATCATTTTAAATAAATTCATAGGATTAATCGGATTTCAAAAATCGAATCGGTTGGCTACCTTATAAAAGATTAATTGGGGATTAATCGGTTAAATCGGGGATTTTTAGAACCATGCATACTCCCTTCCAATTATTAACATTTTTTAAGGAGTATATTTGACACGTATTTTATGGTGCATTACGACGAAAAATAAAAATTATGAATGAAATTAAAACATTTTGATATTTTCCTTATGAGAATTGAGAATAGACCTTATTCTCCCCTCTTAATTAAAAGACTGATAATAAAACAAATAACTGTGGTTGCTACTTATATTGCTTCGATCAAAGTTAACGACTTGCGTATTTACAACTTGGTTGGACCACGTTTCGTGAATGGGAAATAAACATACTCCCTCCGTCCCAGCCAGTTCTTTACATGGCGGCTGGGCACGGAGGTCAAGGATAATGGGTGTAAAGTGGGTGTAATATTGTTAAAATAAATGAGGTAGTGGGTGTAATAGTGATTTTATTGTTAAAATAAGTGAAGTAGTGGGTGTAATAGTGATTTTATTGTTAAAATAAGTTAAGTAGTGGGTGAAATAGTGTAAAGTATTGTTAAAATAAGTGAAGTAGTGGGTGTAATAGTGTTAAAACTTACTATTTTGGGTAATGTAAAGAAATGGTGGGACGGCCCAAAAAGGAAATTGTAAAGAAATGGATGGGACAGAGGGAGTATATAACTCCTACAGTAATAACTTAATGCTGCGTTCAAGTACAGAACATAACTTGCTCAACCAAATAACATTGGATCATTGCCGTGTATTAAAGATGAAGTAGTACAGCCTCACTTAACTATAATTTACAGTAATAATTTATACGAAATTAAGAAAAATGGGATTTAGGTCACCAACCCCCACATTGGTTACCATTCTGATTAATTTCTGCCTACAAAAATGACGAAAGTGGGCAAGACTCTTTAACTCTACAAGTGCATGTATAATACTAGCCTATAACCCGTGCGATGCACGGTTGCTTGTAAACTGTTTAATTATATTTCATTAAAATTTTAAGTTGTATATATGTTTTTATTATTAAAATATTTTTTGAATTTTATAAATTTCATGAAAATAAATGTTATTGTAATTACGTATTTTAATTATTACTAAAAAAGAGTACCAAACCAAATATACCCTATTTTAAAAATATTATATAAAAGTAGTTTTTTTAACATTTTAAATATTTTTATCTTAATATTTTTATTTGATTGTTTATAATTTTAATATTTGCTAATTAATTAGTAATAATATAAATTATAAAAGATAATAAAATATGATTATTGGTTTTTGATATAATTGATAGTCTTTTTTTTAATATAAAACAGACCATTATATCTTTCAAAACTCCAAAATTTTGAAACGATCTTTTCTAATAATTAATTATTTTTTAATTTTTTTGTGACAAAATTAATTTTAATGCTGATTACAAAAATTGTGCACTGTAACAGATAAACTACTTGACGTCTTGACGACTTGTTTGCTGTATAAAGGACTCTCGTGGGCTTTGCCGTGTGCGTGTGTGTGTTTTTTTTTGAATTTTATTAATAATAGAGATTTAACCAAATCAAAAGAGTGACAAAAAAAAAGTACCAAAAAAGAGTGACCAAAAAAAGAGTACCAAACTAAATATACCCTATTTTGCTTATAATAATATAGTATAGATCGGTTATCGGTATATGTTTAGACTACAGTCAATCCAATTTTGCGGGGAACCAATAAAATTTACAAAACTTTCATAATGACGGCCACGTAGTAAATATGATCAGTGTTTGCTAGGCGGGTCGAGGTATTGCCTAGCGTCTAATCGGGTAGGTAGGGATTAATCAGACAGATTGATTGGAGCATTAATCTGTATTTAAATATTATTTTTAACATTTTTATTTATTAAATAGTTTTGCCAAATATTTTGCCGATTTCTGAAATTTTCAACGTGTTTTGCTGATTTTTACCGATTTTTTGATCGCCCAGGTTGATTTTTTGACAGCCTAGGCCGATTTTTGATCGCTCCGGCTGATTTTTGACCGATTTACACAAAAAAAACTTTTTTTGACCATCAAGGCCCGAATCGTGCGTTGCCGCCTAGCGTCTATGCACCGCCTAGCGTCTATGCACCGCCTAGATCGATTTTTACAACACTGATAACAAGCAATTTTTCCCAACCAATTTTTTGTTATAATTTTTTAGGAAAGAAAAATATCCTTAAATTTATTTCATGATTATGTATAAATAACGTCGCTTCCTATATTTATAAAATTTTCAATGTTAATCTTTTCCTTGAAAATTTAAAATTGAAAGATGGTTAAATCAATCGAGAGATCAGGAATATATATCCTTTTCCAAACTTCAAATAAAATTTTCGTTTTTTCTTTAATTATTTTCAATACAAGATCAATTATGACATTTATTTTGAATGTTCGAACAAATATATAGGTTAATCAAAATTCGAACTCCTGGTCCAGGAGTTTTTATAATTAAAAGTGAAAATATCTCGTAAATTAAAGTTTTCAAATAATTTGCCGTATCTTTAATCAATTCCCATGCAAGTGACTTTTTACAATATACGGAGTACAGTGTTTTTAAAGTCGCACAAAGAAATAGTGAGTCACAGTAACTAGATCCAATGATTCGTTTATGTCGTACTCCGTATATTTTTATGTTGTATATTTTCATGTTGTGTGTATACGAAAGTTAAACTCAAAATTAACTCATTTAAGATTTCGTGTATTTTTATTTTCGTTTATTTTTCGTGTTACGTATTTTCGTATTTTATTCTTATGTAATTTAAATAAAAATAATTAAATTTAAATTTTTAATTTTTAATTAATGTTTATATTTACATCATATCTACATACAACATAATCATCCTTTATTATCAAACCTGAGTCTACCACACCATCCAGTTAATTAATCACGTACACAGTTAATCAATCAGAAAACTATGAATTATTTTAGAACCAATAATAGGCCACTTCTAAATCATGGACCAATCAAATTAAAACAAATTTGTTTTCTTATATAATTTAACTTGCTATCTTTTAACCAAGGTTAAATCCATCAATCATTCTAAATATATTTAAAATTTAAATCATGGACCAATCAAATTAAAACAAATCTGTTTCCTCATATAATTTAACTTGCTATCTTTTAACCAAGGTTAAACCCATCAATCATTCTAAATATATTTAAAATTGAATTATAATCCTAAATAGAATTATAAATAGAATCATAATATAATTAAAATTATTAAAATAGAAATCAAACCTGAGTCTACCACACCAATTGTTGGGATTTATGGGTGATGGAATAGACAACTTAACTAGTTTTATTGGTATACTTAGTTTTTACTAAGTAGAACATACTGTCATAGCCTGAAATGTATTCTTGTAATTTAAATAAATACTGTCAAGTAATAAGTGTAATTCTTGGAAGAAGTTCGATTATGTTCAAGTCTCAAGAAATACATAAGTTCGACAGAAGGAATAAATGTTACTGTCAAACTCTGACAGTAAGGTTACAAGGAAACAACATGTTGCCTAGGTCGACAGCAAGTTTCACGAAGTCGACAGCAAGTTTCAACTTGACAGCAACATTGGCGGAGATTCTAATGACAGCAACTTTGATGTACAGTTTGCGACAGTAAGTTTGGAATTCCTGACAGCAATCTCTGCGGGAAAAACATGCTGTCAATCAAAGCACAACTCTTGACAGCAATCTCTGCGGGAATTCATACTGTCAACCAAAGCAAAATTCTTGACAGTAATATCTGCGGGAAATTCATACTGTCAACCAAAGCGTAATCCATTGACAACAAACTTTGTGGCAAACATACTGTCATATAGAATCAGCCTGATTTAGGAATTTTCTAAGTCAAATTAAACGACAGAGTACATGTTCAAAAGAAGCAGGCGTGTTGTAATATTCAACCTTTACAGCAAGCTTGGAAAGTCTATAACTGAAGCTCGAGAGATCACATGGAACAACCTGTAAAGTCTAGAGCAGATAAAATTGAATACGGCTAGATCTGGGTGGCTCAAATGTGGAAAGTATCTTTAAGTTACTTTGTGATGGTCACATGGGAATAAATCATGGAATGAGCTGCAAAAGGAATATAACAGCAACTCAACAACCAATGATGATGATGATAGTACAGTAGATTATCACACTATAAATAGAGCACTCTATTTATACAATAGATAACTCAACCACTGTAATCTCTTGAGTATTTGTAGCTTGAGAATTATTTTGTTCTCAAGGTTGTAGCAAAACTTTGCAAAATAAATAAAACATTTATTTTGTGAAATCCTCGTATTTGATTTTACTTGTGTTTGCATTTCTTCTACTAGTAAATCACAAATTCTATTTAAGTTGTTGAAATAGTTTTTGAAATTTATTAGTATTGCATTCAACCCCCCTTCTGCAATACTTTCCTGGACCAACAACTGGTATCAGAGCAATCAGATTAATACACATATCTGAGATCCAAATGGCAAGTATTCAAAGGTCAAGTAATATCAAGATTCCAGCTTTTGATAAAGAAAACTACAACATATGGAAAAAGAAGATTATGTTATTTATCAAAGCTCAGAATCCACTATTCCTAGGTATTCTGGAAAATGGCCCCTTCATTCCTCAAAAGGAAATCCCAGCTGCTACAGTGAATGATGTAGTAATCCCAGCTCATTGGGTTGCTAAGAAGCCTTCTGAGTATAATGACTCAGAAAAAGAAAAGGTAGCACTGGATGATCATCTGCAACTCATTCTACTAGATGCACTTACCCTGGACAAAGCTATGAGTGGAAATATAATAGCATGCAACTCTGCCAGGGATATGTGGAAAAAGATAGAACTGTTATGTGAAGGAAGTGAAGAGGTCAGAGAGAATCAAAAACAAATACTGGTGTCACAATATGAAGCGTTTATGGGCAAGCATGGAGAAGAGCTAACCCACATGTTTGAAAGATTTAGCAAACTGATAGCTGAGCTCCAGATTCATGGAAAGTTTTATGAAAAGAAGGAAGTTAATATCAAGTTTCTGCTAACTCTTCCAGAACACCTTGAGCATAGAGTAACAGCCATAAGAGAAGGAAGAGATTTAAACTCTGTCTCTCTTGAAACATTGTATGGAGTGCTAAAATCTTATGAACTTGAATATTATCAAAAGAAAGCTATACAAAGTGGATCCAAAGGATTGATGGCAAACATGGCTGGTGCTCTAGTTGCTCAAGGACCATCATATTTTCAAGCAAGTGAGCAAATTCAAAATGATCAACCACCTCAATTTTCATCTGTGAAAATTGAAGAGGTGGTTGAAGATGAAGAAAAGGTTGTCCTTCAACTAGAAGATGTTGAAGATGAAGAATTCTTCACTCTAGAAGAAATGGAGAAAATGGATAATCCAACCATGGCTTTTATGGCAAGAAAATTCAAAAATATAAGGTTCAGGAGGAACAAGCCATATAAGCCTCAAGGTCAATTTTCAAAATATAACCAAGGAAGCTCATCAAAACCTGCTACTGGCACCAAGGGAGGATACAAAACAGGAATGGTAGATAGGTCAAAGTTTAGATGCTACAATTGCAATGAACTTGGTCACTTTGCTACTGAATGCAAAAGACCAAAACAAATACAAAGAATGGAGAGAGGAACTGGGAGTCAATTTAAGAAAGGACAAGGAAAAGCCTATGTGGCTGAAGGAAAATGCTGGGATGAATCTGATAATGAAGAAGAAGAGGAATTTGTGAATTTAGCCTTGATGGCTAGAGAGGATGAAGAAGCATCAACCTCGTCAAGTCAGGTACCATCTCTAGTATTACTAGATATGTCTTTAAATGACTATAAGCAAACCATTGAGGAAATGAGTACTGAAATGTTTAATATTCATACTAGTTTATCTGCTGCAAATGAAGAAATTGCTAGATTAACTAAAGAAAATGAAGTACTCAGATCTAACAATGATGTGTTGTTGCTTAAGACCAGTTCTATTGATTCTTTAGCTCAGGAAAACGAAAGACTAAAAAATGATTTAACCTGTGCTAAAGAGATAGAGGATTATCTAAGAAAAGAAATTTCTGAGAATGAATTTAAGCTAAAGGCATTTAGAAATTCCTCTAAATTAGTTCAAGAGTATCATGAGAAACATACTGAAAGTAAGAAGATAGGCATAGGCTATGATTATAGCAGGAGACCTGGTAAAGAGGCTGTTATACAGAAAAATGATGATAATAATACTGTAAGACCTCACATCCTCAAAAATGTGAGTAACCCAATTTTCAAAAGTACAGAGTTTGAGGTTAATGAAAACTCCCTAATTATTAATCAAGAACTCTGTGATGAAGATGAGAGGATTGACAGTAAATCTAAGAAAGAAAAAGATTCTGTCATAATGTCTATGACAGAAACAGTCTTAAACAGTCCAACCAAGTGTTCAAAAGATACTGTCAAGAAGTCATCCAAGACAGTAACTTTCAAACCTACTGTCAAGACAGAAAGTACAAAAGATGCTGTCAAAAATAGTTCGACAGCATCTTCTGAACAGATTGTCAAGACAGTAGTCTCCAAGTCCAAAAACAGAAATGGGAAGCTAGGCATTGATAAAAAGAATAATTATGCATATGTTAAGCAGGCACCAAGGAAACTTTGCAATAATTGTGGCTCCTCACATCATTTAACTCATGTTTGTAAGAAATCAACTAGTAGCATATCTAATGCAACAGAGTTGAAAGGGAACTTACACAGAACCCCCATTATGCAAAGAGAATTGGTAGTTTGTAATAACATTGACTGTATGCCATGCAAAATTACTGCTATGAGTACATGTTTTAATTTGCAAATTTCATCTAATGAATTATGTTCTTATATGCAAACTGCAAAGACTTCTGAATCCACTAAAGAAAGTGAGAAGTCTGCTCTCACTAAGAAACAGTCAAAGTCAAAAACTAAGTGGATAATAAAAGAAGTCAAGGAACCATCTTCTGATAATATTGTTTCAAATATTGATAAAGTTTCTGATGATACTGAGTATGCAGGACCCAACAAGACTTGGGTACCAAATGCAAATTAAACTCATTCTGTCTTGCAGGGAAAGAAAGGTAAACAGGTCATGTGGATAATCGACAGTGGATGTTCCAAACACATGACTGGTGATATATCCCTGCTATCACAATATGTTGAGAAGGCTGGCCCAACAATAACCTTTGGAGACAACAGCAAAGGTTACACTGTGGGATATGGCTGTTTAAAAGCTGGAAATGTTGTCATTGAAGAAATTTCTCTTGTGGAAGGTTTGAAGCATAATCTGCTCAGTGTTAGTCAATTCACTGACAAAGGATTCAAAGTAAATTTTGGCATGATGGAATGTACAATCCACCACAAGAAGGATAGAAGCCTATCTCTGAAAGGAGTAAGGAAAGGAAGCCTATTTGTTGCAGACTTAAACTCAACAAATGAGGAAAGAATATTTTGTTTCTACAGCAAAGCAAGTGTTGGAGATAGCATGCTTTGGCACAAGAAACTTTCTCATCTCAACTTCAAAACAATGAACATGCTGATGAAGAAGGAATTGGTGAGAGGACTACCTCAACAGGAATTCTGTCAAGAAGGACTGTGTGAAGATTGTCAAATGGGAAAACTGAGGAAAGCAATGCATAAATCAAAGCAACTCAACACTAACACAGAAGCACTCAAGTTGATACACATGGATCTTTTTGGACCAGTGAATGTTCAATCACTATCCAGAAAAAGATATGCACTGGTCATGATAGATGACTATTCTAGGTACACTTGGGTGAAATTTTTAGAATCAAAGGATGAAGCTGCTCAAGAAATCATTGATCACATAAGGGTACTTGACAGGACCCCTGAAGCAAAAGTTCAATTTCTAAGAAGTGACAATGGAACTGAATTCAGAAATGCTACTCTTGGAAACTTCTGCAAAGATCAAGGAATTGTTCAACAATTCTCTGCTGCAAGAACTCCACAGCAAAATGGAGTTGTAGAAAGGAAAAATAGGACTCTCATTGAAGCTGCACCTGCAAGGACTATGTTGAGTAATGCTAAATTACCAACATATTTCTGGGCAGAAGCCATCAACACTGCTTGTTACACACAGAACAGAACACTAATCAACAAGGCTCATGGCAATACTCCTTACTATCTTTTGACAGGAAAGAAGCCTACTGTCAAGTACTTTCATATTTTTGGAAGCAAGTGCTTTTTGATGAAAGACAACCATGAAAGAAAAGGCAAGTTTGATACTAAAGCATATGAAGGCATTTTCATGGGATATGGGATAGAAAGGACTGCCTACAGAGTCTATATCATGGAGCACAAAACAATTGAAGAAAGTGTCAATGTCACGTTTGATGAAACCAAGTTTCCAGGGCTACATGAGGATGGTCAAATGCAACCCTTCAGATTTGAGAATCAAGGATACTTGGAAAAAGAAGAATTTGTTGATGAAGAACCAAGTCTCATTCAATCAATGGGATATGAGAAAGAATCTGTCAATTCTCATAATCTAAATCAAACCTCAGCTCAATCTCAGACAATTTCAGGCATCAATCAACAAGAATGTGAGACTGGAGAATTTGAGCAAAATGAGCAGAATAATGAAAATGGTGGAGAATCAAATCCTCATATTGATGAAAGACAATCTCATCAAACAAGTAGCTTGCCTCAATCAACAAAGTGGAACAGAGATCATACCAGTAATCTAATTATTGGAGATCCCACTACTGGTGTAAGGACAAGGAGGAATATCTCTGCTGAAAGCATGTTTTCATGTTTCTTATCTCAAATGGAACCAAAAATAGTTGAAGAAGCATTGTTGGATTCTGATTGGGTGATGGCCATGCAGGAGGAGCTCAATCAATTTGAAAGAAACAATGTTTGGAAACTAGTTCCAAGGCCAAAAGGAAAATCAGTCATTGAGACAAAATGGGTTTTCAGAAACAAGATAGATGAGAGTGGAAATGTGACAAGAAATAAGGCAAGGCTAGTGGCCAAAGGTTACTGTCAACAGGAAGGGATAGATTATGATGAAACATTTGCTCCTGTTGCCAGACTTGAAGCCATAAGAATTTTCTTAGCTTTTGCTGCACACTGCAAATTCAAGGTATTTCAAATGGATGTTAAAAGTGCATTTCTAAATGGAGAATTAGAAGAAGAAGTGTATGTTGAACAGCCTCCTGGATTTGAAAATGACAAACTGCATAATTTTGTCTACAAGCTGTTCAAGGCTCTTTATGGCTTAAAGCAAGCACCAAGAGCCTGGTATGACACTTTATCCACTTTTCTCCTGGAAAATCAATTTATAAGAGGTATGGTGGATAAAACTTTATTCTATAAATACCATGGCAAAGACATCATTCTTGTGCAGATATATGTTGATGACATAATCTTTGGCTCAACAAATGAAAAATTGTGTGAAAAGTTCTCATCTCTAATGAGAAACAAGTATGAAATGAGCATGATGGGAGAATTAGCATTCTTTCTTGGTCTTCAAATCTATCAGAAGAAGGAAGGAATCTTCATCTGTCAATCTAAGTATGTCAAAGAGCTTCTCAAGAAGTTTAACTTAGAAGATTCATCACCTGCCAAGACACCTATCTCAACAGCCACCAAATTAGAGTTAGATCCTAAAGGCAAGAAAGTGGATTCTAGTACCTACAGAGGCATGGTAGGATCATTGCTGTACTTAACAGCAAGCATGCCAGATATAATGTTTGCTACATGTCTCTGTGCAAGGTTTCAAGCTGATCCAAAAGAATCACACTTAGTTGCAATTAAAAGAATCTTTAGATATCTCAAAGGCACCCCAAATCTAGGTCTTTGGTACCCTAAGGAAACTGGATTTGATCTAATTGGATATTCTGATTCAGACTATGCTGGCTGCAAAATTGACAGAAAAAGTACTACAGGAAGCTGTCAATTTCTTGGGGGGAGATTGGTGTCATGGTTCAGTAAGAAGCAACACTCAGTTTCTACATCAACTGCAGAAGCTGAATATATTGCAGCTGGAAGTTGCTGTGCACAAATTCTTTGGATGAAGAATCAATTAATGGATTATGGACTAAAGTTGTCAAATATTCCTATCTACTGTGACAACACTAGTGCCATAGCCATATCAGACAATCCAGTTCAACACTCCAGAACAAAGCACATTGATATAAGGCATCATTTCATCAGGGAGCATGTTGAAAAAGGAGATGTAAAATTGGTTTATGTTCCAACAGATAAGCAACTTGCAGATATATTCACCAAGCCACTGGATGAAGCAACATTTACCAGGTTGGTGAGTGAATTAGGAATGCTAAATCAGGTATGATCATCTAACTGGTTTATCAATTATAAGAAGCCGAAGCTCATGACAGAAACTTTTAAAGGTACTGTCACTAGAAGGTACTGTCATGAGAAGTTAAGGTACATTGTGATACTTGTTCAGACAGCATGTTTGCTATGACTATGCTAAAAGGATTTTTAGATATCATGTTTGCTATGACTATGCTAAAAGGATTTTTAGATATCATGTTGGCTATGACTATGCTAAAAGGATTTTTAGATATCATGTTTGCTATGACTATGCTAAAATAGTTTTACATGTCTGTCTTAAATTAATTTTAAGAAATCATGTGTCCTTAACTTAAGTTATGTGTGAACAGTGACAGCATGATCTTATGATAAGTTTACTGTCAGATAAAACTTACTGTCACTCATGAAGCTGATTGACAGAAATGTTGTTAGCGCACAAGTTGCTGTCAATGAAAGTTGCTGTCACAAGAAATTGCTGTCAGAATTGGTAGAGAAAGAAAAGCGCACAGGTTACTGTCAATGAAAGATGCTGTCACGAGAAGTTGCTGTCAAAGATAGTGGAAAGATATATATATTAATTTATATATATATATATACGTATATTTCTTTTCACCAATCCACGATCTAATAGCAACTGCCACGTAATATAGCAAGTGGAGTTAATGGGTAATATCATTATCACACGTTCATTTAAGAGAGGTTAAATCGATTCATATTAGAAACTAAATCTACCGTTTAATCTACTATCACTTTCATTTGCAAAAACCTCTCAACCTTCTGCATCCAAAAACCGCATTTTCTCTCTCATTTTTCAAAGCATTCAACAATGGCACCTAAACAAAGTGTTGCTCAAACCAACTTTGCCGGTATCTTTTCTCCTAATGATGCTGGTGAAAACTTCAAAGGACTTATTTCCTTCTTAAATAAATCCTACCTAGGTCATGCAATAACCTCTTCCCCCAAAATTGATGCTGTTAGAATTGAAAAATTCTGGAAATCAGCAAGTGCTCAAGGAACTGGAGAGAATGAATCAATTAAGTTCAATATAGATGATGCAAGTCATTCTCTTTCAGTAAAGAATATCAATGAGGCTTTGGGTATTGTGTTGACCAGTGAAGAAAGCTTTAAGGAGCTAGCAACTGATGATACTCTGAAGAAGTTCTTTCTGAAGATTGGATATTCAGGATCTAAGATTGATGAAACTTCGGATAAGTGGTATCAAACAGGAGAAATGGACAGGAAATTTCTGAGAAAAGAGTGGAGTATGATTTTTGATGTAATGGTGAAGGTGTTCTCTACCAAGACTACAGGCTGGAATGGAATACCATCATATATCAAGAAGCTCACTCATTCATTAGTCCATGGATACAAGGTGAACATTGGAAAACTGATCATGGCACAGTTGAAAAGCGCAATAGGCAAGAAGGTATCTATCTATCCTCGCTTCTTAACTATGTGTATTAATAATATTTGTGGAAATATTGAGGATACTTCTGATTTTGAAGAATGTCCTGTTTTAAAGAAAAACACTCACACATCTCTTAACACACAAAATTTGAATGCACATATTCCACTATGTTTCACACAACACATGGTAAATCAAGTGCCCAACCTTGATTTTCCACTTCCAACAGGTTACACTATTTTCACAATAGAGAATGAAGCTGAATTAGACCCAAATTCAGTTAACCCACATTCTACACCTTACATTCCACCTAGGGACTCTAGACTACCAAAAGCCCTTAAAATGGCCAAACAGGAATCCAAGAAAAGGACCCTAGAGAGTGCAACTGGTGAACAAGTTGAGAGTCAAGAGGGAGTCACTGCACCTAGTGCAGCAAATAAGGTTGGAAGTGAAAAAGAACCCACAGTAGCCCCTTCTGAGCCTAAGAAGAAGAGAGCTAGAAGGGCCAAGGTTACTGTCAGCCACCCTACAGTTTCCCAAAAGACTGTAGAGGATGATAGGGAATTGAACTCACCTCTAGGTGTCTCTTCTCAACAAGGGACATCTATTGAAATTGGCCTGTCTCCCAAGGCACCTTGTAAAGAGTCTGCACAAACTCAAGAACTCACTCTTGAGGAACCTGTATTTGAAGATACACACATTGAGATAGAGCACAGTGAGGAATTCACTCATACTATTGATGTTCCACAATCTTTTTCTGTGGAACAGCCAATTAATCAATCTGAAATTCAATCTTCTTCTTTCATTCCCACATCTGTTGTTTCTTCTAATCAACCTAGAGAGGGGGACAGTACCAACCCCTCAGGTTTTGATCATCCATCTCAAATCATGGATGAGCCCCCATCTAGTGGTCCACAAGAACCCATTTCTCAAAGTGAAATGGATACCACCCCATCAAACACTGGATTAGATCAAGATGCAAATTTGCCAGAAATTGAAACAGCCAGCATCTTGATCGATTCCCTCAAAGCATCTTACCCTAGGGAAGTTGCTGTCACAGCCAAAGATGCTGTCAAAGACAAAACAGAAGGTGCTGTCAAACAATCAAGTGACAGTACCATTCTGACAAAAGATACTGTTCAACCACAACTACAAGAAGGATTAGTGAAAGATATCTCTGATGATGACTTGCCCCTTTCAAAGGCCTTCAAGGTAAAATCTATTCTTTTGCATGTTAGTACTGCTCATACTACTGCATCTAGGATGAGTGAGGGAGTGAAAAATCAAAGAGAGATAAAAGAACAGAGAGGTGAGACTAAAAATGAGAGGCAGCCAAATGTGCTGGCAAAAGGAGAGGGACTTGAGCATGTCCAGAGTGAACTTGAGGGAGCCAATAAACAAAAGGCATTAGGCCTTGAGGGAATTTTTGTGAGAGATGATGAGATCATCTATAAAAACACTGAGAGTGTGAGAACCCCAACAGCCTCCATGCCCCAGACTTATCCCTTACCTCCTAAAAGGCTTAGGTCTGGTGGTCCTTCTAAATCCACAAATGACAGGCTCCAAGCACTTGAAAATCGATGTGCTACAATGGAAAGCAAGCTGGACAACCTGTCATCTACTGTGAAGACTGGTTTTGCTGAAATTCAAGCCACACTACTGTCATTCTCTTCATTGATTCATGCTGCAAACTTAACTAAGGGGGAGAAAATAAAAGATCAGAAAGAGGCTGAGCAACCAGGAAGAAAGGTGGAGTTACAAGGGGAAGCTAGACAAGGGGAGCAAAAGAGTAAGGGGGAGCAAGAGAGAGTAAAAACTGCAATAGCCTCTGGAACTGAGGAGCTTTTTGAAGCTGAAGTAGATGGGGAACAAATGTTAGTATCTAAGGAGGTATTAAGACAAATACAAGGAAATAAAGCATCCTCAATCAAAATCAGTGAACCAGTTTCTGAGAAGAAAGAATCCACACTGGAGAGGCTATGGAGAGAAAAGGAGGAATCAAATAAGATGGGTAAAGGCAAAGGCAAGTTGCCTGAATATGTGTTTTCTTCAGAGGTTGTCACTTGGACTGATGGAAGTACATATTCCCAAGAAGAAGCTGACTCAATAACAGTAAGTCATATGGAGAGCACCTTGAATAATAAGGATGAGGAATTCAACAATCTGGTGAATTAAGCAATCACAGTGAGTAAAGGAAAACCTGCTAAGTTGGCAGAAGCTTTGAAAGAAAAGATTGTAAATCTTTCTGTGAAGATTAGTTCAGAGAAGAGGTGGGCAGTTGAAGTGTACCTGAAGAGTGGACATTCAATATTCATAACAACTCAACTGTTGGAAACTTTCTCTGCCAGAGTGCAATACATTCTTGGGATTCTAGTGAAGAAAAACTCTACCATCTTTGATGAAAGTCTCTATATGCAACTGGGCACAATGGTCAACAACAAACTTCCAGAAGTAAGTCTCCAGCCATATGGTGTAAGCTTTAAACAGACAACAGCCAAAGGAACTAAAGGACTTGGGTTCTTAACTCTTGAAGGCAAAACATCTCTACAAAGCAAAGTCATCATGGATGTCCTTAAGTTGTTGCTGAAAGCACCCATCACCAAGGAAAGGATTCAGGCAGTTAAAGATATTCACAAGATATTGGCAAAGAGAGACATGGAGTACAGTGCAAAAATTAAAAAGCTCATTGCCAAAGCAAATTCAAGCAGAAATGCTCAAGGTGGAAACTGCACTTTTGATGACACCTTGGAAAAAGATGATGATGACAATCAGGATGGAGGTGAAGCTGGAGGACCTAAGAGAACAGAACTGAGAGACTCTTCAAAAGAGCAAACTCAAGTCAAAGAAGCAGAATCAAAGGAAATTTCTGAAAATTCTAGCTCAAGCAAGAAAGTTGATGAAAAGAAAGAGGAAGAAGTACTTGAAGCATTGAAAGGAAATCAAGAAGAAATGAAAATTGACAGTATACATCTTGAAAAAGATACTGTCAACAAAGATGCTGTCAAGGATGTCAACAAAGATGCTGTCAGTCAGGATGAAGTAACAGTCATTGAAGATACTGTCAAAGAAGACATTGTCAGAAGCCCTATAAAAGAAACTGTCAACGATCCTACTGTCAAAACATTCAAGACAGTAAGAATCAAGAGAAAATCAAAAAGACCAACAAAGGGAAAGACTGTCTACAAAGGAGAAGGAAAAGCTACAGGGTTGGGACTCAAGAAACCTCTCATGAGAAGAAGAATGAATAGCTTTGAAATGATGCAGCTGAAGGCCAAAGATACAATCACCTCTGTATCCATAGAATTTGATGGATCAAAAGAAGAAGTTGCAAGATACATTCTATGGCAAAACAATGAAAGGTTGATTACAGTGGAATCTGACTTCACTCAGATAACAAAATCAAAGGTGATCTCCAAGAAACTCATTCAAACTTCTGAAACAGTAAAACGAAGAATTGATTTCTTCAATCTGGAAAGGATGGTTGAGCTACTGCAAACCTATGATAATGTTTCAAAGAAAATCATGGACCAAGTTCTCAAGTACTATGAAGCCAGGCATGTTGAATTTATTGAGAAATTTGGTGATTGGACACTTCACAATGATGATGATGTCTATCAAATCCTTGGTTTGGAATATGAAGAAGACAATCCTATTCCTGATTATAACTGGATTGAAATGCGAAAACCTTATTCAGAACATGAAATGAAGATGTATGAAGCAGAGCAAAGGTTCAAAGAAGAATTAGCATCAAGAAAAAAATCTCGTCAACAGATAGAAGATGAGATTGAAGCTGAAATGAAGAAAAGTTACAGTAAAATCAATAAGATCAACAGTGAAGAATCCAACTATCAGCCATGCGTACTGGACAATCCTTTGAGAATCAAGTATGGCAAAGAAGAAATTTATGTAGATAGTTTCTCTAAATTGAAGACCAGTGTATTAAAAGAATTATACTGGCAAGTGGTTGGATCAACTAACAGTCTTGAAACACTGTGTTCTTGGGAGCTTGATATGATTCTTGATCAGAGGAGAGGAGAGGATCCCAGCTTGGAAAAACAAAGAAGGGAAACTCTAAATCAGTTTCCTGGCAGGAGATTCAAGATGGAGGGAGATGTGCTAAAATTCAGATCAATTGTAAAGCAAAATGTTTACTGGATGGAACTCAGAGATGCATTAAACACTGCTTCCTCAATGATCAGAAAATACATTGTGGAAAATGAAGATGATGCACAGTCCCCTGAAGAAAAAGAATTAATTGAAAATCTCAGAAGAGCTCTAAGGGAAAAGGAGCAAAGTGAAAAGTTCAAATCAAGATAAGTAAAGTTTTTTTTTAATTGTGAACTTTTGTGATATATTGTTTGAAAACAATTCAGTTTAATCATTGGTCAGAAATGAAGAGTTTATTCTTTCTGATCTATGGTAGTTAAGTTGTCAGCATGATATTTGTAAATTTGTCCTTATTGTCCATAAAAACAAATTGGGGGAGATTGTTGGGATTTATGGGTGATGGAATAGACAACTTAACTAGTTTTATTGGTATACTTAGTTTTTACTAAGTAGAACATACTGTCATAGCCTGAAATGTATTCTTGTAATTTAAATAAATACTGTCAAGTAATAAGTGTAATTCTTGGAAGAAGTTCGATTATGTTCAAGCCTCAAGAAATACATAAGTTCGACAGAAGGAATAAATGTTACTGTCAAACTCTGACAGTAAGGTTACAAGGAAACAACATGTTGCCTAGGTCGACAGCAAGTTTCACGAAGTCGACAGCAAGTTTCAACTTGACAGCAACATTGGCGGAGATTCTAATGACAACAACTTTGATGTACAGTTTGCGACAGTAAGTTTGGAATTCCTGACAGCAATCTCTGCGGGAAAAACATGCTGTCAATCAAAGCACAACTCTTGACAGCAATCTCTGCGGGAATTCATACTGTCAACCAAAGCAAAATTCTTGACAGTAATATCTGCGGGAAATTCATACTGTCAACCAAAGCGTAATCCATTGACAGCAAACTTTGTGGCAAACATACTGTCATATAGAATCAGCCTGATTTAGGAATTTTCTAAGTCAAATTAAACGACAGAGTACATGTTCAAAAGAAGCAGGCGTGTTGTAATATTCAACCTTTACAGCAAGCTTGGAAAGTCTATAACTGAAGCTCGAGAGATCACATGGAACAACCTGTAAAGTCTAGAGCAGATAAAATTGAATACGGCTAGATCTGGGTGGCTCAAATGTGGAAAGTATCTTTAAGTTACTTTGTGATGATCACATGGGAATAAATCATGGAATGAGCTGCAAAAGGAATATAACAGCAACTCAACAACCAATGATGATGATGATAGTACAGTAGATTATCACACTATAAATAGAGCACTCTATTTATACAATAGATAACTCAACCACTGTAATCTCTTGAGTATTTGTAGCTTGAGAATTATTTTGTTCTCAAGGTTGTAGCAAAACTTTGCAAAATAAATAAAACATTTATTTTGTGAAATCCTCGTATTTGATTTTACTTGTGTTTGCATTTCTTCTACTAGTAAATCACAAATTCTATTTAAGTTGTTGAAATAGTTTTTGAAATTTATTAGTATTGCATTCAACCCCCCTTCTGCAATACTTTCCTGGACCAACACCAATAATATTATATTAAAAGTTTTCCTTATTTACCATTTTCATTCTGTTATACTAACTATGGTTAGTTAACAATTCTAATTTAAATAGAGTAACTTACTTGATTTAACATATCCATATATTTTATTTTTTTATGTCAAAAAATAATTATAATAAATTAATATTTTAAATCAAAATCAATCAGGATTATACAAATATATAATATGCAGTTAACCAATTTGAAATTTTTGAATTATTTTAGTACCAATCAAAGGTCATTCCTAAATTTTAGACCAATCATATTATATTAAAAGTTTTCTTTATTTACCATTCTCATTCTATTATACTAACTATGGTTAGTTAACAAATTCAAATTTAAATAGAGTAACTTACTTGATTTAACATATCCATATATTTTATTTTTTTTAATATCAAAAAATAATTATAATAAATTAATATTTTAAATCAAAACCAATTAGGATTATATAAATATATATATATAATATGAAATATATATATATAATATGAAGAAATTTCCGCAATATTAATTTTTCACACTTTTGATTTATAGTTAATCATAATAACATTATTATATATTACGGATTAATTTTCATAAATATATATAAGAGCCAATCAAAATTAACCACTAAAATTAAATTAATCGTATCATTCTCATCCTAATTTACTTATCATGGTTACTTAACCTTCAAAATATAGGTTATATAAACTTTTAAATTAATCAATTATTAAAAAAAAGGCTAAATTTAACCAATTAAAATATTAAAAATGAAAATTAAACCAGTTATCATTAAAATTTTACTTAACGTTATTTTATAAGAATTAAAACCTGAGTCTACCACACCATCCAGTTAATTAATCACGTACCCAGTTAACCAATCAGAAAACTATGAATTATTTTAGAACCAATAATAGGCCACTTCTAAATCATGGACGAATCAAATTAAAACAAATTTGTTTCCTTATATAATTTAACTTGCTATCTTTTAACCAAGGTTAAACCCATCAATCATTCTAAATATATTTAAAATTTAAATCATGGTCCAATCAAATTAAAACAAATCTGTTTCCTTATATAATTTAACTTGCTATCTTTTAACCAAGGTTAAACCCATCAATCATTCTAAATATATTTAAAATTGAATTATAATCCTAAATAGAATTATAAATAGAATCATAATATTATTAAAATTATTAAAATAGAAATCAAACATGAGTCTACCACACCAATAATATTATATTAAAAGTTTTCGTTATTTACCATTCTCATTCTATTATACTAACTATGGTTAGTTAACAATTCTAATTTAAATAGAGTAACTTACTTGATTTAACATATCCATATATTTTATTTTTTTATGTCAAAAAATAATTATAATAAATTAATATTTTAAATCAAAATCAATCAGGATTATACAAATATATAATATGCAGTTAACCAATCTGAAATTTTTGAATTATTTTAGTACCAATCAAAGGTCATTCCTAAATTTTAGACCAATCATATTATATTAAAAGTTTTCTTTATTTACCATTCTCATTCTATTATACTAACTATGGTTAGTTGACAAATTCAAATTTAAATAGAGTAACTTACTTGATTTAACATATCCATATATTTTATTTTTTTAATATCAAAAAATAATTATAATAAATTAATATTTTAAATCAAAACCAATTAGGATTATATATATATATATATATATATATATAATATGAAGAAATTTCCGCAATATTAAATTTTCACTTTTGATTTATAGTTAATCATAATAACATTATTATATATTACGGATTAATTTTCATAAATATATATAAGAGCCAATCAAAATTAACCACTAAAATTAAATTAATCGTAGCATTCTCATCCTAATTTACTTATCGTGGTTACTTAACCTTCAAAATATAGGTTATATAAACTTTTAAATTAATCAATTATTAAAAAAAAGGCTAAATTTAACCAATTAAAATATTAAAAATGAAAATTAAACCAGTTATCATTAAAATTTTACTTAACGTTATTTTACAAGAATTAAAACCTGAGTCTACCACACCATCCAGTTAATTAATCACGTACCCAGTTAACCAATCAGAAAACTATGAATTATTTTAGAACCAATAATAGGCCACTTCTAAATCATGGACGAATCAAATTAAAACAAATTTGTTTCCTTATATAATTTAACTTGCTATCTTTTAACCAAGGTTAAACCCATCAATCATTCTAAATATATTTAAAATTTAAATCATGGTCCAATCAAATTAAAACAAATCTGTTTCCTTATATAATTTAACTTGCTATCTTTTAACCAAGGTTAAACCCATCAATCATTCTAAATATATTTAAAATTGAATTATAATCCTAAATAGAATTATAAATAGAATCATAATATTATTAAAATTATTAAAATAGAAATCAAACATGAGTCTACCACACCAATAATATTATATTAAAAGTTTTCGTTATTTACCATTCTCATTCTATTATACTAACTATGGTTAGTTAACAATTCTAATTTAAATAGAGTAACTTACTTGATTTAACATATCCATATATTTTATTTTTTTATGTCAAAAAATAATTATAATAAATTAATATTTTAAATCAAAATCAATCAGGATTATACAAATATATAATATGCAGTTAACCAATCTGAAATTTTTGAATTATTTTAGTACCAATCAAAGGTCATTCCTAAATTTTAGACCAATCATATTATATTAAAAGTTTTCTTTATTTACCATTCTCATTCTATTATACTAACTATGGTTAGTTGACAAATTCAAATTTAAATAGAGTAACTTACTTGATTTAACATATCCATATATTTTATTTTTTTAATATCAAAAAATAATTATAATAAATTAATATTTTAAATCAAAACCAATTAGGATTATATATATATATATATATATATATAATATGAAGAAATTTCCGCAATATTAAATTTTCACTTTTGATTTATAGTTAATCATAATAACATTATTATATATTACGGATTAATTTTCATAAATATATATAAGAGCCAATCAAAATTAACCACTAAAATTAAATTAATCGTAGCATTCTCATCCTAATTTACTTATCGTGGTTACTTAACCTTCAAAATATAAGTTATATAAACTTTTAAATTAATCAATTATTAAAAAAAAGGCTAAATTCAACCAATTAAAATATTAAAAATGAAAATTAAACCAGTTATCATTAAAATTTTACTTAACGTTATTTTACAAAAATTAATGGGACAAATAAATTGACTTGACGATATATTTGAATTTTTCAAGATACTGAATAGACTCTCAAATAGTATTAGACATTATTTGGTGTATAAATTATCAATCCAAAAAATAAAATTCATTACAAAATCAATAAAAATATTGTTAGTGAATATTTCTATAGCAAATTGGTTAACTAGCGCAAAAAATCTAAAAAAATCATTTTTTTTATATTTCATAGCAAATCGGTCAACTCAGCGCAAAAATTCTAATAAATCACGATAATTTCTATGGTTAATTATTTATCAACAAAAGGGCATATATCATCCACACAAATAATCATTCAAATTTTCTTTTAAATCACTAATTTGTTTTAGGTAAATGATTTATCAATAAAATGTCATACATCTACAAAAATAATCAAGATTGGACAACACATATTAAAATAAAATAGATCATATCAAGGTAACAAGGTTTCCTTAATCCAAACAACAATCGTTGATTAGATCTTAAATTGTGGTACATCACTCGCTTATATCCCTGAATTATATATACTCTTTGGCGAAATAATCCAACAATTTATTCTAATCGTGAGGGAAATACATATGTGATTTCTGAGAATGTATTCGAACAACTGACCAAAACCGCGATTCTATACTATCCAAATCAATGAATCAATATAACAAAATCACATAAATCTAGATAAAGAACAAAACCCAATATATAGATAGACAAAATCCACTAACGGGATACTAGACTCTCAATAAAGAGATATATTTATTGAAAAACGAAGTAAAATCAAGGAAAAGAAACATGAGTTATCATTCACAAGGAGAAGGTGCAAAATCCAATATATCAGTTGATAAAACCCACCAACGTGGTAATAGACTCTCAATAAAGAGAGATATTTATTGAAAAACAAAGCAAAATCATGGAAAACAATAAAAATGGGCTTATCATCAACCAAGATGTAGATGTCAACCCCTAAACTTTGGTTTACTATTTTTTAGGAGAGGAGGAGATAGAATGACGGCTACAACAATCGTTTAAAAATCAATATTATTGATAACTAGATAGGTCGATACATATAAAATTATATATTGTTTCTAATCAAAGGTGCTCATTTTAATTTTGTATTCTTCAATTCAAGTAATAATATTTAATTCTCATATCCTAATCTAAGAACAGACATATCGAATTTTGATTGGTTGGTTAATAATATTTATTTTTAATATTAACAAAATCTTAAAAATAGGTAAAAAATTTAATAACTTGGTAGATAGATTCTAATCAAACAGTGATTTCTGAGTATTTATATTGATTGTTCGAATCGGGTACCATCATATTGAATTAATTTCCCTTCCTTATTTATGAGTAAAAGAAAACTAATATTTAATATACCATATTCTGATAGAAAGGAATAAAAAATTCAATATACAAATTCCCAAACTAAATCCTTTATTATCAAACCTGAGTCTACCACACCATCCAGTTAATTAATCACGTACCCAGTTAACCAATCAGAAAACTATGAATTATTTTAGAACCAATAATAGGCCACTTCTAAATCATGGACCAATCAAATTAAAACAAATTTGTTTCCTTATATAATTTAACTTGCTATATGCACATTTAAAGTTGTCATTAAAAACAAACTGACCATAAACTCTAACATATATCTTACTCAAATAACGGGATGTATTGGATTTGTTTGGTTAATTGATAATGTTTATTTTGCTATAGTACTAAATCAAATAACCAATAAAAGAACATAAAATTTGTAAAAATGATATGGAACGAACACATAGGAAACTTAAAATATGGATAAAAAACTTATGAACTTGGTTGAAATATTCTAAAAAATGAGAGAAATCAAATTTAAAATAATATTAAGAAAAAACAATAAAGAGGGGTTTAGAATGTTTGAACGAGGATGTTAATGGTATGATAATTGTTTGATAATATTGATATTAATGCAATTGGTATAAATTGACGATAATTCATACTTAAATTTTAATGAAATTATCTTTTCTTTGTAAATAATGATTAATAATATGTTTATATTAATTAATTAATAAATTTTATCATTCGGTGCATAGCACGGGTAGAACGCTAACCAATCAAAATATGATAACTAAATGTTTGAGATTTTTTTAGGGACCTCTAGAATTACTCCAAAAAATTGCTCATTTTCTATTTTATTTGCATTTATAGAATGAAAAATATGTATTTGATTTATTTTTTCTATTACTAATTATGTTTTTACTGTTTTCAACGCCTGATTCTCAAACATGATTATATTGAACCGAACTTTCTGTAAAAATAGCATAAAATGTCGTTAAATTACTTGGGGAAAAAACAAAAAGGAATAAGAAAATTGATATGTATCTCATGTAAATTTTATCATATATCAAATGAATGTGTTTTGATATTAATCTTTTTTTACATAAACAAATTTTCAAATTTTTTTAACACGCATCCATACAATTATACATAATTTGAGAAAAGTTACTTAGAGATGCCTATTGGGTTCGTTACACTTAAAACAAAATATAACAAAATAATTTATTTTTTGATACACTATATATTTTTGTAATTATTTTAAAATTTTAAAAATGTGTTTTCGGTGCGTAGCACGGGTAAAATGCTAATGTACAATCATATAAATAAATATTAGTATATTTCATATGAATATAAACATATTTTATATAAATGTTAATATGTAAATACATATTTATTTATTTTATGTATTTTGTATCATGTCGTGTATTGATAAATATAAAATTATAATTTAATTTTCATAAATACTAAATTTTCGTCATAATATAGAATGATAGAAAATCAGTGCATCACGCGTGCTTTAAGCGAGTATATTAAATTTAAATTTTATGAAATATTTATAAACAATTATGTATTTATTTAAAGTTTAAATTATATGCATTAAAAATAATTTTATCTAAAAATTTATGTACTGGTCCAATTAATTTCTATTTCGTATTTTCATCACTTTGTTCCGACTTTCACTTTTTAAGATACTGTTCACAAATGTTAGATGCAGAATTTAGAGAATTACTCGAATGAAAAAACTCCAAAACCGTGTTTGGGGAACAAAAAGAATATCACATCCTAATACATCATTACTTACCCTGCCTTTTCTATGTGTTACTCTTGAATAACAATGATAAACTACCCTACAATCATAAATCAACTTTGTTTAAATATAATTTTTTTTACATTACTTGGATCATGATGAATTAAAAATAATTTTTGGCAGTCAATACTTATTATGCATTTTGGAACAATTTTCATTCTTTTCTATCGCATCAATTAACAATTTTAAAACGGGTGAAGGCCCAAAATAATCACCTGGGAAACTGGATGACCCTTTTTACTGACGGGATACGGTACATCGTGTACCGTGACAGGGGGTGTATTGCGGAGCTGCGTGTTCCGTAACAGGGCATGATACGGAGCTGCATGTTCCGTAACAGGGCATGATACGGAGCTCCGTCTTCCGTGACAGTGCTGCACACCCATCTAACACGGTGTACAGTCCACCGTATCATGCTAACACGGAGGACGCAGCTCCGTATCATGCATAATACGGTACACGGTGTTCCGCAACACCCTAACACGGAGGACGATTCTCCGTATCCCGTCGGTATTTCGGGCCATTTTTTTCAAAATCAGTATTTTGGGCAAAAACTTGTGAAAAATAGGCATTTTGGTCATTTTCTCTTTTAAAACTGCCAAACCATAATTCTCACAATATTAGATTAGAAATATGTTTCATATGAATCACTGTCAAACGAAATATTAGATAATATATTCTTACTCGAGCATATTTGTTCATGCACAAATTTGCACACGCATGCACAAATAAAAAACTATAATACAAAAATTTAATTATATTAATACTAATGATTCCACATAATGATACAAAATATTTAAATAAAATTAATAATTTGTCAATTTAATTCATGTACACCCCAGTCAAGAAAGTGAAGGAGACAGTTGTATTAAAGTAAACATCACCATCCTTTTACAAACCAAAATAAACCTAAATAAATTAACATTAAAAAAGGTTGATAGTCTACAAAAGTTGGTCAAACCAAAGAAATAGTATAGTAACTATAGGTGAAATGTAAAATAAATTTGTACAGTAAAATTGTAAATTACAGACAGAAAGTGAAAACAACCCCCAATAAGGACAGGCTGGAACAATACAAACCCAACCCCACTCACCATTATTTACAATTAATATAAACAGGGTCATTGTACCATAGCAATCACTACTGTATTTTCAACAATTTTACAAAAAATAAATTAAATTAAATTAAGTAAAAAAAAAACCCACTTCCAAAATATAAAATAAAGGGGGGCAAGAAAAAAAGGGCATGGCTTGTTTCCTTTTTCTTCTTCTCTGTGCTTTTCCTTTTCTTGCTGCCTCTGCTTAGCATTAAGCATCTTTTTTCTCCATTCATCTCACTCACTTTTCTTGTCTTTCCTTCAAGTCCATTCTTTACTCATTCTTGTTTTTTTTCATAACATCCTCTCTTTTTTTTTCTGGGCTTCTCTTGCTCTGTTCTGCTGTTCCAAGCCCTCTGCTATATTTACACATTCTTCAGGTGAATTCTTGTGCTAAATTTTGTAATTTTCATGGGGTTTGTCTGTTTTTCATTGTTTCTCTGATCAGAAAGTTTAGTTGCTTTTACCTGTTTTTTTTTTTTTTTTTTTCAATTCTTGAGCTGGTCTGGTCTTTTTGGGTTTTGGTTTATTAGGGGACTTACTTTCTTGGGTTTTCTTGATTAAGCTGAAAAAATTGTTCTTTTTTCTTGCAATTTGAATTTTGGTGTAGCCCTTTTGTTTGTGAATTTTCTTGCTTTATGCACTTTCAAGAACTTTGTGGTTAGTGTAGTACAGCTATATAGTCTTCTGCTTTTATTGACTAGTTTGTCTCTTTAAATCTTTTGTTTTCAAGTTTTGAACTTTTTGTTTCTACTTGTTGTTCTGTTATTAGGCTTATTGTAGTATTACAGAAGGGTTTGTGATTTTCTATGGGGATATGTCATGGAAAACCCATTGAAGCCTCTCAAAATCAAACAGAAAATCCAGTTGTTCCTAGTGAAAATGAGTTAGTACTCAATTCTCAATCTGGGAAAGCGTCGAAATTTCCATTTTACAGCCCGAGTCCTCTTCCTGGTAGCGCATACAAGGGCTCTCCTGCAAATTCTAGTGTTAATTCGACTCCTCTTCGGACGCCTCTTCGTTTGTTTAAGAGACCATTCCCTCCACCCTCTCCAGCAAAGCACATTCGTGCGTTGCTTGCACGAAGGCATGGTTCGGTTAAGCCTAATGAGGCCTCAATTCCTGAAGGAAATGAGCTGGAGATTGGTCTAGATAAGAATTTTGGGTATTCTAAGCAAATTTTACAACATTATGAGCTTGGTGAAGAGGTAGGCCGAGGGCATTTTGGTTATACTTGTTCTGCTACGGCGAAGAAAGGGAGTTTGAAGGGGCAAGATGTGGCTGTTAAAGTCATTCCAAAATCGAAGGTCTGATGTTCAACCCTCGTGGTTATAATTGTTTGCTATTCTTTTGATTCTACAATTAAAATATTCAGATTTATTTCAAGGTGTTCTTATTGGTTAGATGTAAAGTTTAATCTTAATTGCTACTACTTTAGTAGTTTCTGAGCTGATTGTTCATCTTTTATTCTTTTCGTGTCTCTGGTGTGAAATTGCAAAAAAAAAATTTTGAAGGACATAGGTTTAGGTCAATATTGTAGATTTAATTTCCTGTAGCATTGGGTTATATTTTTTTTACTTCATTCTGACAAGAGAGTTGAACATAATGCCTGACGCAAATATACTGTTATTATTTCACTTCGAAAACTGGATACCAGTTAATTTATCATTGAATTGACAAGGGATCGTATACAAGGTAATATTTTTTCTCCATGAATCAGAACAGTTTCTAGCTATCAGCAGATTGGGGGTTAGGGTTGTACTTTGTTATGTACTTATACATGTTCTTTTATAGTCATTAATTGCTACTTAGTCCCATGTTTCAGATATCTTCATATAGAAATGACCATATTTATTATGACATATTTTTAAGTAAAGCTGTTCTGTGTAAACTTAATTAAGAAGCGGGATTTCCTTCCAAAGTGGGAGCTGTTGTTATTAACTGTAGTTAATTGTAGCTTACTATGTAAATATTGTTCCTTTATCTTCAAACAATTTGGAAGTGGTATAGTTCCCTGCGTCTTCTAATATTGAGAAGATATGTATTTTGCAGATGACTACAGCGATTGCCATCGAGGATGTAAGAAGAGAAGTTAAAATATTACGAGCTCTAACCGGACATAAGAATCTTGTGCAATTTTATGATGCCTATGAGGATGAAGACAATGTTTACGTAGTGATGGAGTAAGTCTAATTAGTGTTGGCTACTTGTTTGGTTGGCACAAGCCTGCTGTTGCTGATTTTGTTTTAGTACTATAGATAATATATTTGCATGCATAAAAACCAGGCCTGTAAATTAAAGGTGAATTTGCAAGTATTCTGATCTCTTGACCTTTCAACTCGTGACAACACATTGATCTCATAGACATAGTTACATAAGTAAGTAGCGCATTTTCTCAAGTGTGTCCTGCATATATAAGATGCATAAACCTAAGTCGATATTTTTCTTACATTTGTATTCTACACTTACTCAAAAAGAACATTTGAATATAACCTTGGAACAGTATTGGTTTAGTTTGGAATATACTATTGTATTTCACTTATTCTATTATTGCTTCCTAATATTGAACATCAAAAAATTGTGTTCATAATCAGAGTAGAAAGAGATACGTGTACTTGATTGCATCTTTGTTCAAGGAAAGAAGCTAATTTTATACAATTTGTTATTTTCTCCAGGCTTTGCAAAGGAGGGGAATTATTGGATAGAATTCTTTCTAGGTACCTATTCAGCTCTGACACTCGTATTTAATGGTTATTCCTTGTCAGTGTAGTTCTGCTATCCTAATAGTTGGATTACTTTTTACTTGTGTTATTTAGGGGTGGGAAATACTCAGAAGAAGATGCAAAAGCCGTTATGGTGCAAATTTTAAGTGTTGTTGCTTACTGTCATCTCCAGGGGGTAGTCCACAGGGACTTGAAGCCCGAGGTAGTTGAATAAAGTCTTTCAATCTTGTCATCTGCTTCCATTTCTATGGTCCCTCCTCACACTTGCCGTACTAGATCACAATAGACCAATTATCCATTCCCAGTTTATCTACTTTCTATTGGAAAATTAATAACTACCAACTATTCTAGTGCGAGCAGCACTAACATATTTTGTATGATCTTGCGATGCATACTAGCTTTGTGAAACATCCACTACGCAGTTGCACTTATAAATACGCTTATAAGTTTTATGTTCAAGCGTTATTGGCCCAACATGATATACCAACTGGCATGGTGCTATCACAATTATATCCTTCTAATTTAAAATAAAATAGATAAATGATTTAGCAAAATAAATAAATAAATGGGATGGACCAGTGACATTATTTCTGCTGCAGACATAAAATGTTCAAAAAATCACATTGAATATTCTTTTGATGCCATTCTAGCCTTTCTTGTTTCTAAATCCAAGTATGATATGTGCCATTCGCGCATCCCTGGTCCTTTAGCATGTCTTTCCCATATGACCCTCATATATATTTCTTTTCATTATCAGTTTAGTTGGCTTTAGTAGAGCCTAATTGTTCTATTTAGGATCCAAGTTCTAACGCACAGTTAAGACTGAAAGCTCTTGAGAGTTGCAGTGGCTTACTGTTTTTTCTTGGTCTATTCTTTCTATACTGGTCTGCAGCTAGACACATAAAACCTTTTAACAGTTTCCTTTGGCATGGTTGAAAAACCATTAATTAATCTTTGTTTACTAAAGTTTGGTCATCAGCTTGTAATGCAAGATATAGATAGATTTGGCAGTTATGATGTTCTCATATTCCCTTGAGTACACAGTTACGTTTTTCTTTTCCTATGGATATAGATGAAGTAGCAAAACAGTAGTAATTAATATTAATAGATTTGCTGTATGTTCAGAGTTTATTTAATGTTACTACTTACTACGTGCCTTCATCTATACAAGCGAACGAGATTTATGGAAAATCTTTGTTATGATAAATAAATTAATCATTACTTTCTCCTCTCAGTGAAATAGATTATGCTTACTTTTTTTTGGGTTTCTTTTTGCTACATTTTACCTCTGTATTCCTCTCCTTGTGTGTGATTGACTTGTCATTCTGTGCTGCAGAACTTTCTCTATGTTTCTAAAGATGAGCATTGTCAGTTGAAAGCCATTGATTTTGGTCTCTCAGACTATGTAAAGCCAGGTTAAATCTATTACTAAAGACTTGTGCATTTATCTACTATTTGGCTATTTGCATAATTTTATATCAAGTCTGACAGCTAAAGCTTTGTACAGATGAAAGGCTGAATGACATTGTGGGAAGTGCATACTATGTTGCTCCAGAAGTTCTGCATAGATCATATGGAACCGAGGCTGACATGTGGAGTATTGGTGTAATTGCCTATATTCTTTTATGTGGAAGCCGCCCTTTTTGGGCTCGGACAGAGTCTGGGATCTTTAGAGCTGTACTTAAAGCTGATCCAAGCTTTGATGAAGCCCCATGGCCTTCTTTGTCTTCTGATGCATTGGACTTCGTGAAGAGATTGTTGAACAAGGACTACCGCAAGAGATTAACTGCTGCACAGGCCCTTAGTAAGTCACTTAGAACAGGCACCTTATGGATTCTATAATTGCATTTCATATGTTTGTCAAATTCGATAAAGTACTTGGTTAATCAAATCTAATATGAACGCGCTTGATATATCTTACTAGGTCATCCTTGGCTAGCCAATTGCAATGATATCAAGATACCACTGGATATGATAATTTACAAGGTTGTAAAAGCTTATATATGTTCATCTTCTCTGAGAAAAGCTGCATTGGGGGTATGTCATTCTGTCGTTTGAAAGTTCAGCTTGTTTAGTGAATTCTTTTAAAGGATAATTTTTTTTTCATTTGGAGGCTCACAGGAAATTAACTTGAAGGAATTGTGAGTAAATGTAAATTATAATCTGCATATAGGCCAATATGGTTTTAATTGCACTGTATCGTCATTCTTGTGACCTTTTGGACTAAAATCTCACCTCCGTTTAAAGAAAAGAGCACCTTGTGGTTGTGGAATTAAGATACAGAATGTGTAAAAGGGAAATGGATAATTCGATGATCCTAGCTAGGCTTAAATCACTAAACTAATTTGGTATTGTTAGGTGGGTAACAGTGCACCACATTTATGGGGATGAAATAGTTTCTATGCACTCATTTGAGCTCATGCATATTCATTCAGTACTATTTCCTGATTATTTTCAAATATTATGCCACTGTTCAGGCACTTGCTAAGACAATGACAATACCTCAGCTAGCATATCTGCGTGAACAATTTGCATTGCTTGGGCCAAGCAAAAGTGGATTCATATCTTTACAGAACTTTAAATCGGTTGGATCTTTTTGTCCTTTCTGATACATCAGTAATTAAGTTTTGAAATTAGAATCATTCTTCTGAATTATAGTTCATCCTCAGGCTGTAACGAAAAACTGCACGGAGGCCATTAAGGATTCACGGGTTCTGGATTTTGCTAACATGGTAACATTCTAGATCCTAACGAGCCTTGATGATCGATAACTTTGTTGCCACTCAAAAAAGAGTTGTGCTGAATTTCTTGTCATGTTTATTGCAGGTGGGTTCTCTTCAATATAGAAAATTAGATTTTGAAGAATTTTGTGCCGCAGCTATAAGTGTACATCAGTTGGAAGGAATGGATAGCTGGGAGCAACATGCTCGCCGAGCCTATGAACTGTTTGAGAAAGATGGAAACAGGCCTATTATGATAGAGGAGCTTGCCTCGGTATGTTCTCACTTTTTCTCTACATATATGTGTCTGCGCAATGTGTAACATTTTCGCATATAGTACACCCTAAATTCCTGAACATTTTATTTGAAAACAGTTTACTTATGAGTACATTCTGGCAATCTAGTAGTGTGTATATAAGAATGTATGTGCATTCTGACCATTGGTTGCTATATCCGCTGTCCGCATATTTACTGGTTCTCTAAGTAGAGAGGATCTATGCATCAAATCCAAGACACATAATTTGACTATGTATTTCTTATGTTAAAAAGTTCCACAGTTCTCCATTTCAGACTTCATTTTTACATGTTATCTTGGATTGTTTAGTTATTTTGGGTTGGTTAGATTATTAGATCCATGCCTTTTTTTTTTGCAAGTCACTTATATTGGATTAAATTATTTTACTCTTACTCTTTCTCATAATTGCATTTAACAGCTACTAATGTTCTTTCAAAAATAGGGAGCATCCTCTTCTACATATTGTAATGTTATTAAATATTAAACAAGGTCAACTTTCTGATAATTACACTGCTTTCTATACCCCAGGAGCTCGGACTTAGCCCGTCGGTTCCAGTTCATGTAGTTCTCCAGGATTGGATACGACACTCGGATGGAAAGCTCAGTTTCCTGGGTTTTGTCAGGCTTGTGCATGGGGTTTCTTCTCGTGCATTTCAGAAAGCTTGATTTAATATGCAGCCACACTTACTCACCATTGGACTTACTGTATGTTGGTGAACTCGGTTACATATAAAATGATAGGAGACAAATTGCTTGAAGTCGAGAAGACACCTCAAGAACAAAAGCTATACCAAAGTATAATCCTTATTCACCGACAGCAGGAGCAATCTAATATGTTGCTATGTTCTCTACCATTTAGAATGTTCTCTACAACTTTTTTTTTTTTTTTTTTTTTAATATTTCGTTTTTGTTTCTGTTCTAGTCGAGCGTTGGTAGAGAATTGTACAGCTGAGGTAGATCACAAAATGTTTTAGATTAGAAAAAACGGCTTAATGTTGCTGGAGTGAATGTTGTGTTTTGGGGGGTATAATTATTGTACCCACATGTGCACATTCTTAATAAATTCTTGTTGTGATCTTCATCATTTCTTATTTTATTTTTAGGCCGAGTTTTTGTTCATCATTGGCTTGTTAAAAATTACACCATTTTCGTTTTTTTAAGGCTTAAGCTGTAATCTTGGCAGAGTTTATAATGGACTCCATCAAAATTAGACCGACACTGAGTTGGGGTCGAGCTCTGTTTTACATTTTGGAAATATGTTGTCTACTGTTTGCAGGTTATTAGTCAAGACTCAAGACTATGAATTGCTCGCAAACACTTCGTTCTAGTTTCGGTCGCTAGTTAAAATATAAAATAATAATATAAGGGTTAATGTTATTTCTTATAAAATACTATCAATAATAAAACATAAAATATAACAGAAATAAGATTGGAAGATATTTACAAGTGTTACAATTATGTAATAAACTTTAACATAAATGATGTATAATCTTGGCTTAATGTTTAAAGTATCTCATTTTCACTATAATTTGTTCAAAAACTTTTAAGAAACGCAAATTCAAATGGCAACACACACATATCCGGTACATTTTCAGGAAAAGTATAAAAAAAATTAAGACGCATGTACAAATGTACAAGATGCGTCTGATTTCACGAAAATGATATAATCTTCATGCATCTCATTTTTTTTAAAAAAAAATATTTGAGGAAAATATATACGCAAAAAATATTTGAGAAAACTTTTAAAGTTAGAAAAAAAACCTATAAAAGGAGATGATTATTTTTTTTACCAATATTTGAAATTAACCTAAGTACAATTATCATAATATATTTATATAAGGGTGAAAAATCAAAATACCCACCATTTTATTCCACTTGCCCAAAATACCTTTCTGCACGAGTCTCCGCCCTTTTTACCCACGGACCACGCATGTCTCACATGCGTACACAGTACACGCATGTCTGACATGCGTGGTCTTTACAAAACTGAAACCTGGCATCACATGCGTATCTGGGATACGCATGTTGTGAATGCGTAACACGACATACGCATTTAGGAAATGCGCAACCAACGTACTGTTCATCGTCTACAAACGACGGACGATTTTTTAGGCGAAAATCTTCGAAATTCCAGCCACCTTCGTTCACCCTCTTCCCAGCAACGTTTACTACCATACCATACATTAACTTACTCGTCTTCTCATCCTCTACAAACCTATACTAATCAATATTCGTTTAGTTTGCTAAATTTTAAAACCCCAAAACCAAGCTTATATCTCCGATGTATTTTCCGATCTGCTCATACATGCCCCTGCGGGGCCATAAATCAACAAATAAAGGTGGAAGAATGGAGAGGGAGGTGTGGGCTTCTCTCTGATGCCCTCAGTTTTGGTGGACGTTGCCGGAAGGGGGAGAACGAAGGGGGCGACGGAGAGGCGATCGAGAAACGGGAAGAGATGCCGGTTTGATTTTGTAAAAAGTGACGTCGGCTGATGTCATTGCGCATCTGGGTGATGCGTAACCCCAGATGCGCATTAAGAGAATGCGTATTTCATAGTACGCATGCTGGGCATGCGTACCTCATGGGTAAAAAGGGCAGACGTAATTGGATATGGGCATTTCAGGCACCTTCCACACAAAAGTGATGTATTTTGGGCATTTTTTCTTTATATAATATATTTTTAAAATATACACCAAATAACCTTTTTGGGTATTTATAAATTTATAATTAAAATGAACTTTTTAAGTAGAGTTTGTGTTTTTCCCCTTGCACAAAGTGAAGCTTGCCAGTTGAGTTGTGTAATGGCGATCTACAGAGCTCAAAAGAATAAACCCCAGAAACCCAGATCTCCAGTTTTGATACTTACAGCCTCCATTCTTGTTATATCTATATTATATCTTCTATCTTCTTTCAATTCTACAAATGGGTCATCTTCTAACACTCAAAAAAGACTCAAAGAATTTGTGACCATCATCAATACTAAAAAGACAGTGTACGAGAAGTACTTGTATTGGGGTAATAGAATTGATTGTCCAGGTAAGCATTGTGGGTCCTGTGAAGGTTTAGGACATCAAGAATCTAGTCTTAGGTGTGCTCTTGAAGAGGCCTTGTTTCTTAATAGGTAAGTTTGTCTACATTTTACTTGTGTTAATTGACAAGTATATGAGTTGAATTTTTGTTAAAGATGTTTACTTTATCACAATGTGTCATATTTGTAGTGATTTAATTTGAATTAGATCAAATTCTAGTTTGTACAAAACTGGGAAAAAAAGTTCCAGTTTGAGCTTAATTTTTAGTTTTTTTTAGCAATTAGTAGAGGGTTTTGAGGATGTTTTTGACCCCTTATGTTTTGCGCAGAACTTTTGTGATGCCTTCTAGGATGTGCATCAATCCAATACACAATAAGAAGGGGATCCTTCATCAACCCAACAACGAAAGTTTAGATGATGGGTGAGGTTTGGTTTTGGTACTAGCTTTTTATTTACAAGTAGTTCCCACTTCTTTGTAAATTTAAGTAGAGGTTGAGTTTCAGTCTCTCCATGCTGTAATAATTTAAGTGGTTATCTGTGTATGTGTTGCTCACTGTACATGTTTCTAACAATGAGGAACTGAAACAACCTGCACAGATATTGTTGGCCTTTTCCTTTTGTTTACCTATATTATTATTGCAAATGATAATTTGTTCCTTGTTTATTGGCGATCGTCCTTAATTACCACTTGATGAATGACTTGTAAAAGTTAATCATAGGAACAATAGTTGTGATATGCATATTGTATGTTTATAATTAGGTGGGCAGCTAGTTCCTGTGCAATGGATTCTTTATATGATCTAAAACTCATATCCAAGACTGTACCTGTAATTCTGGATAATTCAGAAATGTGGTTGCAAGTCCTGTCAACAAGCCTGAAGATGGGTTCCAAAGGGGTCGCTCATGTTGCAGGAGTTACTCGGGATGATCTTAAAGAGAGAAGTCAATACTCGGATATTTTCCTCATAAATAGGACGGCAAGCCCTCTTTCCTGGTAAGTCTTACCTCTCCTTTTTGTTTCGTAGCTCCTCATTTTGTTATAAAATGTGTATTGTGTCTCAGAAATTCATTGTAGACAAGATTTTAAGCTTAAAAAGGTTTTAGAAAAGATTTATGCTTTCACATTTTTTTTATACTTAAAATTAGATTTTCGACTCGCACACCCAAGCAAGTGATTTGAACCTCTGGCCTCAAATGAGATGAGTGCATGGGGCATCCTTCACTTCTAGCTTCCACAATTATAAATATAAGTATAATAATTTTCATTATACATGTTTAAGTAAGAAATAGTAAAACCTAAATTTGCCTAGTGACCTAGGTCCTCCAGATTTCATCCAATGCCTAGGTCCATGGCCCACCTTGCACTTCTAAGTACACTGTAACTTGGTAAATACAAAGTGCCTAAATTATATTCTGTTAATCGTTTTGGTTAGTAACAACTGATCTCTATTTCTTTCAGAGATACAGATGTGGGCGGACATAGAGTCGCGTGCACATGCAAACAAACCTTGCTGTTATATATTTCACAAGCAAAAAATTAAATCTGCCAAGTCACGGATACTGTTACATTATTTATGACTAATAACCAAATTTTTTTTATTCAGGTTTATGGAGTGCAAGGATCGGAACAATCGCAGTGCTATCATGTTGCCATATTCATTTCTGCCTTCCATGGCTTCTAAAAAGCTTCAGGATGCTGCAGATAAGGTTGGTTTGTGGCGTACATTTATGGATTTTATCTCTGGATGTGATATAGTAAGTTAGATGGGTAGACATTTGTTACAACAGAGTAATTATTTTTTGAACACTCCCATTTACTAGATTATAAGATTGGGAGAATTGTGATCCTGGAGATATTAAACTAATGTGATTTAGCGGAGCATTCTCTTCCCGTGTCTGGATGGTTTTACGTATATACATTTCAAGTGTAGCATTGCACCCAGTTTTTACTCAGTTCTGCCTTGCATAGCAGGGAATGAAAATAGCATTAGAATGCATCACCCCACCTTTTTCGTTGTGCTTTTAAGTGGACATCTCGGTTATATGACGTTTTTATATTTCATTATGTTGATGTCTTTTATATTTGCTGAAATTTAGGAATATGATATTCCTTCTGTGCTGTTCTCATCTCTAATCCATGAAGTTATGTCAACCCTGCAGATTAAATTAGACCTTGGAGATTATGATGCTATTCATGTTCGTCGAGGTGATAAGATAAAAACTAGGAAAGATAGACATGGGGTTGACAGGAGCTTACATCCACATCTGGACAGGGACACACGTGCTGAATTTATCCTCTGCAGAATTTCAAAATGGGTTCCAGCTGGGCGAACACTTTTCATTGCTTCAAATGAGAGGACGCCTGGTTTCTTTTCACCTCTCTCAGCGAGGTAAATTTATTAATTGCATTTCTTACTTGTGTCTTGACTAGGCTAAAAGCTGGTGCTGAATTGATACATCTTTCTATCTGAAACCAGCATAAATCCTGTAAGAGAAATGCTGTCTTAAAATTCTATATGATCACATAATATAGGTCCTATAGGAAGTGCCAAAGTGGTTGTGCAATTGAGTGCTACATGAATTGAGGGTTAATTAGTTAGTTTGACCGGAGTTAATGGGATGTGAGGGTAATTATTTAGTACCTCAAGGTTAATGAATGCTTAATGTACCGTTTATGGAAATGATTTTCCATTTAGTTCATGACTATTGAGTCTCTTGTACGCTGTTACTTTTTAGTTTTGCTTCAAAATTAACCACGAAAGCCCTTTGAGTCAAACAGCCTACGGTGTTTATTTTCCAATAAAGTAAAAAAGTGTATTCCTTTTTGCGGTATACGAAATAGGGGATTTCACTAAATGGATTTTTATAAAATCTCGAATCAAACCATTTAGCCTTATTTCAACAAAGGAAGTACGGGTCTCTTCGATAAGCAAACGCAACACAGTACCTAATAGGCTAAATACTGCTCACTTTAGATGCAGAAAATTTTATGTAAGCTGGAGATTTTATATTGTAGGAACTGATTACGTACTTTAAGCTTGAATTGTACTGTAGTTGGAAAATTCTATTGTTATAGTAACTTGTGCAATCATGGGCTGCATGAATCTAGACATCGAATCTTTTGCTGATGGATAATGTTGCAGGTTCAAGCTTGCATACTCATCCAATTACAGCAATATCATAGATCCACTGATTGAAAATAACTACCAACTATTCATGCTAGAAAGACTTATCCTGATGGGTGCAAACAAATTTATTAGAACATTCAAAGAAGATGAAAATGATCTCAGCCTAACAGACGACCCAAAGAAGAATACAAAGGTGTGGCAAATACCTGTTTATACCAAGGATGGAGAGGAGTGTTGACATTATTTTTCCTATGAATATTCATCGTTCTCAGCGATTCTTTCCACGAATCACAATGCTATACCTTGTAATGGGTCAGTTGTCTTCAGCAGAGTCGAGCCACCACATCTGTCTTGAAGATCGGAAATATCAATCATCTTCCGTTTTGCATGTTTAATATTCCAGCTGCCAGAGAGTACTACTAAAGTGGCACGTCATATGTACTAAAGTTGCACTTCTTATGCTGTATGCTGTGGCATTGTAATGTGTCAATATATGTACAGAAGAAAAAGTAGGTGATCATTTTTATGATTATTTTGCCATAATATTATTGCAATCTGTAGTGGGTATAACTTGTCAGTTTAGGTATTCTAAGAGCAATCTTGTTGCTGTTAAATGTGTTGGAATTAGATAAGCTCGTTATTTTTAAGCATTGTTTAATTATTTGGAAAATAGTAGTGGACATTTCATCAGTAGCATTGTACTTTGTTTTTTTTGACAACAGTATTGTACTCACTTTGTTAACATATTATAATTGATGTAATACGGAAAGTTACACTAATTATTGTTATTAGCAAATTAGGGATAGTTTCATTGTTATATTAGTTACCTTTATTATCGATTTTGTATTGGCATAAGTGACAATTATATTGTAAACAAATTAAGATTTATGCCTTTATGATTAAATAAAACGAACATTTGTGAATATTTTATCGTGGTATCAAGAGCCTAGATTATCAACAAAGATGATCAAGAGCCTAGATTATCAACAAATATGATGATAAAGGAAACCACTAACGATGATAATGGATTTGTGGAAGAAACTTTCTCAAATGAACGACGACATAACGACTTGCAACAAGATCAGACAATCGTTTTTCGATTGGAAACGATGTCAATTTACAACATGAATGACCCAATGATTGTTTCTCGATGGGAACAACGATGACCTGATGACCGTTTCTCGATGGAAATGACAATGGCCGATGACGACGACGATCGACGATCATCGACAACGACTATTTTCAAGTTTTTTTTTCTTCAAATTTCTTATTATTTTGCAAACTCACTATACTTATTGTTTTGAGTAACGTGAGTTTGAGGGGATGTTAACATATTATTATTGATGTAATACGAGAAAGTTAACGTAATTATTGTTATTAGAGAAACAAGGATAATTTCCTTGTTATATTAGTTACCGTTATTATTGATTGGTTATTGACAATATAAACGATAATATATTGTAAACGAAATGAGATTTATGCCTTCACAATTAAATAAAATGAATATTTGCGAATGTTTCATCATGTTTTTGTCACATTATAGTCAATTTGACTCAAAATTAGGACATGAACCCCCCATGTATTACAAAGTCTTGATCCCTTTCCATTTTTTCTTCCAATTTTACCCTCACATTGGTTTGTCATTTACTTGATCAATTCCCTATATATTTCATAGATTGCTTGCAAGGTATTCAGGTAGATCACTACTTCAGATATCCCAAGTCGTTAATAGAAAACAATTCGAGCGAGATGTTTGTAGTCGACAAAATGGCATACATAGCCGAAGTACTTATTTTTATTGTGTATGAGATGCTATTATTTCCTTATTTCTGTTGACAGATGAGGTCAAGAAGGTGAGCCTTACGAGCTTTCCGTTGGACATTTCATTGTAAATTTTAAATTCCGGGAGATTTCATGAAGTATATGTTTAGAAGTTAAACTTCCACTTATGTTGATAGAAACTACTTCCTCTGTGCCTCTCATTTCTTTACGGTTACTATTTTGGGATGTCCCTCTCATTTCTTTACATTCCAAAAATAGTAAGTTTTTCCCACCATTACACCTAGTATCTCATATATTTAATAATAAAAAACACTATTACACCCACTACTTTCCTACACTATCTCAAATCTATAATTAAATATTAATAGGTCCCACCACTTTACACACTTTTCATCTAACTTTACTCATTTTTTACACATTTTCTTGGTTTCTGTGTCCATCCCCATGTAAACAACCATGAGGGACGGAGGGAGTACTCTAAAAGGGTAATAAATGAAGAAATATATTGAAAAATACGTTGAGGATCGGAATGTCTAAGTCATAAAGTTTTGGAATCAGGGCCGTTGCTAGAAGTTGTGAGACGTAAAGCGAAATTCAGTGACGGGACCTTTAATAATAAAATTAAAAAAATATTTTCCATTATAATTATGATTCCCGAATCCCGAGTAGAAAAATAATTTTGCTTATTTTTTGTTCAACTTTATGTCCTTTTATTTTTCTTGGAGCAAAAATTATAAATTTGTGACTACGTTATTAATGCTAGAATCCTTTATTATCAAACCTGAGTCTACCACATCATCCAGTTAATTAATCACGTACACAGTTAATCAATCAGAAAATTATGAATTATTTTAGAACCAATAATAGGCCACTTCTAAATCATGGACCAATCAAATTAAAACAAATTTGTTTCCTTATATAATTTAACTTGCTATCTTTTAACCAAGGTTAAACCCATCAATCATTCTAAATATATTTAAAATTTAAATCATGGACCAATCAAATTAAAACAAATCTGTTTCCTTATATAATTTAACTTGCTATCTTTTAACCAAGGTTAAACCCATCAATCATTCTAAATATATTTAAAATTGAATTATAATCCTAAATAGAATTATAAATAGAATCATAATATAATTAAAATTATTAAAATAGAAATCAAACCTGAGTCTACCACACCAATAATATTATATTAAAAATTTTCCTTATTTACCATTCTCATTCTATTATACTAACTATTGTTAGTTAACAATTCTAATTTAAATAGAGTAACTTACTTGATTTAACATATCCATATATTTTATTTTTTTAATGTCAAAAAATAATTATAATAAATTAATATTTTAAATCAAAATCAATCAGGATTATACAAATATATAATATGCAGTTAACCAATTTGAAATTTTTGAATTATTTTAGTACCAATCAAAAGGTCATTCCTAAATTTTAGACCAATCATATTATATTAAAAGTTTTCTTTATTTACCATTCTCATTCTATTATACTAACTATGGTTAGTTAACAAATTCAAATTTAAATAGAGTAACTTACTTGATTTAAATATAAAGAAAATAAGACGTTCAAAAGTTAGAATGATGTTCTAATAAATTTAAGGATCAGCCAGAATCGAACCACTCACTTGTAAGGCTTAGAAGCCAAATTATTCAAAAAAAAAGAAGTTAAAATTATGTGATTGCTATTTCTAATAGCAAAATATCTTAAAAACATGTGTTTATAAGGTTATTTTTTTTTTATATTATGGTTCAAAATTATTAATTTTTAGATGCTTTTATATTTAAATGAGTACAAACTTTTATTTAATTTAAAATTTTCAAGTTTTAGGTTACATTTTTGTCTAGAAATTATTAGTAAAAATTCTAAATTAATTTATTTAACTTACAATTATATTTTATTAACTATTACTCCATGTAAATTCATATTTAAAAATGTTTTCCAAATTTCTAATCCATAGAAATCAATAAACAGAATATTATATTTGATATTATAAAATGCAAATAAATAAATATTTTTTGTAAATTCAATCATTTCAAATATATTATATATTTAAAAAAAGTAAATTTGGGTCCCAAATTTTTGGAGACCTTAGGCGATTGCCTATTTGACCTATATGGAGCGTCGCCCATATTTTACCTATTATATGATTAATGTGTACTTTCAGCCATATTTTGAATATCATGAGGTTATTTCACCAAATTATCTTTAGATTATATATTTTTGTTAAAAAAAAGTGATGAAAAGTTTGTAAATATATGTGATCTTTTGTGATATAATAACAAGTTAACTTAGGGGGTGTATTCAACTGGGATTTTGAAGGATTTTGAGAGATTTTAGAAATCTAGGGGTATTCAATTTGGATTTTTTTAAATCCACTAAAATCTTGAGGTATTCAATTTGGATTTCAAAATATTATTTAAAATCCGAGGGTATTCAATTAGGATTTCAATAAGTCTTTTAAAATCTGGGTGTATTCAATCTGGATTTAAAACAATTCATTTAAATCTAGGGGTATTCAAAAATCCATGGATTTTTTAGATTTATTAAAATGGTGGATTTTGGTGGATTTGCTAGTTGTTTTTATAAGTTTTGAAATCTTGCAAAAATCAATGAGATTTTGATGGATTTCTAAAAAAACTTTTCAAATCTCAATGACTCTGCACCAATTTTAGTAGATTCTTTGTAGAATTTAAACAATCCGTGGATTTAAAAAATTCGTTAAAATCCATGGATTATCATAAATCCATTAAAATCTCAGTTGAATACACCCCTCTTAGTTTAGAAAAAGTCTTTATATTAAGATTTAAGCTCCCCTAATAATTTGTAAGAAATGATCATGCCACAAAATCTCTTCTTAATTTAACTAAAGCTCCATGTAAATTATTCTATGGAGTTCTATACTTTTATTTTTGTACCTTTTTTCTAGCTAGGCATTGATTCCAGATTCCGATGGGGCTCTTCTTCCGCTGTTCCGAGGCCCAGGTGTGGTGTAACTGATGGTTAGGTGACTGCAAAAAAACACCGGGAGGGGATTTGGACCCGCGATGCCTCCAACATGAGAATGAGAGAAGGCTTTGGAAATAATATCGGGAATATGAAGTATCTAAAGTGGAGGGTGTGTGAGTATAAAAAATGTGTAGAGAGAATGTAACCCCTTAACCTTCTTCACTTTTTTTGTCACTTGTATCATTGATCTCTCATGTGACGCCCTCCCGACCTGGGATCTAGATCGAAGAGTCATGGACACTCTAGATACAAACAACCTAAAAATAATAAACATAAATATAGCATGCTGACTGGCCCAACACTATTATCCAAGATCTTTCACAGGTAATGGTATGAAACAAGTAAGCCAACGTCTAACTACTTATTATTACAAACCATAATCAAAATTAATATTACAAACCTTCAATTCAAATTCTCATTCCAACTAGTTCTCACATCTAACTCATAACCCAAACTATTAAGATCTCTTCACTGAGCTGTTATTGCATCTACCTCGGGAGCTATCTCAAAAGAAACCACCTCCGATTCACAGTAAGTGCGCTTCCTGGCAGTCTGGATGGTACGAACCATGATTCTTATGCTACTGCCAAAAAGGTTAGATAAAATAATAATGAGCCAACGCTCAGCAAGTAAACAATGATCTCAACTGAAATCAGTAAAGCAGAATATCGCAAGGGATGACAGTAGATCAAGATATGGCAGGAATATAATGAAACAATAAAAATGATAGTGACACCTGAATATGACAGGGAATCAACTGATAAACAGGATAGCAATAGATAATTTAAAACTATGTGAAGAAATTGACATTTCAAACGGTAAACCAATTTCATTTCACCGTAATTGAAAAGTAATCACCACTTTAAGAAAACTGATTGGAGGTTTTATCCATATTTCAAAGAAAGTATGGGTGATCAACCCATAAAGTCCCCCATAACGGACACGAAGTCCCTCAGGTCAATAATCCTCTCATTAGGATTGCTTGGGTTCCCAAGAGGTAACACATTGGCCTATATTAGAGATGCACAAAAAGCCCGAGCCCGAAAATCTGGCCTGGCCCGATCCGGCAAAGCCCGACCCGGTCAAGCCCGGCCCGAGGGCCTTAAACGGTCCCTATATTTTTGGGCAAAGCCCGGCCCGGCCCGGCACGGCAAAATCCCGGTCTTTGGCCCGGCCCGATTAAAAGCCCGGTTCGGTCCGAAAAAGTCCGGGTAAAATTCGATTATTCTAGTATACTTACATAAATATTTATGTATTTACACTTCCTACAAATATAAAAATAATTTAAGTACATATATATTTACATATTCATTATTAATAATAAGATTAGTTATATGCATATATTACGATACATGAACGAAAACAAGTTAAGTACACGTGTAATCAATTAATATATCATCAAATCAAAAATTAAATCGATAAATGTAATATTTGTATCGGAAATATAGATTGTTTAACACATGTCTGCCATTATTACATAAAGAACATTCTTATATAACATAAAATCTCGATCCGATTTGATCCCGAAAAAAGCCCGATCCGGCCCGGCCCACTTCAGGCCTGGAAAAAAGCCCACCGCGGCCCGCTTCGAGGGCCTAAACGGGCTCACATTTTTCACAGAAGCCCGGCCTGGCCCGACCCGGTCAAAGTCAAAGCCCGGGCAAAGCCCGGCCCGATGGGCCTTTTGTGCATCTCTAGCCTATATAAAGGTGTCGAACTGGACAAACCAGAACTACACAATAACTTTCTCAAACAGACGGAACCAGCATTACCCGTTCGCCCCGTCTCTCCAATCGGCCCGAAAAAGTCCGGGTAAAATTCGATTATTCTAGTATACTTACATAAATATTTATGTATTTACACTTCCTACAAATATAAAAATAATTTAAGTACATATATATTTACATATTCATTATTAATAATAAGATTATTTATATGCATATATTACGATACATGAACGAAAACAAGTTAAGTACACGTGTAATCAATTAATATATCATCAAATCAAAAATTAAATCGATAAATGTAATATTCGTATCGGAAATATAGATTGTTTAACACATGTCTGCCATTATTACATAAAGAACATTCTTATATAACATAAAATCTCGATCCGATTTGATCCCGAAAAATGCCCGATCCGGCCCGGCCCGGCCCGCTTCAGGCCTGGAAAAAAGCCCACCGCGGCCCGCTTCGAGGGCCTAAACGGGCTCACATTTTTCACAGAAGCCCGGCCCGGCCCGGTCAAAGTCAAAGCCTGGGCCGGGCTTTGACCAAAAAGCCCGGGCTTTTCAAAGCCCGGTCAAAGCCCAGCCCGATGGGCCTTTTGTGCATCTCTAGCCTATATAAAGGTGTCGAACTGGACAAACTAGAACTACACAATAACTTTCTCAAACAGACGGAACCAGCATTACCCGTTCGCCCCGTCTCTCCAATCGTCAAGAATCCGTAGAAAACATGTTTGACGGAATTCCTAACAATTTTTTAAAATCTCATTCTGAAATCATTTTGAAAACCTTTTTAAATCTGAAAAACATTTGAATACTTAAATCCTTTCAAAAACCTTTACCCTGAAGTACCTTCGACTCACTGATAACAGATCAGCCCAGTCTAAGTAACTTCAAAGCATTTTAAGAAAATATCTCATTTTGATTTGTAATGATAAAAGTCAAGGGTTTGACTAAGTTTTCTGACATCAAGGCATAGAGGTACAAGCCTGAATCAAGAAGATATAGACTCAAATGAAATCAAGGCTTTGATCAGGATACAAGGGAACAAAATTCAAGTCAAAGGTCAAAGATGTGGATTAAGTTTAGTTTAAAAGCAATTGACCGAGTTATACAGTTTAAGAATCAATGAGGGTAATCAAGTTTGTAAGATAGTGTTTAGGTCACAGTGAAGTTTTATAAGTTTTAAAGTCAGCACAGGATAACCGGGTCACGGACATAGGTTAACTAGAATAGTGGTTTATCCGTCAGTCAATTTAGGTTTAATTCTGGAAAGCAGTATGGCATATATGGTCAAGAAGCAATTAGAAAGAATTAATCTGTTTAAGAGTAGTTTGCAGTTATACAATAAATTGACAATAGGAAATTTGGGTTCATGCAAAGGTAAGAGTACAAGCATATGAATAGTAGGATAGATATACATGGATCAACAGGGTATGAACAGCTTCAAGAATATGAACTTTCAAGAAGAGACAGAGTTACTTGCCTTTGGTAGAATGCAACAGCTAACAGCTCAGTCACTGATACTCAACTTTAGCTTTCCCTTTATTGCTAGGGCCTACGTCCTTCGTATCTACATAAATCATAATCACTATTTTAGAATACTATACTCTCTTTCACTACAAACCATATTCTACCCAAACAATTCCTATATTGCGTTAACACTTACATATATTAGAGGCACTTTAGTCACATAAGCACATAAAGCATGCAAGTCACATATGTCACGTAAACACTTAGCGTATAAGGTCAATTTGACTTAACACAGTAATACTATACTACTATACAATTTACAGTTTATAAATCTCACGAAAATCGGGTAGCGTTTTATTTATAAAATGAACTATCCCGTCGGAATACAACCGACTCAAATCAATCCGATGGATTCTTAAATCCACCTACAAGCCAAAATTATACCAATTACAATACCACTTAATTCGAAATCATCAACAATCATTAAATCATTAAAATCACATAATTCTTAATAATTCATATTTATCAAATCATTACATCTCAAAATTCATAATAATCCAAATAATTAAACATGCAGCCATATTTGTTCGAATAAATCAGATTAAAAATATATATAATCTTGTACCAAGTCTTCGAGAAAATTAACGGATAATTTAACGAACCAAATCCTCGAATTTATCACATAATTCGACTATAATTCATGAAGAAAATATCATAAAAATTCTTGAAACATACATGCAAGCTTCGAATTAATACAAGCAATAGTTGTAGAGATTGTAGGCCTCAATCATCATCATCGGCCACCACCGATTCACCGGAGTTCATCACCGGTGGCGGTGAAATTTCGGGGGTTCCCCTTGTTAGCACAAAATCACACAAGTGCACGTGGTCACAAGTAATATATGAATAAGTCAAGTTCGTTCCCATAGAGATCTGGTTTAGGTTTCGATTCAGTTATTGCACCTATGCAACAATGTATGGTTTTTATTCACTGCTAAGACAATTAACAAATTTGGGTTTTAATTAACTAAATTAACTAAGAAGTAAATTAACAAACTAAGAATTAACTAACTAACGAGAATTAGAATCGAATTACTTATGCACGAGAAAACATGGGATCCTAACTTCATTAAATACTTTGCTTAGATCTGACGCCTTTAATCACTATATGCAATGGTTATGATATCTGATCGGATAACACGGAACAAGTTCACGCTACTTGTCAGCATACGTATACCAAACTAAACATACATCCACAAAAGAGATAGAAGATGAATAGACACCAATTATGCTTAGACCCTATATGTCTATAGAATTTGAAAACATAACGGTTGAAGAGCAAGTTATCCATAAAGATCACACAGGGCAGCATAAGTATTTTCATCTTACACTACGAATCATATTGATAAACAATTATGAACCTATGCTAGCATGGCAAGTTCTAAATCTCAAGATACACTTTCACTTCACAAGAGATTAACAAATTAGATGTTCGCGACGCATCTATCAATTAAGCATAACCATACGAGGATATCAAATATACATCACACACAGATCCTTAAAGCATCAAGATACTAAGTTCCATAAATAAATCCGTTAGAATCCCATGACAACGATTAATTAGTTCGTAATTGAACCTCTCGTCGTCATGGGATCAAGTAAAACCATGATAATGAAACAAGATATGAATTCTATGTTATAATTTGCTAACTAATGATCCAAATTACAATGGTAGGATGTGTTTAAATAGGCTCTAGAAGTCTTGCCCAGCAATAAAATACCTAAGAATACAATTAGAATTCGATTTAGGTGCAAGAAACTACCTAAAATACAATTACAACTCAAAATGGGGCAAAACAGGAAATTCCAGCGAATTCTGGAGCTCTCAGCGCGGCATTGGCGCTCTCAGCGCGCACTAATATTGTTCCCCGTGCTCTCAGCGCGGATTATGTGCTATCAGGGCGCAAACATTCTGTTGGCTTGCTAAATTTTGCTCAACTTCTTCGTTTTCACTCTAAATCATCCCGTTTCTTTTGCAAAGGCTTCCGTCTTCAATCCTCTAGACTTCAAGTCATCATGGTGGCTCAGCAAGTCTCCATTCCTCCTTTCCATGCTAGAATTCAACTCCCAAAATTGAGGAAAACATCAACCCTAATCGATAATTCGCAAACCTGCACAACTAGCGAAAATACATCAAAACTACAACAAACTTGAGACCAAGTCAATCAATTTAATCCGATATGGAATACTCCAAATGGATATAAAATCTACTTATCACCCCTTACGGGGCTTCCAACCTCAAAATTCCACCGATTAATTAACTAATTAGCAACAAGAATCATCATAAAGCATCAATCTTGAGCAAACCCACATAACTAGCACATATACACGCATATATACACACTGCACATAGATATAGACATACACGGATCATCAAAAACTGGGTGGGAGGAGAAACTAGAAGCGGAGAGAATCATTTTAAGACCAAAATCAAAGAAAACGGCCAACAAAAAGGGGTTGCATGTGGTGGTTAAAGGAAGAACCGAGATAGAACTCACGGAGAGAGAGAGAGAGAGAGTAGAGAGAACGGCGAGAGATGGAATGAGAAAAAGAAAGAGGCAGTCGCCTCTTGTCAAATAAGACAGGGGCAAAACTGTGTTACCCTGTAATTAACAATTGTAGAAGGGGGGTTGAATACAATTGTATAAGATTTTCGACTTAAACAGAAATAACACAAGTATGAATCAATAACAGCTTTATTAATTCTGATATAAAACTGTTACAAACTCTCTTAAGAAATCCTTATGTTCTTAAGAGCTGCTAAGTTACAAGATAACTCGTGTAAGCGATTATAATAATGTAAAACCTAAACTGTTTTTATATAGTGTACACTATCAATTACAAGATATTCTAAATCAATTACATATAACTCTGAATGCATATCTTGTATGATAGCTGCCTTCCTATAAATTAGGAACCGACATATCAATCTTCCTTGATCTCTGGTCTGATGAGAATCTTTACGAAATACTGACCAGCTTCTAATACTGACGATACCTTCATACTGACATCGTATTACTGATGACATCAACATCAGTATCTTGATCAGTAACAGTCTAGATCCTGATATCACTTGAATCAATATCTAACAATCTCCCCCAATTTGTACTTAATGAAATAAAGCACAAATTATTTGATTCAATGATGTCAAAAACTCAAAACAAAAACCTATAAGTAATCTTCAGGTTCAGTCTCAGAAATCCTTACAAAGAAATTCCTTATTTGCAAGAAACTTGATAATAATTCCTCTTCCTTTTCTGCTAGAATCTGAATCAGTCTTTTCTTCAGACTCCTGAGTTCTTCATTGTTCTTATCAATCTGATAAATACCAGCCCTGAGATTTTGAATTGAGCTTCTTGGTAAATTCAACTCTCCCAACAGTAAATATGCTTGATCTCTTCCACCAGGATTCAAAGATAACTGTTCTTGCATCAGAATTACTTCTTTAACAGCTGAACCCTTTTGCATTTCTACTTCTTGTCCTTCCGTGTTCAAGTACATGGGAGTATAATTACCATCATATCTTGACCATCCGTCCAAATATCTGGATTTTATTTTCATGAAGATCATGGTACACCAGTTTCTGTAAACACTGGCTTCTCTATCAGGAATGCTTCTAATTTCAAGCAAATAGAGAACATATTTCAGCTCTTTTGTTGGCTTGCACAATACATCATGAATGCTTAGCCTCTTGACACTTTTGTCTTTCATGAAGTACAACAACTTTTCCATCATCTTACCATCCATCTTGCATGCAACAATCGCAACAGATTCAAGTTCCCAAAGATCATCAACAGATAATTCATCACCCAATCTTCTAGTAAGAAAATGTTGATCTGCTTGAAATAAAGGTATGAATTCTGCATCCCTAGAGCCAAATCCTCCTCTATTGTAAGGTTCCAGTCCCTTCAGATCAGAACTCATCTTAATCCACCTTGGTGAACCTTTATCAAACTTAGAAGATTTTGCTTTCTAAAGTCCAGGAATCATTGGAGGTTCTGAGATTACTCTTCCAGACTTAAAAACAACTGGTCCAGTATACTTCAGTTTATCAACTTCCATCCACTTTTTCCTTCTCTTCTTTGTTTGTGGATCACTAGGTTCTTCTTCTTCTTCCTCTTTCACTTGTTTAGATTTATCAACAAATAAATCCTTTTCAGAATTAACCAGCCTTCTAAAATATTCTTTGCTAGCTCTTTCAACAATATCATTTGCACTGTCTCTGACTTCTCTAGATTTTCTAACATCACCAGTATCAAAGTCAACAGTCTCCTTCTTTGCTTTTTCAACTTTCTTTTTCTTTCTCTCTAAAGGAGTTTCTTCTTCTGCTGTACCAGGCTCATCAAATACATTTGATGAAGGAAAATATTCAAGAGATAAAGGAGTTTTCTTCTTTAAATCTTCAGTAATCTCCTCTATTCTGATTCCACTAGACCTTGTCTGCCTTGTACTTACTTGTACATGTTTCCTTCCTCTGCTTCTATTTCTTCCTCCTCTGCCTCTTCCTCTTCTTGCAGTAGGAGCTTCCTTCTGTCTAGCAATCTCCTCAAAAATCCTGTTTTGTTCCTTTACAATTTCATCAGTAGTCATATCAGGATTTTCTTCAGAAGTTAATTCAAGTGCCTTCTTAGCATGATACTGATGAAATTTATCACTATTTCGATAAACAAGTTCACTTCCACCTGATTCAGTGATAATATCTTCAAAGAGATGAGGAGCATCTTGTACATCAGCAATCAACATATCTTCATCACCTTCAAGAATTGTAGGAAGAGTTTGCCTTTGACCTTGAATAGATGATGAAAATTGTTCTTCTGTCAGGATTTGAGATTTAACAACTGTTGTCACAGTTCTTTTTCCAGATTCAGAAACATGAGTTGACTGATTAGTTTGAGTCTGAGTTGAACTCCTCCCCTTTACCAAACCAGCATCAGAGGTTCCTTTTCCTTTTCCATGATGTTGAGCACTAGCACCACCATCATTTCCAGAAGTATCATCATCCTTTCTTACAGTTGGATTAGGTGTGCATTTTGTTTTGCTGACTACATTCTCCCCCTTTTTGACATCAGAGCCCTCCTCAATAAAGAAAGATAAAATAAGCTTGAGAGTTTCATCAATAGTGTCAACTTTAGATTCCAAGACATCCAATCTTGAATCCATTTTCTTTTCAAGTGCTTTAATGTCATCAGCAAGAAGACGAGCTTGAGAAGCAGTAGCAGAAATAGAAACAGTTGAATGAATATCGGCTTGAACTTTAGTAATATCAGCCTTGATAGATTCAATCTCAGTCCTCAATCCTTTTGCTAGCAGAGCATTAGTCTTGATAAGAGCCTTAAACTCAGGAGTAGACATCCTCGTGGCAATATGACTGGAATGAAAAAAGAGCATTATGGAAATTCATCTCAGCATCTGGCTGATTCCATTCAGTATCTCATTCATATCCCCTTGCAGCTTGAGTATCAGCAGGAAGTGTAGAACTGTACTTCCCTCTGAACTCTTCTTGAGTAACAGACTGCATGTACTTACTCTAAGATGCATAAGCAGATCCTAGACTTGCTTTGAGAGCAGCCTGTATTTGAATTGCCTCAAGATCATCATCAACATGATCTTCATCATCATCATTTGAGCTATCATCAGCCTCAGGAAGTTTATCATCCACATTATCTTCAGAATTCATAACTCTTTTCAATTTCAAATCAACAGTAGATGAAACTGTTGGTTCCTGAAGACCTGCAATTGGAATAGAAACATTTCCTAGATCTCTCTGTTCTTTTAAAGTGATCTCATTACTTCTCACAGCATTACCTAAGTTACTTTCAATAGTAACTACTACCTCTTCAGAAGTTTTTAACTTCTCACTCTGTTCTACCTCACCTTTTGCCAGTTCAGGAGACTGCCTCTCTTCACTCTTCTTTTTCTCTAATTGTTTACTCTCAGTCTCACTAGAAAAGTTCTGGCGCAACAAATTCAAAGAAATAAGAGGTGGCTGAGAAGAGTGGTCTGAAGTCATACAAATAGAGGTATCCCTTGTATCAGGTCTATCTGTAATCATACTATCAGTAGTAAGAGAAGTAGAGATGGAAGTGTTACCTGAGAAAGTGATTAAAGATTCCATTGGCCTTGTAGAAAGTGGCTCGATAAGTAATGGAATATTTGGATCAGTAGTACTTGCAACAGGATTGATAACTGCAACTAAAGCATGACTTGCATCAGTATTTTCTACTAATGGTTCTTGTGTAGTCTGAGGTTGTGAAGCTTCTTCAACACTTTGAGTCAAAGGTTCTTATGTGCTTCCCTCATATGCAGTGTCTTTCAGTATTACATCACATTCAGCAATATGCTTAGCATGAACAACTTTCTCTGCCAGACTTTGAACTAAGTCAAATTCAATTTCAGAAGCCCCTTGAGCAGTGTCAGGAAACTCCTTTTCTGATGTGATTTCGCCTGCATCTTCACTTTGAGAAGATGATTCTTGTGGGGCTGGAATACTCTTGTCTTCACTTTCCCTTTGAGAAAGTGGTTCTTATGGGACTATTCCTTCAGCAATGTCTGCATCCATACTTTGAATGGATGGTTCTTGTGTGACTGGATCTGCAGTAGCTGCTGAATTACTTTGAAGTTCAGGTTCTTGTGGGCTAGATCCTTTTAGAGGTGATGATTTTCTCTATTTCTTTTGTCGTTCAAAAACTTTTGTTGTAGTTTGTTGTTGCTTATAAAGAGGTGGTGGCTTTTGTCCAATTTTGACAGCAATGCCAACAACCTTTTCCAGTGACATATCAAATGTCCTCTTCTGTGGTGACGTAGAGACTGGGGAATCAGAGATTTTAACAGGCTTCACAGGTGACATACCAGGAGTAGAGACATTAAGATTAGTAGTTGAGTCAGGAACTGATGATGTAACCAGATTCTGATTGTCTTCTATATCATCATCAAGATTCTGTATCTCTAGCAGAGGAATGAAGTATTGACTTTTGTTTAGTAATCTCCTTCTTTTCTTTGGCTTTTCAGAAATAGTCAGTTCTTTAGGAGCTACAGCAATGACTTCCTTTTTCTTCAAAGAAACTGATAAAGGCAATTTGTCATCATCAGAATCATAATCAGACTCAGAATCAATTTTCTGACTGAACTTCCTCTTTTCTCCTGTTTCCTTATACACCCCTATATCAATCAAAGATTGATCAATATCAAGCACAGATTTCTCCTTAACCAGGACCCCTTGTGCACCCCCTTGTGACTTCTTTTGAGAGTGGGTTGGAGTGGAGAAATTCTTTAACCCTGATTATCTTCCAGACACATCAGATCTAGCTAATTTCTTTGATTTTACAACTGATGCCTTTTGTGAGACACCAGAGGTGGTTAACTGTTTGGTAGAGTGTTTGGGTTGAGTGCTTTGGTCAGAAACAGGATGGGTAGTTTCCTGTCTCATAGCACCAGAGATAGGTCCAAGACCATCAGTAATAGATCCATAATGAGTAGGCATTCTCTTGGTGTTCGCACTTATTCACGCAAGAGAACGTGGTCAACAAGTAATATAGAGTAAATAAGATTCGTTCCCACAGAGACTCAAATTGTTCGCTAAGTTCACTTATGCACCAGCTTATGATTCACACTCACTGCTAAGACAATCACAATATTGGGTTGATTTAACTAATGATTACTTACCAACTAAGCCAATTACGAGAAAATAACTTAACGATTAACTTATAATAAACAGACATGGGATTTCAACTTCAATTACTACTTCATCTAGAATCTTATGCCCTTTAGCCTAGCATGTGACCGAGTTGATTACTGATTAGATGCACTAAACTGATACATACCAACTTTCGTTGTGCATATACCATCCTACTGATCATCCACAATTGATAGAAGTCAAGTAGTCACCAAATATGTGTAGTCCCTATATGTCTATAGCAATTGAACACATACCGGTTGAAAATCAAGCACCCATTAAACCACATAGTCGATGCAAAACGGTTAGAATCACATCACAAATTAATACATGTTCTTCACATGCAAAAACCTATGCTAGCATGAATTGTTCTAAACCCTAGATCCACTTTCGCATTCACTAGGATTAAACAAACAATTACAAGTGTTCGCGACGCACTTATAACGAATAAGCATAAACATACTAGGTAATCAATACAATCAATCACACACCAAGGCATAATTAACACTCAATAACTAGAATCCATAGCAAAATCCATTAAAACCCCATGATAACGAATTAGCCCATAATTGACCTAATTGTCATCATGGGTTCTATTGAAAGCATAACTCTAAAATAAACAAGTAAAAATAGAGAAGAAGTAATAAGGTTTAGAATCAAATCCCACAATAGAAGAATACAAAGGGTTCAAGAATAATCCTTGCTTGTCACTAGCTTGGAAGAATTCCTTCTCCTCTCTCTCCTCTGACAAAACTAGGTTATAATGTAACGTATGTATATGTTATGATTACAAAGGTAGGACGTTGATATATAAAAAACGTTTCCTCCCTCTTGCCCAATAAAATATTTAATATTCTATTACAATTAGAATTTAATTAAGGTGCTAAAACCTGCCCGGAATATAATTAGAACTCGAAAAGGGCAAAACAGGAATTTCCCAGCCATGCTTCACAAAGTCTGCACGCGCGAATTAATTCAGTACTTTACTTGCACGTGATTCCTATTCCAGGTTGTAGAAAATCTCTCAAGCTTCGCGTGGGCAGTAAGATCGCTAAAAACGGAATTACAGAACTCCAGATATGGCCAAAACAGTATAAGCTGCGCAGCCTTCCCAGAAAATCCGAATTTAAATCAATTAATTCCCAAAAAATTGTAGAAGCATCCACCTTAATCAACATTCTCGTAAACCTGCACAACTAAGCAAAACACATCAAAACTACAAGAAACTTGAGTCCAAGACAATCAATTTAAGCCGAATTAGAATGTTCCAAGTGGATATAAATCCACTTATCACACCCCCAAACTTAAACCGATGCTTGTCCTCAAGCATTAACAATTACAACTAACTAACTAGTACCACTTCCGTAGGTGATCACGGTTGCATTTGGCATATGCAACAAGCCCTTTAAACCCCTAGGCAGCCCTAGGGGACGAGTAAGGTCTCGTGAGGGCCTATAGCGAATGTACCCACAAAATCCATTTAACCTAATGCAATGCAATGCATGAATGCAACTAATATGAAAATGCAAGATCCCCTTCAAACTCACCAAAACCAACTAACAAGCAAATATCTCAATGAATGTAACAAATCCAAGCAGAGCTCGACTAAATCCCCGTATACTAACAAATACATGAACAGAAACGTGCGTGTGTGCGATGCTCATCAGAAATACTCCCAAAACTAGGTCAAAAATCATACATGCTTTCCGTCAAGACAATCACAGGTTTATTATCAGAATAGACTGTAGACACTCCATAACCTAGGAACACCTCCACCCTTATCCAAGGTAGACAGAAACTCATGCTTTATTACTATACTACGACACTACATATACAATAAGCATGCTTATTTAACCGTGCAATGAATGAGACCCCAAAAGGCTTATACAATAATACCCATGTAGCGAGTGTTAGGTCAGCAATCCCAAACCACAAGGGCTTTAGGTTACTAGGACTAAGTCCCCTCAGACTTAATTACTCGAGTATTAAAGAGCTCACTCTGGTTAATTTTGCATTTAAATTATTTATATGACTCTTTTTTTTTTTCCTTCTTTTTTTTTCTTTTATATTTTTATTTTTTTTTCTTTTTTTTTTTCGCAATCTGGAATGAGCCTTTCTCATTTCCAACCCTAGACTACTCATATAAATATGAGCTGGCTACTAGCCATTTGACGCCTAGCCATTATTAACAATTATAAATAACTAACATGAAAATTCCTGGTTTCCCCCAAACTTAGACTTTAATGTTCCTACGCTATAAAGGGAATAACGAAAATTCTAAATATAAACAAGTGATTAAATCTCAAAACATCCCACAGGCATGACCCTAACCTAGCCCAAAAGCACCCCAATGAGACTGTGTAATAAATTTTGTTCCCGTAACATGCAAGTCAATTTCATAGAAACTATAAATCAGCCCTCTACTCATCATCATCACACCCAAATCAACATCCACCTATCAATCAGAATCAGCTCGTCCTAAGGGATCATGAAATATGCATGCCATGAAAATGCAACTAAATGAAAACTCACATGGTATACGAAAATAAAACAAAATAGAATGTCCTATATGAAACAAACATAGATAACACGAACATAACAATCATGCATGAACTATCACTACTATGCAAACATGATATCCTATATGAACACAAAATACAACAATATATATACAACTCCTAATCCCTCAAACCACCCCCAAACTTAACATATTCAATGCCCTCATTGAATGGAAAGTAATACAAGGGAAAGTAGAAAACATACCTACTCGTCCTCCTCTTCGGAGGAATCATAATCTGGCGGTGGATACTGCGTATGAGCTCCATAGACTGGCCACCTCGCTTGAATACCTGCATCTGTCAAAGCTGTAGCCATATCTTGAGCATACTCCCTGTTACAAGCATGTATAGCATCCATCCGCCTATACAAACGCCTAAAGTGGGCCTCCAAAACTCTCGGTACTTCAGAACCCTGTGGCTGAGCGCCCGCTCCATTACCACTAGCATCAACATCATCAACAATATAACCAAGCCCCCTCGGATCTGGAACCCCACCTTGCCAGTCAGGCATTCGATCAATAGACACATCAGTAATGGAAGGCAAAGGTGACTGCAACTCCTCATCCGCACCCCAAATAACACCACTTTCCGTACATAAACCAGCTATAACAGAAGCATGGGGCATCGATGATAGCGTATGAGATTTTAAAAACCGTATAATATTCTGATGAACAATATAGGCTACATCAATGTACTTCCCCTTTAGAATGCCCCACAAAAGAATCAATCTATCAACTATGACCTCACCTATATGAGAAGTAGGCATAATATTCGCACAAAGGAATGCATACCATGCACGTGCAAATTTATTCATAGCAGAAGACAGAAAATTAACTGGCGCATTGGTTCCCACTTTATACTTCCAAACCGTACCAGGAACACATAATTCACGAACAATTGCCTCCAAATCCACATCCTTACTAGTCTTCCTTGCCCAATCTTCAGCCCCCACAAGCTTCGGTGGTTGTCCCAAAATTTTACGAATAGCATCAACACTATACTCCACCTGTTTACCTCGAACCACACACACCTCATCCGGCTCACCCTTAGCATTAGCATAAAACTCCCTAACAACATTCACCGGAACTGGAACAGGTGCCTTACAAATCTCTCCCCAACGTAACTCACTAATCACATCAACCAACCCATAATGACGAGTTGGTAAAAACCCCCTTTCTTTCGCCACCGACTTAGTCAACAACCTATTATACTCAACCTCCGCATCCGGAGAAGAAAATCTCTCCACCCTAATAGCACCACCCCTCATTCGCTTAGGCGCCATAATAATCAAAACCCCACTCAACAATAGCACCACCAAAAACCACCAAGAAAAATCCCACCAAAAACCACCAAGAAAAATCCCACCAAAAACCACCAAACCAAATCACACCACAAATACCCACGTAACAAGAATAATACAAAAACCCCAATTTACAAGAACACAAATTCGTAATAAAATAAAATAGAGAAAAGAATTCCCACTACGAATCAAAGAGGTGAACTTGTACTAATTTTCCCCCAAACTTGAATTTTTAAGAGATGTAGAGGAGAAAGATAATGAATTGGGTGTGTATGTATGGGTATATATAGGCCATGGAGTGATAGAAGGAATATAAGAATTTTAATGTGAAAAGGAAAAAAAATTTGGTGGAAATTGGAATTTGATATGGGATAGAAAAAATATTTAATGGATAAAAGAAAAAGATTTAGAAAAGAAATAGGAATTTGAAATTTTTTAGGAGAGATGAGGGGTTTTTGGAATTAAAATAGGAAAAGATTTGGGGAAGATATGGGGTTATAAAAAGAATTTGGGGTGGAAGAATTTATTTATTTAATATACATAAACCAAACTCTCGGACACAACTGAACACAAGGCTGTGAAAAAAAAATTTTTCAATCCATTCTGTTGCACGCGCAAACTGCCGCGTGGGGAGGCAATTTGCTGTAATTCCAGAAACGCAGACGCAATTAGCGCCTTGGGGCCGCAAACCGCGTTCCTTCCAGACACGCAACTGCAAGTTGCGTTACAGCCCCGCAACTTGCTTTTCTTCCAGTAACGCAGGCGCTAGCTGCGTTACAGACCTGCAATTTGCCCGAAATTCATTTTTTTTTTTTTTTTTTTTCTTTTTTCACAACACTCCAATTTTTTCTTTTTCTTTTTTTTTTTTTCTTCAAAGAATACACCAAACGCGTGGGTTGCCTCCCACGAAGCGCTTCTTTAACGTCAATAGCTTGACGTGACTTCCATGATTTACTCAATAATTGCAAGAACCGCGGTTTCAGCCCCACGATTCGATACCTCACCAAAGTACGGTTTCAATCTCTGACCATTGACTTTGAACGACTGATCAGGTGATTTCTCAAAAATCTCAACCGCTCCATGCGGAAACACGGTTTTTACAACAAAGGGTCCTGACCATCTCGATTTTAGCTTTCCTGGAAATAGACGAAGGCGAGAGTTAAATAATAACACAGGTTGTCCAGGAACAAATACCTTGTTAACTAAACGCCGATCATGCCATCTCTTCACTTTTTCTTTGTAGAGTTTATTGTTCTCATAAGCTTGCAAGCGAAACTCGTCCATCTCATGAAGTTGCACCATTCTCTTCTCACCCGCGGCTGTAAGATCGAAATTTAGCTTTTTCAAAGCCCAATAAGCCTTGTGCTCCAATTCCGCCGGCAAATGACAAGCTTTCCCGAAGACAAGCTGATATGGTGACATTCCCAAAGGTGTTTTATATGCCGTTCGATAAGCCCAGACGGCTTCATCGAGTTTCAGAGACCAATCCTTTCTTGAAGGACTCACCACCTTTTCTAGAATACGCTTGATTTCCCGATTAGACACTTCAGCTTGGCCATTGGTCTGAGGATGATATGCTGTAGCTACCCGATGATTGATATTGTATCTGGCCATAAGATTAGTGAACTTGCGATTGCAAAAATGAGTGCCTTCATCACTGATAATGACTCGAGGAGTACCAAATCTGGTGAAAATGTTCTTCTGAAGGAAATTAAGCACGACTTGGGCATCATTTGTCGGTAGTGCCTTGACCTCAACCCATTTGGAGACGTAATCAACTGCCAGCAAGATATATTGATTGTTGCATGAAGAGATAAAGGGTCCCATGAAGTCAATTCCCCAAACATCGAAAATTTCCACTTCCAACATTACATTAAGGGGCATCTCATCCCTCCTCGATATGTTACCAACACGCTGACAACGATCACACCTTAAGACGTACTGATGAGCATCTTTAAAAAGAGAAGGCCAATAGAACCCTGCTTGAAGAATCCGAGTAGCAGTCTTTTCACCTCCATAGTGGCCCCCATATGTCGTGGCGTGATAATCCCTCAGAATAGCCTCTGTTTCACTATACGGCACACATCTTCTAAGAATCTGATCAGCTCCCTGTTTAAACAGATATGGTTCGTCCCAACGATACCATTTAACTTCATGCAAGAACTTCTTCCTTTGTGCATAAGAAAATTCAGATGGAATGACTTGACTAACAAGAAAGTTCACAATGTCTGCGTACCATGGCTCCTCTTCTTGCACCCTAAACAATTGCTCATCCGGGAAGAATTCATTAATGATGGTACTGTCTCGAGAAGATTTACCCAAGTCCTCCAGACGAGAAAGATGGTCAGCTACTTGATTCTCTGTCCCCTTCCTGTCCTTAATCTCCACATCAAATTCTTGTAACAGAAGTACCCAACGAATTAAACGAGGTTTGGAGTCCTTTTTAGAGAGCAGATATCTAATAGCCGCGTGATCCGTGAACACCATTACCTTTGTACCAAGCAAGTAAGAACGAAATTTTTCAAAACCATAGACTATGGCCAACAGCTCCTTTTCAGTGGTAGTGTAGTTCAACTGAGCATCATTAAGAGTCTTGCTTGCATAATAGATCACATGAAACACTTTGTCTTTCTTTTGACCAAGAACAGCCCCCACTGCATAATCGCTAGCATCACACATCATAGCGAACGGTTCACTCCAATCGGGAGCAATGATCACTGGTGCTGAAACCAATTTCTTTTTCAGAGTCTCGAAAGCGGTCAAACATTCTTCATCAAATTTAAAAGGAACATCCTTTTCCAAGAGCTTACACAACGGTTTGGAGATTTTTGAGAAGTCTTTGATAAAACGCCTGTAGAAACCTGCATGACCAAGGAAACTACGAATCCCTCTCACTGAAATAGGTGGTGGAAGATTTTCAATAGTCTCTATTTTTGCCCTGTCCACCTCTAGACCTCTCCGTGACACCTTGTGCCCAAGAATAGTTCCCTCCTGAACCATGAAGTGGCATTTCTCCCAGTTAAGCACTAGATTAGTCTCCACACATCTTCTCAGAACCGCACCCAGATTATTCAAACATTCATCGAAAGAAAGACCGATTACAGAAAAGTCATCCATGAAAACTTCTACGGTCTTGCCAATCATGTCTGAAAAGATAGCCATCATACACCTCTGAAAAGTAGCAGGTGCACCACACAAACCAAAAGAAACTCGCCGAAAAGCAAATGTACCAAATGGACATGTGAAAGTCGTCTTCTCCTGATCTTCAGGAGCAATACAGATTTGATTATACCCAGAATATCCATCCAATAGGCAATAGTACTCCTGACCTGCAAGTCTGTCCAGCATCTGATCAATAAAGGGCAAAGGAAAATGATCCTTCCTAGTGGCCTTGTTCAATTTCCGGTAGTCCATACAGATTCTCCAACCAGTGACTGTGCGAGTAGAGATAAGTTCATTCTTCTCATTGGTGATTACCGTCATGCCACCTTTCTTCGGCACACATTGAACTGGGCTTACCCATGAACTATCAGAAATGGGATAGATGATCCCTGCATCCAACCATTTGATGATTTCTTTCTTCACAACTTCTTTCATGATTGGATTTAGACGTCTCTGATTTTCCACTGTTGGTTTACTCCCTTCTTCTAAAGGAATTTTATGTTGACAGTAAGCTGGACTAATTCCCTTGATGTCTGCTATGGTCCATCCAATAGCTGATTTGAATTCTCTAAGAACTCTCAAGAGCTTGTCTTCCTCAGAATCTGACAAGTTAGCAGCAATAATCACAGGTAAAGTAGATGACTCACCAAGTGAAGCATACCTTAAGTGATCAGGTAGTGGTTTGAGCTCTAGAATTGGAGCTTCTTCAATGGATGGTTTCAACCGCTGATGTGACCCCTTCAATTCAGATAGACCTAACGATTCCACTGGTCTCTCGAATTTCCTTTGCCATGGAGTAGCATCAAGAAGTAGCAGTTGCTCATCTATCTCATCTTCTTCCAATAAAGAATCACTAATCAGTGCTTTTTCCAATGTGTCATTCAAGAGCAGATGCTCAATTTTAGATTGCACTGCTGACTCCACCAAATCTATCTTCAAACATTGCTCTTCTTCAGTTGGAAACTTCATAGCCTTGAAAACATTGAAGGTGACATTTTGGTCATGCACCCTCATCGTAAGTTCCCCTTTTTGCACGTCGATCAAGGTTTGCCCCGTGGCCAAGAATGGTCTCCCAAGAATGATAGGGATTTTCTTGTCTTCTTCAAAATCAAGTATGACGAAATCCGCGGGAAAGATGAGTTTGTCCACTTTTACCAGAACATCTTCTACAATTCCTCGAGGGTAAGTAACTGAGCGATCAGCTAACTGGAGTGACATGTTGGTAGGCTTAGGCTCCCGAAGACCAAGTTGCAAGAAAACCGAATAGGGCATGAGGTTGATGCTTGCCCCTAAATCACACAAACACTTGTCAAACGACAAATTTCCAATGATGCACGGTATGGTAAAACTCCCCGGATCCTTCAACTTAGGTGGCAACTTTTGTTGCAAGACAGCACTGCACTCCTCCGTCAAAGCGACGGTCTCTAACTCCTCGAGCTTCAATTTCCTCGAAAGTATGCCCTTCATGAACTTGGCATAACTTGGCATTTGTTCAAGTGCTTCAGCAAATGGTAGATTTATGTGCAACTTTTTGAACACTTCCAAGAACTTTGCAAATTGCTTATCAAACTTCTGCTTCTGAAGCCTTTTAGGGAATGGCGGAGGCGGATAAACTTCTTTGCTAGCTTCCGTATTTTCTGAACCTGTTTTCCCATCTGACTTCTCCTTTTCTTCCTCACCTGATGCCTTCTGAATGACCGGGAGAGCTGAATTAGAAGACCGGATAGACCCCTCAGACGCGCCCGCGTCCACATCACTGTTCACAGCATTTTCAAGTTCTTCATTTAACTGCTGGTTGACTCCCAGATCACCTGTAACCTTTCCAGAACGTAACGTAACAGCATGAATCTGTTCCTTGACCTCCTTTTTACCCTGATTAGCTTCCGTGTCACTAGGTAATTGCCCTTGAGGTCTGTTCAAAAGAGCATTGGCCAGTTGGCCCATTTGAGTTTCAAGAGTTTTGAGAGATGCTGCTTGACTCTTGTACATCATTCGCAATTCTTCCATTTCTGACTTCTCATTAGATTGCACATGACTTCCAGGTTGCTGTTGATGAAATCCAGGTGGATTGTATGGTGGCCTTTGGGCATAGGGTTGTTGATAACCCGAATTGTTGAACTGCCTTGCACTATACTGCTGACCCTGAGATGGTTGTTGCACAGCATTCTGATTGTTGCTCCAACTGAAGTTAGGATGATTCCTATTGTTGGGATGATATGTATTGGGAGCAGGTTGTGACGGCCTCTGATAATTGCTGACAAACTGTGCCGACTCACTAGAAATTGCACATTGATTAGTGTCATGAGCCCCCGCACACAATTCACAGACCATGGCGACTTGTTGAACCCCCACCTTAGCCAATGAGTCCACTTTCATGGTTAGAGCCTGTAGCTGAGCTGCTATAGCTGTTGTGGCATCCATTTCAAGTACACCTGCAACCTTACCTTGTGGAATACGATGTGTCGGATTCTGATACTCGTTTGCAGCCATCATTTCAATCAAGTCATAGGCCTCTTCATAGCTTTTGGCCCACAGAGCTCCTCCAGATGCTGCATCAAGCATTGCTCGAGAATGACTTAAACCATTGTAGAAGCTATTAATGACCATCCAATTTGGCATCCCATGATGGGGACATTTCCGGAGCATCTCTTTGTACCTTTCCCAAGCTTCACACAGTGATTCACCAGAATGCTGACTAAATTGTGTAAGAGCATTCCTCATGGCAGCAGTCTTTGCCATAGGAAAGAATTTAGTCAAGAACTTTTGTGCCAGATCTTCCCATGTAGTGATGGAACCTGCTGGAAGTGAATGCAACCAGCTTTTTGCTTTGTCTCTCAAAGAGAAGGGAAACAACCTTAGCTTGATAGCGTCCTCAGAAACTCCGTTGGTTTTGAACGTGTCACAGATCTCAATGAAGTCCCTGATATGCATGTTGGGATCCTCAACAGATGAACCCCCAAACTGGACTGAGTTCTGGACCATTTGGATCGTGCCCGGCTTGATCTCAAAATTATTTGCAGCAATAGCCGGCCGCACAATACTCGACTGAATATCATTAATCTTGGGCTGAGAATAATCCTTCAGCGCCTTGTTATCTGCCATTTCTCCAGTAACTTCCAACTCTTCTTCACTTTCCTCCACTAATTCCTCTTCGTGCTTCCTTTCTTCCAGATTTTCTTTACGAGCCTGAGATCGAGTAAGCATACACGCTCAAGATAGTACCTGAGAAACCCCAAAGTAAATGAGTGAGAAAAACGTCTGAGTCAGTGAATTTAATCCAAATTGATGACAAGATCATAAACTAAACAAACAATGAACCGAGTCCCCGGCAGCGGCGCCAAAAACTTGTTCGCACTTATTCACGCAAGAGAACGTGGTCAACAAGTAATATAGAGTAAATAAGATTCGTTCCCACAGAGACTCAAATTGTTCGCTAAGTTCACTTATGCACCAGCTTATGATTCACACTCACTGCTAAGACAATCACAATATTGGGTTGATTTAACTAATGATTACTTACCAACTAAGCCAATTAAGAGAAAATAACTTAACGATTAACTTATAATAAACAGACATGGGATTTCAACTTCAATTACTACTTCATCTAGAATCTTATGCCCTTTAGCCTAGCATGTGACCGAGTTGATTACTGATTAGATGCACTAAACTGATACATACCAACTTTCGTTGTGCATATACCATCCTACTGATCATCCACAATTGATAGAAGTCAAGTAGTCACCAAATATGTGTAGTCCCTATATGTCTATAGCAATTGAACACATACCGGTTGAAAATCAAGCACCCATTAAACCACATAGTCGATGCAAAACGGTTAGAATCACATCACAAATTAATACATGTTCTTCACATGCAAAAACCTATGCTAGCATGAATTGTTCTAAACCCTAGATCCACTTTCGCATTCACTAGGATTAAACAAACAATTACAAGTGTTCGCGACGCACTTATAACGAATAAGCATAAACATACTAGGTAATCAATACAATCAATCACACACCAAGGCATAATTAACACTCAATAACTAGAATCCATAGCAAAATCCATTAAAACCCCATGATAACGAATTAGCCCATAATTGACCTAATTGTCATCATGGGTTCTATTGAAAGCATAACTCTAAAATAAACAAGTAAAAATAGAGAAGAAGTAATAAGGTTTAGAATCAAATCCCACAATAGAAGAATACAAAGGGTTCAAGAATAATCCTTGCTTGTCACTAGCTTGGAAGAATTCCTTCTCCTCTCTCTCCTCTGACAAAACTAGGTTATAATGTAACGTATGTATATGTTATGATTACAAAGGTAGGACGTTGATATATAAAAAACGTTTCCTCCCTCTTGCCCAATAAAATATTTAATATTCTATTACAATTAGAATTTAATTAAGGTGCTAAAACCTGCCCGGAATATAATTAGAACTCGAAAAGGGCAAAACAGGAATTTCCCAGCCATGCTTCACAAAGTCTGCACGCGCGAATTAATTCAGTACTTTACTTGCACGTGATTCCTATTCCAGGTTGTAGAAAATCTCTCAAGCTTCGCGTGGGCAGTAAGATCGCTAAAAACGGAATTACAGAACTCCAGATATGGCCAAAACAGTATAAGCTGCGCAGCCTTCCCAGAAAATCCGAATTTAAATCAATTAATTCCCAAAAAATTGTAGAAGCATCCACCTTAATCAACATTCTCGTAAACCTGCACAACTAAGCAAAACACATCAAAACTACAAGAAACTTGAGTCCAAGACAATCAATTTAAGCCGAATTAGAATGTTCCAAGTGGATATAAATCCACTTATCACTTGGCTATAAGAAGCCTGACCTCATTAGGAATAAATGCATTAGTACCTTCAAAACCATTTGCCTTATCACTTTTAAGCAGAGAGCTAATATTGTTAGCAGAAATCTTAAAGATAGACAAATTTGTATCATCAGCAAATTCAACATTGGGACATAGGTATGAGAATATTAACTGAATAAATCTAGTATAGCAAACAAAACCACATTTATCTTTCTTTCTAGCAGTTAATGCTCTCAATATGAAAGACCCATAATCAAAAAAAGTTTCATAGATTAGAGAGTACCCAATGTGAACTGAAGCAGTAGGTAAGGCATCAAAGTTAGACACCTTATTCAGAAAACACCTACTTATTGTATCAAAGAAGAAATTCCATTCCTTCTTTAGCTTGGTTCTGAATAAATCTCCAAATTTCTTTGGTTGTCCATTGTAGCCCAACTTTAAAGTAAACTCCAGAAGAAAAGCATCAGTAAGCTTTGCTGGAGTCTCACCATTTAGAGATGGTAGTTGGAGAGCTTTACAAACAACATCTGGAGTAACATGATGCGTAACACCATTGTATTCAAAACTCATATTTGGCCTTCCTGATTGGATACCTTCACCAAAGACAACAGTACGCCACACCTGCATAATGCACTTAAAAGAAACTTTGGCAGGCTGAGTTAGAGCATAATTGATTGGACTTGAGGCCAAAAGATTCTGAATGATTTGAAAATCATTCTCTAGTTCCTGATGATCAAGAACTGCAGTAAAGTTGTTAGGAGCAAAAGTAACACCATGAATTACAACTTTATTGTTTATGAATGCAGAAGAAGACATTCTTAATTAGAATGAGTAGAAATTTGTGATTTTGAAATTTAGGGTTTGTGCTCGCATAAACTGAAGAAGATAGTTAAAATACTGATTGCTCGAGAATAATGAATCAATTTGAGACACTAAATTGATTTTAGACAAAATGAATGATTTCTTAGAGACAGGTGTTAGTAATTAACTCGTGCACACATAAGTAATGGACCAAATTACGTGTAAGAGTGGTGATAACTGCACGCGACACGATTTTCAAACTGTAAGTATATACTTACATGAGTGTTACACACGCGCCCGCAGTTTTCGAGAAATAAGATTGTGATAAAAAATAAAACAAGGTAATTTGTTTTAATTAAAGAAATTAGAACACCACAATCTAAAAATACCTGTTACCAACACAAGAATATGAATCGGTTCATATTCATGTTCCACTCCTTTTTCTATATAACGCTAGAGACTTGTCCACTATCTTTTTAACCCTTCTTCTCACCTGCAAACTAAAAACTCTTTTCACAAATATCTTTGTAAAAGAGATGTCGAGTCTTACCATCAAAGAAAAGAATCTTCATCTCGTAGAGAAGAGAGATATTTTCAGTTGTACTCGTGAAGAGTTTGATGCTTTCAACTGGGAGAGACAACTTGAGACTCTTTGGTTGCAGATGGATGCTGGTCTCGAAGAAATAGAGAAAGAAAGACCTGCAAAGATGATTGACATTGAGCTGCCCTCCAAGCAGCATTAGCATGGCTTTCGTCTAAGACATCCTCATCCAAATCAATCAACCATTGTTAATGAATATGTCAGCAAAAATAACCTTATCCCTATCAACCTCCACCCAAACAAAGTGGCAAAGATGGGATCTGGGATAACTGCTAACAATGGAGTGGTTTGGACTTCCTTTTCCTGTTGAATAAATTAGTGGATAGAGAACAAAAAGATGTAATCTATGAATATACTCTCTTTCTTATTATCAATGAAGTTTTTGTTTCTCTAATCTTATTCATTGTTTTCTGCATTGAACTTGTTCTTCAAATAATTAAATCAAAGAAATAAACATGAAAACTAATTAAAGTAATCATCTTATTAACAAGTTCAAAAGTCACAAGTATATCAGGAAAACAGAACAGAAAACAGAATACTGAAATACATTACTGATAAGTGAAACGTCGCATCAGTATTCAATGTTTGACTAAAGTCAGGATTGACTTTTCATCAGGATTCGAAATGCATTAGAATTCGACGAGCATCAGTATTTGATCTTTCTCTGTTCTCAGAAACTATCATAGTTTACCATTCCCAGTTCATTCACCAACTTTGTAAACGTAGCTTCAGGAAGTGGCTTGGTGAATATATCAGCTAGTTGTTGATCAGTGGGAATAAAGTGTAACTCAATTGTCCCTTCCATTACTTGCTCTCTTATGAAATGATATCTGATACTGATATGCTTAGTAAGAGAATGCTGTACTGGATTTCCTGTCATAGCAATAGCACTTTGGTTATCACAATAAATAGGTATTTTTGAATATGACAAACCATAGTCCATTAGCTGATTTCTCATCCACATGATCTGAGCACAACAGCTTCCTGCAGTAATGTACTCAGCTTCTGCAGTTGATGTAGAGATAGACTTTTGCTTTTTACTAAACCAAGAAACAAGTCTTCCTCCAAGAAACTGACAACTGCCTGAAGTACTTTTTCTGTTTATTTTGCAGCCTGCAAAATCAGCATCTGAGTAACCACATAAATTAAAATCAGATTCCCTAGTATACCAAAGGCCAAGAGATGGTGTGCCTTTCAAGTATCTGAAAATCCTTTTGACAGCTATAAGATGTGGTTCTCTGGGTTCTGCCTGAAATCTTGCACATAGACAGGTTGCATACATGATATCTGGTCTACTAGCAGTTAGATACAACAGTGAGCCAATCATACCTCTGTAATTAGTTACATCTACCTCAGTACCTTGATTAGGATCAAGCTTGGTAGCTGTAGCTATGGGAGTTGATGCAGTAGAGCTGTCTTGCATGTTAAACTTTTTCAAGAGGTTCTTTGTGTATTTTGACTGATTGATAAAAATCCCATCATCAGTCTGTTTAACTTGTAGACCTAAGAAATAGCTCATCTCTTCCATCATGCTCATTTGATATCTAGACTGCATTAGCTTTGAAAACTTCTCACATAATTTGGAGTTAGTTGACCCAAAAATGATATCATCAACTTAAATTTGAACTAACTGCAAATCCTTACCATGATTCAAATAAAACAAAGTTTTATCAATTGTACCTCTTTTGAATCCACTTTCCAGTAAGAATTGAGCCAATATTTCATACCAGGCTCTTGGAGCTTGCTTTCGTCCATAAAGTGCTTTATCTAGTCTGTAGACATAATCTGGATGTTTTGAATCAACGAAGCCAGGAGGTTGTTCAACATAAACTTCCTCTTCTAATTCTCCATTGAGAAAATCACTTTTCACATCCATCTGGAAAACTTTAAATTTCTTGTGGGCTGCATATGCTAGAAAGAGTCTGATAGCTTCTAATCTTGCAACAGGAGCAAATGTCTCATCATAATCTATTCCTTCCTATTGAGAATATCCCTTTGCAACTAGTCTTGCTTTATTTCTGATGATGGTGCCATCTGAATCTGTCTTGTTTCTGAACACCCACTTTGTACCTACAATCGACCTTCTTTTTGGCCTTGGTACTAGTTTCCAGACTTCATTTCTTTCAAACTCATTTAGTTCTTCTTGCATAGCCATAGCCCAATCAGCATCCTTTAGTGCATCTTTAACTTTCTTAGGTTCCTCCTTTGACAGAAAGTTATGATAAAGACATTCATTTTGAGTTGCACTTCTGGTTCTAACACCTACTTCAGGATTCCCAATAATTAACTAAGGAGTATGACTTTTAGTCCATTTCCTTGCTGGTGGTAGATCATTCCTTGAATTTGATGCTCTCCCTGGATTGGTGTTATCTTCAAAAGAACCAGTGTTGATAGAAGCTCCCCCTGAGATATTGCTATCTGTTTCTGATCTCTTGTCAGAATTGTTACTTGAATCTGTTTCTGATGAATCTCCTCCTGATGTTTGATTTGTTTCAGTGTTGATGGTCTCTTGATGTTGCTCCCCCTCAACATTTGCATTTCCATCATTAATCTGTGTTTCATCAGTAATAACTGGTTCATCAGGATTTGATGAATTATCAGTATCTGACAAGATTTCATCAGAAATCTTGGAGGCTTCATTTGCAAAAATCAAATCATCATGTAAGTCTTCAGAAATTCCTGTAATCTTCTTATCATCGAAAGATACATTTATAGACTCCATGACTGTCTTTATTTTTAGATTGTAGACTTTAAAGGCTCTTGATGATGGATAGCCAATAAAGATGCCCTCATCAGCTTTAGTCTCGAATTTTCCAAGCTGTTCAGGATGAGGTCTTAGAACAAAGCACTTACAGCCAAATACATGCAAATGCTTCAGACTTGGCTTCTTTTCCTTGATCATCTAATAAGGAGTTACACCATTTCTGTTAATCAGTGTAATATTCTGAGTGTATCAAGCTATGTTGACTGCTTCTGCTCAGAAATATGTAGGAAGTTTAGCTTCCTCCAACATAGTTCTGCCCGCTTCAATAAGAGTTCTGTTCTTTCTTTCAACTACTCCATTTTGCTGGGGTATGTCTGGAGCAGAGAATTGTTGAACTATTCCTTTGTATTTGCAGAACTCTTCCATTGCTGAATTCTTGAATTCAGTTCCATTATCACTTCTTAAAATCTTGACTTTATACTTTGTGCCAGTCTCAATGAGTCTCACATGGTCCAAAAGTATCTCAGCTGTTTCATCCTTTCTGTGTAGAAAATACACCCATGTATATCTAGTATACTCATCAACAATTACTAGAGTATATCTTTTCTTACTGATGGACATTATGTTTACCGGTCTAAACAAGTCAAGATGAAGCATGTGATATGGTTCATCAATTGAGGATTCTGTCTTACTCTTAAAAGAAGTCATTCTTTGTTTAACCTTCTGACAAGCATCACAAAGTCCATCTGGAGTATACAGTACCTTTGGTAATCCTCTCACTAAGTCTTTCTTTACCAACTCATTTATATTGTTGAAATTGAGATGAGAAAGCTTCTTGTGCCAACTCCAACTTTCATCTACAGTCGCTTTACTGATGAGGCATGTAGAGTGTCCATCAATATTGGTATAGATGTTGGCTTCATAAATGTTACCATGTCTTTGTCCAGTTAAAGCAACCTTCCCTGAAGATTTGCTGATTACTTCAAAATGAGTATCATAGAAGTTGACATGATAAACTTTGTCTGTGATTTGACTAACACTTAGCAGATTGTGTTTGAGTCCTTTCACCAGAGCTACTTTTTCAATGATGACATTTCCAATGATAATACTGCCATATCCCAAGGTTTGTCCAATGTTGCCATCTCCATAAGACACAGTTGGGCCAGCCTTTTCCTCAAATTCTGATAGCAAGGTTTTGTCTCCAGTCATGTGCACAGAACATCCACTATCCATGACTAACACGTTTTTCGTTTTACCCTGCATTCAGAATCACAAAGAACTCAGTTAGAATTTTTAAGAACCCACACTTGTTGGGTTCTTTTAGCATGCAATTTAACATTTTTGGCAGCAGAAGTTTTCTTAACAAAAATATTTTCTTTAGGATTACCTCCTTTAGAATTTATTTTGTTATCATCAGAATTAATAGATGCATGCTTAGAATTCACATTCTTTGTTTTGCCAGAATTTGCACTTTTATTGAACTTTGGAAATGGTTCATAAACATTGTAGTACAAATTATGATATTCTTCACACATATAAATTGAATGCCATTTATTACCACAATGAAAACAGAGATTTTGTGGTTTATAAAATACTGTCCTATTCCTAATGTCAGACTTAGGAATTACAGTATTCTTCTTCTTACTCCTCCTGCAGTCAATAGCAAGATGATTAGAATTACCACAATTAAAACATGTCTTTCTTGGTGCATTTGGAATATACTTATAATTATTCTCCTTGTTTATTCCAACTTTACCATTCCTGTTTTTTTTGACAGTTGGGACTCTCTTCCTATCTGTCACATCACAGATTTTATCTCTCAGTTGTTTCTTTGACAAAAGACCTACATTCTTGTTTTGGACAGACTTTAATTTTGAATTCTGTGTAGAAGTGGATCCCTCTTCAGTAATTGATTTGGGATTTTCTGGATACACATAATTCACAGGCTTTAATTTTGTCTTTGTACTGTCTGTAACATATCTATAGGTTTTTGGATTTATTGAGTCATTGATAACAACTCTTCCTGAATTAGATGAAACAACCTTTTCCTTGTTCTTTTTCTTATTCTCTGGCTTATAACCTAGACACTATTTCCAGTTTTTATCTGTGATTATCTCATGAGTTTTTGTTCCAGAGTGTGTCCAAGTTCTGAGTTTTTCATTAGCATCCTTAAGTTGCATTTCAAGTTCTTTACATTTAAACTCTATTTCAAGTTTCATGTGTTTAGCATTATCACATTCTGTTTGAACTTCCTGCAAGAAAATTAACTCAGCTTCTAAATGATCATTTCTTTTAGTTACCTCTGCCATTTGAGATTTTATTCTAGTATTTTCAAAAGATTGACTTCTAAAACTGATATGCAGAGACTTAAGAAATGACCTTAACTCAGAGACATTATTCGTATCAAAATCAAACAAGATTTCAGATACCTTAGATTCAGCAGCAGCAACAGTCTCATCAATATTGGCCATTAATGCGTAATTCACCTTTTCTTCTTCAGATTCTGAGGAAGAGTCCATCCAATCCTTGCTTGATGAGATAAGAGCTTTGGTCTTTGCCTTTTTGCACTCAGTTGCAAAATGACCCATTCCATCACAGTTATAGCATCTGACTTTTGACTTGTCAAATTTGCTGCTTTTGTCTTCTTTCTTCTTGTACCTGTCTTTGTCAGCATTAAAGGTTTTCTTCTGGAACTTACCTTGCTTCCTAGCCTTTCTGAACTTCATCTTCTTGAAGCCCTTGACTATAATAGCAACCATCTCCATCATATCAGAATCAGTAGAGTCATCATCAGTATCAGAATCAGACTTAGCATCAGTATCTGATGATGAGTCATCAGGAATTGACTCCACGACTCTACTTTTTCTTGAAGAACCTTCTTCAACTTTTCCTTTTGATTTTGATTCAACATTCAAAGCAACAGATTTTGCTTTGTCATTTTTCTTATTCTTTCTCTGTTGAACCTTAAGATCATAGGTTCTTAGCATCCCATAGACTTCATCAAGAGACAGCATCTTCAGATCATATTGATGCCTTATGATTGAAGCTTGAGTATCCCACTCCTCAGTTAGAGCTCTTAGAAACTTGGTATTTGAATCCTCTGGATCATACTCTTTGCCAACTAGAGATAGATTGTTTAGCAGTGTTAGAAATCTATCATAGATATCAGTAAGGCTTTCATCAGATTTAGCATCGAATACTCCTGAATTAACAGAGCCCTTCTGTTTCTTTTGATAGATTCAGTGCCTTGACATTGAGTTTCCAAGGTATCCCAAATTTCCTTTACAATCTTGCATGCAATGACCCTGTTTGACATGACATTATCAAGACTGTTATGCAAAATATTTTTTACCTTTGCATCTTTGAGCACTTGAGCCTTTTCTTCTGGAGTCCACTCACTCTTTGCCTTGATGACGTAGTGTTCAGCAACAGTCTCAGTTCTTGCAACTATTCTTGTTGGAAGAAATGGTCCATCATTGATCCTGTCAAGATAGTCAGGATCAGTAGCTTCCAGATACATCAACATTTTCACCTTCCATGTTGGATACTCAGTTTTCTTGAGAATGGGAATCTTAATGCTTTCATACTTGCTTGTCGACATCTTAAGATCGTTTCTGATTACTATTAATCAGTTTGCTCTGATATCAATTGTTGCCCAGTAATTAACAATTGTAGAAGGGGGGTTGAATACAATTGTATAAGATTTTCGACTTAAACAGAAATAACATAAGTATGAATCAATAACAGCTTTATTAATTCTGATATAAAACTGTTACAAACTCTCTTAATAAATCCTTATGTTCTTAAGAGCTGCTAGGTTACAAGATAACTCGTGTAAGCGATTACAATAATGTAAAACCTAAACTGTGTTTATATAGTGTACACAGTTACACTATCAATTATAAGATATTCTAAATCAATTACATATAACACTGAATGCATATCTTGTATGATAGCTGCCTTCCTATAAATTAGGAACCGACATATCAATCTTCCTTGATCTCTGGTCTGATGAGAATCTTTACGAAATACTGACCAGCTTCTAATACTGACGATACCTTCATACTGACATCGTATTACTGATGATATCAGCATCAGTATCTTGATCAGTAACAGTCCAGATCCTGATATCATTTGAATCAATATCTAACAAACTGTCTTTTGCTATTTACAAAATACTAATTTCTGAATTTTTGTTTTTAACACATTTTAAATCGAAATAAAATAGGAAAATGGGGAGAAGTTTTTTTTAGAAAATTTTAAAATAAAGTTCATGAAATTTGAAGCATCCCCATCATTTTAAAATAATTTTAGAGTCAAAAATGAATTTTATATAAATTATTGAAATAAAGGATCTTTAAAAGAAATAAAGCTTTTTAAATCATTTTAAAATATCAAAACACACAATTAAATACTCACACTAATTTTAAAAACTAACTAATATCTCAAAGATGACAATGCAAAAGATTTCATGATTTAAAACGACTCGAGTGATTTTATATGATTTTCGAAAGATTAAAAATGCACTATAAAAAAAATACTTTTAATGCTCTAAAAATACAAATAAAATTCCACGAACATATACGACACATACCAATCATCTTACAATCACAAAAACATGATTTTACACATAAATTGACTTCACAAAAATATACCCATCATATAGATCACATAATTTTTATTTAACGACTAATTAAACACTTATAAAAGCGCGAAAAATTCTAGGTCGTTATATCTCAAATGCACGTATTCCCAATACATTTTTCTCATCTCTATTCTATCGCAGCCTTCCAAAACTCAATCAACTCCATGCATTTTGATGACATCTCCATGTGTTAGTTTCTACAACACCATAATTTCTCTCAAAATCACTTCGTTGGAGAAATCCTAACCTTTTTGGCCAACATTTCAGATATCACAACCACTGATTTATCCCGCAACAATTTTTTCGGAGAGATTTCCGTAAATTTCAGGATGTTTAAGACCATCAAAAAAGTCTTGCTTTGTGAGAATTTCCTAGACATTTTGTGCATGCGTTTTGGGGTTTGGAGTTTGAAGCAATTGATTTTGTCGTTTACGCTTTAACCAGTTTTTATCAAGTTGGATTCTGCCAAAACTTGGTAACTCGACAATTTTATTGGCATACCAGATCACCCTCCAAAACTAGTCAAAGTTAAATTGCTTGCACTAATTTTGCACGATATTTGCACATGATACAACACAAAGCTTTTGTTCTTGACTCACGTGATTTATGTTATTCTTAACTATAACTCGTAGTTAGGTGAGTTGTCGAGGTTTGGATGATCTAGTGAAGACGTCGAGATCATTTGAAGCATCTAGGAATACGTTGTTATTACTTGTTTGGGACAATTTTAGAAGAGTTGTGTTTGTTATTACTTGAGTATTAAAATAAGTGGAAAAACATTACCAATTCTCCTAATTTATTTGAATTAAGATTGTTTGTTAATTATTTTACGGATGAATTTCTTGAACAACTTCATAAAAAATTGATTTGTTGTGGCTTGTTTTAAAGAATTAATTTTATATAGTACAAAGAATGCTACATGCAGCGAATGCCACAGACGAGGCTCAATTTCGGAAAGTGCTAGGATATACTTTGAATAAGATTACAACTAGGGTTTCGAAAGGAATACCCTTAAATAATCAGCCTATCAGGGGTTTTTCAGTAGGAACTACAAACTTAAGTTCTTTACAAACTCTGTATCCATTAGCTCACTGTAAACCTGAATTATCTGAGGTCGCTTATAGTCGTTGCCTTCAATTTGCTACCGATTTCCTGCAATATCATAATAATTCAATAGATGGAGACCCATCAAAATGACTGGTTTTGTTATCATTTGGATACTAGACGTGGTTGTAAGATTAACTCTCTATGTAAGTAAATGAATGAGTACACGTTTAGGGAATCTTAACATAAAATTCTTTCATCAAAGAGCAAAAAATAATAAAATAAATAGGATTGAAGGTAAGAATTTTTGTGGTAATTAGTAAATGACGATTTTTTGTACAATTTTAATAATACTAATAATACTAATAATGTGTATAACTAATTTTTGATCTTGCTATGAGTGTTAAAGGGGTAAGATGAACACATAATATATATAGCTATAATTTGTATTTTACAGTTAAAGAAACTATATACTTCTTTATCTCTCATTATTTAAAGAAATTTGGTAACTAGTTGTGTTAGTCACAGAGGCATGCCTGTTTACATCAAATAACAAGCCTAATTATCTGTAATGCTTTGCATTACTTACATGACCTCTTAACTGAGGGAACCTCTAGTTGTAGAGTCTCTACTTGTTCTGTACTTGTAATAGGCACCAAATCCTAGTTGTGTAACTGTACTTATATAGTCAAGAATAATGATTGAAAGAAGTTCCAAGGTTCATGCCTCAAGCAAGAAGATAAAGACTGTCAAATAATCACAGTTGGGATTTGAAGAAAGTGAAGAATTTGCCTAAGTACCAATTCGAGAAGTACATTTGTCTATTCGAGAAGTCTAGCATTCGAGAAGTCAGGGATTCGATATCTCTGAATACACTATTCGATATCTCATTCGATATCTCAGAGATTCGATATGTCTACTGCTCTATTCGAGAACTCAAGAAGTCAACAAGTCAAAGTGGTATTCGAGTTCTCAAGGAGTCAACAAGTCAAAGTTCCATTCGATATCTCAAGGACTCAGAAAGCTATTCGATATCTCAAGGATTCGATAAGTCAAGTATTCTATTCGACAACTCAAGGAATCCTGATGAAAAAGAGATATTCGAGAAGTAATTCGATATGTCAATATAACAGTGTTCGAGAACTCAGAGTTATCGATCAAGTCAATTCTAGTTCTCGAATCACTTACTTAATCACTTCTCGAATACATTCTTGGAGACAAAATACTGGTGAAATTGTACAAGTCAGAAACCTGCAACAAGCCAATGCACTTTATAGACCTCAATCTATAACGTGCTCTGGAAAGCCTACAAAGAAGCTTGGAGAGATATAGAAGAGACAAAAGGGCTAAAGAAGTGGATCTGAACAGGCTTTGCAAAGTCAAATCAGTAACCGTTTGGACTCTTACTCAAATAGGATAGACAGACTAGAAAGTAATTTGTTTTAGCTACCTTATTTGTAGTAAGTAGGTTGTATCCATGTTCTATAAGGATACAACCTCACTTCCTTAGCAATTAACTTTTGGTGAGTCAAGTTTTTCATATTCATTGTAAGCCATATCTCTCTGAGAAAAACGAAGCTGAGAATACTATCATTTGTATTCACAGATTGTAGCAACCTTTATCTAATAATACATTAGATTAAAGTAATATTGTGACTTGTGTTGTTCTTAATCCGCACCTACATCTTTGTACACACAAACACTTATCTGCTACACAGACTTAACCAAGTAAAGTTCAAGAATCCATTCACCCCCATCTGTATTCTTTTACTGTATTCTATACTCAACAAGTGGTATCAGAGCGGGCTGTTTATTCAAAAACAGAAAAACGATCATGAGTTCGAATACACCAAAGACCATAGGAACGGTGAAAGTCCCTAAGTTTGACAAAGAAAACTACAACCTCTGGAAGATCAATATGCAGTTGTTCATCAAAGCATCTCATCATTTGTATCCTGAGATTCTCAAGAATGGTCCATTTGTTCCCCAACAGGAGATTCCTGAAAAGACTGTTGGAACCACTACTATTCCAAGATCTTATGTGGCTAAGGATCCATCCAGATGGACAGAATCAGAAAAGGAGATGGTTGCCCTTGACAGTCACCTCATGTTGCTGATTATAGATTCCATGGACATGTCAATGTTTGCAAACATTGCTTCATGTACCACTGCCAAAGAAATGTGGGATCACATTGAGGTGTTATGTGAAGGAACTGATGAGGTCAGAGAGAACAAGAAACATATACTGGTCACACAGTATGAAGCTTTCATGGCACAGCCCAAGGAAAGCATCACTGAGATGTTTGAGAGATTTCACAAGCTAGTTACTGCGTTGCAGATGAATGGCAAGGTTTACAGCACCAAGGAATTGAACATGAAGTTTCTGCTATCTTCACCAAATCATCTAAAGTAAAGGGTCATTTCTCTAAGGGAAAGAGATTTGAACAAAGTTACATATGATGTGCTCTATGGGGTTTTAAAAACTCATGAGCTTGAGTTGCTTCAGAAAAGGGCTATCCAAGCCAACCAAGGCAGAATGATAAACACATCATGTGCCTTGATTGTCAACAAATCTATTCAAGACCTAGAAGCATCTACAAGCCAATTAAGGATAGAGGAGGTAGTAGAAGATGAAGAAACTGAAGCTGAGGTAAGTGAACCTGTTGAGGAGAAGGAGGAAGAAGAGTTTTACACTCTTGAAGAACTAGATGGGATGGAAAATACTTCATATGCTTTCATGGCCAGAAAATTTCCAAACATCAGATTTAAGAGGAATCAACCCTTCAAACCTAAAACCCAAAACCATTCATTCAACAGGAGCAAGGCACCTGTGAAACCAAACAAGAATAAGTTCAAAACCAGCCATGTGGATAGGTCATCTGTAAGGTGTTATAGATGCAATGACCTAGGGCACTTTGCCAGTGAATGCAAGAAGCCTAAAAAGAAGGATAGAGATTATCTTGAGCTCGAAGCTAAGTATGAGGCCCTTCTGAAAAAGCAGACACAAGGTAAGGCCTACATAGCTGAAGGAAAGTGTTGGGATGATTCTGACAGTGATGGAGAGGAACAAGAATTTTGCAATTATGCCTTGATGGCCAATTCCAAGGATGACACATCTCCATCAGATCCTCAGGTACCATCTCTCACTACTATAGACATGTCTGTTTCTGAGTATAAATGCATGATTGAACAACTATCTGTTGAGATGTTTAACATTCATACTAGTATGACTGCTGCTAATGAAGAGATTACTAAACTGTCTACTAGAAATGAAATGTTAATAAAAAAGAATGAGGAACTTGAGCTAACTGCTATGCAAGTAGAAAACCTTAAGAAAGAAGTTGAATATCTGCAGAATAAGGTTTTGTGTGCTAGTCAGGTTGAAAAGGCTCTTAGGGATGAATTAGCTGAAAATGAATTCAAACTGAAAACGTTTAAGAAATCATCTGGTCTAGTGCAATCCTACTGTGAGAAAATTTAAGCAAAACCCAAAACTGCTATTGGACTTGACTATGGCACTCTTAACCAGAGAAAAGGCTATGCTGTCATTGAAGATGACACTGTTGTTCACGAGGAAGTCCCTCACATCTTGAAAAAGACTAAGACTCCTATTTTTAAAGAATCAACATTTGAAATTGATGAGGATGCCTTACTCATCAAGCAAATGTTAAATGATGAAGATGAGGCACAATCCAGTGAACAACAAGCATCCTCTAAGAGTTAGAGTGTCAAGTCAAAAGCCAAGGAGCCAGTAGGTAATAGGTCAAGACCTAAGAAGTTTGTTAAGTTTGTTTCAGCTGGGAAGAGTGAATCTGAGAAGAAAGTGACTAAGAAGAAACAGAACAGAAATGGCAAGTTAGGGATTAACAAAGATAATAACTATGCTTATATGCCTAATGCCCCTAGGAAAACTTTTCAGAACTGTTTCAGTACCAATCATCTAACTCATGCATGCAAGAAACCTGTTGGTAGTGTGCCCAAACCTTTCTATGACTGCCCTGTGCCTCTAAGACATAGAGATGCACCATTTTGTGATAAATTTGACTGTATGCCATGCAATATGAATGTTATGACTAGTTGTTTCAATTTGAGAAGGCAATTCATTGATGGTTGTATCAGTCACAATTCTCACACACACTACACAAGGTCAAAGTCTTCAAGTCCTCCTAAAGCTAGGAAGGTACCTTTGTCACCTAAGACTGAGGCCTCATGCTCTAAGACTTCTAACAGTGACAAGAAGACTAACACCAAGAAAGTTGATAAGCATGTTGTTTATGATAAAACTGTTTCTAAGTCACATGGACCCAAACTTGTTTGGGTACCAAAGGAGAAGTAATACCTTTGTGTTTGCAGGGCAAAGAAAGTGAAAAGAAGGTCATGTGGATTTTGGACAGTGGATGCTCAAATCATATGACTGGTGATATGGCCCTGCTATCACAGTATGAGGAAAAGGCTGGCCCAATGGTTGCTTTTGGAGATGACAGCATGGGTAACACATTGGGATATGGCAAGTTGAAAGTTGGAAATGTCGTCATTGAAGATGTAGCACTGGTCAAGGGACTCAAGCATAATCTGCTAAGTCAAATGAAGAATGTTGGCTATGGCACAAGAAATTATCACACCTGAACTTCAAAGCCATTAATTCTCTAGTCAAAAGAGAGTTAGTGAGAGGCATGCCCACACTCGAGTTCTGTCAAGAAGGAGTGTATGAGGCTTGTCAAAAAGGAAAAATGAAAAGATCAAGCCACAAGTCAAAGACAGTGACATCAATAACCAAGCCCCTGCAACTCATTCATATGGATTTGTTTGGGCCTGTCAATGTCATGTCACAAGGAAGAAAGAAGTATGCTTTGGTGATGGTTGATGACTTCACAAGGTATATGACAAGGCCGTCGCGTGCCTATCAAATAATAAATCTAACAAATCCTTCTAACTATGTAGTAGGGTAAGTCAGAGTCGATCCCACAGAGACAAACGTATCAATCACTAGTTGTTTCTGATTTAATTCGGCTAAGCAAGTAACACAATAAATATTGAGAGATTATTAAACTAATTTTATACTAAAGAGAATTGTGTTTGTATTAATCAAATATTAAAAACATCCAGAATTAAGTATCCCCACTAGCGTGAATCAATGCAATTACGATTTCCCGTCCCAATTAATCATGTACTACTCAAGAGGAAAGATGCGCCCTATAAATACCAATAACCTCTCTCGAGTATTAATGGCTTCTCTAACTTACAATCAAACCTATTCTCATGGTATCATGCAATTTAGAGACATTAAACACGGCATCCTAACTTCCTAACAATTCGTTCTACCTATTCTCATGGAGAATTTCATGTTCTTATTGGATAAATCACAACCATCTAAATCCAACTCTCGCTGATAATTAGATATTGGCTCAAACAATACACATAATCACGTCTGACATGTAATTGCTAATTAAAACAACTCAATAAGCAAGAGCAATTATCATAACCAAATTGGGGGAATTGGGAAAATCATGCACCAATCATAACTAGTGTTCAACTTAACCCTAGATTAATAATCTACTCACTCATAATTGAATTAACAAAACAAGAATAATTAATTGAACACATAATTGTAAGAATAGAAGAAAAACCTTTAATCTTCGATCTTGAAGAAAATAATTAATCTCCCCAAAAGTCTCCAGAAGAAAGAGTTACAAAAGTTCTCCTGTCTCTCTCTCTCTGTGTATCTATACGTACGTCTGTCTATCTACTATCATAATCTCTAATGTTTTATATGTCTCTAATAAAAATATTTTACAAGTACGTTTCCTAAACTGAATAGATTTCCCATGAAAATTCGTAGTTGACTCTTCCCAAGTAATTCTGGGCCGCTCCAATTGTAATATGACATCTGGACCATCTTAGAATGATAGAAAATTTAATTATCTTCGCGTGGGCAGTTGAATCACCCAATTCTGACTTGTAGAACTCGAGATATGGCCAAAATAGTGAATTGCGCGCGTGCAGCCCAACAAATCCGAATTTCCTTCTAATAAATCTCCAAATTAAGCTCTTATTCTCCAATCCTTCCAAGTTTAGAATTTCCTTGCTTCCTACAATAAAACATTAAAATCTATTAAATAAAAATCCAATTAAATGCAAAATATAATAAATATGAGGAATATAATCATATAAAATATATATAAATATACACTCTATCAAACATCCCCACACTTAGCATTTGCACGTCCTCGGGCAAAATAAAGAAATAAAAACTATCCTAACTAACTAACAAACATCACTTTCGTAGATGACACGATTGCATTGAGCGTATGCAACAAGCCGTTAAACCCCTAGGCAGCCCTAGTAGGACGAGTTTTGTCTCGTGAGGGTTTATAGTGAATGTACCCACAAAATTCATCTAACCATGCAAAAGATCAATGCTAACACAACACCACACACACAAGTCCTCTCATGCCACATCAACTTAAGAATCAAAGCAAACATACGATGTCTTGGTGTCGAAAGTGCAAGTATTCACGTAGTCTACTCAACCAACATGCAGAAGGTCATAAAAATTCATGTCAAGTGTAAAAATCGTTGGTAATCATGCTAAGCCCACAAGAAACACATCTTTAAGTCTAAACCTGGGATCTCCTATGCCAAAACAAGTAATAACTCACCTTTCACTCAAAAACAAATATTCACTCAAGAACAAGGTTAAGTGTATCACTCAATTCCAACAAAATCATAAACACAACTTAACACTCGCAATCAATCTCACTCTCAACACAACATACATCACTGATGACAATCAAAAGGTCTTTATTCGGGTTGTAGCGTGGGCTAGGGACCAGGTATGTCAAGTAAAGCTAAAACAGGTTAATGTCAAAAGCTAGTACCCAACAATAATCATTAATCAATTCCCTTTCTATTAAAACAAATACTTCCCCACACTTGGATTTTTCAATATCCCTTATAATAACTTGACTAGTCGAATGAAAAAGGATCATACAAACATAAGAATGCTCTCAATTTTTTTTTTTTTTTTTTTTCTGTTTTTTTTTTTTTTTTTTCTTGAGAGCTAAAGAATAATCACAATGATCCAAAGATATTTTATGAATTTCGACTAGCAAGCATCAACCCAAAATTAATATTCCCCAAAAGTATGATCATCAATAACCCCCCCTTTTTATGAACACCTTATTACTCCCTTAAGCACGATACTAGCCTTTGACAATTTAGGTTCAAATTCAATGTAAGGCCAATAGAATAAAAAGGATAATGGCAAGTAATGTAGTGTGTCACCGAAAGAATAGGATTAAGCTCAAAGGGTTAACTAATTGATCATGTATAAAAGGTGTGGAAATATGGGAAATACGAGGTTATACCTAAGTGCCTTTATCATCTCATCATCAAGTAATGTCATGCATTTCAAGAAAGATCTCAAGTAAGTGCTAGCAATGTAAACAACATGTGGACACTCAAGCAAACGAAAGATCATGCAAAAGATATGCATATAGGCTCAAAACTCGCTTGGTGTGACAAAACATAATCAATCCCAGGTAACAAGACTCTCTAACGCACCTACTTGTACTCAAAGCATGGAAACCAAGTCATCTTGCACATATTCATGTCATTCTAATCACTTACCACATTCAATTAAGTCTACCAGTTTCAACTTGCTAGTGTAAGTGTGTGCACAAGAACAAAGCACGTCACTTCTCAATCAAAAGCATCCATAAACACCAGAATTCTACGCATGCATGGGTGTATCAAGCAAAATACAACAACTAATCAAATTGCATGGCTAGAATTATTTTTGGTATTTTTCAATTTTTTAATTTTTTTTTAATTTTATAATATATAATTTTTTTTTTTTTTTAATCATTGAGAACTCATCCCCACACTTAAGTGGTTCATTGTCCTCAATGAGCAAATATATAAAAGAAAAGAAAGAAAAAGATATACAAAAATAATATTCCTAAATAAAAATACAAAAATAATAAAGGGAAAAAAAAAAAACAATAAAGATACAAAGAAAGGTGAAAAATACTCCCCTAGTGCATAAGCATGAAGTGGCTTTTGAAAATATTGAAGTAACCGAACTGTCTGAGTCCTCATCCTCCTCGGTTGAATCTGGTGGAGAGTATTGCGTACGAGCTCCATAGACTGGCCACCTTGCCTGAATACTACAAAACCCCAATTTACAAGAACACAAATTCGTAATAAAAATTAGATTAGAGAAAAAAAATATGTACCAAATACGAATCAAAGAGGTGAACTTGCAATTAATTCCTCTTTAGAATTGAATTTTTAGAGATTTAAAAGAAATAGAAGAGGAATTGGATTTGTATGTATAGGTGGGTATATAAAAATAAAAATAAAAATAAAAATAAAATAATAATAATAATAATAATAAGAATAATTAATAATAATAAATAATAATAACAAAAATAATAATAAATACTAAATAGGAATAATAATAATAATAATAATAATAATAATAATAATAATAATAAATTAGAATTAGAAAAGAAATTGGTTTAGAATTTTGGAGAAAAGATGGGAGTTTTTGAAATTGAAATAGGAAAAGAATAGGTTTAGAATGGGGGTATAAAAAGAATGGGGGTGAGAAATAATTTTTATATATATATATAAACACACGGACAAACCAGGTGAAGATGCTGAGAAATAATTTTTTTTTTTTTTATTTTCAATCCACGCGCAACCTGCCAGCCGTGAGGGCAAACTGCCCCTATTCCAGTCACGCCACCGCAAGCTGCGCCACTAGGGGGCAAACTGCCTCACTTCCAGATGCGCAGACGCTACTTGCGTCTTAGGGCCGCAAGCTGCGTTCCTTCCAGACACGCATACGCAAGCTGCGTTATAGCGCCGCAGCTTGCCTCCATTCCAGTAACGCCGGGGCTAGCTGCGTTACAGCCCCGCAATTTGCCCGAAATTCTTTTTTTTTTTTTTTTTTTTTTTTTTTTTACAACAACAAAATTTTTTTTTTTTTTTTTTTACACTAATGCATGGGTTGCCTCCCACGAAGCGCATTTGTTTAATGTCGTTAGCCCGACACCGTCTCATCAATCATTCTGTAGAAGGGGAAGATAGCTGAATATTCACCTCCTCGTTAATTGGTTCACCAGCTCTATAGTGCTTTACTCTTTGCCCATTCACCTTGAATGACTCTCCATGGCTATTCATCAATTCAACTGCACCATATGGAAAAACCTTGCGTACCTTGAACGGACCCGACCACCTAGAACGAAGTTTTCCGGGAAAAAGTCTCAACCTTGAATTAAACAGAAGAACTAGCTCCCCTTCCTTGAATTCTCTTCGTAATAACCCTTTGTCATGCCACTTCTTTGTTTTCTCCTTGTAAAGCTTAGAACTTTCATAAGCCTCAAAACGAAGCTCATCTAGCTCATTAAGTTGTAGAAGTCTCTTCTCACCCGCTGCTAACATATCAAAATTCAGACCTTTGATAGCCCAAAATGCACGGTGCTCTAACTCAACGGGAAGATGACATGCTTTTCTATAAACCAATCTATACGGAGTTGTCCCAATAGGTGTCTTAAACGCAGTTCTATAAGCCCAAAGTGCATCATCAAGCTTCATAGACCAATCCTTCCTTGATTTTGCGACTGTCTTTTCCAAGATATTCTTTATTTCACGGTTAGAGATCTCCACCTGACCACTGGTTTGGGGATGATAAGAAAGTCCCACCTTATGATAAACTCCATATTTCTTCAACATAGCTTCAAAACGATTTTCGAGAAAATGCTTTCCTCCATCGCTAATTAAAATCCTTGGCACTCCAAATCTAGGAAAAATCGTCTTCTTAAAGAATTTGCTCACAACACGAGCATCATTAGTGGGTGATGCAATGGCTTCAACCCATTTTGAGACGTAATCCACAGCTACCAAGATATACCTGTTCTTAAAAGATGGAGGGAATGGTCCCATGAAATCTACTCCCCAAACATCAAAAAGCTCCACTTCAAGAATGCTATTGAGGGGCATCTCATTGCGTCTTGAAATATTTCCAGTTCTTTGACAACGATCACAAGAATGAACATATTGGTGGACATCTTTAAAAAGAGTTGGCCAATAAAAACCGCACTGAAGAATCTTTGCAGCAGTTTTTGTAGTACTTGCATGACCACCACTTGGCAAATCGTGACAATGTGAGATTATAGAGGCAATCTCATTATACGGAACACATCTTCTAATGACTCCATCAGCACAAGATTTATAGAGAAAAGGATCATCCCAAAAGTGCTTCCTCACATCATAGAAAAATTTCTTCTTTTGCTGCGACGAGTAACCATGAGGAACAGTTCCACTAGCTAAGAAATTAGCTATGTCAGCATACCAAGGAACCTCTAGACTTGCAAGAGAAAGTAGATGATCGTCAGGAAAAGAATCATCAATTGGAGTAGATTTACCATCTTCCTCATCAAGAGTAAGGCGTGAAAGATGATCAGCAACCACGTTCTCAGCCCCTTTCTTATCTTTAATCTCTAAGTCAAATTCTTGGAGAAGCAAAATCCAACGAATCAGGCGAGGTTTAGCATCCTTCTTACTCATCAAATATCTCAAAGCTGCATGATCAGTGTGAACAATAACTTTCGAACCAACGAGATAAGATCGAAATTTTTCCATAGAATACACCACTGCTAGCAATTCTTTCTCCGTTGTTGCATACTTAATCTGAGCCCCATCCAAGGTCTTGCTTGTGTAGTATATAGCATGTAGCTTTCCATCTTTCCTTTGGCCTAGGACTGCACCAATAGCTTGATCACTAGCATCACACATGATCTCAAAAGGTAGACTCCAATCCGGTGGTTGTATAATTGGAGCAGAGACAAGAGCTTTCTTCAATGTTTCAAAAGCCTCAACACAAGCATCAGTGAACACAAAAGGTACCTCCTTACCCAAAAGCTCGGTAAGAGGTCGAGCAATCTTCGAAAAATCTTTTATGAAGCGGCGATAGAATCCAGCATGACCAAGAAAACTTCTTATCCCCTTGAATGAAGTTGGGTGTGGTAAGCGCTCAACAACCTCGACCTTGGCTTTATCAACTTCAATGCCTCTCTTCGAAACAACATGACCCAGAACAACTCCCTCTTGTACCATAAAGTGACATTTTTCCCAATTGAGAATGAGATTAACTTCTTGACATCTATGAAGCACCTTCTCCAAGTTATGTAAGCAGACCCCAAAAGAAATTCCACCAACTGAGAAGTCATCCATAAAAACCTCCATAATGTCTTCAATGAAATCTGAGAAAATTGCCATCATACATCTCTGAAAAGTGGGAGGAGCACAACATAGACCAAACGGCATTCTGCGGTATGCAAATGTACCATAGGGACATGTGAAAGTCGTCTTTTCTTGATCATTTGGATGGATAGGAATCTGTAAGAAGCCTGAATATCCATCTAAAAAGCAGAAGTAAGAATGTTTCGCCAACCTTTCAAGCATTTGATCAATAAAAGGGAGCGGAAAATGATCTTTCCTTGTGGCCTTATTCAATTTCCGATAATCAATGCACATTCGCCACCCTGTCACAGTTCTAGTAGAAATCAACTCACCCTTATCATTCTTCACAACGGTCATTCCTCCTTTCTTTGGAACAACATGCACAGGACTAACCCACTTGCTGTCAGAGATAGGATAGATTATACCTGCATCAAGAAGTTTTAAAACCTCCTTTTTGACCACCTCCATCATATTAGGATTGAGTCTCCGTTGAGGCTCAATAGAAGAAGCTTGCTCATCTTCCAGAATAATCTTATGCATGCAGAATGATGGATTAATGCCCTTGATATCATCAATGGAATACCCAATAACATTTTTGTATTTCCTTAGGACAGTGAGCAATTGCTCAATTTGAATGTCATCAAGCTCAGAATTAACAATAATAGGATATGATTCATTAGGGCCCATAAACACATATTTCAAAGATGCAGGTAATGGTTTCAGTTCTACCTTAGGAGGCGTGGAACTCTCCTTAACTTCCTCATGATGTAGCACATTAGAATGTTCATGCTTATATGTAGGTGCTGCATCTAAAAGCTTCTCGTAACCCTGACACTCTCCATTTTCTTCATCAACATTACCCTCAAGAACAGCTTGAAGTGGATCCTCAGATAAAAGAATTTTGGCTTTCATGTCGATCACTTCCTCTAGTGCATCCACCCTATTTACAAACTCATCCGTAGAAGGATGTCCCATTGTACTTTGCAGTTTGAATTCCATCTTCTCTTCGCCTACTTCGAAAGAAATTCTTCCATTTTTCATGTCAATGATAGCTCCAGCTGTTGCTAAGAAAGGCCTCCCAAGAATGATAGGAATATTTGCATCTTCTTCCATTTCCATGACAACAAAATCACATGGAATATAAAACTTTCCTACCTTAAGGGGCACATCTTCAAGAATTCCAAGTGGAAATTTCACACTTCTGTCTGCCAGTTGTAGAGAGATACGTGTGGGTTTTAGTTCACCCATCTGAAGCTGTTCACAAATCGATAAAGGCATCAAACTGACACTTGCTCCAAGATCACACAAAGCCCTTTTTATTTCGACATCCCCAAGCTGAACAGGAATAGAGTAGCTACCTGGATCTGCTAACTTCTTTGGAAGATCATTTTGCAAGATGGCACTGCACTCTGCCGTTAATGAGATGGTAGAGCTTTCTTCAATTTTTCTCTTCCTTGACAAAATATCTTTCAGGAATTTTGCATAAGATGGCATCTCAGTGATAGCATCCATGAATGGGATATTGATATGTAACTTCTGCAAAATTTCAAGGAACTTACCATACTTCTTCTCTAGCTTCGCTTGTGCCAACCTTTGTGGAAAAGGAACAGGCGGCACATATGGTTTGAGAGGAACAGCTTCTGATTCTTTCTTTTCTTTTTCCACGATCTCTGGTTCTATCGGTTTCTCAGTTGCAATCTCCTCTTCACCTTCCTTAGCATTCACAACATTTTTGCTCACATTCAATTCTGGCTCCTTCAATTCTTTACCACTTCTCAAAGTTATAGCATTGATATGGCCCCTTGACGGTTGCTCAGTTTGACCAGGAAGTTGGCCTGAAGACTTATTAAGTTGGCTCAACTGTTGAGAAATTTGAGTGATCGTGTTCTCCATCATTTTGTTGTGAGCCTTTATCTCATTGATGCTTGAATCGAAGTGCTCATTCTTCTTTGATTGAGTAGAGATAAATCCTTCCATAAGACTTTCCAAGTTGGATTTTTGTGGCTGAGCTTGCTGAAAACCAGGAGGCTGAGTAAAATTATTTTGTGAAGATTGTCCTTGACCCTGATTGTTCCTGTAAGAGAAATTTGGATGATCTCTCCAACCTGGATTGTACGTGTTGGAGTAAGGATTATACTGCGGCCTTTGATTCTGATTGTAAAGAGCATTAGCTTGCTCAACTGCTATTCCAGAAGGATTGTATTGACAAGCAAGTTTGGTGTGTCCAACAACACCACATATCTCACATGAAGCAACAGTAGATGAAGTGCTTCTGGAATCCAATTGCTCAATCTTTTTGACCATAGCCTGCATAGTAGTGTTCAACATGGTTAGAGCATCAACATCATACTTACCACCTTTCTTAGGATGATTTCGATCACTGTATGGATAATTATCATTAGACGCTATCTCGTCTAACAAAACTTTCGCATCCTCAGTACTCTTCTTCATAATAGAACCACCAGAAGAAGCATCAACAAAGTTTCGAAACTCTTGTGTCAACCCATTATAGAATGTTTGGATCAACAACCAGTCAGGAATTCCATGGTGAGGGCATTGTCTTTGAAGTCGCTTAAATTTTCTCCAAGCATCATGAAGTGACTCGTCATCATCTTGACGGAAATTAGAGATCTCATTCCGGAGCTTAGAGGTCTTCTTCTGACTGAAGAATTTTAGTAGAAAAGCCTTCGCAAGACTATCCCAAGTAGTGAATGTATTTGGTCCTTCATCTTTCAACCAATCTTTTGCTGTATCACGAAGAGAGAATGGAAATAAGCGCAGCTTTATAGCATCATCACTAACATTGGTCAGCTTTATTGTATCACACTTTTCAAGAAAACTCTCAAGATGATCAACAGGATTTTCAGTGGACAATCCCGCGAAAGAATCATTGGAGATGAATTGGATGAACTGAGGCTTGAGCTCAAAGTGTGTAGCTGTGACTGCTGGTCTGACAATACTGGAGAGTACACCTGTAGCATCTGGCATACCATGCTCCCTGAGAGCTTTAGCTGTTGTATCAGTCATAATTTCCTTATCCTTGTTTTTCCTTCGCTTGCCTGCTTGCCTTCTTGCTGTAGCTTCAATTTCAGGATCAATTTCAATTAAGTTTTCAGTACCTGAACTTCGAGTGTGCATGCAACAAGAGAACTAGAAACGATGATCAATTAACAAGGGAATAATAGCCGAAGCAACTCAACTAAAATACTTAGCTAAATCAATTCAAAATTAACTAATCTAACACTGCTTTGTCCCCGGCAGCGGCGCCAAAAATTTGACAAGGCCGTCGCGTGCCTATCAAATAATAAATCTAACAAATCCTTCTAACTATGTAGTAGGGTAAGTCAGAGTCGATCCCACAGAGACAAACGTATCAATCACTAGTTGTTTCTGATTTAATTCGGCTAAGCAAGTAACACAATAAATATTGAGAGATTATTAAACTAATTTTATACTAAAGAGAATTGTGTTTGTATTAATCAAATATTAAAAACATCCAGAATTAAGTATCCCCACTAGCGTGAATCAATGCAATTACGATTTCCCGTCCCAATTAATCATGTACTACTCAAGAGGAAAGATGCGCCCTATAAATACCAATAACCTCTCTCGAGTATTAATGGCTTCTCTAACTTACAATCAAACCTATTCTCATGGTATCATGCAATTTAGAGACATTAAACACGGCATCCTAACTTCCTAACAATTCGTTCTACCTATTCTCATGGAGAATTTCATGTTCTTATTGGATAAATCACAACCATCTAAATCCAACTCTCGCTGATAATTAGATATTGGCTCAAACAATACACATAATCACGTCTGACATGTAATTGCTAATTAAAACAACTCAATAAGCAAGAGCAATTATCATAACCAAATTGGGGGAATTGGGAAAATCATGCACCAATCATAACTAGGGTTCAACTTAACCCTAGATTAATAATCTACTCACTCATAATTGAATTAACAAAACAAGAATAATTAATTGAACACATAATTGTAAGAATAGAAGAAAAACCTTTAATCTTCGATCTTGAAGAAAATAATTAATCTCCCCAAAAGTCTCCAGAAGAAAGAGTTACAAAAGTTCTCCTGTCTCTCTCTCTCTGTGTATCTATACGTACGTCTGTCTATCTACTATCATAATCTCTAATGTTTTATATGTCTCTAATAAAAATATTTTACAAGTACGTTTCCTAAACTGAATAGATTTCCCATGAAAATTCGTAGTTGACTCTTCCCAAGTAATTCTGGGCCGCTCCAATTGTAATATGACATCTGGACCATCTTAGAATGATAGAAAATTTAATTATCTTCGCGTGGGCAGTTGAATCACCCAATTCTGACTTGTAGAACTCGAGATATGGCCAAAATAGTGAATTGCGCGCGTGCAGCCCAACAAATCCGAATTTCCTTCTAATAAATCTCCAAATTAAGCTCTTATTCTCCAATCCTTCCAAGTTTAGAATTTCCTTGCTTCCTACAATAAAACATTAAAATCTATTAAATAAAAATCCAATTAAATGCAAAATATAATAAATATGAGGAATATAATCATATAAAATATATATAAATATACACTCTATCAGTATACATGGGTGGAATTTCTGGCATCAAAAGATGAGGCTCCACAAGTAATCAATGAGCACATAAAGAAAGTTGACAAGGAAGCAAAGGCCAATAATGCAAGTGTGATTGCACTGAGAAGTGATAATGGAACAGAGTTCAAAAATGCCATGCTTGAAGCATTCTGCAAAGAGAATGGGATTTCTCAGCAATTCTCAGCTCCAAGGACTCCACAACAAAATGGAGTTGTTGAGAGAAAGAATAGAACTCTAATTGAGGCTGCTAGAATAATGTTACTTGATGCAAAGATGCCTACATGTTTTTGGGCTAAGACTGTGAGCACTGCATGCTATATCCAGAACAGAACCCTCATCAACAAAAACACTGGAAAGACACCCTACAATTTGATGACTGGAAAGAAGCCTACTCTAAATTATGTTCATACTTTTGGAAGCAAATGCTTTGTATTGAAGGATAACTCTGAATATGTTGGTAAGTTTGATGCAAAGGCATTTGAAGGAATTTTTCTTGGCTACTCTGTGGAAAGAATTGCATACAAAGTTTATGTCATCAGTCAAAAGAAAATTATGGAAAGCACAGATGTGACATTTGATGACAGCAAACTACCTGGACTAGAAGAAGCCAATGATGAAGATAAAGATCCATTGAAGTTTGATAATCTAGATGATTCTGATGAAGAGACTGAAACTGAAGTTGAAACTCAAGTTCAACAGACTCAAGTGAATGATAATACAAGAGAAGAATTTGTGCCAATCAACAGTGGAGAAACTAGCATCCAAGACACATCTGTGAGTAGTGGCAACCTCATAGGGGGAGGAAATCAGGATGATCATGATTTGGATGATGAAGCTACATCAAGAATGAGAAATCAGGATGAGCACTCAAGGAAATGGGATAGATCACACACTGCAGAGCAAATAATTGGAGATCTTAATGCAGGAGTAAGGACTAGGAGAGCAACTCAGAATGAGTGTCTCTATGGATGTTTCCTATCTCAGGTTGAGCCTAAGAAACTTGATGATGCACTGTTGGATCCAGATTGGATTATTGCCATGCAAGAGGAGCTGAATCAATTTGAAAGGAACAAAGTATGGGAACTTGTGCCTGCACCAAAGAATAGAACCATTGTTGGAACAAAATGGGTTCTGAAGAATAAGATGGATGAAGATGGTGTAATAGTAAGAAACAAAGCAAGGTTGGTTGCAAAAGGATACTCTCAACAGGAAGGCATTGATTATAATGAGACATTTACCCCTGTTGCTAGATTGGAAGCCATCAGAATATTCTTGGCATTTGCTGCTCACTCAAACTTTAAAGTTTATCAAATGGATGTCAAGAGTGCATTTCTGAATGAAGAGTTGGAAGAAGAAGTTTATGTGCAACAACCACCTGGCTTTGAGGATCCATACTTCTCAGAATTTGTCTACAAACTGCTTAAGGCACTGTATGGACTTAAGCAGGCTCCAAGGGCATGGTATGATACTTTATCACAATTTCCTCTTGAAAATCAATTCACTAGAGGCACCTTGGACAAGACACTGTTTTACAAGAAGCATGGTGATGATATTATCCTAGTTCAGATTTATGTGGATGATATCATTTTTGGCTCTATAAATGAGAAGCTGTGTGAGAAATTCTCTAAACTCATGCAGAGCAGATATGAGATGAGTATGATGGGAGAGTTGACATTCTTTCTAGGGTTGCAAGTCAGTCAAAGGAAGGATGGTATCTTTATCAGTCAGACCAAGTACATCAAGGATTTATTGAAGAAGTTTGACTTAGAAGACTGCTCACCTGCAAAGACACCCATGGCCACTGCCACTAAATTGGATGAAGATGCTAAAAGCAAGAAAGTAGATATCTCAATCTACAGAGGCATGGTTGGTTCTCTACTCTACCTCACTGCAAGTAGGCCAGCCATCATGTTTGCTACATGCTTGTGTGCAAGGTTTCAGTCAAATCCAAAAGAATCACATTTGATTGCTATAAAAAGGATTTTTAAATATCTGAAGGGCACTCCAAACTTGGGTTTATGGTATCCTAAGGACACAGGGTTCAATCTGGTTGGTTATTCTGATGCTGATTATGATGGATGCAGAGTGGATAGGAAAAGCACCTCAGGTAGCTGCCAGTTTCTTGGACAAAGGTTAGTCTCTTGGTATAGCAAGAAACAACAATCTGTGTCAACTTCTACAGCTGAGGCTGAATACATAGCTGCTGGAAGTTACTGTGCTCAAGTGCTTTGGATTAGAAATCAACTTAGAGATTATGGACTTGTGTTGGAAAGAATTCCAATCATGTGTGACAACACAAGTGCAATCTCTATAGTTGCCAATCCTGTCAATCATTCTAGGACAAAGCACATTGACATCAGATATCATTTCATTAGAGAACATTGATAAGTGGATTTTTATCCACTTGGAACGCCTTATTTCGACTTAAATTGATAGCTTTGTTCTCAAGTATTTGTGTTTTTTTAATATGTTTTGTGAGAAATTGTGCAGGATGTATTCCAGGTGTGGATATTGCTTTTAGGAGGTGATATATGATATGTAGTGTCAAGAAGATCAAGTGTGGAGTTGCAATCAATAGCAGAAGAAGCAATCAGCAAAATGCAGTCTGTCAGCATGCCTTGGGCGCGGGCGCGCGGAGAGAAGAAGGAACTGGGCGCGGGCGCGCGGGATGAATTGGCTGGCAGAGTTGCGCGCGCGGGCGCGGTGGCTGTAGCTTTGGCTGCGCGCGGCCGCGCGGGGGACGGCAGAAAGTTCCTGGAATCGTATTTTAATTAGGAAATTGCCGTTTTCTTCTCCTAATTCAGATAGCAATTGTTGTGGACGATTTGAAGCTTCTGGAATTCAACTTAAATAAGGGAATTGCAATTCTATTACAATTAAAGATGGAAAATTACCGGAATTCTATCCTATTTCAAATACGGTAATCGCTTGGTCAAGGAGGCACTTGGGGGCTATAAATACACACCTTGGGGCACAGAAAAATAACAATCTACACATCCTACACACATAATTCGTTCAGAGCAAGAAGGGAGAGAAGCCAAGGCGAGGATCGTGACAACAAGAAGATCTAGACATAGTTTTCTTGTATTCCTTTGTTAGGCGTATCTTGTGGATGCTCATTACTTTTCCGGATTTGTTCGCTACACCTTATTTTATTATTGATTTATTCATCATCTTCTTTATCTTGTTTACTACCATGCTTTCATCAAATCCCATGGTGACGAGAGGTTCGATTATGAACTAATCGTTATCGTGGGGTCCTAGTGGATTTATCTATGTAGCTTAGTAGTTTGCATGCCTTAGAGATTTATGTGTGGTGAATTATTGATATCCTTGTATGGTTATGCTTATTGAATTTAGGTGCGTCGCGAACATCTAATTTGTTAATCTCTTGCTAAACGAGAGTGGATCTTGAGATTTAGAACTTGCCATGCTAGCATAGGATAGGTTGATGTAATCATCATGATTTGTGGCATGAATAGAGATATTATGCTACCCTATGTGATCTAAGTGAATAACTTGTGCTTCAACCTTTATGTTTTCAAATTCTATAGAGATATAGGGTCTAAACATAATAGGTGACTATTCATCTTCTATCTTTTGTGGATGTATGCTTAGATTGGTACTAGTATACCGAGAGGTAACTTTTACTCTTTTCGTGTTGTTCGATCAGATATCATAACCATCGCATGTTTTAATCAAAGGCTGCAACTCTAAGTGAAGTAGATAATGAAACTAGGATTCCATGTTTATTCTCATATAAGTAATTCGATTTTAATTTTTGTCAATTAGTTAATTCTTAATTTTATAATTTGCATCTTAGCTTAATTTAGGTAATCAAAACCATATTTGTTATTTTTCTTAGCAGTGAATTAAAACCATACATTGTTGCATAGGCATATTTACTGAATTGAACACCATTCTAGATCTCTGTGGGAACGAACTTGATTTAATCATATATTACTTGTGACTACGTGCGCTTGCGTAAATTTAGCATAACAAGTTTTTGGCGCCGCTGCCGGGGATCATCGGTGTTTTTATTTCAGTTTATGTGTTTGTCAATAGTGGTCGTTAGCGTTCACTGACTCAGATTCTTACTTAGTTTGTTTGTTTCGTGGTGTTTCAGGTACTTGAGTTTGTATGCAAACACGTTCGCAAGCTCGATTACTTAAACTGGCAGAAGACGATCTTGTTGAGAATATAGAGAATAAGGAAGAGGAGACTGAAACTACAGTAGCAATGGCAGATGCAGCAGCAGCTAAGGCTTTGAAGGACTATTCTCAGCCGAAACTCAATGATATTCAATCTAGCATTATTAGGCCAGCTATTGCAGCTAACAACTTTGAGATCAGGCCGGGCACAATTCAGATGGTGCAGAATTCAGTCCAGTTTGGGGGAGCTACTACAGAGGATCCAAACATGCATGTTCGGGACTTTATCGAAATCTGCGACACTTTCAAGTGTAATGGTGTGACGGATGATGCTATCAGGTTGAGGCTTTTCCCATTCTCTCTGAGGGATAAGGCTAAGAGCTGGCTACACTCTCTACCACCTGGTTCCATTACTACATGGGAAGATCTTGCTCAGAAGTTCCTTACTAAATTCTTTCCTATGGCGAAAACTGCAGCAATAAGGAACCAGTTAACTCAATTCCAACAACAATCTGGCGAGTCCTTGTGTGAGGCTTGGGAACGCTACAAGGAGATGCTAAGGAAGTGTCCTCATCATGGCATGCCTGATTGGATGGTTATCAATGGATTCTACAATGGGTTGGGAGCACAATCTAGACCTTTGCTAGATGCAGCATCAGGTGGAGCTTTGTGGGCAAAGAGCTATGATGAAGCTTATGAACTTATTGAGATGATGGCTGCTAATGAATATCAGAATCCAACCCAGAGACTTTCTCAAGGCAAGGTAGCAGGAGTTTTGGAAGTAGATACAGCTTCAATGATTACGGCTCAGTTGAAGGCTCTTGCTATGAAGGTGGATTCTCTTGCTAATTATGGAGTTCAGCAGGTGGCTAGTGTTTGTGAGTTATGTGCGGGCGCACATGAGACGAGTCAATGTGCTATCTCTTCTGAATCAGCACAGTTCGTGAGTAATTTCCAGAGACCTGCTGTACCGGTTCCAGCCACTTATCATCCTAATAATAGGAATCATCCTAACTTCAGCTGGAGCAACAATCAGAATACTCAACAATCTTATCAGCAAGCGAAGCCGTATAATCAAGGCTATCAACAACCTTATAGGGCACCATATCAACCCCCAGGATTTCAGCAGCAAACCCAGGTTCATGCAGGGCAATCATCTAATGATAAATCTGATGAGATGTGGATAGCATTAAAGAACTTACAAGCTGGCCAGAAGCTCTTGGAAACTCAGATAGGACAGATTGCAAGTGCCTTATTTAGTAGGCCACAAGGAACTCTTCCTAGTGATACAGAGACTAATCCAGGTAGAAGGGAAAGCAAGGAACAGGTCAATGCAGTTACTTTGAGATCTGGAAAAGTCACGAGTGATCCTAAATCAGCAACTGAAGAAGATAAAGATGTTCAGAATCAGCAGGTTGAAAAATCTGCAGTGCCAGAAATTGAGAAATCTGATTTAGTGGCTGATCAGCTAGATGGTGAGAAGAGCAAGAAACCTGTTGGAAAGTCTAATCCGGAGCAATCTTCAATGAATAATCAGATTTATCCACCTCCGCCATTTCCTGGACGCTTGAAGAAGAGTCAAGAGAAACAGTTTCAGAAATTTATGGAGGTCTTCAAGAAACTATCCATTAACATTCCTTTTGTTGAAGCGTTGGAGCAGATGCCGAGATATGCAAAGTTCATGAAGGATATTTTGTCACGGAAGAGAAGGTTGGAAGATTTTGAAATAGTGGCATTAACGGAGGAGTGTAGTGCTGTTCTGCAACAGAAGTTGCCACCTAAACTGAAAGATCCGGGAAGTTTCACTATTCCATGTACTATTGGCAACCTTTCATTCGGCAAATGTTTATGTGATTTGGGAGCTAGCATCAATCTCATGCCCTTGTCTGTTTTCAAGCAACTTGGTTTACCGGAGCCGAAGCCAACTAACATCTCTTTGCAGTTGGCTGATAGGACGATCACTTATCCGAGGGGTATAGTAGAGGATGTTTTGGTAAAAGTTGATAAGTTCATCTTCCCAGCTGATTTTGTGATCTTGGATTTCGAAGAAGATAAGAAGATTCCCATAATCTTGGGAAGACCGTTCTTGGCTACAGGAAAGACTTTGATCGATGTGCAGAAAGGAGAGCTTACAATGAGGGTGCAAGATCAGAGTGTCACCTTTAATGTGTTCAAGGCCATGAAATTTCCGACAGATGATGAAGAGTGTTGTAGTGTGGAAACGGTTGATACGGGTCAGAAAAAGAAGTTGGATCAGTTGTTGAGTGAAAAGTCGGACACACACTTGCTCAAACATCACATCACTGATTCCATTGATAGTTCTTCAGTTCGAGATCTCTCGAATGTCAAGCTTGGAAAACTTCCATCCCATTTGAAATATGTCCTTCTGAATGATGAGTTGGTGATTTTTAAAGTGTGTTCAGATAATGTGTTAAGAAGGTGGATCATGGATGATGAGGTAGAGGAGTGTTCTTCTCAATCAACTGGGAAGCAAAAGCACTTTAGAGGTGTGAAGAAGAAAAAGAAAAAGTCGGTTGGAGGAAGGGTCAAAGTGAAGTGTGATTTAGAGAAGATGTGGGAAGATAGCAAGAAGGTTGTCAGACAATGGGTGAATGGTCCTTCTGCTAGAGACAAGTCGAATGCAATCTTCAAGCCACCATGATTTGAATCATATTTGTCCGGCTAAATGACGTTAACGACAGCGCTTCGTGGGAGGCAACCCACGTGTTTCGGTATTTTTAGGTATGTTTTCTGCGATCCCTCGTATTTACTTCCATTCAATGCGGACATTGAATCTTTCAAGTTTGGGGGTTGCGTAGTTTATGTGTAGTATTTATGTGTTCATGTAGGATATCATGCTTTGCATATTAGTTGTAAGTCATGCATTTTATGTTCGTATTATCTATGTTTGTTTCATATAGGACATTTTGTTTTATTTTTCGTATATCATGTGAGTTTTCATTTAGTTGCATTTGCATGGCATGCATTTTTCATGATCCCTTAAAATGAGCTGATTCTGATTGATAGGTAGATGTTGATTTGAGTGTGATGATAATGAGTAGAGGGCTGATTTATAGTTCCTAGGTAATTGACTTGCATGTTCAGGAACAAAATTTTTACACAGTCTCATTGGGGTACTTTTGGGGGTAGGTTGGAGTCATGCATGTTGGATGTTTTGAGATTTAATTACTTGTTTATTCTTAGAATTTTCGTTATTCCCTTTATAGCATAGGAACATTAAAGTCTGAGTTTGGGGGAAAACAGGAATTTCATGCTAGTTGTTAATAGTTGTTAATAATGGCTAGGTGTCAATTGGCTAGTAGCCAGCTCATATTTATATGAGTAGTCTAGGGTTGGGAATGAGAAAGGCTCATTCCAGATTGCGTAAAAAAAAAAAAAAAATCAGAAAAAAAAAAGAAAAAAAAAAGGAAAAAAAAAAAAAAAAAAGAGTCAAGTTTTGTTTGTTTATATGCAAAATTAACCAGAGTGAGCTCTTTAATACTCGAGTTATTAAGTCCGAGGGGACTTAGTCCTAGTGACCTAAGGCTTTTATAGTCTGGGATCCTGCTGACCCAACACTCGCTACATGGGTATTATTGTATAAGCCTTTAGGGGTCTCATTCATTGCACGGTTAAATAAGCATGCGTATTGTATATGTAGTGTCGTAGCATAGTAATAAAGCATGAGTTTCTGTCTACCTTGGATAAGGGTGGAGGTGTTCTTAGGTTATGGAGTGTCTACAGTCTATTCTAGTTATAAACCTGTGATTGTCTTGACGGAAAGCATGTATGATTTTTGACCTATTTCTGGGGGTATTTCTGATGAGCATTGCACACACGCACGTTTCTGTAATGTACTGTTAGTATACGGGGACTTAGTCGAGCTCTGCTTGGATTTGTTGCATTCGTTGAGATATTTGCTTGTTAGTTGGTTTTGGTGAGTTAGAAGGGGATCTTGCATTTTCATATTAGTTGCATTCATGCATTGCATTGCATTAGGTTAAATGGATTTTGTGGGTACATTCGCTATAGGCCCTCACGAGACCTTACTCGTCCACTAGGGCTGCCTAGGGGTTTAAAGGGCTTGTTGCATATGCCAAATGCAACCGTGATCACCTACGGAAGTGGTACTAGCTAGTTGTATATATTTTTGTTGTTTATGCTTGAGGACAAGCATCGGTTTAAGTTTGGGGGTGTGATAAGTGGATTTTTATCCACTTGGAACGCCTTATTTCGACTTAAATTGATAGCTTTGTTCTCAAGTATTTGTGTTTTTTTAATATGTTTTGTGAGAAATTGTGCAGGATGTATTCCAGGTGTGGATATTGCTTTTAGGAGGTGATATATGATATGTAGTGTCAAGAAGATCAAGTGTGGAGTTGCAATCAATAGCAGAAGAAGCAATCAGCAAAATGCAGTCTGTCAGCATGCCTTGGGCGCGGGCGCGCGGAGAGAAGAAGGAACTGGGCGCGGGCGCGCGGGATGAATTGGCTGGCAGAGTTGCGCGCGCGGGCGCGGTGGCTGTAGCTTTGGCTGCGCGCGGCCGCGCGGGGGACGGCAGAAAGTTCCTGGAATCGTATTTTAATTAGGAAATTGCCGTTTTCTTCTCCTAATTCAGATAGCAATTGTTGTGGACGATTTGAAGCTTCTGGAATTCAACTTAAATAAGGGAATTGCAATTCTATTACAATTAAAGATGGAAAATTACCGGAATTCTATCCTATTTCAAATACGGTAATCGCTTGGTCAAGGAGGCACTTGGGGGCTATAAATACACACCTTGGGGCACAGAAAAATAACAATCTACACATCCTACACACATAATTCGTTCAGAGCAAGAAGGGAGAGAAGCCAAGGCGAGGATCGTGACAACAAGAAGATCTAGACATAGTTTTCTTGTATTCCTTTGTTAGGCGTATCTTGTGGATGCTCATTACTTTTCCGGATTTGTTCGCTACACCTTATTTTATTATTGATTTATTCATCATCTTCTTTATCTTGTTTACTACCATGCTTTCATCAAATCCCATGGTGACGAGAGGTTCGATTATGAACTAATCGTTATCGTGGGGTCCTAGTGGATTTATCTATGTAGCTTAGTAGTTTGCATGCCTTAGAGATTTATGTGTGGTGAATTATTGATATCCTTGTATGGTTATGCTTATTGAATTTAGGTGCGTCGCGAACATCTAATTTGTTAATCTCTTGCTAAACGAGAGTGGATCTTGAGATTTAGAACTTGCCATGCTAGCATAGGATAGGTTGATGTAATCATCATGATTTGTGGCATGAATAGAGATATTATGCTACCCTATGTGATCTAAGTGAATAACTTGTGCTTCAACCTTTATGTTTTCAAATTCTATAGAGATATAGGGTCTAAACATAATAGGTGACTATTCATCTTCTATCTTTTGTGGATGTATGCTTAGATTGGTACTAGTATACCGAGAGGTAACTTTTACTCTTTTCGTGTTGTTCGATCAGATATCATAACCATCGCATGTTTTAATCAAAGGCTGCAACTCTAAGTGAAGTAGATAATGAAACTAGGATTCCATGTTTATTCTCATATAAGTAATTCGATTTTAATTTTTGTCAATTAGTTAATTCTTAATTTTATAATTTGCATCTTAGCTTAATTTAGGTAATCAAAACCATATTTGTTATTTTTCTTAGCAGTGAATTAAAACCATACATTGTTGCATAGGCATATTTACTGAATTGAACACCATTCTAGATCTCTGTGGGAACGAACTTGATTTAATCATATATTACTTGTGACTACGTGCGCTTGCGTAAATTTAGCATAACAAACATGCAACTAATGGAACCATTGAGTTGCATTATGTTTCTACAGATAAACAACTAGCTGATATATTCACTAAGCCATTAGATGAAGCCACCTTCACAAGGTTGGTTAGTGAGATTGGAATGCTGAATTCTTCAGATTCTGGCTAAGTGAATACAACATCTAGATTGTTGCAGCAGTAAACACTTACTTTATCTAAATTCTCAATATTTTTGGAGTAAGTGTTGGCTGAAATATGATTTATAAATATTTCAAATCTGTTGCATATTTGGAAAATCATATTTTCTTGTTAACTTGAAATTTCTATGAAATTTTGAGAAAATCACTGTTTAATTTGCTAGAATATTCTTGAATGAATATGGTTGGTAAATTTTAAAAGATAGTGAAAATTGAGTTTCTATGAGTAGAAGGAATAGTTCGATAAGTCAGACTTCTCGAATGGTTCATTTCAGTGTTAGTGGTCGACTTCTCTAACAAGCCCATTCAGGACACTCCTGAGTTCTCGATTAGTGTCTTTTAGAGAACTCGAACAGAGACATGAGTGAGTTCTCGAATAAGGTATTTAAGTTCTCTATTGATAGAGTTCTCGAATAGCATGTTTAAGTTCTCGAATCATTTGAAAAGGTTGATTTCTCGCTGAATTTTAACCGATTTTGGATTTTTATTCAAAATTCAGAATTACTCATAAAAACATATTTTTACCTAATTTAGATTTATTTCTAAGTTAGATAACTGCCAGCTGTGAGTTTCAACCTGCTTGAGTTCTCGAATAAGCCTTTTCTTGAGTTATCGAATAGTTGTGTTCTACTTCTCGAATGCCTGACTTGTCGATACAAAACATACATCTAGTTGACAATTCAAGTACTTCATACTTATACAATTTTACATCCATTCGATTCATTTCATTCGATTTCTCAAGCATCTAAACTCCCAAAACCTCTGAAAACCCTAACTGCCAAAAGCTAAATTTCTTCTTCAACCTTTACTTTTTCTTCTCTTCTCTATGTATCAATGGCAACAGTGAAGTTCAACACCAATTTTATCGCCCTAACCAGTGATGTTGAAGCACCCAATGCTAACTTCAAGTGCTTTGTAAAGTGGATGGCTGAATCATACATCAAGGATGCACTCTCTGCCAACCCAACACTGTATCTAGACATTCTGGAACAGTTTTGGGGAACTGCTATTGTGGAAGTTGTAGCCCTGGAAAGCGCATTAACTTCATACATAATCTACTGCAAGATTCAGGACCAAGAAATCACTATCACCACTGCAGACATGAATCAAGCACTGGGCCTACAACAAGAGTCATATGACATACTGGCCACGAATGCAGAGTTAGAAGAATTCTTTGAGTTCATCAACTACTCAGATGGGATCAATCTTGGAAAATTAAACAGGAAGAATCTGAGAAAGGAGTGGAGCTATGTGTTTGCAACTCTTCTTCAAGTCTTCACTGCCAGGAAATCAAGCTTTGATCAAATCAGTGTACATGCGCAACAAATTGGCTATGCACTGGCCTATGGAAAGAAGATAGATGTTGGTCGAATCATCCTACAAGAGCTGTATGAGAGACTTGGTAAGAACACAACCAAGAGAGGTACTGACATTTTCTTCCCTCGCTTTATTCAATCTGTTCTTAATTTTAAAAATGCTCAATTGATTGAACTGCCTGGGATAGATAGAAATAGAATAGGCTATCCTAAATCCATGACCAAATTCATTTTTGGTAATTTGGAGACTAGGAATGATGTGGATGTAAGACTTAACATAACTCCCCATATGGAGAGTTTGTTTAGGACTTACCCCCACAACATGCCAACATTTGACTCAAAGTCACAGTTAGCACAACCCAAGCAAGTAGAACAAAATGCTAACCCAGGGCTTGCTAACCAACCCTCTCAACCAAACACTCTACCACACAGTGAGCCAACTGCATCATCCTCTCAAAAGGGTGATGTTAGTAAAAAGAAGAGAAAGGAGGTAATGTCTGCACCTTTGAACATACTATCTGAAGCAGCATTGGCTGTGGAATTAGGTCTAGGTGGTGAGGAACCTGAGTCACCCTTACAAAGGCCAAAGAAGAAGAAAACTAAAACCACCTCTTCAGTCACACAAATGGCTGAAGTTGTAAAATCAGGGGCACACAGTTCCCTAGATGTATCCTCTCAACAGGGTGCATCTATAGAATCAATCATCCTCCCCAATGCACCTATTTGTACAGAGTCAGCACATGAGAGTGATAAGGCTAACACAACACTGAGTGGAGAGCACATCACAATTGAAACTCCCTCTATCTCTCCGGGGGAGTTGTCAAACTCTAATCTAAAAGACACTTCTCTTCCAGAATCTACCACTCAAATTTCTTTGCAGCCTGCAACTCAAGCAATTGAGGAGCAAGGCATTGATCATCAAGAATTCTTTTCTTTTAATGAGCCAATGAATTCAAGTGACTTGGTGCATGACACCTTGCTCACCACCCAGGACCCACATTTAGATGGTGGGGGAATGCATGCTGGGGCATCTCCTAATGACACCATCACAAACACAGAGGTTCCACTAGTTTTTACTAGAGACTCTGTGCCTGTGTCAACTGCTGGTGTAACTCATCCCACTTCTGTGGAGACACCAGTAGTATAGTCAATCCATCCGGTTACAGAAGTTACATCTGTAACTGAGGAGTCTAGCTTGCCTAGCTCTAGCTCTGACTTTCTATCACAATGGCTGAAACCTGTGCAACATGATAGTGCTTCAGGATCAGGGTCTGTTCCACCACAATTGACGGTTGAAGCACTTCAAAGCTTAGTTGTGGATCAGATTCCTGAGTTTGTCAAGATTGCTCAGAACTTGGTCACCTCCCACATCCCTAATCCAGACTATGAAGCCATTCTGCTATGCCATAGGGATGATGTGGAGATGCAGAAGACAAAGATAGTTGATGATGCTGAGAGAGATGGCAATATAGATGCCTGGTTGCAAGGAAAATATGATATTACTCTTGATGAAGCACTTAAATATCTCAGGGAGGAATACATCACTTCACTAGGTTCCAATGCCAAATCTCTGAACCCTGGTGAAGTGTATGAGGCCATGAATGATTCACACAAGGGATTCCTCAAGGCTGCCCACTATATTGGAAAAGGAGTCAAAACTGAGGTCAGCAGAGTGTGTGATAAGACAGCCACTAAAGTGGAAGAAATCAAGAGGACCTTTGATGCCAAATTCCCTCAGTTGGACAGTGTGTTTAAAGACCTCAAATAATGTAACACCATCTGCACCAAGATGGATCATGGGCTAGCACTGCTAAAGGATACTGTCACAAGTCTGGGGCATAAATTTCAATCTCTATCTGATCAAACCACATACTCCAATGCCATGCTAAAGATAATGTTTAAGAATTTATATGGAGACAGGCTGGTAACTGAAGTTCCAGTGCATGACATGACTAGGTTTGAAGTGCAGAGACTTAAAGAACAATCCCTGTCTGGCTTCAAATCTACTGAATTGTTCAGCAAGGTAGATGCACTTGAAAAGGAGGTAGCTGCTCTCACTAAGTCTAATGCTCATCTTACAGACAAGGTTGCACTTCTCAATGATCAGTTGGACACTCAAGCAACCACCACAGCTAATGTTCTTCTGCATCAGCAATCTATGTTGGCTGCCATGATGAATCATATGGGTCTCCCTCTATCTGAAGAGTCTTCAAACCCAAAGGTCACTTCTAAAGCCTCTGTGCCTGACAACAAGCCTAAGGGGGAGAAAAGGATAAGGAATTCAAATCCAAAGGGGGAGAAACCTAAGGAGATAGACATACAGATAAAGGAGGGTGGTCACCAAAGGGCTTCAAAATCCATACCTAATGTGCCAGGCAAAGGAAAATCCAAAGTTGATGAGCCTCCTACCTCACTGCCAGTTGTCACTATACTAACTGTGCATGTCATTACTCCTAGTGGTCAGAAGCAATCTATCACAACCACAGTGGTTGAAGGGAGCATGCCAGTTGATGAACCTCCATCATCCAAATCTGAAAGTGCCAAGCCTGTAGAAGCTGAAGTCATTACTGAGGCCAAGCTACAAGAAGTTGCTAATTCAAATGTCTATCATGATACAACCTTCTTGGAGTTTCTGAAAGCCACAAGGGAACAGGCTGGTGATACTCAGTTCTATCTGAGAGAGTTGAAGGAGCAGATTGACTACCTCACTGTTATTACTAGGAAATTCAACAACTTATGGTTCAAGGAGATAATGATGGTATCTAAGTCAAAAATATGGCATTTGACTTTCAACACTCTACAAAGCCTAAAGCACTCAGAAGTGGATGTGTTCCTTGGACTGATTGAAAAAGGAAATGAAAATAACAAGAGTCTCTTTGATGACTTAAGGAATGATCAACCCTCAAGGCTACCTGAAGTATTCACAAATCCTAGAACCATCATCTATCAAGCTGCAACCAGAATTGATGATATCAAGCAGCTGATCATTCCTAAGCATCTAGTCCCTCAGAACAAACCTCTCATTATTGCCATCATTGAGAAGCTGAACAAGAAGAAGGGTGTAAGAACAGCAGAAGAATTGGAAGCTATATAGTGATGGAAGGAGAAGACATCACAGGAGTAATAAGGGTGATGAAAACAAGAAGAAGAAGAAGGATGACAAGAAATATGATGATGACCAAGGCAAAGTCTATGAGAGGAAAATTGGAAAACAGCAAGCCTTAGGCATTGCTAGCAATAACCTCACCACAACACAAGACTCTGAGTCTAGGGTGAATACTGTTAGTAATGACCTACCAAAATCTGATTCAATGGCTTCTGCAACTGTTTTGCCATCTCAAGAAGAGAAGAAGATTCAAGTCAAGAAACCATGTGTATGTTTCAGAAAGCAAACTGCTAATGGAATACTACTATGGTCTACAAACAAAGGTCAAAAATTTCTGCCTAGCAATCAAGTAAAAAGGACTAAGTTCAAGCATACTGCAAGAAGGGTGAAGTTATCCAAGTCAAAGGCACTGACAATTATTCCAGGATTGAACCTATCACCTCTAGATGAAAACTATGATGAAGACCAACTGCAGTACCTATGGGCTCAAAGAATCTATCATGTTGCCATTGTTGATGATTTTCTTGAAATAAAATATACTGATGGAAGAAAGAAGAAATTCAGACAAGGAACATGTCAGCACTGGGGCAGGCTATATGATATAGAAAGAATAATTGCAATGTTGGATTCTGAAGACAGAGTGGAAAGGATATGGAAGCTGGAGTTAATTGACTTTGTCAAAATGAAAAGAGATCACCAGGCAGAAAGGAAAAAGAACAGTGAAGAGCTACTAAAGAAAATGGAGGAGGAGATGGCTGCAATGGAAGCTAAGGCTGATGAATTGAGAGCTATGGGTCTGTGCAGAGTCAAGTTTAATCCTTACATCATTGAGTACAAGAAATATGGTAGAAATGTAAAGATTAGAATGGACTACATCAGTTCCTATTCTGAGAAACAGCTGAATGAAGTACTCAAGGATTTGTCAGGCTCCCCTCTGATTGAAGAACTCACTGCAATGGAAGACATTATTCTTGCCATGGAGGAAAATGCAAAGAAGAAAGCAAAAGAAGCTGAAGAGAAGATGAAAAATGGGAATCTATAAGCCAAAACTCAAGAGATGAATCCAAAAGGATATGGCTAGTAGTTTCTCATAACTTGTAAGAATACTTCTATGAACTTTCTTCAATCAATCTACATACCTGTACTTTTAAAGTTTTATCTTTATGTATGTTAGGCTTGTTATCAGACATGAAATTGTGACTAAGGTTCTTACTCACAATTTGGGGGAGATTGTTAGTCACAGAGGCATGCTTGTTTACATCAAATAACAAGCCTAATTGTCTATAATTCTTTTCATTACTTACATGACCTCTTAACTGAGGGAACCTCTAGTTGTAGAGTCTCTACTTGTTCTGTACTTGTAATAGGCACCAAATCCTAGTTGTGTAACTGTACTTATATAGTCAAGAATAATGCTTGAAAGAAGTTCCAAGGTTCATGCCTCAAGCAAGGAGATAAAGACTGTCAAATAATCACAGTTGGGATTTGAAGAAAGTGAAGAATTTGCCTAAGTACCAATTTGAGAAGTACATTTGTCTATTCGAGAAGTCTAGCATTCGAGAAGTCAGGGATTCGATATCTCTGAATACACTGTTCGATATCTCATTCGATATCTCAGAGATTCGATATGTCTACTGCTCTATTCGAGAACTCAAGAAGTCAACAAGTCAAAGTGGTATTCGAGTTCTCAAGGAGTCAACAAGTCAAAGTTCCATTCGATATCTCAAGGACTCGGAAAGCTATTCGATATCTCAAGGATTCGATAAGTCAAGTATTCTATTCGACAACTCAAGGAATCCTGATGAAAAAGAGCTATTCGAGAAGTAATTCGATATGTCAATATAACAGTGTTCGAGAACTCAGAGTTATCGATCAAGTCAATTCTAGTTCTCGAATCACTTACTTAATCACTTCTCGAATACATTCTTGGAGACAAAATACTGGTGAAATTGTACAAGTCAGAAACCTGCAACAAGCCAATGCACTTTATGGACCTCAATCTATAATGTGCTCTGGAAATCCTACAAAGAAGCTTGGAGAGATATAGAAGAGACAAAAGGGCTAAAGAAGTGGATCTGAACAGGCTTTGCAAAGTCAAATCTGTAACCGTTTGGACTCTTACTCAAATAGGATAGACAGACTAGAAAGTAATTTGTTTTAGCTACCTTATTTTTAGTAAGTAGGTTGTATCCATGTTCTATAAGGATACAGCCTCACTTCCTTAGCAATTAACTTTTGGTGAGTCAAGTTTTTCATATTCATTGTAAGCCATATCTCTCTGAGAAAAACGAAGCTGAGAATACTATCATTTGTATTCACAGATTGTAGCAACCTTTATCTAATAATACATTAGATTAAAGTGATATTGTGACTTGTGTTGTTCTTTATCCGCACCTACATCTTTTCACACACAAACACTTATCTGCTACACAGACTTAACCAAGTAAAGTTCAAGAATCCATTCACCCCCCCTCTGTATTCTTTTACTGTATTCTATACTCAACAAGTTGTCTGTCTAAACAAGGTATTCCTTTTGGTTGATACTTTAATATAGTGTTAAGTCACGTTGGGAACTCTAAGTAAAGTTGCCTTTAAAGGATTTTGAGTTTCTGTTTTATTTTTAAAATCCAGGTATGTTTTAGGTGGATGGAAAATGGACAGAACCCAGTTTTTTGAAGCAAGACTGTTGACAAATTGCGGTTAAGGAGAATTCGGTGGACACGCAAATTTTGAGTTAACTGAGGATCAGATTGATTTTGTTTTTTATGGAGTGCTGATCTCACTTTTGTTTGGGATTTTTCGCCAAATTTATTTGTAATTTCTTTTCCCATTCGGGTGATTTTTTTCCCGGACTTAAAGGTTCTATTGTCTAAATATCCAGAGGCAACATGCGTGCCTTTTGGTTAGATAATAAATTTTTTTAAATGAAAGAAACCCCTTTTTACAAATATTGTATTCGATGCATTTCATTTATGGAATATATACCCTTGGCAAAAATTTTTTTTTTAAGGCAAACGATTAGTGACGGTTTGTGTCGTAATAGATATGTTTTAAATTGAGGTGATGTCCAACCATTTTACTGAGATTTTCGTTGAGTTGATTGTGTGAAAGAGAGGTGTTTTGAATTGAAGTGATATCTAACAAATATTAAATGACAACTTAATTCATGATAATTCAAACCAAAATTCGAAAAATAGATTAAAGTGAATTTTAAAAAAGTATAGAATTTACCTCATTAATGGTGGAGTGAATTGGGAATCCTCTTAGATAACAAAAAAATAATAGAAAGTGTCACCTTAAAATTTTTCAAAATTAACCCGTTATAGGTTAACGATTTGCAGTACGTTTAAAAAGAAATTGAGAACTAACACCAATTATCCCCACAAATCACAAACCCCATATTTTTACAATCATCCAACACTGGTCATATTAGTTTCTTCACTAATCAAGGATCTAAGCTTCGTTCTTTATGTATTTGGAGTTCAAATCGAGAGTACAATTAGTCAATATTCATCTCTCTCAATCCTCTATCCATCCCCATCATCTATTTGCAGTTTTGGTTAGTTTTTTAGAGTTTTATTGGGTTCCGTCAATTGCTACGTTTTTTATGTTGTTGTTGATATGTCTTTACGTTTTATTGGATTTGGTTAATTTTTATGTTTTTTTGAGTGAGGTTTGTAGTTGTCGGATTTTACGTTTTGGCCGGAATACGGTTTTGATTGCTTGTTTGTTATTTTTGAAAGGATATCTTCGATATAATATTTATTTTGGTATTTGTACGATTTAACATAAAATTTAAATACACGTAGAATCCTCTCCACTAGGTCATTTATTTAATTGATTCGGTCAAAAGTCAAAAGGTCACCTCTAGCAAAATCTATCATCCTACTGATATTTTAAATATAAGAGATATTCCAATTCGCGAAAAATCAAATTATATTTTACGGAATATATCTCTACACCAAGGCAATAAGATCGAAAAAGAAATATCGAGGTGTGATATTTTTTAGATCTTCACTGCAATATTAATAAGGCAACAAACTCGAACAAGGAATATTCGGGATTTAATATTCTTTAGAGAACTCGTGCTATATTTAAAAACGATCCTTTTTATTCGAAAAAGAATTCTGTCTTCGCACTTAAAATGTTTTCACATCCTAGAAAAGACTTCTTATACTCAAGTATATTAATATTCAGTGGAAGAATATTAATACTTATTCTTATCTCATGCCAAAAATATTTAAAGTAATTTTTCTCCCGTTTCGTATTTATATCACATTTCTGAGAAAATTATTTTATTTGCTCAAAAATATTTCCTACTCTCTCAATATATTTTATATATTAGGAAATATATTCTAAGTAGTTATTCTAGTCAAAACGTTGGTCAAAAGATTTATCTATTTCACGGAAAGACCAATCGTATTTTATTCGGAACCGAAAGCTGATTTAATAGTTTTAAATCTAAATAAAATACTTTCACTTGCTAGAATGACTTGAAACTTGAGATTGATCATTTAGATACTATTTTATATGCATGGTTAAAGTTTCGTAATTTTTCGGGAATTTTGGTCCGGGCACGTAAACCGAGGTAATAAGTCAACAATTGACCACGTTTGACCAAGTCAACATTGACCAAAATTGACCAAACCTTCCAGAATATTGTTTTATAATATTCCCAAGTGCTCCATAATTTTAGAATTATTTATTGGGTAGTTTCGTATTTTTCGGGTACTTAATTAACGATACATGTTACGTATTTAATCGTTAATTGATACGAGTACGATACAATATAAAAACACAGCAGATTTGTAATACCAAATCCACTTCAAAGAAACACAAAACCACCCCCAACTAACACAAACCACTTGCCATGTCATCAATCCAAGTGAAAGCAATCTCAACCACTCCTTTTCATTCAATCATAACCATTCCTTCCACCCAACTCTCTCTATAAATTAAACCTCTCATCCACCCATTTCAAATACAAGCTAAGAGCCAAATACATGCTGGGATTTTAGAAGTAGAACACACTTTCACATTTATAATATCTCTCTTTATCTACTTCATCTCAAAAACCTTCTCTCTCCCAAATATATATCCATATATACAAGGTTTTTGATACACCAAGCTTAGTTCCACCCAACCAAGCTTAGTCCTCCCAAGCAAACTCAACTACAACCACTTTCCGGCCTCCCGAAGGGCTGCCCAAGTTCGTCCACCGTCCAAAATCCGGCATAACCTCCGGCGAACTTTTTCCGGCGACTTTTAAAAGTGGTAATTTTTAGCTTCGTCTTTGTGTTTATATTTGAGATTTGTGATTAACTTCTCTACTTCATCTTAATCTCTATTCTTGGATCTATATAAAGATTCCAAAAGTCTCTTTATAAAATAGAACCACAATATAAACACAAGTGATAAGTGGAGTTTATATCCACTTGGAGCGTTCCATATCGGCTTAAATTGATTGTCTTGGACTCAAGTTTGTGGTGGTTTTGATGTGTTTTGTTTAGTTGTTCAGATTTACGAGAATGTTGATTAAGGTTGATGCTTCTATCGTTTTTGGAGAATAAATTAATTAAAATTCGGATTTCTGAGACGGTTGCGCAGTCTACACTGTTTTGGACATATCTGGAGTTCTAGAAGTCAGTTTTCAGCAATCTTACTGCCCACGCGAAGCCTGGGAGATTTTCTACAACTTGGGATAGGATTCCCACGAGTAAATTGCGCCGGGTAGGAGCAATTTGCGCGAAGAACAGACTGCTGGGCGCAAGTTGCCCCTGAAAAATTACAGTTTTTACTATTTTGGCCATATCTTGAGTTCTACAACTCCGTTTGAGGCCCGTAAGCTGTCCACGCGAAGATAACGAGATTATCTATCATTCTAAGGTGGTCCAGAGGTCCAATTATGTTTGGAACGTTCCAGAATATCTGAATAAAAGTCAGCTACGAATTTCCCTTTAAATCAGAATCAGTTTAGGAAACGTATTTTGCAGAAATTCTATTATAATTCTGATCTGGTATTTTCTTGCTGGGCAAGATGTCTAGAGCCTATATAAACACATCCAGCCCTTGTAAATTGTATTAAGATCATTAAGATCATCATTAGGAGTAGAACCATTACATATCAATTACTTAGATTTATTTGTATCTTTTCATACTTTGTTTTTTTATCATGGTTTCATCAGATCCCAAGATGACGAGAGGTTCAATTATGAACTAATCGTTGTCATGGGATTCTAATGGATTTATTTATGGAGATTTAGTATCTTGATGCTTTACAGATCTGTGTGTAATGTATATCTGATATCCTCGTATGGTTGTGCTTTATGAATTTAGATGCGTAGCTAACATCTAATATGTTAATCTCTTGCGAAACGAGAGTGGATCTTGAGATTTAGAACTTGCCATGCTAGCATAGGATAGGTTGATGTTTTAACATCATGATTTGTGGCGTAAATAGAGATATTATGTTGCCCTATGTGATCAATGTGGATAACTTGTTCTTCAACCGTTATGTTTTCAAATTCTATAGAGATATAGGGTCTAAGCATAATTGGTGTCTATTCATCTTCTATCTCTTTTGTGGATGTATGTTTAGTTTGGTATTCGTATACTGAGAAGTAGCGTATACTTGTTTCGTGTTATCCGATCAGATATCATAACCATTGCATATAGTGATTAAAGGCATCAGATCTAAGCGAAGTATTTAATGAAGTTAGGATTCCATGGTTTATCTTGCAAACGTAATTAGATTTTAATTCTTGTTAGTTAGTTAATTCTTAGTTTTGTTAATTTGTGTCTTAGTTAATTTAGTTTAATAAACCCAAAATTGTTATTGTCTTAGCAGTGCATAATAACCATACATTGTTGCATAGGCATATTTACTGAATAGAACCATAACTTGATCCCTGTGGGAACGAATTTGGACTTAACCTTATATATTACTTGTGACCACGTACGCTTGCGTGATTTAGTGTAAACAAGTTTTTGGCGCCGCTGCCGGGGATCATCGGTGTTTTATTTTTGGTTTATGTGCTTGTCAATAGTGGTCGTTAGAGTTCACTGACTCGGATTTCTTTTTCTCATCTCTCTTGTTTAGTTCGTTGGTGTTTCAGGTACTTGTCAGAGAGCATTGTCGTTGAAGATGGATTTTCTAAATTACTATGGAGTTCAGCAGGTGGCTAGTGTTTGTGAGCTATGTGCGGGCGCACATGAGACGTATCAGTGCTGGAGCAACCAAGTTGGTATTCAACAGCCTCAGCAATGTGAGCGGTGTTTGGGCGTTCATGATCCCTCACAATATTGTTACTACGAAGGAGTTGATCCATATGTCACTTATGAGGAACAACCATATTTTCAATACCATCCTCAACAGTACCAGCAAGATGTTCCAGATATGTCATATGTCTTTGGTAGTGAAGAGTTTCAACATCAGCAACCTATTCCTACTTTTCAGTCAGATGAGGTTGATGATTTGAAGGAGATTAGGATGCTTGTAGAGAATCATGAGAAGTCTATCAAATCTATGGGGACACTAATTGCTCAAGTTTTGAGTGCCTTGGAACAAGAGAAACAACAATTCATACTAGAGGAAAGTCCAGAAAATAACGGTGACTTGGAGCAAGGTACTGCATGCTTAATTGAGGAAGACAAATTCCAAGAGGAGGTTAGAATTCACAAGCCATGTGAGGAATTTGATCATGTTAGGATGGTGGATGATTTGGAAAGGGCACTATTTGGGACAGACACTGATGAGCTGCACAAATTTCAAAAATTGGTATGTGCGTACCAAGAGGCTGAAGAACATGGGAAAGATGCAGGTCTTCTACTTGTCTCAGAGTTTAAAGATGGAGGTAGCGCATTAGAGCCAATGGAGGAAGTTCTCTTTGAGGAACCAAAGGCTTCAGCAACTTACATTTACCCTCCTCCATTATATTCAAGCGAAGCCCGCGATTGTGTGTTGTTCTACAAATTGTCAGATTTTGGGTCAACAGAGGAAGGCATTGGAATTGGACATAGTTGTTACACGAATAGGCCAAGCGAGGAGAAGTGGCAGAAAGTGTGTCGCCGTGATGACGATGAAGTCTCGCGAAGAGAGGACCAGGCGAATTATTATCATCCTTAATGGAGACTTGGAAGTAACGTCAAGCTATTGACGTTAAAGAAGCGCTTCTTGGGAGGCAACCCAAGGTATGTTTTCTACTTTCCCTTGTATTTACTTCCATTTAATGAGGACATTGAATATTTTAAGTTTGGGGGTGGTTTGAGGGATAAGTAGTGTATATGTATGTGATTGTTAGTCATTGTGTTTCTGTAGGATTTCATGCTTTGCATATTAGTAGTAGTAAATTATGCATTTATGTTCGTGTTATCTACGTTTGTTTTATATAGGACATTCTGTTTTTATGTTCGTATATCATGTGAGTTCATAATAGTTTGCATTTGCACCCATGCTTGATAGGAATTTTTTGTTGTTGACGCTTTTGTTTGAAAAGTGATATGCTTTGTTCTTGTGCACACACATACACTAGTAAGTTGAAGCTAGTAGACTTATTGAATGTTGTAAGTGATTAGAAGGACATGAATATGTGCAAGATGATTTAGTTTGCATGCTTTGAATACAAGTAGGTGCGTTAGAGAGATTTTTGCTTGGGATTGAGTATGTTTTTCCACCAAGTGAGCTTTTGAGCCATATTGCATAGTTGTTGCAATTTATTCGTTTGCTTGAGTGTCCACAGATTGTTTGCATTGCTAGCAGTTGTTTGAGGTCTTTCTTGAAACGCATGACATTATTTGACGATTAAAATGATAAAGGCATTTAGGAATAACCGCATATTTTCCCATATTACCACACCATGTTTACATGATCAATTAGTTAACCCGTTGAGCTTAATCCTATTTTTTCGGTGACATACCACATTACTTGCCTAGACCTTTTTCTTGTATTGGCCTTACATTAATTTGAACCCACATTGTCAAAGGCTAGTAGAGTGTTTAAGGGAGTAATAAGGTGTGCAAGGAGGGGTTTATTGTTGGTCTTACTTTTGGGGGAAATATTGAAAATTGGGTTTGTTTATTTGATAGTCGGCATGTGTAATAAAATTGTGGGATCATTGTTATTGTTTATATTATTTTTTGTGTTATATTTAGCTCTCAAGAAAAAAAAAAGAAAAAAAAAGGAAAAAAAAAAGAAAAAAGGAAGAAAAAAGAAGAAAAATATATTATGAGAGCATGTTTGTGTTTGTTGTGATCCTACTTTAGTCGACTCGTCGATTGTTTTTGTTGGAAGAAAAATAGAAAAATTATGTGGGGGGGAAAATAGGGTGTTGTGTATGATTTATTATAGTTCCTACTAGCTTTTGACACTTCACCTTATTTGGCTTATTTGACATACCTTGTCCCTAGCCCCGTTACAACCCAAATAAAGACCTTTTGATTATCGTCATTGATGTATGTTGTGTTAAGAGTTAGATTGATACCAAATGTCAAGCATGCTTATGATTTTATTGGAATTGAGTGATACACTTACCCTTGTTCTTGAGTGAATATTCTTTTGTGAGTGGATTGTGAGTGTTTACTTGTTTTTGCGTATGAGATCCCAAGTTTTGTCTCAAAGATGTACTCTTGTAGGCTTAGCATGTTTACTAACTTATTCTTACACTTGACATGGACTTGTGAGAATTTATGCATGTTCTTTGAGTAGACTATGTGAATACTTGCACTTTCGACACCAAGACATTGCGTATTTACTTTGATTCTTAAGTTGATATGGCATGAGAGGATTTGAAGGTATGGTAGGATATTAGTACTAGATTATTTGTATTTTCATAATAGTTGCATTCATGCATTGCATTGCATTGGATTTTGTGGGTACATTCGCTATAGGCCCTCACGAGACCTTACTCGTCCACTAGGGCTACCTAGGGATTTAAAGGGCTTGTTGCATATGCCAAATGCAACCGTGATCACCTACGGAAGTGGTACTAGTTAGTTAGTTAGTTGTAATTGTTTATGCTTGAGGACAAGCATCGGTTTAAGTTTGGGGGTGTGATAAGTGGAGTTTATATCCACTTGGAGCGTTCCATATCGGCTTAAATTGATTGTCTTGGACTCAAGTTTGTGGTGGTTTTGATGTGTTTTGTTTAGTTGTTCAAATTTACGAGAATGTTGATTAAGGTTGATGCTTCTATCGTTTTTGGAGAATAAATTAATTAAAATTCGGATTTCTGAGACGGTTGCGCAGTCTACACTGTTTTGGACATATCTGGAGTTCTAGAAGTCAGTTTTCAGCAATCTTACTGCCCACGCGAAGCCTGGGAGATTTTCTACAACTTGGGATAGGATTCCCACGAGCAAATTGCGCCGGGTAGGAGCAATTTGCGCGAAGAACAGACTGCTGGGCGCAAGTTGCCCCTGAAAAATTACAGTTTTTACTATTTTGGCCATATCTTGAGTTCTACAACTCCGTTTGAGGCCCGTAAGCTGTCCACGCGAAGATAACGAGATTATCTATCATTCTAAGGTGGTCCAGTGGTCCAATTACGTTTGGAACGTTCCAGAATATCTGAAGAAAAGTCAGCTACGAATTTCCCTTTAAATCAGAATCAGTTTAGGAAACGTATTTTGCAGAAATTCTATTATAATTCTGATCTGGTATTTTCTTGCTGGGCAAGATGTCTAGAGCCTATATAAACACATCCAACCCTTGTAAATTGTATTAAGATCATTAAGATCATCATTAGGAGTAGAACCATTACATATCAATTACTTAGATTTATTTGTATCTTTTCATACTTTGTTTTTTATCATGGTTTCATCAGATCCCATGATGACGAGAGGTTCAATTATGAACTAATCGTTGTCATGGGATTCTAATGGATTTATTTATGGAGCTTTAGTATCTTGATGCTTTACAGATCTGTGTGTAATGTATATCTGATATCCTCGTATGGTTGTGCTTTATGAATTTAGATGCGTAGCTAACATCTAATATGTTAATCTCTTGCGAAACGAGAGTGGATCTTGAGATTTAGAACTTGCCATGCTAGCATAGGATAGGTTGATGTTTTAACATCATGATTTGTGGCGTAAATAGAGATATTATGCTGCCCTATGTGATCAATGTGGATAACTTGTTCTTCAACCGTTATGTTTTCAAATTCTATAGAGATATAGGGTCTAAGCATAATTGGTGTCTATTCATCTTCTATCTCTTTTGTGGATGTATGTTTAGTTTGGTATTCGTATATTGAGAAGTAGCGTATACTTGTTTCGTGTTATCCGATCAGATATCATAACCATTGCATATAGTGATTAAAGGCATCAGATCTAAGCGAAGTATTTAATGAAGTTAGGATTCCATGGTTTATCTTGCAGACGTAATTAGATTTTAATTCTTGTTAGTTAGTTAATTCTTAGTTTTGTTAATTTGTGTCTTAGTTAATTTGGTTTAATAAACCCAAAATTGTTATTGTCTTAGCAGTGCATAATAACCATACATTGTTGCATAGGCATATTTACTGAATAAAACCATAACTTGATCCCTGTGGGAACGAATTTGGACTTAACCTTATATATTACTTGTGACCACGTACGCTTGCGTGATTTTGCATAACAAGTTTTTGGCGCCGTTGCCGGGGAAGGAATAAATTGCGTGATTTAGTGTAAACAACAAGTTCAACTCATATATCTCTATTGCAATATATTTTAGCAAAGAGTTGAACCAAGTACTTGATCTTTGAAAAGAAACGTTATATTACAATAAAGATCATATCAAAGTACTTAATCTCTAAAGTTGTGAGATTATTCAAAGTTGTAACAATATTTATTTCGTTCGGATTCCCAACTAACATCTTTAGTGTTCCGTGGGATATTCAAATAACGAAATACTACATACAACTTAAACTTCTAAAAGAGCACAAGTTTAGCCACTTATTTATCGCACTTACTTTACTTGTCATGGCCATAAACTTATTTAGTGCAAGAAGTTAAAAGAAGATTATACTTTGACATTGTATTTAGTCAAACGGAAGTATACATCTTAAAAGCCTTAAGCCTATTAGCTTAACGGACTTTATACATCAACAAACTCCGAGTTATATTTATTTTATCTCGTCTTAACGGAGTATTGTTATTAAAGTATTCTTGGACTTAAACGATTTATCAAAATAAAGAATACTACTTCTAAAAGAGCACAAGTTAGCCACTTGTTTTTATCGCACTAATTTAACGCATAATAGCGGTCCTCGTTTTATCCTATAGATAAGCGAGTTACTTTTATTGTTTCGTGTGGCTAAAAAGTTGATTCGTGCTAGAAGTTATAATTATACCCCGACATTGTATTAGTCGAACAAAGGTATACAATTCGAAGCCTTAAAGCATTATAGCTTTTAAACAAGGTCTTCCAATATTACTCCATCATTGTTGATATCTATCGGGAGTAATTAAAAGTATACTTTGATCTTAAATTTTATATCAAAGAAAGTATACTTACAATATAACTTAATATTCCTATACGAATATTAAAGTTACATCTTTTGGACTTAGTATCGTAACATACTAGTCCAACTTATATTTTATTCATCATATTTGTTTCGTAGATATTGTTGTCTAACTTTTGTAGTGAGGTGAAGTTGAAGTGAGGTGATTCTCGTTCTAAGACCCAAGTCTTAGGCACTAGTGGGGAGTTAGTGGCCTTTGCACCGTGAGGAAGAGGAAAGACCCAAGACCTATCATCTAAGACCCAAGACCGACAAAAGCCAAGAATCAATAGTCTACATCGAGGTTCTACATCAACTTTGAAGAAGTAGCGGGGAGTTGCTGTCTAAGATAAGTTGTGTAGGTTTCACAACGACTTTAAGGGAGTAACGGGGAGTTACGGTCCAAGACAAGTCTTGTGGGTAGTTACGTATCAAGATAAATATTTGTAAGGTTGTGTAAGGCTTCTCCGCCTACTATAAAGGAGTCTCTTTATAGTGGAAGAAATCTCGAGTCCGGAGAGGAGCTCGGGGACTGGAGTAGGGGTGAGCGAATCCATTAGGGGTTGCACCATCGCGAACCAGGATAAAATCTCCTGCGTGGTATTTTCTTTACTTGTCGTTAAATTTCCGCACTTATAAACCGCTAACGACTTGGTAAAATATTTTAAAAAGGGAAAAATATTTTTAAAACGCCATAATAATTTTTAATTGGTCATTAAGCTATTCAACCCCCCCCCCTTTTAGCTTAATATAGCCCTCTTACGGGACCTAACAATTTTTAGTTTCATAGTAGTGTAAATCAGGTCTTGGGGATTATCGTTTTTATTTTTTCAATTTTCTGGATTGATTTAGCATTGTCGGATTGTGATCGGATTTTGTTGTTGGTTGCCGGAGTGTCTTGTTTTTTCATTCGATTATTGGTTGTTTGGGACTCTTGGAGATTAAGGAGTAAAAAGGAATGTTTTCGGATTGATTTGGAGTGATTATGGGTCTTGTCTGTAGTTGGCCGGATTTGGTGCTTTTGGCCGGAATAGTTGTCGGTTTTGGGATTTCCTGTTTTAGTTTAATTGTGTTAAATTGTTTTCATTCATCTTTTCCAGTTACAAATTTTGAACATCGGTCTTTAATTGATTTTATTGAGGTATTAATTTGCTTTTATTACAATTGATTGATAATTAGTTGTTCAATTATATATAACTAGCTTCAAAACCCGTGCAAGGCACGAGATTGCTCTAATTTACGATATGAATTTTTTTTCTTCATTGTGCGTTATGTTAATGCCCGATGTTTCTATTGTGACGATAAAAATCATTTTAGATAGAGTAAACTTCAAAGTGGTGGCCAGATTTTTCGCTCATTTTTAAAAAAGTGGTCAGATTTTCAATTTTGCAAAATGGTGGTCAGACTTACCTTTTTCCTTTAAAAAAGGTGGCTGCAAGCGATTTTCAATTTTTTGACAAGGGTAAAATGGGAAAAAAATGCTAGAAATTCCAAAAATTGTCCACAAAAATTCCCAAATTAATATGTATCACCATATGATTGGTTATATTCGTAATAATAATAATAATGCCCCCCATGTATGCACATCAATTCACCAAAAAATCCACAAATATGAGTTGTCAAGATTTAATTATTCAATTTATGTGCATGCATGGGGGGCATTATTATTATTATTACGAATATAACCAATCATATGGTGACACATATTAATTTGGGGATTTTTTTGGATAATTTTCGTGATTTTTAGCATTTTTTTTAGTAAAATAACATATTCTCCAGCCACTGTTTTGAAAGGAAAAAGACAAGTCTGACCACTATTTTACAAAATTGAAAGTCCGGCCACTTTTTTGAAAATGAGAGTAAAATCTGGCCACTTTTTTGCAATTAACTCTTTTAGATATGCATATTTTTTTTTTGAAATATGTATCTAAAGAGACCGATATTTTGTGTCTCTATCTTTTTATTGTTGTTTTTAGAGTGTTGATGCCTTTCTTGCGATTAGAGTTAGAAAAATAATTGACGAATGTACTTTCAACGTTTTTCATAAGTTTATTTGGATGATCATCTCTTAATCTATATTAAACTGTTATATTTGCATACAATTATATATTATGGGATTATATGAATGTGACTTTTGATTTAATACTACTACTAAGTATTATTGAAGCTTCAATAATTCGTTTATGGATTTATAAAATATGAATTCATAAAAATGAGGTTGTTGTTATAGATGTTAAAGGTTCAGTTCTCACTTATGTGACACAATTTTAATCTATTGTAGATCTTAATTTCAGATGACGCTATGGTAAATCATAACAAATTGAGAAACATAATGGTAAATTTGATAGATTAAAATGTGACATATTGCCCTATCATAATTTATCATTTCATATCCACTAGTTACCTAGAGCCTCATATACTGTAATTACTACATGTCCGATTAATTATCTAGGATACATGCCTAGAATCTGATATAAAAAGTTTGACCATACATGAGTTATAAATGTGTTAGGTCATAATTAATATGCGTCGATCTAGTAGCCAACCCTCCCAAATTGCAATTCAAATCACATGTATCGATTAAGTATTCGAATCTCCCAAAATATTCGGGAGAAAGAGATGTGCCGGTCAGTTAGGACGGTAGTTTGAAAATATTGTAAAAAACGTATTTTCTAAAAAGACAAGCAATAACAAAAAACAAGATCGTTCATAATTTAAATGAGTACTAAGATTTTATCATCACATTTCTAATCCGAATATTATAATTGTATAATTATACAATATCTTTAATATTTTTTACATTTCTATTGGTGCTTTTATAAACAATTAGAATAATGGTGATTTGTTTCCGCAAAATACCCTTCAAATATTTTATTCAAGATCCTGTCACTTTTTTCAAATTTCGCATGAAATAAAATTTGTCACTTTTTTCAAATTTCGCATGAAATAAAATAATACAAATTTTATTAAAATGAAGTAGACATAGAGATTTTTGTATATATACAAATAATAATATGTAAAATTATAAAACAAATACTGATAAAAAAAACACATGATTGATAGGTAAATAATGTAAATAATATAGGACATAATATAGGACACTCTAACACTTGTGAATGTATCTAATGAATCATAAAATTTAATCAAATATACATGTAGCTGAATGGTCATAACGGTGAATTTGAATTCATGATTAGTAGATTCATTATGTCAAAGGTTAGATCGTCATCTATATCGTAATATTTTTTTTACTTGACTTGACATTTAGGGGCATTTTTGTAAAACTAAATAAATTAAAATGTGACACATTGTGGTATGCATTTAAATATTTAGATTATTACGTGTTCATTAACCATTTTTTAGAAAACATGTATTCAAATTTAATAAATTTATTATAATTATCTATGTATTGCAAATAATAATATTAATATTATTTTATTAAATCGAATAATTTCAAAATATCTAAGTTCACTAAATACCATATATCACTCATTTATACTAAACTATAACATAATAAAATATAAATATGTAAATGTAAAACGAAGAAAAATGATTAAAATATCTTAGAAATCAAAATACCAAAGATTCTTCATTCATCACCCAACATACATAGCATATTTTATGACTTATAACACATGTGATGTGTTAGCCTAGTGGTAAGGTGATGTGCAAATGAACCTAAAGACTTAGGTTCGATTCTCATGAGCAACAATTTTTTGAAAAAAATTTAATCCAAGTGGATTAAAATGTGACATGTTGTGGTATTATATATATAATAGATTGTTTAATGATTGATAGTGCTTTAATTAGTGGCTTTTAATGTATTTTAAATTGCCAATTTTATTTGACTTTAAATTAGCTAATTAGCGACTAATAATTGGTCGATGATTGATTGTGCTTAATTAGGGGTTTTAATGGGTTCTAATTTAATTAATTAACTTTTATATGGATTGTGCCATTTTATATTGTTGTGCCAATTTAGTTGGCTAATTTTGTGCCTTTAGGAAGTGCCATATTTGATGGTTTTTTGGACCATATCGGGTTATCTGTTATCTGTCGTCAGTGGATGAATTTGTAATCATTTTGGTGATTTTTATTATGGTTAAATGTCAATTATATTTGGTGACCACATTTGGTGATTTTTGACCATAACTGATGTTAGTAGCAGTTCGTATTAGTGTTTTTATGTGACTAATTTTGGTTAGGAAAGATTGTGTTTTATATAGTTTTTATATTTTAGAGGTTCTTATTATAATAAATTCTTTAAATGTTCATTAATGAGGATCAGTTATACATCTATTATCTATTATATATCTAACACACCAACACGGGGTTTCCCTGAGCAAATTAATTCAAAATGACAATTTTACCCTCATTTCTAATATATCTTTTCAGGATTATTTTGGTCTTTTAACATCAATATATTTAATACATATTATTAAATACTACAAAATTAATATACATACTAATACATACATATATACATACATACATACACATACATACATCAATGTATATTTACTACATATTATTAAATACTACAAAATTAATATGCATTTTTACCCTCATTTCTAATATATCTTTTCAGGATTATTTTGGTCTTTTAACATCAATATATTTAATATACATTATTAAATACTACAAAATTAATATACATACTTATACATACATATATACATACATACACAAACATACATCAATATATATTTACTACATATTATTAAATGCTACAAAATTAATATGCATTTTTACCCTCATTTCTAATATATCTTTTCAGGATTATTTTGGTCTTTTAATATCAATATATTTAATACATATTAAATACTACAAAATTAATATACATACTTATACATACATATATACATACATCAATATATATTTACTACATATTACTAAATGCTACAAAGTTAATATGCATATTTATACATACATATATATACACACATACATACATACATACATACATACATGCATGCATAGATTTATGTGAATATTTGATAATATTTCACTCAACGATTTTAATTTTTTGGTTGCATACTCTTACAAACATATGTACATACATACACATATGCATAGATTTATGTAAATGTATGATAATATATGATCATATACACTAACATATACCATATGTCATTATACTATTATTAGATTTAATGTAAATTTTTATGAATTAAATATAGTAAAAAAATATATTATTTGAGTAAAATTTATATATTAAGCATGTATGTGCATTGTAGTTATTTATACCTCTAATAAATCAAACTATACATAATCTTAAGTATTATATTTGTATGTCACAAATACGTTCAAATGAATATAAGATAATAAATAAATAAAATTTCATGTATATAAATGTAATACAAATTTGTACTATCTTTACTTGTCAAATAACTCACAAACTGTTATTCTAACTAGCATTTCACCCCGTGCTACGCCGAAAGCATAATTTTAAAATTTCAAAATAGTTACAAAAATATAAAGTGTATCAAAAAATAAATTATTTTGTTATATTTTATTTTGAGAATAACGAACTCGATATGCATCTCAAGTAACTTTCCTCAAATTATGTGTAATTGTGTGGACGCATGTTAAAAGATTTTGAAAAATTATGTATATAAAAAAAAGATTAATATCAAAACATATCAATTTTCTTATTCCCTTTTGTTTTTTCCCAAGTAATTTAACGATATTTTATTCAATTTTATACATTTTTTTCATTTTATAAATGCAAATAAAATGAAATTGAGCAACTTTTTGGGAACAATTCTAGAGTTCCCAAAAAAATTTCCAAAAAAATCATTGGATAAAATTAATTAATTAATTAATATAAACATATTATTTTAATCATTATTTATAAAAAAGATAATTTTATTACAATTTAAGTATGAATTATCGTCAATTTATACCAATTGCATTATTATTATCAAACAATTATCATGACATTCACATCCCCGCTCAAATATTCTAAGCCCTTTTTTATTGTTTTTTCTTAATTTTATTTTTCATTTGACTTCTCACTTTTTATAGAATATTTCAACCAAGTTTATAAGTTTTTATATCCATATTTTAAGTTTTGTTATTTTTAAAATTTGGTATATTTAAATGTGCAGTACAATGGATTTCTATAATTTTTATTATATTAATATTCAAAATATTTGCATGGGTCACGATCAATTTTTTGAATAGATATTGAAATTCATAAACACTTATTTCTAACAACCATTATAAATCATTAGATTGTCTCTTAAAAAAGGTTGCATGTTTCAGCGATATGAGAAAGGATCATTACTGTGCAAGATCCATTAAACGAACATAATTATGATAAAGAAAAACTTTCATCTAATCTAGGTTCCTATGTGTTTGTTCCATATCATTTTTAAAAATTTTATGTTCTTTTATTAGTGAATTGATTTATTATAGAAAAATAAACATTATCAATTAACCAAATAAATTCAATATATCTCGTTCTTTGAGTAAGATATGACTGTTAGAGTTTATGGTGATAGCCATCAGCTTGTTTTAAATGACAACTTAAAATGTGTATGATAAATGGATTTTATATCCATTTATAGCATTCCATATCGGCTTGAATTGATTCACTTGGCCTCAAGTTTGTTGTAGTTTTGATGTGTTTGTGTTTAGTTGTGCAAGTTTGCGAAATATCGTTTAGGGTTGGTGTTTTCGTCAATTTTGGAGATGATTTGCGCAATGGAATGAAGGATGGCGTATTTCCCTAGGCTACCATGAAGATCATAACGCTCAAGAACTGAAGAACGGGAAGTGGCAAAAGAATCGGAAGAGAAAACAGATGAGTTAATTGTGGAAAATTCGGATTTCAGGGAATGTTGCGCAGTCTATACTGTTTTGGCCATATCTGGAATTCTAGAAGTGTTAGGATCAGGCGCTTACCACTGCGCTAAAAGCCCCGGTGCTTGTAGCAAGGCGCAACCTTATTTCCTTTAACCTTAGCCAGTGTGCCTAGCGCCACGGTCCGATTTAGCGCAGAAGGCATTTGTGCTGTCACGGGGTAGTGGCGGGCAGATGCTGGGGGGGGATTGTGTGGCATGGCCAGCATCTCCCTAAATCGGACCGTGGCGCTAGGCACACTGGCTAAGGTTAAAGGAAATAAGGTTGCGCCTTGCTACAAGCACTGGGACTTTTAGCGCAATGGTAAGCGCCTGATCCTAACACTTGGTATCAGAGCTTTGGTATACTAACAATTCTGTAACAGGAAAGTATTCGAGCATAATGGCTGAAAACTATCTCGAAGGAAAATCTGATTTTAGGCCTCCACTTCTTCATGGCACACACAACTACCACTGGTGGAAAAGTAGCATGGAAACTCACTTATCCAGAGATCCATTAGTTCTGAGAGTTGTGCAAAAAGGTCCATATGTCTTTCTTGATAAGGATGGCAAGCCAAAGGATGTTGATGATCTCACTCCGGATGAATTAATCAAACTTGGCTACAATGGAAAGGCAAGGAGTTCTCTTATGAATGGTTTGAACCAGGCTGAATATGATAAAGTATCTTCACTCAAATCAGCAAAAGAAATGTGGGATGCTTTGGAGACTTATCATGAAGGTTCGAAATCTCTAAAGAAGGTGAAACTTAGCAAGCTAATGAATGACTTTGGAAACTTCAAGCTTAATGAAGTGAAACTATCAAGGATAGTCAAGCACGGTTTCAAGTTATTATTAACTCACTGAAGAGGCTTGGAAAATCTATACCACAAGATGAAATCAATATGAAGGTCTTAAGTGCAGTACCATTTATCTACGAAGCCAAAGTTACTGCCTTGGAATCCTCACCACTTATTGATACTATGGATCACTTGGCTGTATTTGCTGAGCTAGAGCAATTTGAAAGCAAGATAAATGGAAATCAGGTGGGAAGTTCAAGTGTTAAAGCTCCAACAGAAAAGATGAAGAATATGGCTCTCCATTCTAAAAACAGCAAGCCAATTGACTCTAATGGTGAATCTGATTCAGATGAGGAACTTGCACTTATTTCAAAGAAGATCAAGAGGCTGATAGAAAAGAAGAATATGATGAAAAGGGAAAGAGGTGGCTACTACAACAACAAGAAAGGCTCAAAAGACTCTAAGGAGGAAACTTGTTTCGAATGTGGCAAGCCAGGTCATTATAAAAGGAACTGCTATAAACTGAAGTCAAAATAACATACTGTTTTCAAGGATAAGAAGAAATCAAAGGCTCTACTGACTTGGAGTGATGATGATTCAGATTCCAGTGATGACTCAAGTGAAGAAATGGTGAACTTAGCACTTGTTGGAAATGAAGATGAATCTACTCAAGGAAATTCAGAAGGAGTATATGCTGAAACTGATTCTGAAGAGGATTCTAGTGAGGTAAACTCCTCTAATGATTACATTTCTTCAGATGATACATTGTTAGATTCACTAACCATGCAGGAACAAAATAGTGTTACAATTGAAGAACACATGGCACTAAAGGCTGAAATCAGCAAGCTGACTGATAAGAATACCTATTTATCCAAAATGGTAAAAGATTTGTTGCCAAAAATGGAAGAATGGGATTCAACTTCATTCAGTAAAGCTACAGAGATCAAGGAACTAAATACTGAGAACAGACATTTAGAGGCTAATGTCAAGTTACTTGAAAAGAGAAACAAGACCTTGACTGAAGAAATCAAAGAGCTAAGGTCTGATGTCAAAACTAAAGCTAAAGCATTGGAATCATACAAAATGAAGGAATCTAGTCAAGCCGAATCCTCAAAAACTGCTGAAAAGAGAGTTCAGCAAGCTGAACTCATCAAACAGCAAGCTGAAGTGATCACCCTCCTAGAAACAGAAGTTAAAGATCTCAAGAAGGGCATGGAAACTTTTGTTCAAGGTGAAGACACTTTAAAAACAATGATGAAGAAGGCAAATGTACCTTTGGTCAGAGAAGGTGTTGGTCTAAACTTCAACAAGAAAGATAAGGTGCTCAAATATGATGGAAGGAATGGCATTCCCTACAATTATGCTATGCCTTGGAAGACATGCAACAAATGTGATGGAAAAGGACATCTGGAAAAGAATTGTGTGGTTCAAGTATATCATAAGACGAAAACAGCATACCAGAATGGATCAGTCAGACAGAAAACAGCATACCAGAATGGACCAGTCAGACAGCAATCAGCATACCAGAATGCTTCTGGCAGAAGACAAACAGCTTACCAACAGAATGATCAGTCCCCAAAAGTGGTCCAAATGTGGATCAAGAAATCTGATTTAAATGCTTTATATATTCTTGCTACTAACCAACCTGGACCCAAACCTATATGGGTACCAAAACATTGAGGTATTTTTGTTTGTTTTGTAGATGTGCCTTGCTGCTAAGGTCAAGTCAAAGCAATGGATCTTGGATAGTGGATGCACAAGACATATGTGTGGAGACAAATCTCAGTTTATGAATCTCAAAATGAAAAAGGGTGGAAGAGTGACAATTGGAAATGGCAAAACTCTTCAAATCCTTGGTACCGGTTCTATTGGTAATAGTAATATTTCAATTGATAAAGTTCAATATGTCAAAGGTCTTTCTTATAATTTGCTGAGTGTTACTCAATTATTTGATGATGGACATCATGTTGAATTAGGCATTGATAAAGCTATTATTACTATTGGTACTAACAAATTCCCCCTAGTTGCTAGAAGGGAAGGAAATATATATGTATTAGACTTTGATATGCAGGAAACAACATGCTGTTTGGCTGCAGTGGATAATGATCCATATATTTGGCATAGAAGATTGGGACATGCACACATGGATTTGCTCAGAAAGTTATCAAGCAAGAAACCAGTGAGAGGGCTGCCCAAACTAAAGTATGTCAAAACAGAAGTCTGTTCAGCTTGCCAATTGGGAAAATAGCTTCGAAGTACTCACAAATCAAAGAAAATGGTATCTAATTCAAAACCCTTAGAGCTTCTGCATTTGGACTTATTTGGTCCAGAAGCTTACAAGAGTATTGGAGGTAAACAATATGGTTGTGTGATTGTAGATGATTATTCTAGATTTACATGGGTATTATTTCTTCGTACTAAAGATTGTGCTTTTGATGAGTTTAAGAAGCTAATCAAATTACTTGAGAACAAGCTGAATACAAGACTTGTAGGTATAAGGAGTGATAGAGAAGGTGAATTTCTCAACAAAGACTTCATTGCTTATTGTGAAAAAAGAGGAATTACACATGAATTTTCTGCACCAAGGACTCCACAACAAAATGGAGTGGTAGAAAGGAAGAACAGGTCACTACAAGAAACAGCAAGGACTCTTTTGCAAGAAAGCAAGCTGCCTAGAAGTTTTTGGGCAGAAGTAGTGAATACAGCGTGCTATTTGTTGAACAGAGTCATAATCAGGCCTATTTTGAACAAAACTCCGTATGAATTGTTGAAGAAAAAGAAGCCAAACATTAGTTACTTCAAAATCTTTGGCTCAAAGTGTTTTGTGCTCAAGACAATTGATAATGATGGTAAATTCGATGCTAAATCTTATGAGGCTATTTTTCTTGGCTATTCTTTAACTAGTAGAGCATATAGAGTTTATAACTTAAATAAACATATAGTTGAAGAATCTATTGATGTTACTTTTCAAGAACCTAACAATGATCTGCCAAGAGACGAGGAAGAATTTGCAGGTGAAGCTGATAATATACAACATCAAGTTACTGGAAATCAGCAAGCCAACAATTCTGCTGAAACTGGAATTCAGCAAGCCAACAACACTACTGAGAATGGAAAACAGCAAGCTGGAACTGCAAATCAGCAAGCTGAAGTGGTCAGATTAACTTCACATGAAGAAATTGCTCAACATTCTCTACCAAAGGCTACAAGGACAGTAAAGAATCATCCTCCAGAACTTGTCATTGGAAATATCTCAGATGGAATCACAACAAGGAGAGGAAAAGCAAACTTTTGTGCTTATGCTACCTTTTTAGCTCAAGAAGAACCCAAAAAATTCAAGGAAGCATTAGAAGATGAAAATTGGATCATGGCAATGCAAGAGGAACTTAATCAATTCGAGAGATGTGATGTTTGGGAACTTGTAAAACCACCAGAAGATGTTTCTATCATAGGAACCAAATGGGTGTACAAGAACAAAGTGGATGAGTTTGGAACCGTCACTCGAAATAAGGCAAGGCTCGTGGCTCAAGGCTATAATCAACAAGAAGGAATTGATTTTGAAGAAACATATGCACCTGTAGCTCGTTTAGAATCAATCAGAATGCTTCTTGCCTATGCATGCTACAAGAAATTCAAGTTATATCAAATGGACGTAAAAAGCGCATTTCTAAATGGCGTACTGGATGAGGAAGTCTATGTCAAACAGCCTCCTGGATTCGAACATGAGAAGTTTCATGACTATGTTTACAAGCTCAAGAAGGCATTATATGGTTTAAGGCAGGCCCCTAGAGCATGGTATGAGAGGCTTAGTAAGTTTCTTCTCAAAAATGGATTCATTCGAGGTAATATCGATCCCACATTATTTACAAAGCAAAATGGTAAAGATATTCTTGTTGTACAAATATATGTGGATGATATTGTATTCGGTTCTACTAATGAATCTATGTGTGAGTGGTTTTCTAAGTGCATGTACAATGAATTTGACATGAGCATGATGGGGGAACTCAATTATTTCTTGGGTCTTCAAATCAAGCAAACCAATGATGGTATTTATGTGCATCAATCCAAGTATACAAAGAATCTGCTCAAAAGATTTGGTTATGAAGATGTCAAAGCAAAAACAACTCCTATGACTCAAAACAGCAAGCTGTTTGCAGATGAGAATGGTAAGGAGGTGGATGTTAAAAGGTATAGAGGTATGATTGGAAGTTTATTATATTTAACTACCTCAAGACCTGATATCATGTTTAGTGTTTGTGTTTGTGCAAGGTTTCAATCCAACCCTAAAGAGTCTCACTTAAATGCAGTTAAAAGGATTTTTAAATATTTAAGTGGTACTATCAATCTTGGTTTGTTCTATCCTATCACAAATACTTTTGATCTCGTGGGGTATAGTGATGCAGATTATGCAGGGTCTCAAACTGATAGAAAGAGTACAAGTGGTGTTTGTACATTTCTTGGACAAAGCTTGGTTTCATGGCAAAGCAAAAAGCAAGCTTCTGTTGCTCTATCAACGGCCGAAGGAGAATATCTAGCAGCTGGTAGCTGTTGTTCTCAAATTTTATGGATGATTCAAACTCTAAGGGATTTTAATATCAAGTGTGGCAAGATTCCAATATATTGTGACAACACGAGTGCTATCAATATCTCCAAGAATCCTGTGAATCACTCAAGAACAAAGCATATCGACGTTCGTCATCATTTCTTGAGAGATAATGCAGCAAAAGGGAAGATTGAGTTGGTATTTGTCTCAACTGAAGTTCAACTGGCAGATATTTTCACAAAGCCATTGGCTGAAGAAATATTTGCAGCCATACGAATGGAGCTTGGCATGTGTACTGTGTAGTCAGCAAGCTGACAAGCACAGAATGGGTAACGTTGGCTTACCATTTGTATCTGAATTGTTTATATGCCATTATCTTGATTTAACTGTTAAAATTTTATTTCTCTATGCTTATTCCAGACCTGGACTAATATTCTTTTTGTTGAATTTTTTGATGGATTAAGGGGGAGAAATTTAGGAGAATTTATTTGCTTGTTTGGTCAAGATATTCGGTTTGGATATGATTATTATGCTTGTTTATCTTGAATCTGTTTTATATCAAAATGTACTAATATGCAGGGATTTAGGGGGAGTTCTTATTTCTCCTAAATATTGTGTAATCATCAAAAAGGGGGAGATTGATACTCCTATGGTTTTGATGATCACATTCAGCAAGCTATTTGCTTGTAGTTTGATATAAAACATTATGTTATGGTTGTACTAACTTGGTTTTGCAGGGTATATTAAGCCTACTGATTGTTTACAGAGAATATACAAACAGCAAGCCATTTGGTGTTACAACAGAGACAGTTTGGCAAGCCATTTGCACTGACAGACACAAACAACAAGCCATTTGCAAACTGCCAGAAATCCTGAAGATAAATATCAAGACAAATTCTCATGGATGTAATTCAGGAAATATATTGTGAGGATTCTTTATTATATAATACGTACACAATATATTCTAGAGCTCAAATCTTTTCAAATATCTTTCTTTAAATTATTTTATAAAACTTATAGGAGTTTCCTTATTTAAAAGATTTTCTTTCTTCAAAATCTCCTATACACGTTTTTATATCTATATAAATCAGAAGGTTAAGTTTTCATCGATCTCTTTCTCTCAAACCTTCTGTCTAACGTTCACAAGAACGTTTGTAAAATCTCTAACCAATTGAACGTTGGAAATTGATTTCAAATCATTCGAAAAATTGGTGATTGATTTTCTGAACGTTGGTGTGAAGCTTTATAAACTTATTCTTGTGTTCATTCGCTTCTAAGAATTCTGAACATTCAGAGAAAAACTTTCAAGCACACAAGATTACAAACAACTCGGTTTTTCATTGCTATATTCTTTTGATACTCTCGAGCTCTTAATATATTCTATACGTGCTATATCTTAAAGAGTTCATAGTTTGAGTTGTATTCATCTATTGATTGTATTGTTCGAATTGTAAGGTTTAGTTGTTGGACAAGTTGGCTTGGGAACTAGGGTTTGGTGATCGTTGCTAGAGAAGTATACTTGGGAAGTATAGCTTAGAGAGCAAGTTCAGAAACAGGAGTTCAGCACGCCATTTGTCAATAGCTGGGTATTAAGGGAGATATATTATTGTATCTTGTAATTGGTTTTATTTCAGTGATCAATAATATATTCTCTTACCAAGTTGGTAAGGGACCAGGACGTAGACCATAGGGGTTAGGGGTCGAACCTGGCTAAAAGTCTCTGTGTTCTTTATTTTCTGCTCTTTACTTACTGCTTGCATTTAGCTTACTGTTTCTGCACTTTACTGTACTGGTTATCTGTGCATTCAGCATACCATTTGTCTCTGCATAAAACGAAATCAGTAATTTTTAAAATCAGTTTTAGTTAAACATAGTTAGCCATTTACACCTATTCACCCCCTCTAGGTGTGCATTTTCAAGAAGTCCGTTTTGGACGATCTTACTGTCCACGCGAAGCTTGGGAAATTTTCTACAAGAATAGGGCAAAATCAAAATTCTGGGCAGGAGCACCAGCGCATGCAGCACCTCCCAAGCGCTGGCAGCGCTCCGGAAAGTCCCAGAAATAGCAATCCAAGCGCAGGCTGCGCTCCTGAAGCGCTGGCAGCGCTCTGTTCGGCCTGAACATCCTGAAAAATGACTATTTTGCCCCTAATTCGAATTCTAATTATATTTTTGGTATTTTCTTGTACCAAAATCAATTTTCAATTGTATTGTAGGGTATTTTCTTGTTGGGCAAGACTTCTAGAGCCTATTTAAACACATCCTATCATTGTAATTTTGTAACATCATTATTTAGCATATTATAACATAGAATTCATATCTTGTTTCATTATCATGGTTTCACTTGATCCCATGATGACGAGCGGTTCGATTATGAACTAATCGTTGTCATGGTATTCTAACGGAGTTATCTATGTAGCTTAGTAGTTTGATTGCTTTAAAGATTTATGTGTGGTGAATTCTTGATATCCTCGTATGGTTATGCTTCATGTGTTTAGATGCGTCGCGAACATCTAATTTGTTAATCTCTTGTGAAAAGAGAGTGGATCTTGAGATTTAGAACTTGTCAGCATAGGATAGGTTGATGTTTTAACATCATGATTTGTAGCGTAAATAGAGATATTATGCTGCCCTATGTGATCTTAATTGACAACTTGTTCTCCAACCGTTATGTTTTCAAATCTTATAGAGATATAGGGTCTAAGCATAATTGGTGTCTATTCATCTTCTATCTCTTTTGTGAATGTATGTTTAGTTTGGTATTCGTATACTAAGAAGTAGCGTTTACTTGTTTCGTGTTGTCTGATCAGATATCATAACCATCACACGCATTGATTAAAGGCATCAACTCTAAGCGAAGTATTTAATGAAGTTAGGATCTCATGTTTACTCTTGTAGAAGTAATTCGATTTTAATTTTCATTAGATAATTAATTCTTAGATTGTTTATTTGTTTTATTTAGTTAATTAAAACCCAAATTTGATAATTGTCTTAGCAGTGAATAATAATCATACATTGTTGCATAGGTACATCTACTGAATTAAAACCATAACCAGATATCTGTGGGAACGAACTTGACTTATTCATATATTACTTGTGACCACGTACGCTTGCGTGATTTAGTGCAAACAGTGTATATTCAGTTTGGGAGTTTGTATGTTGAATTTTTTATTATTTTCTATCAGAATTGGTATATTAAATATTAGTTTTTTTTACCCATAAATATGGAATGAAATTTAAGTCGATTTTATGGTACCCGATCCGAACCCCAAATTTTTGGATATACCGAACCCGAATTTTTGGATTTAGGTTTGGATATAAATTTTAAACCCGAAATAGTTTCGATTTGAATTTAAGTTGTACCGAACCGATATCCTCTCCAAAATTCGAAACCGGATACATAAATAATATAATATTGTATTATGAAATTATTTTATGTAATATTTTAGATGTAAGACATATTATTTTATTTATTTTTATTCAAATATTTCATTAGAAATAGTCAATACTAATTTAGTAATTAGAACTTCTATTTCTCAATCTCAAATTTTATTGATATATTTAAGATGTAATTTTTTTTTTACTTTACATAAAATTTTCAATTCGGTGTATGAAAAGAATTATTTTTTTAACATATTTTAAATTATACTTAGTATGTTAGTTCGTATAATATGTTATATTTGAATACTTAAGTTAATCATTTTAGTTTTTAATTTTTGTATAAATATAATTAATATTGTTTGCGTGTAGCAATTATTTTAATTTTGACTACATTATTACTAATTTCGGATACCCGTAAAAAAACAAATCTAATTCGAAATCCGACGAATTTGGTTTTAGATATTTAGTCTTGGATTTGGATTTATTTTTAAAACCCAAAAATATTTGGATGTAGGTTTGTATTTTACAAAATTTGGATCAAATCCAACCCGTTATCAGACAAATGCGTAAAATAAGACATTTGAAAATGAGTATCGCCTATCTTTTTTCTATTTGACTGACATGTTAAAATAGAAAACTGCATATGAAACTAAAATCAAATGTGTAATATATAAACACGTAATCACATTATTATATATGTATTCTTGTAATTTAATTATCGGGTTAAAAAACATGAAATTCATTTTTCATCTAATAGTGAGTATATTTTTCCGACATATATTAAAATAAAGCGCTTACGTAAATCTGGAAAATCATATGTGTTGTGTATATTCATGCCATGTGTCTTTGGGGTCTTGCATGAAAATGACCTGAAATTCTTTTATGTACCCATGATTCGAACACAAAATGCTACTCCCTTTGAATTCTTAACATTTGGGACAGAGGGTTCGGCATAGATTTTAAGATTTCTATAAAGTATAGTTTCATTAATTATTTTAAATTATTTTTTTCTTTTTAATAAAAATTTATTGTCAAAACTTTTATTTTTTTAAAAAAAATTAAAAAAAATAAGTTATGGAATTATACTTTATATACACCTTAAAATGCATACCGAGTCTTATATCTCAAATGTTACGAATTTAATAGGATGGAGGGAGTAATAAACTACGCAATTTTTTTTGTACACGAAACGAAAATAATATGCGAAAAGAAAAAATATGACAATTACATGTAATGTTACTCTCTACCCAAATTATCTAAGTATGTTACTATATCATTGAAAACAACATTGAGATGCTACAAAATAAAACTAAGAGTAGATCGAGTACATCAAAATGAAGCCCTCTTTTTTAATTTTTTTTATTGTTAATTAATATCTTTGTTTGATTAGAATCTATCTACCAAGTTATTACAATTTTTACCTTTATTTAAGGTTTTGTTGATATTAAAAATAAACATTATTAACCAACCAAGTAAATTCGATATGTCTGCTCTTAGATTAGGATATAAGAATTGAATACAATTATTTGAATTCAAGAATAAAATTAAATGGGCACCTTTTATTAGAAACAATATATAATTTTATATGTATCGACCTATCTTGTTATCAATAATATTGATTTTTAAACGATTGCTATAGCCGTTTCTCTCTCTTCTTCTCTACTAAAAATATTAAACTAAAGTTTAGGGGTTGACATAATGACATCTGCGTTTTGGTTGATGAAAAGCCCATTTTTATTGTTTTCCTTGATTTTTCTTTGTTTTTCAATAAATATCTCTCTTTATTGAGAGTCTAGTACCACGTTGGTGGGTTTATTTACTGATATATTGGATTTGTACTTTCTCCTTGTAAATGATAACTCCCGTTTTCTTTTCTTGATTTTACTTTGTTTTTCAATAAATACATCTCTTTAAGAGTCTAGTATCCCGTTAATGGATTTTGACTATCCATATATTGGATTTTGTTTTTTTTTCTTTTGCGAGTAGGTTCCTTTATTTTGGAATCCGAGATCTTAGTTCTACAGGATTTTGTTATATTGGTTCATTTGGATAATATAGAATCGCAATTATGGTTAGTTGTTCGAATACGTTCTCAAAAATCACATATGTATTTACCTCACGATTAGAATAAATTGTTGAATTATTTCGCTAGAAAGACTATATATTTCAGTGATATAAACGATTGATGTACCACAATTTAAAATATGATCAACATTTGTAGTTTGGATTAAAGAAACCTTGTGTTAGGCCGAATTCACAATAGTTAATCAAATATTGAATGAGTAACTTAACAAGAACACACTGTTTAACACTTTAAAAACTGTTTGGAATTAACAATTCCTCTCTCAGTGATGTAAATATCATAGAGAGCTGCTTAGGTTACAATCAATGAATTTCTCAATGTTCGATTACCCTTCTAGGGTTAACCTAACTGTATTTATAGAACATACAGCTTCGTACAATCAATAACTGATTCTCCTATAATCAAGCTATACAATTGATATCAATCACGATTGCTCCAGTCTTCCAAGTCAACTCAATCTCTTTGACAGCTTTCCAATCTTCAAAGATATTGCTTCCATACTTATCTTGTATCAACCTTCAAACACTGTTGACTCTTCAGACAATACCGCTACAGAGTTTAACAACCTCTGTTGCGCTTCCAGTCAGTGTTTAACTAAACTCTGACTGCTTCCAGCTAAACTCTGTTTTGTCACTATAGCTTCCAAACACTGTTCTCATCAATCATTTCTAACACCTTGTTACCTTGATATGATCTATTTTAATATGTGTTTGAAGATGTATGATTTTCTATTGATAAATTATTTACCTATAAAAAATAGTGATTTAGAAGAAAATTTGAATGAATGTTTGTGTAGATGACATATGCCCTTTTGTTGATAAATTAATTACTCTTAAAAAAATAGTGATTTATTAGATTTTTTGTGCTGAGTTGACCAATTTTCTATGAAAATATTCACTAACAATAATTGATTCTGTAATGAATTTTATTTTTTGGATTGATAATTTATACACCAAATAATGTCTAGTGCTATTTGAGAGTCTATTCAGTATCTTGAATAATTCAAATGTATCGTCAAGTCAATTTATTCTTCTCATTAATTTTTGCATAAATAAAAAATACTGATAAGTAAACTGTTAATAATAATTGGTTTAAAATTCATTTTTTAATATTTTAATTGGTTGAATTTAGTTTTTTTATAACCGATTAATTTAAAAGTTAATATAACTTAAATTTTGAAGGTGTGTTTAGAATAGTATAGTAACTATTTTTTAATTTTTAAAATATTTAATTGAATAGGAGTAGATATTCAAATTTGTTTGCACCTTATGACTATAGATCAAGTGTTTGAGTTATAAAAATATTATATTTTATAATATAGATAAATAGACCCATGCATTAAAATAATATATTTATATTAAAAATAATTAATAAACACACAATTTTGAAAAATGGCTTCATACATAGAGAGTGGCGCAAAGAACAGATGTGCTAAAATATAATAATATAATTGTGATTGATTTTTATAATTAATTTAATTTTACTGGTAAATTCTAACTGGCTCTTATATATTTTTATGAAAATTACTTCGTAATATATAATAATGCAATTTTGATTAATTGTAAATCAAAAGAGTGAAAAATTCATATTGCAAAAATCGTTTAATATAAAATCGCTTAATATTATATATTTTTATAATCCTATTTGATTTTAATTTAAAATATTAGTTTATTATTAATATTGTTTGACATTAAAAAAATATGTAAAATATGGATATGTTAAATCAAGTCATTACTATATTTAAATTAGAATCGTTAACTAATCATGGGTAGTATAATAGGATAAGAATGATAAATAAGAATTTTTTTTAATATAATATGATTGTTCTAAAATTAGGAATGAACTTGATTGTTCATAAAATAATTTATAGTTTTTTGATTGGTCATCTACCTATATAACTGTTGTGTTTGTGTGTGTTTTTTGTGTGTGTAAAATTGAGAAGAGAAAATTTGTGATAATCAAGATTAATAATTATGGTAATATTTTTTTTTCTTGAAGTTGTACAAATTGAGTTTTAGATCTGGTATGAAAAACGTGAATTAGTATTATTATTGTATTGATTTGATATTTTAATTGTTGAATTACCATTATATATATATATATAATAATAATATGCCCTACTCGTGTATGAATAATTTAATATTATTGTTGGAGGAAGTAGTTGACAAAAATAACCTTACTTTGCTTTTTGGTGACCGGTGAGGATTGACGTATCAAATTAATTTATTATAAATATTTTTTGAAATTAAAAAATATGTAATATATGAATATGTTAAATTAAGTCATTATTGTTAACTAACCATGGTTAGTATAATAGGATGAGAATGGTAAATAAGAAAAACTTTTAATATAATATGATTGGTCTAAAATTTAGGAATGACTTCTGATTGATCCTAAAATAATTCATAGTTTTAGTTTTCTGATTAGTTAACTACATCTAACTGTATATCTAGGTAGACTCAGGTATAATAAAAAATCTATACTATTATATAAATTCCGAAACATTAAAAGTTTGGTTGGTCGGTTGGTTGGTACCTGTTGAATTTACCTAATTACTCTTACTTAATTACAGATAAAATCTTTTTTTATATTTTATCTAACTAAATTTTTTGTTTTACTAATCAATTTCCTTTTTCAGGTTAAACATGTTACCTTTAAAATTTTTGTTTTACTAATCAATTTCCTTTTTCAGGTTAAGCATGTTACCTTTTCTTTTCTTTTTAATAACTAAGCAGTTTCCTTTTTCAGTTAAAATATAATACTTTTTATATTTTATCTAACTAAAAAGCATATTATAATTACTATTAACTAATTAATTAATTTTTCCGTTCAAATTATCTTTTCTCTTTTCTCTAACTAAAATATCTCTTTTTCCAATTATATCACGAGTTACCTTTTAAAAATCTTCTTTTATATTTTATTTAACTAAAATTTCTACATTACAAATCAACCTACTTTTTCAGGTTAAACGTGTTACATTTTTTTTTTAATAACTAAGCAGTTTCCTTTTTCAGGTGGTACCTATTGAATTTACCTAATTACTCTTACTTAATTACAGATAAAATCTTTTTTTATATTTTATCTAACTAAAATTTTTGTTTTACTAATCAATTTCCTTTTTCAGGTTAAACATGTTACCTTTAAAATTTTTGCTTTACTAATCAATTTCCTTTTTCAGGTTAAGCATGTTACCTTTTCTTTTCTTTTTAATAACTAAGCAGTTTCCTTTTTCAGTTAAAATATAATACTTTTTATATTTTATCTAACTAAAAAGCATATTATAATTACTATTAACTAATTAATTAATTTTTCCGTTCAAATTATCTTTTCTCTTTTCTCTAACTAAAATATCTCTTTTTCCAATTATATCACGAGTTACCTTTTAAAAATCTTCTTTTATATTTTATTTAACTAAAATTTTTACTTTACAAATCAACCTACTTTTAAGGTTAAACGTGTTACCTTTTTTTCTAATAACTAAGCAGTTTCCTTTTTCAGGTAAAATATAAAATCTTTTATATTTTATCTAATTAAAAAAAATTATAAATACTGTTAACTAATAAAAAAAATTCTTTTCTCTTTTCTCTAACTAAAATATTTTTTTCCAATTATATAACGGGTTACCTTTTTCAGCCAAAACAAGTTACCTTTTTTATTTTCTCTAACTAAAACCTCTCTTTTTCAAATTATATCACGGGCAATTCTATTTAATAAAAATAAAATCATAATATTATAATGCTATTAATTAACCGATTACCTTTTCATCTAAAAACGTATCATCTTTTTTATTTTTTCTAATTAAATTCCTTTTTTTAGAAATATCACGGTAACATTAATTTCTCATTTTCTAAAAATATTACTTGCAATTTTATTTAGTAAAATAACAATTATATTATAATTACTATAAACTAATCAATTACCATTTTCACCCTAAAGTATGTCACCTTTTAATTTTCACGTTATCTTTTTCTATTTTTTCAAACTAAAATCTCTCTTTTTCCAATTATATCACGGACGGTTCTATTTAATAAAATTAAATAATATACACTAAAAAATATCTCACCATATATTCAAATCATTATTTTTAGTAATAAATAAAAATCGTTATATCTAATAATAAGATATATTACATGATTAAATTAATTTACTAAAAATTCAAAGTTCATAATTAAAATGTTAAATAAATTTTATAACCTATCAAAAGAAACCCGAAATCTATCTATATTATCTATCTATTTTATACTATTACTATGTCGCTAAACATGAAATATTAAAATTTTCATCGATTAAATTGATGAAAATTGTACATATCTATAATCTTTCTATAACCTTTATATATTATATATTATATACCTATCTATCTATACTATCTATCTATCTATACTATTATAAGTAAAACAGGGTATATTTGATTTGGTACTCTTTTTTTTGTCCCTCTTTTTTGGTACTCTTTTTTTTGTCACTTTTTGGTTTGGTTAAATCTCTATTATTAATAAAATTAAAAAAAAACACACATAACCTGAATAATATGTATTAATATTAATCTATACTATACTATTATAAGCAAAATATGCTATATTTGGTTTGGTACTTTTTTTTTTGTCACTCTTTTTTTGTACTCTTTTTTTGGTTACTCTTTGGTTTGGTTAAATCTCTATTATTAATAAAATTCAAAAAAAAAACACACATAGCCTAAATAATATGTATTAATATTAATATGCGCCACATACATAAATATAATAATTCAAAATACAACTATAATAATTCAAAATATAAGCAAAACAGCGTATATTTGGTTTGATACTCTTTTTTTGTCACTCTTTTCTATACTATACTATTATAAGCAAAACAGGGTATATTTGGTTTGGTACTCTTTTTTTTGTCACTCTTTTTTGGTACTCTTTTTTTTTGTCACACTTTGGTTTGGTTAAATCTCTATTATTAATAAAATTCAAAAAAAAAAAACACACATAGCCTAAATAATATGTATTAATATTAATTTATACTATACTATTATAAGCAAAATAGGGTATATTTGGTTTGGTACTCTTTTTTTGGTCACTCTTTTTTGGTACTTTTTTTTTTGTCACTCTTTGGTTTGGTTAAATCTCTATTATTAATAAAATTCAAAAAAAAAAAACACACATAGCATAAATAATATGTATTAATATTAATATGCACCATATACACAAATATAATAATTCAAAATACAACTATAATAATTCAAAATATAAGCAAAACAGTGTATAATTGGTTTGATACTCTTTTTTTGGTCACTCTTTTTTTGTACTCTTTTTTTGGTCACTCTTTGGTTGGGTTAAATATCTATTATTAATCAAATTAAAAAAAAAACACACATAGCCTAAATAATATATATTAATATTAATATGCACCACATACACAAATATAATAATTCAAAATACAACTATAATAATTCAAAATAAATAATTTTAATAATATTTATATACATGGGATTATAAAGTTATATATTATTTTATTAATAAAAATATATATACAACTTAAAACTTTAATAATAAAATATAATTAAAAAAATTTACAAGCAACCGTGCATCGCACGGGTTATAGGCTAGTATAGTTTAATTATATCTAAAATATGCCCGTGCATTTCATCATAAGAGGCATAGATATATTCTACAATTTTGTGGACGGTTAAGCATGCAACGTCTTATACATGTGATGGATGTCATTATAATTATAATCTATTATCTATTATATATATAATACCACAACATGTCACATTTTATTCCTTGCAAAATTACTATTTTAGCCCTTCATTTTAATCCATTTATTTTTTTTTCAAAAAGTTGTTGTTGAGAACCGAACCTATGTCTTTTCATTCATGTACACACCACCTTACCACTAGGTTAACTAATCACATGTGTTGTGTAAGTCATAAATATGCTATGTATGTTGGGTGATGAATGAAAAATACTTGTATTTTGATTTCTAAGATATTTTATATGTAATAGTTAAGTATAAATTAGTGACATATGATATGTAATGAACTTAGATATCACATTTTATTTCTTACAAAGTTACTATTTTAGCCCTTCATATATTTAATATACATCATTTAATAATTTTATATTCAATATGATTATTTAATATCTACTTTAATATTACGTAATTAATCACAACAAACTAATAATAGTCATTAACTTTTAATAATTTATATTGCTGCATATATTTAGATTAAAATTCTTGAGTAAATTATTATATAATTACGCCAATATATGAATAATAATTGTATAGAAATACTCATAAAATTCGAGATTCGAAACTAAACGATTGGGTTTACGATTAGGAATTAAGCCTGGAAATAACAAGAATAATAAAAGAATAATAAACATATATATTTTAGTAATAATAGTATTTAATGTATTGGTCTAATTTGTAATAAAATATACTATATAAAATCTCATAGCGAGTAATCAAATTTAAATTCTCAGTTTTGAATAAAGTGAATTTAAATTCACAACTAAAAACATTGAATTAAATGACTATCTTAATAGATATTATAAATCTTAAACAATTCATGTTGAAAATGAAGTTCTCGATAAGAGAGTTTGCTAAACTATATTAAGGCAACACCGCTACAAATTGAAAGGTGTTCACGGCTACAAAGTCGAACTACTAAAACCCAAAATATCGCAATATTCCACATTTTATTTAATATCATTTCACATTTATGCCTTCCAATTTCCTATGATTTAACTCTAAAATCGCCTTAAAGTCAAATGCTGTGAAAACGTTAGAATCGAAACTGTGACATCCAATTCTAAGTATAATGAATTTAAATTTATAACTAAAATCATTGAACGAGATGACTAATTGATTGTATATTAGAAATTTTGGACACAACCTGTTACAAAGTGAGAGCACTTGAAAAGAAAGTAAGTTAATCTATATTTAGGCAACATTGCAACAAATTGAAGAATATTCATGGTCACAACTATTAAAAATAAAATCTCACAATAAAGCTTGAATATCCCCGTATATAATACCACAACATGTCACATTTTATTACTTGCAAAGTTACTATTTTAGCCCTTCATTTTAATCCATTTATTTTTTTTTCAAAAAGTTGTTGTTGAGAATCGAACCTATGTCTTTCCATTCATGTACACACCACCTTACCACTAGGCTAACCAATTTATATGTAATAGTTAAGTATAAATTAGTGACATATGATATGTAGTGAACTTAGATATATATCACAACATGTTACATTTTATTCCTTGCAAAGTTACTATTTTAGCCCTTCATATATTTAGGGAATTTGTGTAATATGTCCCAAATTAATGGGTCAGTTTATAAATATGTCCCATCATATTAAAATATTAGTTATATGTCCCATTATCAGTTTTTAATTTATATAGAGACCAATATACCCTTGTTATATTAATTAAATACTATTATAAATACACCACAATTTTTAAATTTTAATCACTAAATTTTATTTTTTCTTATGACAGGCCGGGGGTAATTTTTTAATTTGACCACTAAAAAAAGTTTTTTTACTTTGCTTAAAACAGGCCCCGCCAGGGGCATCCTTACGCAAATAAATATTAAAATTTATAATTTAAATTTTAGGGTTTGATGTTCATGAAGGTGTTTCTCAGATAAAAGCCAAAGGTTAAATTTTTTTTTAATACAAATATAAGGATATTTAGGACCACATGTTTTATACTGTTAATTTATTTTAAGCTCAGGATTCTACCTGAGGTCACATTTTTCTCTTTAAATTAATCAAATCATATTTTTATTAGACATTATATCATAAAATAATTTTGCTTAAAAAGGGTACACTAGTCTTTTTATGTTAAAATTTGAATGAAAAATTGATTTTGGGATATATTTGAAATTTCAAATAAATATAGGACATATTTACAAACCATGTTTTAAATTGGGACATATTATTAAAAAACCCATATATTTAATATACATCATTTAATAATTTTATATTCAATATGGTTATTTAATATCTACTTTAATATTACGTAATTAATCACAACAAACTAATAATAGTCATTAACTTTTAATAATTTATATTGGTGCATATATTTAGATTAAAATTCTTGAGTAAATTATTATATAATTACGCCAATATATGAATAATAATTGTATAGAAATACTCATAAAATTCGAGATTCGGAACTAAACGATTGGGTTTACGATTAGGAATTAAGCCTGGGAATAACAAGAATAATAAAAGAATAATAAACATATATATTTTAGTAATAATAGTATTTAATGTATTGGTCTAATTTGTAATAAAATATACTATATAAAATCTCATAGCGAGTAATCAAATTTAAATTCTCAGTTTTGAATAAAAGTGAATTTAAATTCACAACTAAAAACATTGAATTAGATGACTATCTTAATAGATATTATAAATCTTAAACAATTCATGTTGAAAATGAAGTTCTCGAGAAGAGAGTTTGCTAAACTATATTTAGGCAACATCGCTACAAATTGAAAGGTGTTCACGGCTACAAAGTCGAACTACTAAAACCCAAAATATCGTAATATTCCACATTTTATTTAATATCATTTCACAATTATGCCTTCCAATTTCCTATGATTTAACTCTAAAATTGCCCTAAAGTCAAATGCTGTGAAAACGTTAGTTATAGACATTGTCTAGAATCGAAACTGTGACATCCAATTCTAAGTATAATGAATTTAAATTTATAACTAAAATCATTGAACGAGATGACTAATTGATTGTATATTAGAAATTTTGGACACGACCTGTTACAAAGTGAGAGCACTTGAAAAGAAAGTAAGTTAATCTATATTTAGGCAACATTGCAACAAATTGAAAAATATTCATGGTCACAACTATTAAAAATCAAAATCTCACAATAAAGCTTGAATATCCCCGTGCCTTGCACGGGTAACGAAGCTAGTTAATATTAAAGTATTAAAGTTTAAAGTAATCTTCTGTTAAAAAAAAGAAAAAGAGAAGAAGTTTAAGATGATATTCCTTCTAAAAGAAAAAAAGAGAGTAAGTTTTAAACCCTCCAAAGAAAATTTTAAAAATAATATTAAATGTGAATTTGAATTCTTCTTTTATTATTCTTCGTAATCACGCTAAAGAAAATTGATTCGATTTGTTCTTTCTTTATAAGATGTATCAAACAAGCCATCAAGAAAAGAAACTTGTGAAAACAGTCATTGGCATTATTCTATCCCCATTTCCTTTTTCTATGCATCTTTTGAAACTTCTAATTTGCAAGGACAAAATACATTAATTTCCATTATCATATCTTATTTGTTTCTTCTCTGTATTTGGTCAAATGCCCAGAAAGAAAATATGATTAAAGGTGGGGTTGGGAAATACGGAGTAGCCTATGAAAAGCATGGTCCTGATTGATCTTTCTTTAAATGTGAAGTTGCTATTGTGTTGTAAATAAGTTGAAGCTCCAATACAGAAACCATAACAAATACTCCATAAGTTGATCAGCTGAAATAATGAGCTTTTTAACTGTAAAACACTTCAGCCATCCCATCCGAAGCACCCATTAGTACTAAAAGAGGATGTTGTTATTGGAGTGGATGCTACATGCTGTGTTTGTAACAAACCTGTTACTGGCTCTCCTACATACACCTGTAGTAGCAGTGATGATACAGATTGTCGAAAATTCTACCTACACAAGATTTGTGCTGAATTACCCAGAGAGATTATCCGTGATAAGCTGGACTTGCACCCCCTTGCTCTACTGCTACGCACTCGCAACAACACATGTGATTTTTGCAGTAGTTGTAACACCCCTAGATCCGGGGTCAGGGAGTCGTTACGGTCTCAATTTCCTTCCACAAAACCATCATAAATTAAAGTACAATCTTGTGACCCAAATCAACAACACAAAACATACCCGTTATAGTCCCAAAGATGAAATCAGAGTAATTACCAAATATTATTAATCGCAAGATTGAGTTCTTACAACCCAAACGGTTTACAATTAACCATTACATACTCTTTGCCATCCATTTGTATATGCCATATAATAAATACATTTGATACTCAAATGCTAACAACTAGCCTACCAGTAGCTGCCTCTTCAACAAATGGTAGCTATGACCTCAGCGGTTATTCCTCTGACGACTGTCACCTGCTTACGCTGAGTGTGCCTTGCGTGGGCCATCTAATCTAGCTGTTGTTGTGATATAGATAAATAAAGCAAGGGTGAGCAATAGCCCACCAAAAAGAATATAACTGAACAGTAATAATATGTAACGGTTCAAAATATCTTTGATACCATATGCCATGCATTAACGAACATAGTACCAGTATAAGGTAAATGATGAAGTAACAAGGTAACTCAACACATAACTTCTGTAGGAATAACTGCTGTGCAAGGTATAAGCAAGATATCATCATATGTCATCAAAGAGGGGAAATGCTAGAAATATTACAATCCCAGTTTTGAACATTTCTCACACTCCTGTCAACCTGAAAGAAGTCTCTTCGATACGTGTTGCGGGGGGTGTGCCCGTCAACCTGAAAGAAGTCTCTTCGATACGTGTTGCAGGAAATTCCCAATTTGGGAGATGAACTAATACTGGAGTTATCACGCGCCAACTGTCCCACTCTCCGATGATCAGTCGAAGATGGTACAGCCCAATATAGTTTACTACCGGTAGAAGGAAGAACTAACGGATTTACTTGTCTACCGCCCTTAATAGTAACTCTCTGGCCAACGGTTGGGCCTTGTGATGGACCGCGCGACTCGGCCTCTTACACACGACTCCTAGTTCGAATAAGTCCATGACTCTGAAACATAAAGTTCGTCCCCCTTTCCCCAAGTATAATACTTGTTGGTACGACTCCACAAAGTAGTCGCATCTAATTGGAAAGGAAGATTCACCAATATTTCCCAAGCTGTTGCTTGTTAATGGATATAAACTTGTTTCATGAATCTTACCCCTCGAACGATGAGGAGGTAACCAAAAGACTCATATCGTTGCTTGAACGAATCAAGATTTGAGTTACAAGATAGTTTAGCTAGTATATAACCGGGCAGTCAAATAAATAACAGCTCTCAAGTGAGGTCCCCTTATATATTTTTGGAAGTTTGAGCGAGTATTTAAATCTTCTTATAAGATAGATTTAAGTAAAAATAGAGTTTTGGGGACCTTCCCTTGATAAAATAGTCATAAAAAGACTCCGACATATTTTACATAATATTTGAGGGTCGAAGATAATATTTGAATGAAGTGAATCGTTTTTAAAACGAGTTAGAAGAATTAAATAAATATTCAAATAATATTTATTAAGTCAAAAATATTGAAGGAATAATCTTAATATAAAATATTACTCGGAAGGATCCTTGAATAAATATTCATAAATAATATTCATTAATTAATTAAACTCAAATAAATATTTAAAATAATATTCACTAAATAAATCAAACCTTAAATGAATATTTGAAAATAATATTCACTTAATAAATAATATTCAAAATGAATATCCAAGTAATATTCTTTTAGTAATCCAAACTTTAAAGGAATATTCGAAATAATATTTCTTAAGTAAATAGAACTTCCAATGAATATTTTAAAATAATATTCATCAAGTACATCAAACCTTAAATGAATATTCGAAAGTAATATTCATTTAATAAATAAAATTTCCAATGAATATCAAAGTAATTATTCATTAAATAATCAAACTCTAAGTGAATATTCAAAAATAATATTCACCTAATATTTCTCGACTGAGATAATACTCAAATAAAATTTCTCGAAAAATTTCCAAGTAATTGATACTTTATGGAAATCTATTATCTATTATCTATATAATAGGCCAACACAAGAAGAAAATGTGAGATTTTTTAATGCACATGAAAGACCAATTTGCCCTCATGTTTAATATTTATTAAAAAATGTGTTTTTCATGGGAATTGAACTTGAATCTATCAAATAACTTAGTCATGCTCTTACCATCACGCTACAATGACACATGTGTTTTCAAACCATACACATAATAAGTGAATGTCGTTTAAGAGTAATACATTTGTAAATAATTATGGAGCTAATTTAAACTTAGGTAAAACACCAACACATTTTTATTAAAAAAAGTGTTGTTCATGGGAATCTATCAAGTAACTTATGCAAGCTTTTGCCACTACGCCACAATGTCACATGTGTTTATAAATCATACACGTGATATGTGAATGTTTTAATAGTAATACATTTGTAAATACCTTTGGAGCTAAATTAAACTTTAAAATAATAATAATAATAATAATAATAATAATAATAATAATAATAATAATAATAATAATAATAATAATAATAATAATAATAATCAACATAATATTCATAGGGTCGCCGATTTAATTCACACATCTTTCTATCACTAAATCATAGTGAAAAGTAAAAATTTTAAGTCAATATTTGTTTGACTAATTTTATATTATCAATGACTTATGAATAGTTAAAAATGTAAACATAAAAATAAATTTGATAAATTATATATATGAATGATGATATTAATTTTAATCAAATAAAATTCTCAAAACAAAATAAGTCATTCAAAAAAGTACTTTCTACCAACTTTTGATGTTAAGCTATTTTTTTAACTTTAAATCAATTTCTGACTTATTACACAAACATACATTTTTTGATTTAATGTAAAAAATGTCTTTAAGCTCCGACTTAAAGCCGTTGTCAAACGGGCTCTTAGTCTCATGTGTTTTAAATCATACACATTATAGATGTGTGTGCATGCATTACTTGAGTGAAACAAATTTTGATATTTTTATTATTGTAACATATTAACAATTTTTGGCTATATTTTATTTTTACATTTATTGATTCGATTTATAGTATATTATGGGGGTGTTTGGGAAAATTTATTTTCAGAATAAGTCAACTTATTTTAAAACAAAGTTAGAGATTCCTAACTTTTTTCTGAAATAAGTTAACTTTTTTTTTTTGCAACCTATAGAATCTCAAACATACATTAAATACTTGTATAAATTTTTTTTTATCAAAATATGAAATTTTTACCCGAAAATAAGTCCATAAAGACTTATTTTAAGGTTTGCCAAACAGACTCTATGTTATATCATTTATTAATATTATTCTCTATCGATGTCAATATATAGAACTATACAAATTTTTTATTTGACGAATTTATTTATTTATCAAATATTTATTTACCAAGACACAATTGATTAAAGGTAAATTTTTTGAATTTTTTTAAATAATTAAAATATCAATTAAAAAATTATAATAAATTTTAGAAAATAAGTAAGGCAAGCTAGATGCTCATAATTCGCTAAGAGAAACAACAAACTCATTCAAGTTTTTGGTCTATCTGCATGTTCACTCCAATTAGGATCTTTGGATGAAACAGTATTTGAAAAAAGAAATGATTAATTCATTGTTAAAGCACGAACATAAGGCATATGAGCAACTTCAACTTATGATGATAAAAGTACGAAAAAATATTTAGAGTGTGATAAGCTTGTAGTTACACAAGATATATTTACTCAGTCAATTAGAATTATCTTGTGTTTTAAAAGTCTAGCGGACAGAGGAATAGTAAAGGGCAAAGGATGCTTAAAATGAAGAAATTAGAAAAAAATAGATGAAAGAGTTGGAAAGATAGTTTTAAGAAGTGAAAGCGCAAGGCCTGAGTAGAATATTTGAAGATTTACGAAGTTTTTTATTAATATCAAGAGTAAAACCTACATTCGTAGAATGCAATATCTTGAAGCCTATTTAGTTTGTATCTTGAATATTATTGGAGATCGAACTAAATGGATGTATCATTTTCAAATAAATGGAAGAACAATTTAGTATTGTAAGTGTTCTGAAAAATCCTCTTAATTAGACGATGCCCATAAAACACTCGAATTCTATTATACAACTCATAAAAAGAAAAACTAACATGACTACTATCAATATTACTCATATTGATAAGAATATATTATAACATAGAGAGTATTTAGAGGAGAGAAACAATAGATTTCATTGAGAGAAAATTGTATATTTACAAGCTTAAGAATAGTGCCTATTTATAGGCTAACTAGTTGTAAGTTACATGAATTTGTAGAGCCAAGAGTCTTAAGTTACATGAAACTAAAAGGCCAAAGGTTGTCATCTAGAGGGTTAAGTACATTCTAGAGAGTCATACATTTATTTCACAACACTCCCCCTTGGATGACTCGTACAAACATCATGCCTCGTTAAAACCTTACTAGGAAAAACCCTATGGGAAAAACACTAGTGAAGGAAAAAGAGTACATGTGTTGCACTAATAATACATGTCTCCCCCTCATTTAAATATGACTATGAGTATCATCATATATCTCGAAGTTTACGCATTCCAATCTTGTGTCTCAATTTCTCGAAAGATGATGTAGGAAGTGATTTTGTAACAAATCTGCTGGATTTTCACATGAGCGAATCTGACAGACATCGATTTCTCCTCTTTGCTGAAGCTCATGAGTGAAGAAAAACTTTGGATCAATGTGCTTCGTCCTATCACCTTTAATGTAACCTTCTCGAGTCTGAGTGATACATGCTTCATTATCTTCGAATAGAACAGTAGGACTTCCTTTATTGATTAAAAGACCACATGATTCTCGAATATGATGGACCAAAGACCTTAGCCACACGCATTCTCGACTAGCTTCATGTAATGCCAATAATTCAGCATGATTCGAAGAAGTTGCTGCAAGAGGTTGCTTTGTAGACCGCCAAGATATTGCGGTATCACCATATGTGAATACATAACCTGTTTGCGATCTACCTTTATGGGGATCAGATCGATAACCTGCATCTGCATAACCAACTAATTCTACTTTTGAGTCTTTAGAATAAAACAAACCCATATCCATTGTACCTCGAAGATATCTAAAAATTTGTTTCACACCAGTCCAATGTCTTCGAGTTGGAGCAGAACTATGTCTTGCCAATAAATTAACAGAAAAAGCAATATCAGGATGTGTACAATTGGCAAGGTACATTAGTGCACTAATGGCACTAAGATATGGAACTTCAGGACCAAGAAGTTCTTCTCCCTCTTCTCTTGGGCGGAAAGGATCTTTTTTCTTTTCAAGTGAGCGAACAACCATAGGTGTACTCACAGGATATGCTTTATCCATAATAAATCGCTTAAGGATCTTTTCAATATATGATGACTGGTGGACAAAAATTCCTTTGGATAGATGTTCAACTTGAAAACCAAGGCATAGTTTTGTTTTCCCCAAGTCTTTCATTTCAAATTCTCTTTTCAAATATTCAATCATTTCATTAAGCTCATCTGGGGTCCCAATGATGTTTAGATCATCAACATAAACCGCAATTATAGTAAACCCCATTTTTGTCCTTTTAATAAAAACACATGGACAAATTACATTATTGACATATCCATTTTTCAAAAGGTACTCGCTAAGGCGATTATACCACATTCGACCTGATTGTTTCAACCCGTACAATGATCTTCGTAATTTAATTGAATAAATCTCTCAGGGTCTTGAACTATATGCTTCAAGCATTTTTAATCCATCAGGGATTTTCATGTAAATGTCATTATCTAGTGACCCATACAAGTAGGCAGTCACAACATCCATCAAATTCATTCGGAGCCCTTCTAGAATTGATAAACTTAGTAAAAATCTGAATGTTGTTGCATCCATTACCGGGGAATAAGTCTCTTCATAATCAATTCTCGGTCTTTGTGAGAAGCCTTGTGCAACAAGGCGTGCCTTATATCTCACAACTTCATTTTTCTCATTTCTTTTGCGCACAAATACCCATCTATATCCAACGGGTTTCATACCTGCAGGTGTTTGGACAATAGGTCCAAAAACTTGACGTTTTTCAAGTGATTTCAATTCTGCCTCAATTGCTTCTTTCCATTTTGGCCAATCATTTCTTCTTTTACATTCATAGATCGATCTAGGTTCATGATCCTCGATTTCTTCAGAAATGTCAAGTACAGCTGTATATGCAAATATTTCATCCATGACAATTTCTTTTCTATTCCACCTTTTCCCTGAAATGATATATATTTATCGAGATCTCTTCATTGTCCTCAATTTCAGGTGCTTGATCATCCTTTGAAGACGTCTCTTCAGTGATCAATTCTATTTCATTTGGAATGATGTCATTTGATGTACCAGCTTGTTTATCAAGTGTTAGGAATAATTCATAAGTTGTGATGTTAAGAATAGAATTTACACATTATACTTCTTGTAATCCTGATCTTATATAGGATTTATGTGTAAAACAGTTATATGTACAGTTTAGTCAGGAATGAACAGTGTATCGGAGACTACATGTCAGGAACAAAAAGCAAATCCTGATGATGGTCTAATACTGATGATGATCAGATACTGATGCAAGATGAAATCCTGATATTAGTCTTGTTACTGATGATGTCATTATGGATGCTACAGAAACTGGCAAGTGCTATAAAACAGGATCGTTGTTTGAAGAACAAGCAAGAAGATATTATGAAGGAAAGAGTTTTCTATTGAAGGAAACTATCGACTAGAAGATAGAACATTGTCATGTATAGATTATATCCTTCTGTTATTAGTTGATAGGTAGCATTATAAATACTCTCTCTATATCATTGTAAAAAGAGTAAGTTCGTGAGGTTTGTAATCGTGAATATACGAGAGTACAAACAGAGAGAGAGAGATTTGTATTGTCAGCAGCTGCTAAAGGTATTGTACACCTTTGGTAGAGTTTGTATTTGATCTTATTAATACAAACAGAATTTTATTCATTCGTTTATTCTTGTTCACTTAATCAAGCAAAAATCAGACACGATTATATAACTTGTATTCAACCCCCCTTCTACAAGTTATTCGAGTTAACAATTGGTATCAGAGCAGGTTGATTTCGAATAATCATAAAGATCTGCAATCATGTCTGGTTACAAGGATGGGAATACTAAGATTCCTATGCTCAAGAGAAACGAATATACTCTATGGGAAGTAAAGATGTTGCATCATCTGGAAGCAACAGATCCTGATTATCTTGACAGAATCAGAGATGGACCTTTTGTTCCAACAAAGGTCGTTGGACAAGCAATTGTTGATGGTGTGGTTGTTCCAGAACATACAGCAGAGAAGCCAAAATCTGAATGGTCAGATAAGGACAAGGAGAATGTTCTTAAAGATGCTAAAGTGAGAAACATATTATTCAACAGTCTTGATTCTGTTCTCACTAACTATGTTCTCTCTTGTAAAACTGTTAAGGATATTTGGGACAATCTTAAGGTTCACTGTGAAGGAACTAAGCCTGTCAGGAAGAATATGAGGACATTACTTATACAACAGTATGAGTACTTTGAATCCAAGTCTGGTGAGTCACTTACTGATACCTTTGATAGGTTTACAAAACTCATCAATGAGATGGCCATGCATGGTAAATATTATGACTTGGAGGATATGAATATAAAGTTCATGAAAGCTTTGCCTGATTTCTACAATGAGAAGATATTTGCGATTGAGGAAGCTAATGATCTGGATGAGATTTCATTAGAGGCAGTATATGGAAAATTGAGAGCTTATGAACTTGACAAGCAGCAGAAGAAGAGCAGGAGTGAAGGAAAGATGAAGACTATTGCACTTACTGCTCAATCTGAAGTAAAGAAGCTTCCTGAAGAACAGCATGAAGAGATTGCTGTAAAGAACTCAAGGAAGAAGAAAAGCAAAGAAAGTTCTGAGTCAGAGACTACTGATATGAACTCTGACAACAATGATTCTGAATCTGAGATGCAGGAACTCTTTGCTATGTTTGCTAAAGCCTTCAAGAAAGGAAGATTCAACAGAAGAAGATTTAGCAAAGGACCTTTTCAAAAGAAGGAGGAGAAGAAGAGTGACAAAGGCAAAAGTACAATTGTCAAGCTTGATAAGGCCAAGATCAAGTGCTTTAATTGCAGCGAGCTTGGACACTTTGCTAGTGAGTGTAAGAAGCCTAGGAATTCAGGAAAAGGTAATGCACTTATGGTCACACAGAAGGATTGGGCTGATTCCAGTGATTCTGAAGATGAATTGGATTATGACAACATTGCATTGATGGCAAATGGTTCAGACAAACCTGGATCTCCAAAGAAAACTTCTCCATCCTCTGTTAAGGTATCACTTCACTCTCTTGATTCATTTGATAGCTTAAATTATGATGAAATTAGATCTATCCATGCTGAGTTTAAGAATCTTATGACTAATTTTAGAATTCTTACTTGTGAAAAAGATGAACTTAAGGTTAAGAATGATAAATTAGTTGATAGAAATAATTTTCTTGAATCTGAGTTAATTCAAATGGAAGAATACAAGTTAAGTTCTGATAAAGCTAAGCATGATTATAGTGTTATTCTTGAGGCTTATGACTATGTCAGAAAAGAACTAGAAGAAGAGAGAGATGTGATTAAGAACATTAACAATTCTGGTAAAAAGACCATAGAAATCTTTGAAAGTGGAATTCGTGGTAAGGTTAATGGTTTAGGTTTTGATAAGGCTAGACAAGAAGAAAAAGTAGCTATTGTCAATGATGATAGTAAAATAGAAGCTAGCACATCTAAATCTGAAGGTAAGAAAATTGTTTCTGAACCTAATCATGTTAAATTTGTTGATTCAAAAGGTACCCCTATTGTACACAAAAGGATTAACAATAGTAATTCAGATGAGAAAGTGTTAGAGAAACCTAAGAATGTTAACATAGGGTTTCTGTCTAAGTCTCAGTTGAAACAGAGATTAGATGGTCTTTCAGAGTCTAGCAAGATCAAGAGAAATAGGAATGGAAAAGAAGGTATTAACAAAGAGAATAATTACAAGAATGTACCTGATGCACCTAGGAAAAAATGCTATAAATGTGGAAATCATAATCATTTGGCCCTAAACTGCAATCAAAAACCTTCTTGGAAAACTGAGTCTAGATTCCCCAAGACTCAGAAAATTCAATACCAACCACAAAAAGCTTGTTATCATTGTGGTAGTTTACTTCATTCCATCTACATGTGTAGAGAATATCATGAACTGTATTATGACTATTATTCTTTGAAATCTGAAACTCCTAGTCACAAACAGTTTGTGAAATTAGAGTCTAAAGTTGACTCTACAACAGATAAAGTAAAAGCAAAATTCTCAAAGCCTGTTGTTTCTAAATCTAGTAAGAAAGGATCCAATCAAAGTTGGGTCCTAAAAAATTCTAACTAGTTACTTTTTGTTTGCAGGGCACAGGAAAGAAGCATTCAATTATCTTGGACAGTGGATGCTCTGGACATATGACTGGAAAGAAGTCCCTGCTTACAAAGTTTGAGAGGAAAGCCGGCCCAGTAATATCTTTTGGAGATGGCAACAAAGGAGAAACTCTGGGATATGGCTCAATTGTTTTGGGGAATGTCATCATAGAAAATGTAGCACTGGTTGAAGGCTTGAAACATACTCTTTTAAGCATAAGTCAACTGGGTGATAAAGGTTACAAATCAATCTTTGACAGAGATGGATGCAAATGCTATGTCCTAAAAGTTCATCCAGAACAACTTGGAAAATTTGAAGCCAAATCGGATGAAGCAATTTTTCTAGGATATTCAGCATCTAAGGCCTTCAAAGTTTATAATCTCAGAACTCACATTGTTATGGAATCAATTCATGTTGCATTTGATGATAAGAAGTTTGGAATTCTGCAAACTGATGAAAGCCATGACAAATTGGAATTTGAAAATCTGAAGAATTCTGAGATACTCTCCAGTGATGATGAAGGTTCTTCAGAAGAAATTTATATTGCTTCTTAAAGGAATGCTACTGTTGAGGGGGAGCAAATAAATCAAAGAGAACACAGAGATCATCAGGAGCAGACTAGCCTTTCAGAGTCTATTCCATCAGGAATTGACGTTTCAGAGTCTACTCCATCAGGAACTGATCTTTCAGAGTCTACTGAGGAAAGATCAGTAACTAGCAGCAGTATGGAATCTACTGATTCTACTGATCAAATGGGAGTTATTGAAGGCAGAGAGAATTCTTCTACAAGAGATACCACTAACTTAGGGGGAGAGATTAGCAGAGTCAATCTACCACCTATTAGAAAATGGACCAAGGATCATACTAAAGATTTGATCATTGGTGATCCAAATAGTGGTGTTCGAACTAGAAGATCAATTCAAAATGAATGCTTGTATAGTTGCTTTCTCTCAAAGAATGAACCTAAGAAGGTTGAAGAAGCCTTACAGGATCCTGATTGGGTAATAGCAATGCAGGAGGAGTTAAATGAGTTTGAGAGAAACAAAGTCTGGAAACTGGTACCAAGACCTAAAGATAGATCTATTGTTGGTGCAAGATGGGTTTTCAGGAACAAGCTAGATGAATCTGGTATGATTGTAAGAAACAAAGCAAGACTGGTGGCCAAGGGTTATTCTCAAGAAGAAGGCATTGATTATGATGAGACCTTTGCACCTGTAGTAAGATTAGAAGCAATCAGAATGTTTCTTGCATTTGCAGCTCATTCAAAATTCAAGGTATACCAGATGGATGTAAAGAGTGCTTTTCTAAATGGCAAACTTGATGAGGAAGTATATGTGGAACAGCCACCTGGATTTGTTGATCCAAAATTTCCAAATCATGTCTACAAACTTGACAAGGCACTCTATGGACTAAAGCAGGCACCAAGAGCATGGTATGAGACTTTGTCTAAATTTCTTCTTGAAAATGGCTTCACAAGAGGTACAATTGACAAAACTCTATTCTTTAGAAAGATAAAAGGTGAATTGCTTTTAGTTCAAGTTTATGTTGATGATATTATTTTTGGCTCTACTAATGAAAAGTTGTGTGCTAAGTTTAGCAAGCTTATGCAGTCTAAGTATCAGATGAGCATGATGGGTGAATTAAATTATTTCTTAGGCTTGCAGGTCAAACAGACTGAGACTGGTATTTTCATTAATCAGTCAAAGTATATCAAAGATCTTTTAAGAAGGTTTGACTTTCAAGACTGTGCAGTTGCAAAAACACCCATGGCAACAACCACTAAACTAGACTCTGATCCTAAGGGGAAGAGTGTGGATAATACTAGTTATAGAGGCATGATAGGCTCATTGTTATATCTAACTACAAGTAGACCAGATATAATGTTTTCTACCTGTTTATGTGCTAGATTCCAAAGTGATCCTAAGGAATCTCATTTAATTGCTATGAAGAGAATTTTTAGATATCTCAAAGGAACTCCAAATCTTGGTTTGTGGTACCCTAGAGAATCTGATTTCTTTCTAATTGGCTATTCAGACTCTGATTATGCAGGGTGTAAAATAGACAGGAAAAGCACTACAGGTACATGTCAATTCTTGGGAAATAGATTGATTTCTTGGGCAAGCAAGAAGCAACAATCTGTTTCAACCTCAACTGCAGAAGCTGAGTACATAGCAGCAGACAGTTGTTGTGCACAGCTCCTTTGGATAAGAAATCAGTTGATGGATTATGGTATGACACTTAGTAATATTCCTATGTTTTGTGATAATACTAGTGCTATTAAAATTGCAGAAAATCCGGTTCAACATTCAAGGACTAAGCACATTGATGTCAGGTATCATTTTATTAGAGAACATATTGAAAATGGTACTGTGGAACTTCATTTTGTTCCTACTGACAAACAGCTTGCAGATATTCTAACTAAACCACTTGATGAGACTACATTCAGTAGATTAGTAAGTGAGTTAGGAATGTTAAATTTTTAGATCTTTAACATCTGCAATAGTAGCAAGGTATGTTGTTTTTAGCTTATAGACTTGATATTCTTGTCAGGATCTATATTTGATTGTTAAAATTCTTTAGCTATAACACTTTGCCTTGATAAATTTCAGTATGATAGACTTGTTAATAATCATCAGGATTAGATTTGTTATCAGGATGCTGACGTCATCAGTATTGTGTCAGTATCAGGATTATGAAAATTGTTTCAGATCCTGACGTTTACTTTGTGTAGTAATCTAATTCTGTGATGTGTTAAGTCTATGATAGCATGTTTTGATATTTGCATACTGATAATTTATACATCATTCAATAATCAAAAGACAAGTAGATAACAAGAAATTGTATTTTCATTAATTAAAAGCATTACATATATGGAAATGAAATACAACATCTTTTTGTCTAACTTCTACTGATAATCCTATACTTGTCTATTGATATGAATTTTGAGGTACAAGACAAGGAGCATCTCAAGAAATCCATCAGGGGATTTGAACAGCTTCGTCTACTCTTGGATTCCTTGTCTGGGCGACTTGAATGAGAGTAGCTAACTTAAATGAATAGCATCTCCATCAAGATCAACCTCAGACTCTCGGCCAAATTCTTCATCCTCAAGTTTTGAGGAGGTTAGGGGAAGATTGTATCCAACAGATGGATGTTCTAGAAGAAACCTCTGGATATTATCGAAAACCAATCCATCCATGATTAGTTCGATGAGAAGAGTCATCTTTTCAAAGAGATGATCAAGAACAGGATGTTCATCGACTGTGAAAGATCTAAAGAATGGGTTTGAATGGAATTTTGGTTTGAGGAGCATTGTTGAGAAGAAAAGAAATTGAAAGGTTTATGGAGAATGGCATAAGGCGTCTGTTTCTTTTAAAGAAAGACGTGAGAAGCTGAACAGTCACTTGGAAGTTTTAATGAAGTCAGATGCTAATTATTGCATATGACTGTATTTCTTGTTTCAAGAAATATTAAATATATCTAACCAATTGATTGTTGTTCAGTTTAATTATTTATTTCTTTTCAGATAAAAGAAAAATGCCACGTGGAAACTCCAATTAAGTCTCTGAAATTAGGATGATATTGATCAGGATTTCATGTGTGACCATCAGGATTTGAGAATTATTATATTTTTAAATCACATTGTATTTTGTGATTATTTTGATGAGAGGTCAACAGGAAAAGGAAGCTGATCAGTATTGATTATTTATACCCTAATTTATTTCATGAAAATCAATTTTGGATTTTATTTTCCAAAAATCATGGATAACCGCATCTTTCAGGGACTGACACCTGTCAATCTACGTGTCAACGTGGGATAGTGGTCTGAAAGATTTGAGAAATATATTTGTTTTGAAACTCTAATCGTGTAATTGCTTTTTCTAATTTCACATTCTCTAAAGCAAAAACACTCTCGAATTCTCAAAATCTCTAATCTATTTCAAGAATTTTTCAAGTTCTTTTCAGATCAAAAATGGCAGCTCAGAGAAGAATACCTAAATCAGTAGCCTTCAAGTTCGGTGACTTTGATTTTATGACAAACAACCATGTAGCAGCCACTACACCAAATATGGGCTATTGCAACACCAAAAAAGTGTATCATTAGGCTCCAAAAGTGTTACAATAGATGTTTATGCAACACTTTTGCTAAAAGTCAGTGTTGCATTTGCCGGCGTTGCAACAGCCTTCTATAGCAACGCTTTTTGTGTTTATTGCAACGCTTTTCAAAGTATTACAAAAAGAGTTTGGTGTAGTTTGTTGTAACACTTTTGCATGTTTTAGCAACATTTTGAATATGTTACAACAGACGAATGCAACACTTTTTTGCAACATTAATTGACTTAAAAATGTTACAAAGTGAGTTTATTGCAACATATTTTTGCAACATAATTATGCATTTTGCAATACTTTTGGTTTTTTTGCAACATTTATATGCAACATTTTGGAACCTTTTGCAATACTTTTTGATATTTTTGCAACATTTCTCTGCAACATTTTAATTACTATTGTAATACTTTTAAATTTTATTGGCAACACTTATTTGCAACATTTTTATTAGTTCACATTGCAATGTCCTGTTTGAAATTTCAATATCCATGCATGAAAGCATACACCAAACCAGAAATGTCATTTCATTAATGTCCAACCAAACCAGAAATGACATTTCATTAATGTCCAACAAACATGTCAATAATGAAGGCCAAACATTAAACGCATAGTCTAAAGTCGAAACACACAAGTCGATTACTGAGTAAAAAATAGAGTGCAGAGAAATTAAATTTTGTGCCAAAAGATGTCAAAGTACATCTCTATGTTTGCTAAAATAACACAGGTTATCATATTTTTATAAGCTTTTCTAGCAAGATGCATGCGCAGATTTCTTTGGATTCTTATACTTAAAGCTTCTCTCCGCATGCCACCATAAATATGACGAGCAAGTTCTCCTGAAAATTTGAGGAGGGAAAATTGTTTAGGAAGTGCACACTGTAATTGTTAAAAGTTAATACATATCCCGCATAATGCTAGCTGATCTTCCTAATACCATTGTCATTAATATAAAATCAGATGCTCAAAACCTGAAAATCTGATAAATAAAAAAAGCCACAAGGAAATTTTGCATTGTTTACTTAATACTTACCAAGCTTCGTCCAGAAGAGCTATAATGCCGCCTGGTTTCTAAAAAGCAAAAGGATAGATTAGAGAAGACATTGTATATATAAAAGAATGACTTTCCACAAGAAAACTAACATTGAATATGTTTTCTCTATCTGTAAGTATACTTAAAAATGAATGAATAAAATTTCACTTCTCATTATTCTCATCTATTCACATCAATTGGTAGAATAAAATTCAACCTTTAAAAATCAGGGAAACACATGAAATTCTTTAAAATGACATCTGGACGGATTGGATCAGTAAAACAAAAGTTCATAAATAATAGTTGTAATTGTCCTTGTCTATTTGTTAATCAGAGAGATACCCTTTCCTGTTAAGCAGTGTTTTTCCAGGTGAAGTAATACCTCATTTGATAGATTAACATTGTGGTGACTCTTGTACTATCCACTTTACTTTCAACGGGTTAAAAAAAATACAAAAACCCATTTAATTAGGTAAAATGGAATTTACTAAAATACTAATTACTGTGATTCACAAATCATATTTCCATCAGCATAAGAACAATGATGACACTATCAATTGATTCCTAAAAACGAATGTGCTGCGTCTAAATCAACCATATAATTTATCATTAAGTGCCCACACCCCCCAACACCCTCTTGGGTTTGACCCCCAAAACCTTGTTAAGTCAAAAATACGACTCAATTGTATACAATAAATCTTGTTACATTAATTCATACAGGTATCAAATGCATTCACATTCACAATAAAAACCAAGAAAAGGAATCAAACCCAGCAAGTGAAAACAGAATAACAGATGACCGAAAATTAAAGCCCTAAAATTAAAAACCCCAATAGACAAGAGATACTTACAAACTGAATGGAAGCAACAGAGAGATTACCAGAGAACAGAGGGATGTGATGTCCAGATGAAGAATAGACAGATGTGGAGATGTGGATGTCATTTGTGTAACTTTAGGCACCCCATACGATTGTTCAATAACAACAGTACGCCCCTACACAGAAAACAACATTTGTAGATCTTATCGTCACGATATTATAGTAACCTCTAAACTACTAAAATTCTAGATCACAGTTACTAAATACTAGAAAACAAAGCCTGTCTAGCAACTCTATAACCTCTAAAAAATAACTTAATAATTGAAACAGAAACTAAAAACCTGCTTAGTTCGCCTTATGATACCAAACGAAACAGGTGTGTGTTCAATTACAAACAAGAGATCATAGTCAAATTGAATCATATATACGGGAAAGCCTGTAAAAACATAAAACTAGAAAAAAATTACAACAACATTAACACAAAATTCCCAAAAGTTTGACACAGCAATCCTACTGATTAACACAAAAATCCTACTAATTGACCAGTTCATACCAGTTTTAATCCAACATATAATCGAAAAAATTCACAAGCATACATATTTATACATGTATAATCCAATATAATTAAAAAACAGGTATTTTTACCTCTATTTGAAGTTTGAATCAAAATTTACTATAAAATTTTCTCTAATCAATTTTGGGCTCTAATCGATTTTAGAGACTTCAGACAATTTTGGGATTTTAGGGTTTTGCTCTAATTAGGGGCTTGAAACAGAGAGAAGAAGAGCGAGAGAGATGATTGGGAGATATGAGTGAGTAATTAAGAAAGATGGGAGAGACAGGTGAGTTCGAGAGAGAAGAGCGACCGAGAGAGAGAGAGTTTAATGTGGAGAGAGACTTACCGAGAGAGATGAGTGAGGTCGAGAGAGTGAATGAGAGAGGAGTGAGAGAGAGATGAGATATGTTTGTTTTATGTAATAAAACATTAATTATGTGTATTATTAGTCTTTGGCACCAAAAAAATTTGGCAAGCCCGGGAACCCAAAATTAGATTGTCCCGCTTATTCTGCAAGCCCGCTAACAAAAAATTAGAATATTTCGGTAGTGTATTGTAACACTTTTCGTAAAGTGCGAAAAGTGTTGCAATTGTTATAAAATTTCAAAATTATCATTTTGCTTGCAACACTTTTGGTATTTCTTGCAACACTATAAAAAATATTGCAATATACTACCAAGTTTTGTGTCTATTGTAACACTTTTTGTAACACTTATACATATCGGTGTTGCAATAGGCCATATATGGTGTAGTGAGCTATCACCAACAAGGAAGGAGTGTCATCTGATTTTCATCCAATCATGGACTTTCTGGCGTATGGACCATTAAGTTATGCATTGACAGCATCTCCACAAATTAATCAAGCAGCTGTTTCACAAGCTTGGGAGAATGCTGAGGTAGTTGATTCTACTCAGAGTCAATCAGGTAAGATTGTTCTACACTTAGGACAAGACTCATTTGATATTACTGAATCTGTTGTTAATTCAGTACTTCACTTACCTGTTAGTTTGATTTATAAGAATGTACCATCTGATGATAATGTGAGAACTATGTTGTCTGAATTAGGTTATAGTGGACCTCTAGACAACATGAGCCAGTTAAATAGGTCTTTTCTTAGAAAGGAATGGTCTTTTTACTTTGATCAAATTGCTAAATGTTTTACTGGTAAATGTAGTTCTTTTCAGCAAATTACTTCTGTTACATCACATATTGCTTATAGTTTGCTTTATGACAGAGTAATTAACATTGGTCATATTATCTTAAGTCAGATGAGTATTAAACTTGGGTTAAGAGATCAAAACAGGAAAATGGTTTATTATCATAGATTTATGCAAATGTTTATTAACCATTTTATTCCTGATGTTGAAGCTAGATTTGGTAGGGAACATTGTGTTTCTTCTTATGTACAGCAAAAGAGAATTTTCTCTGACATTATAAAGAAGGACAATGAAAAGAATCTAGATGAAATACCTGCAATTTATTATCCACATCATTTTCAGGTAATTCTTAAAACTCATCTTCCTACAATCCTACTCTCTACAATTCTTCTTTCTTTTGTGGTGAAATGGCTCAGGAATCTCATTTGGAGGAGAACCCACCTGTGTCTACCCAAGTAGCCCAAAACATTATAATCTCTGAAACAATTCAAGAACCAAATTTTGATCCACAGCCTATTGTTTCAAAGAAACCAACCTCTGGTGTTTCTCAAAAGACATCAGTTGTAAGGAAGAGAAGATTTGTTGTGTCAAGTAGTAGTAATTCTAGTGAAGATGATGATGATTTAACTCTTACTGAGAGAGCAGAATTGAAGGCTGCAATTCAACTTTCTCTGTTAGCACAAAGAGATGAAAAACATAGTCACAGCCAGGCTGCAGTCTCCCAAAAGGCTGTAGTTCTTAAAAAGGGAAAACAGTTACTGGATACTGTCTCTCAAAAGACTGTGTCTATTGAACAAAGATCTCATCCCAAGATCACTTCTGTGTCTACACCTCTTGAGTCTTCTCAGGATAAATCTTTTGCTCACTATACCAGGAGAACAAGGAGAAAGATTCAATTGTCACCTACACACACAGAGTCTAGTCCAACTAACATTATGCAGGTTTCTACACATCAAGCTACATCTATGTCAGTATCTGACAAGAGAGATCTGGATATTGATTCTTCATGGGAAACTACATTGTCATACAGAATGGCTATGGGACTTATCTCTCTAAAAGTGAAGCTTTCCAGGCCAGTTCTAAATTTTCTAAGTGAAAGTGTTCCTAGACTTTCATTTCCTGAAGAATATGGACTTCTACATCAAAGACTTGACTTAATGAAGATGTATTTCTATGTATCTGTCAGAAGACAATTAGTCAAGAAACTTGGACTCTCGAAGCATGTTGCACTTCAATCACTTCATTCATATTTATTTGACAAAGATGTCATTATTTAAAATGCCTCAGCTCAAGGTTAACAACAGGAGGAAGTAGATAGAGGAATGCAGTCAACAGAAGATACTATTGCACCAGTGGTGAGTAGTAGGAAAGATCAGATCACAGTCACTGCAACACAAGAACCATCTAGTCAGAGGAAGGATGACTCAGGAGCTGTGATAGCTGATGCTGAAAGGACTTCTGTGATGGCTGAGAATGCAAGTGAGATACCCTATGATATGGGAGGAATGACTTTGATTGATTTTGCTGAAGATCAAACAAATTTTGTTCAGTCAGAGTCTATCCACCTTGAGGGTGAGTCTCAGCAAACAACACTTAAAGACGGTGATGTACTAACTATGGTGTCTAATGAAGTATTACTGAAGACATCAGAGTCTAGTAAAGAACCTGAAAATGGTATACTGGAGCCTGTAGTCTCTGGAAGGAAAGAAGATGATTGTATGGGTTCAGAGACTATAGCAGCTCACTCCTTGGAGAAAACCTCAAGCCCCTTGCCATATGAGGAACCCTCTCTCCATGTGAGTTCAGGTATGAAAACTTCTTCTAGCCCCTATTTTTCTGTAGGTCATGAGAGCACTTATCCAAATTTGAGTGATACACTTGAAAAGATGGACTTAGATCCAAAATTTGAGCGGTTGGCTCCTGACCAGGCAAAAGGTGAGGTAGAAAGAGTGTTGACTTTAGTAAGTCAAATTGAGAATGAGGGTATGGATGATCAACTCCATAGTGAGGGAGAGAAAATTAGGAAACCATCATTTGATTTCTGGGATCAGGTTTTTCCTGAATCTTGGTCTGAAAATTTAGGTATGGATGCTGGTACTTATTCATTCATCAAAATGTATCAGAAGAATGACCTAGCACATCACAATGCAAAGCCAGAAGTTAAAGCTCAGAAGCAAAAGGAGAGGCTTGCAGGAATCATTAACAGAAGAGGTGCCAGGATAAAGCAATCTCTTGATACATATGTACCAGATGAAGTTCCTAATGATCCTAGTGTTCCTTTGTATGTACTTCCAATATCAGCTAGAATTGAGACATCTACAGTCTCTGATCACTCTAAGGAGGAGTCAGGATTTGAAGATGTTAGTACACAGAATACTAGTGAAGGAGATGATGATCATGTTTCAGCTTCAGATCAGAAAGATGAAGATGTTGATACTTCTAATCAGGTTTTATTACTTGAATATCATACAACACAAGCAACTTCTTTTACAAGACTTGAAGATACAGTTCTTTCTGAGTCTGATTCTGAAGATACTAGAAGCACTTCCAACATTGAAGTTCATTCTGATGTTTTGAAAGATATTCAGAATTCTCAAATTGCTATGCAAACAAGACTTCAATCACTTGAAGATAACCAAGTCACAATTATGGAAAATCAAGCAGTTCTGATGAATATCATTTGTTCTGTTTCTGAATCTCTTGGAATTAATGTTGCTGATGTCAAAAAGGGGGAGATAAAGACAATTCAAAGACAACAACAACAACACCAGACTGGGGGAGATAAAGAGCAGACAAAGGGAAGTAAAAAGAAGAACTAGGAGTGACAGTGGTGAATCTCAGCTAGGGAGTGGTAAAGGAAGAGCAGCATTAATAGTTAAAATTCTTTCTTTTAAGTACTAGATAAACATCTACATCTGGGAAGGAGGTACTTAACTTCATAATTCTACATTCATAAATTCTATTCTGGTTGTATTGTTATATGTTTTGACATCCACAACTTAGATTTATGCTTCAGTTTTTAAAGCATAAATAGGGGGAGATTGTTAGGAATAATTCATAAGTTGTGATGTTAAGAATAGAATTTACACATTATACTTCTTGTAATCCTGATCTTATATAGGATTTATGTGTAAAACAGTTATCTGTACAGTTTAGTCAGGAATGAACAGTGTATCGGAGACTACATGTCAGGAACAAAAAGCAAATCCTGATGATGGTCTAATACTGATGATGATCAGATACTGATGCAAGATGAAATCCTGATATCAGTCTTGTTACTGATGATGTCATTATGGATGCTACAGAAACTGGCAAGTGCTATAAAACAGGATCGTTGTTTGAAGAACAAGCAAGAAGATATTATGAAGGAAAGAGTTTTCTATTGAAGGAAACTATCGACTAGAAGACAGAACATTGTCATGTATAGATTATATCCTTCTGTTATTAGTTGATAGGTAGCATTATAAATACTCTCTCTATATCATTGTAAAAAGAGTAAGTTCGTGAGGTTTGTAATCGTGAATATACGAGAGTACAAACAGAGAGAGAGAGATTTGTATTGTCAGCAGCTGCTAAAGGTATTGTACACCTTTGGTAGAGTTTGTATTTGATCTTATTAATACAAACAGAATTTTATTCATTCGTTTATTCTTGTTCACTTAATCAAGCAAAAATCAGACACGATTATATAACTTGTATTCAACCCCCCTTCTACAAGTTATTCGAGTTAACATCAAGTTTCCTTGATTTTCTCGGATTTTTATCTTTGGATCCAATAGGTCTACCACGCTTCTGGCGTGTTTTAGACTCATTTGCTAGTATGACTTTATTTTCTTTATCAGGAAGTTTTATTTTACAAGGAACATTGACAGCCGGTATATGTGACTTTGTCACTGTCTTGACATCAGTAAATGAATCAGGCAATTTATTTGCAATTTCTTGTAGGTGGATAATCTTTTGAACCTCAAGTTCACATTGATTTGTGCGAGGATCATAATGAGAAAGAGATGCTGCATTCCACAAAATTTCTTGTCTTTCTTTTTCAAAGTTTGACTTATCTCCCCCTAATGCAGGAAAAACTGTCTCATCAAACTGACAATCAGCAAATCTTGCTTTAAATAAATCACCAGTCATGGGCTCCAAATATTTTATAATTGAGGGAGAGTCAAACCTAACGTATACCCCTAATCTTCTTTGGGGTCCCATTTTTGTTCGTTGGGGAGGAGATATTGGAACATATACCGCACACCCAAAAGTTCTTAAATGAGATATATTTGGTTCGTGACCATTCACAAGCTACAATGGGGAGTACTTATGATAGGCCGTTGGCCTTAATCGAATTAGCGATGCAGTATGCAGGATTGCATGTCCCCAAGCAGAATTTGGCAAATTTGCTTTCATAAGTAAAGGTCTAGCAATTAATTGTAGCCTTTTAATTAACGATTCTGCTAGACCATTTTGAGTGTGCGTGTGAGCAACAGAATGTTCAACCGTAATCCCAATCGACATACAATAATCATTAAAAGTTTGGGATGTAAATTCTGCTGCATTATCCACTCGGATATTCTTAATTGTATGGTCTGGGAACTGTGTCCTCAGCCGAATAATTTGAGCAAGAAGTCTTGCAAAAGCGACATTACGAGTGGACAATAAACTAACATGCGACCAACGTGTCGATGCATCTATAAGTACCATAAAGTACTGAAATGGTCCACTTGACGGTGTAATAGGACCACATATATCTCCTTGAATTCGCTCCAAAAAGGATGGACATTCAATTGCTACTTTCACATACGATGGCTTTGTTATTAGTTTTCCTTGAAAGCAAGCAACACAAGAAAAATCTTTGGACAATGGAACAATCTTATTCTTTAAAGGATGTCCATTTGAATTTTCTATAATTCTTCGCATCATTGTTGAACCCGGATGACCTAAGCGATCATGCCACAAAAGAAAATTTTCCGGGTTTGCTAATTTTGGACTCATTATCATGTGTGTCTCTACTGGATTAATAAAGGTATAATATAATCCAGATCTATATGATGGGAGTTTTTCTATTATTTGCTTCCTCCCAGAGACTATAGACGTGATACATAAATATTCATCGTCATTTTCATTTGTTGTTTCAATATGATAGCCATTGTGGCGTATATCTTTGAAACTCAAAAGGTTTCTTTTTGATCGGGTGGAAAACATGGCATTCTCAATAAATAAATGTGTACCATTAGGTAACACTATGCTTGCTCTTCCGGAGCCTTCAAAAATATCTGATGCACCCGATATTGTATTTACATTAGCTTTAGCTAATATGAGATGCGAAAAATATTCTTTATTTTTCAAAATTGTATGTGTTGTTGCACTATCCGCCAAACAAAACGATTCTTCATCTTTCATAGCACATAATGAGATATTACTAGCCATAATTCTTCACAAAACAAATATATAAATGAAGATTAGAATAATATCCAAAATCACTCATTCATGCTAAAAGAGAATTATATAGAAGGCATAAAGCAAAGCCAATCATTATAGAGTTCGAACAGAAATATGAAATATTCAATAAGCAAAAGCAAAGTTTTAATAAATGGCCTAATTATTGCCACCACCAGATTTGGCCATCTCTTCATTCCCATCTTCAAAGAAATCACCAATAGCGAGCTTTTGGGAGTATCACCGTTTTCTGGTGGTCATATCTTTCTTTGAGATCCTTCCAAAGAGTTGATGGATCTTTAATAGTTAAATACTCCATTTTCAATCCTTCATCAAGGTGATGGCGGAGAAATATCATAGCCTTTGCTTTATCTTGCTCAGAATTTTTATTTCCTTCTTTTATAGTGTCACCAAGGCCCATTGCGCTAAGATGGATTTCGGCATCAAGAATCCATGTCAAATAATTTTTGTCGGTGACATCAAGTGCGTTGAACTCGAGCTTAGTAAGATTTGTCATTGTGAATACTAACATACAAATTCATAACAAATATAAATAAATATGCAAAAGAAAAAAAAATGCACTATCATGAATCTAGCATATCACCCCTAATAATTTATAGAAAATGATCATGCTAAACAAAAAGTAATATTATGGTCGGTTTGGCATGTATGCTCCACTTAAATAATAAAATTTGTAAGCCAGATATGGGAACCCTAATTTTTAATCATCGACAGTATAATTTATATATTTCGATTTAAAACAAAAGAACAGTTATCACATATACATGAGAAGTATAATATTACTTCTCACTTCTCACGCCTATTTCCAAAATTCTTTGATTTAAGAATTTGAGCATTCTATTTTCAAACAAGGTTCATTGTCTCGAACTAAAATATTTAATTCTTTACCTATCTCCATACATGATTTTTAGAGAGTTGAACATCGTTACTAACTTTATGCAGTGATAAATAATAGAACCTAAATTGTCCTCCCTTTTTTTTTTAATATTAAACCTATTATTATATATATATATATGTGTTTAATCTAAGAATCCATTGATCAATAAGTAAATAGAGATTAGACTACTACATCAACTGTAATATCTACCGAAAGAAGCATTTCATTTAATAAAAACATAAATTGAAAGAGATCATTTTCTTAACCACTTTAAGAAGTAATCACAGAGTTAACATACATGATGTACTAATAAATAAATGGGCATATTGTCAAGCAATCATTTTTTATAAATTAATGAAAGCTACTAATAAGTCAAGTAAACACACACAAACTAAATAATCATGTGGATTTAAGCTTAGTAGATAAAAGTAATCAGGGACATGTAATTGCACATGTGTAGCACACAAACAGATTAAAACTTATAAGGTGGTACCCCTTTTTAAACATGAACATGCACATGCTTGTTGTCAGTAGTAATACCTGTAACCAACACCTTGATCTTTCGCCTATTTCTTTTCCTTGCTTGATCGTGCTGATAACGTGATAAGAATATATTATAACATAGAGAGTATTTAGATGAGAGAAACAATAGATTTCATTGAGAGAAAATTGTATATTTATAAGCTTAAGAATAGTGCCTATTTATAGGCTAACTAGTTGTAAGTTACATGAATTTGTAGAGCCAAGAGTCTTAAGTTACATGAAACTAAAAGACCAAAGGTTGTCATCTAGAGGGTTAAGTACATTCTAGAGAGTCATACATTTATTTCACAACACATATTAATTTTTAGATTACAAATTTGAACATACTTAAATAAGTACAGAATAATTGTATATGTGCCATTAACAAGCAAAATTCCATTAAAATCAATCACATAGAGTACTTTGAAAGACATTGATCATGCACAATTTAATTTAAAAATACAATTTAAAATAGCGACCCGTGCCTCGCACGGGTTTTTATGCTAGTATAAATAATGTTTAATAATAACATTGCTCAAAATGAATAATAATCTGTCGCTGGAATCCCTCCGGGTTTCCACGACTATCTCTATAGTACAAAATACCGACTCCCGGTCTATATTATCGAAGGAATATCATACGCCCTTCACTAAGGGTCTTAACAAATTCCGGCTTATACTGATATATCGTATCTAGTTTATAAGCCAACATCAAAACAGGGAACAAGTATCAATATTACTTGAAAGTAGGCATGCATGCTATGACATATGTATAGCAACAATCATATATATTATCACAACAACAATTCCAAGGTATTGGAAACTTGCCTGGTAATCCTGTAGGGGTAGTGTGCCTCGGGTCAATCCAGTGATCTATAAACAGTCACAATACCCGAGATTAATCACTTAACACTTTGAAAGGCTAAGTATGTACTTTATTTATGCTAAAATGCGTTTTCAAGTTATCTCGTTTTACACCCTCTAGTGTACTCTCATTATCACTGCTATGATCCGACACTTGTCTGCCATTAAGACATGTCATCATACTCACACTTGGTATATACTTAAGTCGTATAAATTCTAAGGTCGGTCGTTTACGAACCAAGATTGTACCTCGAGTTTTATCGCCCGTTTTCTAAGTGCTTGACCAAAGTTATAACCAAGTATGCTTTTTAGGGGTTCGTTCGCGTTTAACCTCGATTCGAACATTTTTATAAAATTGGAAAACGATCCGTTTGACATGTGGTTTTCTCTCACACCTTCCTTTTTACCTCTAATATTTAATTACCATGATTCGTCACCGAATAACATATTTTACGAGGGTTCAATTTCAGTTACGATAAATTACGGTTTCGAACCACTTTTACGATTTTGACCATAACTCCTAAACCGTAAGTCCGTTTATTTCGATCTTCGCGCCAAAATGATCTATGACTCGAGATCTACAAGGATAGGTCATTTACTTAACAAAGTCAGGAGCTCATACCTACTGATTATGCACGGTTTTCAAGGTCTAACAAAAATTCGGCATTACAATGGCTATAATTCGAACGTTTCAAAAATCATAACAACCAAACCAAGCCACACCGGGCACTTTACATCTTATACACATGATTTCTCATCTCAAAATATCCAAGAACATATCACTTCATCATAATAATCATCATGTTACTTAAATCACTAAATCACTAACTAATCATGCTTATAACATTATCATAAACATAACTAAGCTAGATCCATCAAGAACATGCTTAAAACTCAAGACAAGATCTAGGGTTTCAAATGGTATACCTTCCTTGGAGAGTGTACTAGCCTCATAAAACCTTGTATAGCCCTTAGGACACCTTAAACAAGCTTGGATCATCCAAAGAAACCAAGAATCAAAAGTTAGTTTCTAAGATTTACTATTCATCATCAATCTTGTAAAATTCATAACAAATCGAAAAATAGGAGTTTGGCTCTCAAATTTTTACCACATCTTGGTCTCTTCATAATCTTTGTTTTGAGCTATAGATCACCAAAACCAAAGCTTCCTAGCTATGGTTTTGATCCCGTTTTACCCGTTGTACAGAAGTTGTAAAGGACTGGGCAGGTTCGATTCTTCAACTTGGGGAAGGCATTTGACTAGGCTACACTACTTTTTTGGCCATGAAATTTTGAGCGAATGATACCCATGGAGTGGAGAAGCTATAGTTAGAATTTGGTAATTTAATCATGGATAGAAGTGGAGATATGAATTTTTCTTTGAGTTGTGTTCTTGTTTGGCAATTTTGAAGAAATGGAGATAATGGAGTTGTTTTGCTTTAGTCTCATCCAAATGAATTATTGTGATAATATCTCCATAAAGTAACTTTAATAAAGGTGTGATGCAATGGATGATGATTTTGGAGAGACAAGTGTTGCATTTGTGTGGTTGGATGAGAAAGAAATGCTAAGTACTTGGTTTGTTGCTAAGTGTTCTAGTTAGTAATGTAACTAGCTTGGTTACTAGATATTTTGTAATAGCACATGCATGCATCTTGCTTTCATGCTTGATTCTTTGTCCGATTATTGCTCAATTTGATTGATCGTTCGTAGGAATATCTCAAGGATTTCTAGTTAGGGTTTTTACCGGAAACCTTATTAATATTTATAATACCATTCTCAATCTTTCTTGATAACTCTCGAATTTAAATTCCTCAAATATTTTTCTCAAATCCTTAAATCCTTCAGTGTCCAGGGGAAATCTCGGAGAAAATAAAAGTGCTGTTTTTCAGAATCCGACAGTTTTTACATACACTTATTTTCCCCTCGGATCACTAATACGAACTCAGAAATCCATTCCGGGTACTTCTATATAGTGTCGTCTCATAATATTCTCATTTCCACCAAAAACACTATTCACAACTTATTCTCTTTTTAATCCTTGTATTCAAAAGATATCCTTGTGCTTCCTCGAGGGTTCCTTAACTCTTTTACGAAACCTCCGGACTTATAACAGATATCGATCTGGATGACATGAGAATATCTATTCTTTTCTAAAAAACCCTATCTCAACTTTCTAGGAGATAGATTATTCTAATCTAAGTTGTCAACCCATTGCATTCTTCATGACATATAAACATTGGAATCTATATCCATTCATTAGAACTGTTAATACCTTGTAGTCGGAATCATTGTTCCTCCTTTTATCAATACTTAATAAAAAGTTTTAATTCAACCGAAAATTTTGGTTCTTACAATAGTCCTGTTAAATTTGCTTAAGCTTGTGATGATTGTATTTTTGACTTGTGTGTTGTCTGTGCTTTTATTACTTTGTCCGTGTCTGATCAGAGAGTGATTCTTCATGAAGGTCACAAGGATCACACACTGACATTATTACAAAGGCAAGCTTTGTTTAAGTGTGATGCTTGTTGGGAGGAAGTTAAAGATTATTCATATGTATGCTTCACATGTGATTTTTGGATTCACAAGAAGTGTGCTTTTTCTCCACTCATTATTCCAGCTTCTACTTATCATCATCACCCTCTCAATCTTATCTTCTCTATACCTGTCATGCATCGCTATTTTAGTTGATACTGTCACATCTGCAAGAAACGAGTTCAAGTCTTCTGCTGGTCTTATTATTGTCAGAAATGCACATTTTTTGTGCATATGGAATGTTCAACGTCCACTGTTTCTTTGGTGTGAGTACCTTTGTTGTTTATATTTTTGCTACCTACATCAATTGTTTTCTAATTTGCCCAGAGCTAATGTTTTTACGATTATCATCCGTTTGCTAAATTTCTGTTTGCTGTTTTCAGAAATGAGATTGAAGAAAATGGAATTGTTGATGATGAACCTGATTTGGTACAATTTCCTCTGCCGAGGAATCATTATTTGACCTCATTATCACCGGGTGTAGCGAGTTCCAAGTTAAATTTCAAGCTGATGGTGAAAACAGTACCACCATGCTTAATGATCCACACATTATTAAAGAACATTGGAGTCACAGGGACCATCCATTAAAACTGCAGCAGTTTACTTTTAGTGAGAATGAGTTGCATGACGATGATAACGACAATTATGGTGATGGAAGAGTGTAGACTTGCGATGGGTGCATTCAACCCATAACTTTTTCTCATGCTTCTTACTACGCTTGTATCCAATGTCGTTTCTATCTCCATGCCTTCTGTGCCACCAAGTTGCCAGCACAGTTGCCTGTAGAAGCGTGTTCATTTCATCCCCAGCATTGATTCAACCTTTTTCGGTACAATAGATTTTATGATATTTTTGAATGTGGAATTTGTGGCTTCGCCTCAAATGGATTCTACTATAAGTGTGAGATTTGTGATATCAGAATTGAAATCCGTTGTGCATTCTTGCCCACCAGGATTAGACATAAATCTCACAAGAAACACTCCCTTGTCCAGCGTCCCTTCTCTCGTTCTAAATGTAGTGCAAGTAACTACAGAATTTCCCAAGGCGTGGAATATGCATGTGAAACCTGTAGTACCTTTCAGATTCATATATTCAATGCATTTTACCCCAGTAGACTGAAACACAGATATGATGATCACCCCATAAGCTTGAAGCACGCACCCTCCATTCTTCTACGAGGGAGTACTCTACTGTGAGATATGTGAAGAACAAGTTAACAATCAGTTGTTGCTTTATCACTGTGATAAATGTGATCATTCTTTTCACGATGATTGCCTACTTTTGTACGAAAACATCAAGTTAGGAGGAACAATCAAGCACAGTATTGGCAACCAACAACACACACTTACAATGGTTTTAAAGAGGACTACGAGAAGAAATTCATCCCCGTACTTATGTGTCATTTGTGGGCAAGGCTACGAGTATGAGTACTTTTTTGAATGTGAAGGATGTGGATATCTTGCATGCATCCCCTGCATTAGAAGAGTTTGAGATAGGGGTGAACATAATCCGCCCAACCCGCAAAACCCGACCCAACCCGACCCTTGTTTCACCCGATTAAACCGAACCGTTCAAACCCGAGGGTTGAATGGGTTATTTTTTAAAAAACCCGATTAAATTGGGTTGGGTTAGAGTTTAACATATTATAACCCTTACCCAACCCGTTTACATATTATAATGGCCTGCTAATCAGTTGGCCTTCTATTTGATAAACTGCCTTATCCTTTTTAATGGTGATAAAAGATGGTAAAATAAGATAGTGATAATTTAACTTAATTCCATGGATCCTTTCTTATTTCATTCAGTGACAAACATGGTAGTTTAATGTGTGATCATTCTACCTAATTTAAGTATGTATTCATATGCATATGTGTGGCTGCAGTGAACATGCAAGAACTATTAATTAAAACAACAAAATATTGGAGGAACTAGAGGAGGAGTTTGATGCAGTTGCATTCAGTATGCTGGCAATATGTTGATTTGTAATGAAAAGTTAATAATAGTGCTTCATATTTCAGTTAAATAAAAAACAACAAAATATTGTAAAATAAAAATAAATAGGTTACATAAATTCATTTTTCCTGTTTACAAACAGGTTACAAAATATGGACTTGATAATGACATTTGTTATTGGATATGTTATGGCAGATTGATATTTGGTAGTAATTACTTTGCTAGTGTTGTCTTTCCAGTTCCTAATTTAACAAGTAGAAGTACTATAATATATAACCTGAAATTCATGTACCCCGACCAACCCGCCCTAACCCAACCCGAACCATTCAAAACCCGATCAACCCGTCCCGTCCAAAACCGTGGGTTGAACGGGTTATTATTTAAAAAACCCGTAATAATTGGGTTGGGTTGTTTTTTCTCTTAACCCGCCCCAACCCGCCCCGTGTTCACCCCTAGTTTGAGATGTTCCCACACTAATTGTATTTCATTTGGGCCGCTTGGTGCCTATTCGGCGGCCTCGGAGCTGTTTATTTATTGTTATCTTTCAACTTTTACACACAACGTTAAAAAAAAAAAAAAAAAAAAAAATCTTATACACACACAACATACTTGCATTTTAAAAAAAATACAAATGAAACCGCAAAATTTAATTTTTTTTTTAAAAACAAGTTAGCAAAAACGCAACATGAAATTGTTTTTAAGAATATAAAAATAAATCGTGTTTTTGAGTACTATTACTGTCATTTTTCTGATTTGTTTTATTTTAGATCATTCTTGCAAATCTACACCCAACTGACAAAGAAATCGACTAGCTATGATTCCTTCTCCAAAAATACAAATTCTTTGGGATTACTAGTTTTATACTGGTTTATGAAGATGCCTGTCACAGGGGAAGATACATAATGTCAAGCAAACAATTCTTCATTGTGCATGCAATCTCTCTGACTAAAAACCAGGAAGACCGTACATGTAATTGAAAAATATGTGCAAGGTTGAGGCCCGCAACTCTACATATCTCTTTACATATGAATTGCAGATACAGTCAAACAATCCAGCAGCTCCTATATTTTCAACGGCAGTCAGTGTACATATGCCTAAAATTAGAATACTTGAGTTCAAATGAGAACAGAAGCCCCAAAAAGGAATATCATGACTACACGAACTTTTTGCAGCATCAGATCAATCCGATCTTTGTTAGCTTTAAAAATGAGTGTCCATGTGTGGAGCTCCATTCTTCCATTCTATAGCTAACTTCCTTTTCTGGATAGTAAGAAAATAATTCCATTAGATCAGTGAGACTGTGACTCGAGAAGGATGTTTGTCGCAGTGTTGATGTCATTTCTGGCATGGACAAGTGCTTGTCTGGCAGAGGTCCTATCAAAACCCATTGAAACGAGTGTTGCAATTGAATCCTCTGGCGGCTCTGGTGTGGACGATACTGGTGTAGGATGGTTTACCTGACATGAACCAAGTTTATTTTAGTTGTTTCAAGTCTATGAAAATGTAGATGAAGTAGAAAAAACTCAACTGAAATGCAACCAAAAATCTTCTACATATTGCCCAAGAAGACAAGGGGAATATCAACTTGGTTTACCACAATTCTTTAGTTCAATACTTACCCCACTCATATCCCAACATCACTGTCCAATTTCCAAGTGGACACTTGTTGAAAACAAACCCCAAAATCTAAAACCCCTCGGCCCCTCTCTTCCACCTTAAAATAGGATTTTACCGATTAACTTTTAGTTTTTATGTTGTTTAAAGTGGATGCTTGTGCTTCATGTGATCATGTTAATCCCTTGAGCTGCTATGCAAAAAAAAAAAAAAAAAAAAGATACTCATCATGATAAACCACTGCCACCCAGATTGATCTGTCCACCTACCCTGGCCAGGTTAAATTTATAATCATAATAAGATAACTAATCCAGAAAAATTACTTACCCAATTAATTACAATGACAAGGTAACTTACAAAGAGAAATGCATATCCCTACGCTGCTCCCTTTATTTCTATTTGACTGTACTAAAATACTTTACTTATTTTTTGTTTAACTGACTGTTGCCTATTTGAATACCCTTCAAATTGTAACACCAATATTTGACGGCTGACACTGATATACTGATACTGTAGGTAATGGATGCTACAAATTGAAAATCTGCTTATGGATTATATAAGAAATCTAATTGCAATCCTGAAACAGTGCGAGAAAAAGACCATGAAATGACAGAATAATCGGAACAGGGGAAGTAAAAGACAAGGAACGGAATCAAGGTGAAAACATGCAAACAAAAACTATCATGGAAGTAAAAAATAAGCACAATAATGTTTACACTGACATATGTGCGAATAACTCGGGAAAATGCATGTTCACGTCTCTCTTTATACCCCCTTTCTTCTCTATAATTTCATATTTGGACTTGTTTTATCTTCTTTGTATTATAAACTCGTAATATAGTTCCATTAATCCATAAAGTAAGCTGAAAGAAACAGAGTTCAAATGTATACTTGCCTCCACTTGGCGACCTGCTGCATATGTAGGCACATTTCCCAGAACATTTCTATTTGGTACTGCAGATGATGTACTCCTAAAAGAAGGTAAAGAAAGCCTCGAAAAGAACGAGGCAATGAACTCTGGAAACTGAAAATTTGAGGAAGAGACACATATCAATGCTGGGTTCCAAAATAAAAGAAGTTTTTATCATAGGTATCCATATTTGTTGGCAACAGTTATTCTATATCAGAAAATCCATTCTATAAATTGACATGCAATTATGCTTTACAGAATCTCTATAAAGAAAAGTAGAACTTTAGATTCCACTATCCATTCTAATATCATTAGTTATTATGCTGTACTCGTGGACTTGTTACAATACCTATTCAACATTCTAATATCACTAGTTAGTTATTATTATGCAGTATCCATGGAGTTGTTACGATAACTATTCATTTCATCTGAAATTAAAAAACAACATGAAACTGCCTCTAACCTATGTTCATCACCCTTATTTCAACTTCAGTACTCCTGTTGGACAATCGATACTCGAAATGGGTATAGACACTCTAAACATTATTTCATTATACATGCAAAACTTCTAAAATGCTTCCGAGTTCGTCATGCTTTCAGGCTTTTCAGCCGAGTCCAAGTGACATAGCCTTGATCACATAATGTTTTATTCTCGAACATATGAACAATACCAAAGACTCATTTCTCCAACATTATTATAAATTTTTTAGTTCACTGCACTTATCTTTGAAAAACCGACAGAGCTGTAACAAAATATTTAAGTGTAAATAGAAGTACTCCCAGAGTATTTAAATATGTATCTTGAAAATTCTACAGATCATGATATCACCTTCAATTTTCGGATGTAAAAAAAATTTAACCGATACAAAGAACCAGCAAGAATGCCACATATCCCCGGTATCATAGATCTCTTCCAGGATGATAAGAGAAGCTGCAAGAGAAAACCTCAAGTTAATAAGGAAGAGAAAAATGCAGAAGAGTCAGCAATTGGGTGTAAGGAGATGAAGCAAAAAGATAAACTGGAAGAAAGAATTTGTGAATTTAAGTTCTAAAATATAAGTGGAGGAAACAAGTGATTATCGTGTTAATTTAATACCTGAAGACCTGCTAAATATATGAAAGTCTTGTCGGAGAAGCGAAGGCCAGACACACGAAACCGGGTCGAAATTGGAATGTCGAAGAAAAAGGGTACAAATGCAGAAAATATAAGCCAGTATGGGCCAGACGTGAGCGAATTTAAGGACGGATCTGCAGAGTTAGATAAGCAAATTTGAAAGAAATATAAAAAGGAATATGTTAATGACAATAAAAGAACTAAGCATGTTCATCTGCTTATCCTTCTTCTGCATTCAAAGATTAAAAAAAAAAAACACAAAAGACCAAAGATCGACCGTATAAATGGAAGTAGAAAAAGAGAACATGGCATATCTTAATTTCTGATTCATGTTCCTATCAGAATAAAAAGCATGTATATGGAACATTACTGGATTTTCTAGGCATAAATGGGTATGCTTTGGAAGCCATAATCTCTTTCCCAATAACGTTGTTTCCACATTTTTTATAAACTCATGAGCTTGCACTTTCATGACTACACCAATTGCAACATATTTTCTGTGATGAAGTTCAGTGTCATAACTCTTCACTACTCCAGTATCCTCTCACACCAAAGATTTGGAAGAAAACAGTTCACCAACCAATATCCGCAGAGCAACTCCATATTTTGATAAGATTACACTAGATCTTAAATTCAATTCTAGTTGGTTATTCTATAACAAATTTTAATATCAGGAACAAACCATGTATTGATTTCGTCAACAAGTAACCCTCCAATGTGTAGCTACTCTGTAGAAGTTTTTTTTATTCTTAAATCTTTGAACTTGCACTCCAGAATCACTTTTTGAACCTTATCATGAATATTAATTATGTACTTAAATTTCAATATCTTCACCTAAACTTATTTATCTTTTATACAAAATATCTAATTCCCAAGTTCGTAATTTTTGCCTGCCTTGCCCCTAAGCTTCCTTATATTTTTCACATTTTTAAAGTTCTTATACATTGACAAGTAAAGGGGTTATGTGGATCTTTCTGCTTATCACAGTCCTTGATACATCCTTAATGGCACATTCCATGATCGTCTCTAACTGATTAAAGTCATCTAACTGATAACGTCCACTCTACCTTCATAAATATTTTAAATTTGAATACAAATGAACTTCTATTTTTATAGATTCAACCACTTAATTCTTATAAAGCTATCTCTAGATTTCCTTTTTCTGATTGCAAACTAAAATTAGATATAGTGATTTATGTTATCTATGACCGCGGGGGTGGGGGGCACATACAAAATATGTTAATAGTAATGTACAGAGGAAAGTAGTGGTAAGATGATTAATGATATCAAAAATAATTAATGAAAGTTCTGAAGTAACATATTCACAAGTGTAGAATACCTTTCAGAAATGCTACTGCCAGGAACTCAAGCAGTAAAGACACAATCAAAGAGAACAAGATGAACACCTGTAATATTTGAAGACAATGCATTAAAAACCTGACCAAATCCATCCCGATGTTAAAGAAGTTGCAAAATAATTTACAAATCTTTCTTAACTAACTTGGGAAAGTAACAGCCAATAATGCAGAAGAGAAATGTAACTCATCATTCATACATCACGAACAGGTAATGCTATTACTCCCTCTGTTTGGAAATAACTGACGTTTGACTTTTTGCACACACTTTTAAGAACTTTGACCACACAGCTAGAATACTTTTTTTTGAATTTTTTTTGTGAATTAAAATATGAATTATATATTTTATTTTATAAAAAGAAAAATTTAAAAACAATTATTTTTACAACATGGTCAAGCCTCTCAAAAATGTGTGCCAAAAGTCAAAGCGTCAATTATTTCCAAACACAGGGAGTAGTATTTAGGAGTGGTAATACTAATAATCACTATCACTTACCGAGTAAAAAGTACACAAACCAAGTACTCAAGTGTTCACAAAATTCTATCAGAAAGTCTGATGTTCTAAAATAACTAGTCACCTAATATCATCCATATAAAGATGCAAGTATAAACCCATAACTAAAATGACATGACATTGTACTCTGAAAAAGGAATGAGCTTTGAAAGGGCTGATGATGAGGAAAATAGTCGGTACAGTAATTAGACATCTTAAAAATGTTGAAAATGTAGCATTTTGATACAATAATGAAGTTCATTCATTTAGTTAAAGATAAATCCAGGAGTTGCATCTGCAAATATGAAATTGAGCATTAAACAATACTCCCTCCGTCCCAATGAGATGTTAACGTTTGCTTTTTGCACGGAAACCAAGATAGTGGGTGTAATATTGTTAAAATAAATGAAGTAGTGGGTGTAATAGTGATTTTATTGTTAAAATAAGTTAAGTAGTGGGTGTAATAGTGATTTTATAGTTAAAATAAGTTAAGTAGTTGATGTAATAGTGTAAAGTATTGTTAAAATAAGTGAAGTAGTGGGTGTAATAGTGTTAAAACTTACTATTTTAGGAAATGTTAACAATCTATTGGGACATCCCAAAATAGAAAGTGTTAAGAATCAAAAGGGACGGAGGGAGTACAATTTACAATACTCTGATTCCTTAAAATCACAAAAAGGAGAAATCTATAGAATGAATAAAAAATCTGACAACCCTTTTATTTAGACACATCATTGTGATCTCTCCACTCAACCCAATCCACCACCTGCTTGTATATTTGTTTGGAGAAATGAAATGTTGATATGTAATAAAATTGATGATTAGATGCAAGCTTTGAGCCCAGTGGACTGTTTTCAGCTCAGATGTAATATATATTGGGGCTAATTGAAAACAAAAAAAATTAGAATATTATCTCCTTTTCCAACTAGTAAAAAGAATAATTATTTATCAAACACTCAAACATAGTAAAATAGAAAAATACTTACAGAGTGTTTGTTGGAACTTATCTGCCTCTCGAACACCCGAAAGTAGTACAACAAATATGCTCCAAACATCAACTCCGGTGTGGATGAGAAGGCGAAAACCGAAACAATTAGCTTCCAAAGTTTAAGCTTCTTGAAAATATCCTGTAATTTTTGGAAACCTGATGTCAAAACGTATATTCCAGGTAATACTGAGTAGTAAGAAACCTCAAAATTCACTAGAAAAACCTATATTTATAATTAAGAAACATTCTGGTAGTCTTTTAATTTTGCAACATCCTAAATTCCTTTGCCTTCTACACGTTGACGGACACGTATATGCCAGGTAATATTAAGTAGTGAGAAACCTCAAAATTTACTAGAAAAACCTATATTTATTATTAAGAAAGATTCTGGTAGTCTTTTAATTTTGCAACATCCTAAATTCCTTTGCCTTCTACACGTTGACAGACACGTTCTCTGACTAAAATTAAGTTCCTATGGAATTGCAAAAAGAATAATCTCGACATACTCATCTGACTGAGAAATTCCATTCAAGATTTTATTGAACGAAATGAATGAATCTATGTGGATTGCACTATGTATCGTAATGGTGTAAAACATATGAATCATCACTACAATTCAACCTAATTTCATTGTGGCCGGACAGCATGTCTATAACCTACAAGTTTCATTATGGCAGTCTTTTTATTTTGCAACATCCTAAATTCCTTTGCTTTCTACAGGTCAACGGACACGTTCTCTCACTAAAATTGAGTTCCTATGGAATCGCAAAAAGAATACTCTCGGCATACTGATCTGATTGAGAAATTCCATTCAAGATTTCATAGAACGAACTGAATGAATCTATAGGGATTGCACTATTTGTCGTTATGGTTTAAAACAAGTGAATCATTACTATAATTCGACCTAGTTTCATTGTGGCCGGACAGCATGCCTATAACCTATACGTATTAGTCAAATACGAAAATAACGATGGAATTCCACCATATTTTCTCTTCTTCAATTCTCTGGAAAGCAATTGTCAAAGAAAATTATAAAGAAGGGGCGGAGGGGTCTTGACCTCACACGAACATAAGTGCAAGATATCTACCCCACCAAAGGCTCACACTGCATACTTCTTCATTATTAAAACGTTGAAAGATAATTATATACCTAGAAGTTAACTTTTTACGTCCTGCATTACATCAAGCAACTTATTTATTAATACGGTTACTTGTATGTCCAATAAAATGACTTCCTCCAATACACATTGTATGAAGAACAACAACCTGAAAACAAGTTTTAAAATAAATAAAAGATTTAATTATATGTTCTCTCAAATGGCCTAAAGCCACCTTTAAAATTTTTTGAGGTTAAAAGATGAAAATTTTGGTCTGCTTAGAGTTTTGGGGACATTTTCTGTGATTGTGTCAGTATTAGGTTGGATTGAAAATTGCAGATCTGTAGTATTGCAGATCTGTAGTATTTCAGATTTTTTTTTTATGGCATTTGGAGTATGTAAACTGAGAGGAATACCAAGGATTGGCAACTTCCTATCGAGATTGTAGAAGTGGTAGAATTTCTACCTTTGAAATAGGGATTTGTTGGATACAATTCCTCTTTCTACACTATAGTTTGGGTCTGCTTCATCTTAGAGTACTTCTTATATTCCCCATATGCGTTTTCTTTTCTATTTCACAATACACTCCATCTATGTGTTTGTTACACTAAGAATAATGTTGTGTGAGAGGAATTCCAAGGATTGGCAACTTCCAATCGAGATTCTATAAGTGGTAGAATTTCTACCTTTGAAATAGGGATTTGTTGGATACAATTCCTCTTTCTACACTATAGCTTAGGTCTGCTTCATCTTAGAGTACTTCTTATATTCCCCTTACACGTTTTCTTTTCTATTTCACAATACACTCCATCTAAGTGTTTGTTAGAGAGGGAAGGAGGGCGGAAAGGAGAAGGGGGGGGCGGGGGTAGAGAGAGAGAGAGAGAGATTAGGGTCATGAACCGATATTTTCTTATGGTTGTGGATCATTTGGGTTGGACGTAGTAAACGAAAATTCTTTTAATTGTTGCAACTCTGAAGATGCTGAATTAGATTTCTTCAAAAATAAAATTGGTCTGATTCGTTGTTGCAGCAAAAATACTGAAACTTTGGAACACAATCAGTGGTGTTTCTCTTGAGCTACTTCCATCCCACTTGATTTGCAACAACTTCCTTTTCTAGATTTCATTATAACATCTTCCATTTAGAGAGTTGTTCTCTTCTAGTTTGGCCAAACACTTTTCATATTAACCCATAAACAACTTTATTGGGCCTCGCCACTCTTTATCACCTCAATACAAAGTGCCAAAGTGGCATACTTACATGACATTTCAAAGTCAAATAAACTTTTCAAAATTTACCTTACACTTATATTTGAATCTATACCAGTCATTTAAAGTGTAACACAACGTAGCCATCTATTCTTCTTGATGTGTGCAAGACTATCGCTACGAATGAAGTGGGTAAACAGTACATGGGAAGCATACTTATACCATAGTCCATAGAGAGGATTTTTTGTTTTGTTTTGTTTTGAAATGTAAGTAACAAATGATAAGTGCTAGGGATGTGAAGTCAGCAGACAAATGATTAACGATCACAATTACGAAAAAAGAAGATTAAATAACAGAGCAATTTCTTGTGTACTCAAAACCCTAGAAATTACAAATAACTGTAATTACAACATCCAACTTATTAATTGTAAGAGATTTATACTTACGAGATTTAACAGAGGTGCAAAACTAAACAAGTCCTAAAGATACAAAACTTATCAATACAAAATCACATTCATATATAATAATTACAAGTAAACTTAAATGAGATCAGTTAAAGAAAGGGGGATAAGTACCTCGTATGAGATACCGAGGTTCTTAGAACGACCTTGGATCCCAAATACAATTGTAAAGATCACACAGCTTATTACAAATGCTCTTGTGATCGGAGCATTATCTGCAAGTAAACATATACATACAAATCAGATATACATAGTTCAACGAACAGGAATAGAAAGATAGATAGAGAGATAGATAGATAGATACATACTGAAACCAGATGGGCCGCCGTTCATCTTTAAAGTGAACCAACGACCTTCTCCCTCTCTCTCTCTCTCTCTCTCTCTCCCTCCCTCTCCCTCTCTCTCGTTATAGTCTCTTCGTCTCCAAGTCTCTCTCAATTTTGTACCCACTTTTCTTTCCTTGTTTGATTACACTTTTTATTGAACTTGTTTTTTACATTTATTAATTAAAAATGGTAGTAATATATGAAATGAATTGGGACTTGAGCAGAAACACAAGTTCCTATGAATTACTCCCTCTCTCCCTCCCATTTCTTTACATTTCTTTTTCACTACTCGACACGCATTTCAAGGCTCCTAAAAAGTATAGTTCCATAACTTATTTTTTAAATTTTCTTTTCTTGTATAAAAATAGAACAATTCTATTTTTATACAAAAAAAGAAAATTTAAAAAATAAGTTATGAAACTATCCGCAAATTGCACCTTAAAATCCGTGCCAGAATTACGTCCCCCAAGGTAAAGAACCAAGGGGGACAGAGGGAGTATGTGATGGACTCGTTGTAAAAGTGGAAAGCGGTTCTAAGCTGTGGGAGGATCTTCTAGCGTCTAGGCGGGCATCTAGGTGGATTTCTAAACGGGACGTTAAGCGGATTGTGAATATATACATATATATTTTTTAATTATTTAATTATATATTTAGAGGTTATGAATTATACAAGTTTAAATTTTAATACATATATTCATTTATAATATGAAATTTGAAAAATAACTAAAGAAAAAATAAATAAATAAATAAAAATATTTAAAATATATATTTTTAAGGTTCAAAATTTGGTCAACCCGCCTAATTCCGGTCAAACCCGCTTAATTCCGCTTAATCCCCGCTTAATTACAAAAAATGCTTAAAAGTCCGATTAGTAGAAAATCAAATCGGTTAGCCCGCTTTTTCCGCCTAGGCGGCCGCCCCATTTAGCCCGCTTTTTAGAATAGAGGATGGACTGATGGTTATGTAGAAATAGTATAAATCTATTTGTGGAATTATATAATTTTGGATATATGTATGTAATTAGTATACTGGTTTAATTATGATGTATTGATTGATGTAAACTTAACTAAAATGATAGATACTGTATTATTTTCCTCATAACTTGCTATTTGCTAAGTTCAAAATGTGATTTTAATAAACAATTAATACTAGCTTATAGCCCGTGCAAAGCACGGGTTACTTTTAAATATTTTTTAATTTATATGATTAAATAAAATAAAACAAAATAATTTATTATGAATATAATTTAACTTTATAATATTAATTAATAAAATTATTAATAATAATAATAATAGTTATTTAATAAATGACATGTATTGTTTAAAATTAATAATATAAAATCTTAATGTAAATTTGTTGTTGACGGGATTCGAACCTTGGATCTTTAGGAGAGGAATTTGAATATAGAATATTCTTAATTATTAGATCTAACGGTTATCATCTATTTACGTATATTTCTTATTATTAGATCTAACGGTTATCATCTATTTACTGAATATCTAACAGTCAGTATTCTTTTAATAGTTGGTTGAACCAAACAACCAAACTACCAATTATCCCCTAGTTTGCTTATTATGACAAAAAAGAGTGACCAAGAAATGAGTACCAAACCAAATATGTCATATTTTACTTATAATAGTATATAGTATATTTTAATTAAGAGAAGAGTTGATTATCAAAAAAAAAAAAGAGAAGAGTTTTGATCCAAAGGTGTTTTGATTAAGAGTAGAGTTTTGGAGTAGAGTTTTGATCCCGGGGAGGTTGAGAGGAGTGTCGTGTGAGAGGAGTGTCTTGCATCTTATAATAGTATAGTATAAAATGCTTAAAAGTCCGATTAGTAGAAAATCAAATCGGTTAGCCCGCTTTTTCCGCCTAGGCGGCCGCCCCATTTAGCCCGCTTTTTAGAATAGAGGATGGACTGATGGTTATGTAGAAATAGTATAAATCTATTTGTGGAATTATATAATTTTGGATATATGTATGTAATTAGTATACTGGTTTAATTATGATGTATTGATTGATGTAAACTTAACTAAAATGATAGATACTGTATTATTTTCCTCATAACTTGCTATTTGCTAAGTTCAAAATGTGATTTTAATAAACAATTAATACTAGCTTATAGCCCGTGCAAAGCACGGGTTACTTTTAAATATTTTTTAATTTATATGATTAAATAAAATAAAACAAAATAATTTATTATGAATATAATTTAACTTTATAATATTAATTAATAAAATTATTAATAATAATAATAATAGTTATTTAATAAATGACATGTATTGTTTAAAATTAATAATATAAAATCTTAATGTAAATTTGTTGTTGACGGGATTCGAACCTTGGATCTTTAGGAGAGGAATTTGAATATAGAATATTCTTAATTATTAGATCTAACGGTTATCATCTATTTACGTATATTTCTTATTATTAGATCTAACGGTTATCATCTATTTACTGAATATCTAACAGTCAGTATTCTTTTAATAGTTGGTTGAACCAAACAACCAAACTACCAATTATCCCCTAGTTTGCTTATTATGACAAAAAAGAGTGACCAAGAAATGAGTACCAAACCAAATATGTCATATTTTACTTATAATAGTATATAGTATATTTTAATTAAGAGAAGAGTTGATTATCAAAAAAAAAAGAGAAGAGTTTTGATCCAAAGGTGTTTTGATTAAGAGTAGAGTTTTGGAGTAGAGTTTTGATCCCGGGGAGGTTGAGAGGAGTGTCGTGTGAGAGGAGTGTCTTGCATCTTATAATAGTATAGTATAAAATGCTTAAAAGTCCGATTAGTAGAAAATCAAATCGGTTAGCCCGCTTTTTCCGCCTAGGCGGCCGCCCCACTTAGCCCGCTTTTTAGAATAGAGGATGGACTGATGGTTATGTAGAAATAGTATAAATCTATTTGTGGAATTATATAATTTTGGATATATGTATGTAATTAGTATACTGGTTTAATTATGATGTATTGATTGATGTAAACTTAACTAAAATGATAGATACTGTATTATTTTCCTCATAACTTGCTATTTGCTAAGTTCAAAATGTGATTTTAATAAACAATTAATACTAGCTTATAGCCCGTGCAAAGCACGGGTTACTTTTAAATATTTTTTAAATTATTTGATTAAATAAAATAAAACAAAATAATTTATTATGAATATAATTTAACTTTATAATATTAATTAATAAAATTATTAATAATAATAATAATAGTTATTTAATAAATGACATGTATTGTTTAAAATTAATAATATAAAATCTTAATGTAAATTTGTTGTTGACGGGATTCGAACCTTGGATCTTTAGGAGAGGAATTTGAATATAGAATATTCTTAATTATTAGATCTAACGGTTATCATCTATTTACGTATATTTCTTATTATTAGATCTAACGGTTATCATCTATTTACTGAATATCTAACAGTCAGTATTCTTTTAATAGTTGGTTGAACCAAACAACCAAACTACCAATTATCCCCTAGTTTGCTTATTATGACAAAAAAGAGTGACCAAGAAATGAGTACCAAACCAAATATGTCATATTTTACTTATAATAGTATATAGTATATTTTAATTAAGAGAAGAGTTGATTATCAAAAAAAAAAAGAGAAGAGTTTTGATCCAAAGGTGTTTTGATTAAGAGTAGAGTTTTGGAGTAGAGTTTTGATCCCGGGGAGGTTGAGAGGAGTGTCGTGTGAGAGGAGTGTCTTGCATCTTATAATAGTATAGTATAAAATGCTTAAAAGTCCGATTAGTAGAAAATCAAATCGGTTAGCCCGCTTTTTCCGCCTAGGCGGCCGCCCCACTTAGCCCGCTTTTTAGAATAGAGGATGGACTGATGGTTATGTAGAAATAGTATAAATCTATTTGTGGAATTATATAATTTTGGATATATGTATGTAATTAGTATACTGGTTTAATTATGATGTATTGATTGATGTAAACTTAACTAAAATGATAGATACTGTATTATTTTCCTCATAACTTGCTATTTGCTAAGTTCAAAATGTGATTTTAATAAACAATTAATACTAGCTTATAGCCCGTGCAAAGCACGGGTTACTTTTAAATATTTTTTAAATTATATGATTAAATAAAATAAAACAAAATAATTTATTATGAATATAATTTAACTTTATAATATTAATTAATAAAATTATTAATAATAATAATAGTTATTTAATAAATGACATGTATTGTTTAAAATTAATAATATAAAATCTTAATGTAAATTTGTTGTTGACGGGATTCGAACCTTGGATCTTTAGGAGAGGAATTTGAATATAGAATATTCTTAATTATTAGATCTAACGGTTATCATCTATTTACGTATATTTCTTATTATTAGATCTAACGGTTATCATCTATTTACTGAATATCTAACAGTCAGTATTCTTTTAATAGTTGGTTGAACCAAACAACCAAACTACCAATTATCCCCTAGTTTGCTTATTATGACAAAAAAGAGTGACCAAGAAATGAGTACCAAACCAAATATGTCATATTTTACTTATAATAGTATATAGTATATTTTAATTAAGAGAAGAGTTGATTATCAAAAAAAAAAAGAGAAGAGTTTTGATCCAAAGGTGTTTTGATTAAGAGTAGAGTTTTGGAGTAGAGTTTTGATCCCGGGGAGGTTGAGAGGAGTGTCGTGTGAGAGGAGTGTCTTGCATCTTATAATAGTATAGTATAAAATGCTTAAAAGTCCGATTAGTAGAAAATCAAATCGGTTAGCCCGCTTTTTCCGCCTAGGCGGCCGCCCCACTTAGCCCGCTTTTTAGAATAGAGGATGGACTGATGGTTATGTAGAAATAGTATAAATCTATTTGTGGAATTATATAATTTTGGATATATGTATGTAATTAGTATACTGGTTTAATTATGATGTATTGATTGATGTAAACTTAACTAAAATGATAGATACTGTATTATTTTCCTCATAACTTGCTATTTGCTAAGTTCAAAATGTGATTTTAATAAACAATTAATACTAGCTTATAGCCCGTGCAAAGCACGGGTTACTTTTAAATATTTTTTAAATTATATGATTAAATAAAATAAAACAAAATAATTTATTATGAATATAATTTAACTTTATAATATTAATTAATAAAATTATTAATATTAATAATAATAGTTATTTAATAAATGACATGTATTGTTTAAAATTAATAATATAAAATCTTAATGTAAATTTGTTGTTGACGGGATTCGAACCTTGGATCTTTAGGAGAGGAATTTGAATATAGAATATTCTTAATTATTAGATCTAACGGTTATCATCTATTTACGTATATTTCTTATTATTAGATCTAACGGTTATCATCTATTTACTGAATATCTAACAGTCAGTATTCTTTTAATAGTTGGTTGAACCAAACAACCAAACTACCAATTATCCCCTAGTTTGCTTATTATGACAAAAAAGAGTGACCAAGAAATGAGTACCAAACCAAATATGTCATATTTTACTTATAATAGTATATAGTATATTTTAATTAAGAGAAGAGTTGATTATCAAAAAAAAAAAGAGAAGAGTTTTGATCCAAAGGTGTTTTGATTAAGAGTAGAGTTTTGGAGTAGAGTTTTGATCCCGGGGAGGTTGAGAGGAGTGTCGTGTGAGAGGAGTGTCTTGCATGTGTTTTTTAATTTATTTTGTTATTATTTATGACAAAAAGAATGACCAAAAAAAGTGACTAAAAAGAATGACAAAAAAAAGTGACAAAAAAGAGTGACCAAGAAATGAGTACCAAACCAAATATGTCCTATTTTGCTTATAATAGTATAGTATAGATAGTATAGATATAGAGAATAATGTTCCTGAGATTAGCTCAGAAATTTACCTAAGGTACTTAACTTATTCCTTTATAAAATCTTATAAAATAAATGGCCTTGCAAGGGCATTTTTGTGAAAACTAGATTACTCATATAATTTTTTTTGATTTTATGGAAACATCTCAGGGAAAATACATGAGGTAATCTCAGGTACAACATTCTCTTAATATATATTACTACAGGACATTTTCGACGATATTCTTTGTAATCATTATTGAATTTTTTTTTGTCAAAATCGTTTTTGAAAATTTAAATACACAAAAAGGTATTTATATTAGTATTTAAATTTATTTAATTCTATATTTAAGGAAATATTAATTTTACAACTTATTTGTAGCCTTTTTTTGCCAGTTTAGTATTTTTAGATTTCTATCCGCAGCAGCCATGAATCGACTGCATTGCAGTGTTAGCATTTGACCGCATCTCAAATTCAACCAACTCTATGTAATATGATTGAATGACCTTCTAGTGATGAGGCTTAACTTGTCCATCTTTGTACCATGGGCGTCACTTAAATTTTGATGGCTTACTGAGGTCCAGGTCCACACTTATGATGGGCTAATAACCACTCAAATTCTATGTACAGACTATATTCTGCTCAAGTGATCAGGAATAAACCTGGAGGACATACTTGTACCGTGATATTTTAGCAGCACACACTACAAAGATAAACATTTTCGCTAGAATAAGAGATTGTCAATGGCTCATTGCCTGTAATGGCTTAGAAATCATCCACAGTCTAGTAAAGTAGAACTAAACAAGTGTACTTTTGTATATATAACATACTCTGCGCCTCTTAATTTACATTTTTCTTCTCAAACAAGTGGACTTATGTCAGCTGTTTCATACATTCCAGGGTATGTGCATCCTCCAGGAGAAAAACCGACAGCCAACTTACTAATCCGTCCTACATTCTACTGCTTAATTGCTTACGCTTTCAACTATAGCCTCTGTACATCAAAAAATTGAGGAAATTGACTTACAGAAGTCATGTAGAGTTCGTACTAGCTAAGCTTTGTGCATACTATTCAACGACTTCTGCTAGCCAGATCCGCTTCCACATTGATATCTCGTCTTCAGTTTAAATCTTCCTGATGCCACCGTAAAAACCAACTATTTCATCATATACAGTATTTCGCAGTGATGCTTCCTATCTATAATTGTTTCTCTCCATCGGGAGTGTATACTCCTTGCATGAACTCTCGTATCACTGCATCTGTCATTCGACATGTAAAGTGTGTTAAATATGTCACTTACAGGATTAACACAGTCAAAGGCCTTATAAAACAAAGAGCAACATCAAAGATACAGGGATATCGTGTGGTAAAAGCTAGTCATAGTATGTTTTCAAGTAAAATAACAGTGTGCCATGTCTTCGGCATGTGCCTTGAGCACGGTACCAGACAACAGAGAAAAGAGCAACTGAATTTCAGGCCAAAAATCAAGACCGAAAATCAAGAATGTATAATTATGTTGAGGAAATAAGAATAAACCAAAACCAAACCAAACATACCCAGTATATCCCGCTCAAAGCAGGGTCTGGGGAGGGTAAGATGTACGCAGACCATACCCCTACTTTTTACAGTAGAGAGGCTGTTTCCGTGAAGACCCCTTGAGGAAATAAGAATCTAAATAGTAAATAACTTTTAGCTAATGTCTCATATTTTTCCAATTTAAACTGTATTTTCAGAACACGGGATAACTGAAGTAGTTGAATATACAATAGATTGTATCTGCTTACCAGAACAATGACACTGGCAATGAAGTTTGCATCCATTACACGATCCCAAGTGGCCAACAACTCCATACCACCAGCCTGCAATGCATTTACGGATATGTTTATTATTCTACTCTTTCCTACGAAACTGGTTCAATAATCATTAATCCTTATCAAAATTAAGATGCACCAAAGAAGTTTATAATTGTTACCACAAGGGAAATCTTTGTTTCTTCTCCACTGTATCTCTATGTGATCCCCTGGGTGTAACTTGTGTAAACAATCTGAGAGATGAAGATCATGTGCAGGAGTTTTAACAGTCGATGCTCTGCTCTTATCCTATCCCACCCTATATCATGTTCCATTGTTGCTCTACCTTGAGCTGAGTACCTGCAACACAAAATTTATTTCAGCAATCGACATATAGCACCCGGAACAAACGTCAATCTTCTGAATTCCAATATTATTGATAATTCTGTTAAAACAGGCATCATTTATCTAACAATATAAATACAATCAGCAAAAAATGTGAGCAAACTTTCGATGTAGACTCATCTTCCGAGCTTCATATAAAACAAATAAAATTGCTTTAATAAAATACAAGTTTAGTGTACCTTGCCCTGAAGTTGTACAACTAACTGCGGTGCTGACAGAATATATATATATAGTTTGTCATGACAACCTGAACTAGGAGTGATAGATGATAAGTCCCATGGAGATCAGCATACTCAGTACTGGAGCACAGCACACTCAATAAGAGAACATCACCAGTAATCACCACAAGAGCAGAACCCGTCCTCGAAGTGATGAAATCTATTTATATCACGAATAATAATTTCCCTCTGCACAATTTTCGATATGAACTTGACCAAGGCATGGCAGTCTGTACATATTCGAAGGTTTTTCATGATACGGATAGGACTCCCAGATGGTATTTTTATAAGACCATATGCTAGGGCTAGTCTCTCACTGTGTACCCATAAAAGCCCTGCTTTTTCATCATCCTCCACATTAAGTAATATAACACTGCAATCAGGTATATAACCTGCTTTCTTACATTTTTTATTCAGCCACTCCAGCATCCCATTGATTAATTTGATGTCAGGATGTGAAAAATCACCTACACAGAAATGATGAACCATTCCCTGGTGTTCAATCCAACTAACTCCTGGTTCTTTCTTTACACCCTTCCTCTTCATCTTTTTCCTAACAAGAGCAACATTATCCCACCTCCTAGAGGATGCGTATATATTTGACAGCAACACGTAAGAGGCCTCGTCTTGGGGTTCTAATTCGAGTACACGCTCAGCAGATAGTCTTCCAAGATCAGGATCATTATGGACAACACAAGCTCCAAGCAAAGCACGCCACACCATGACGCTAGGCATAAACGGGATATCTTCAATTAGCTTTAGTGCCTTGTGAAGATGACCCAATTTTCCAAAGAGTGACACCATGCAAGTATAGTGCTCTATGCAGGGTTCAATGCCATAATCTCTTACCATGGCATCAAAATAATGTTGACCACGATCTAATGAGCCAGTGTTGCTACAAGCTGAAAGAACGCCAACAAGAGTCAACTGATTTGGTTTTATGTCTGTGTTTTGCATGCTCTCGAAGATTGTCAGAGCATCTTTACCCAGACCATGCATCGAATATGCAGACACCATGGAATTCCATGAGACCACATCTCGCTTATTCATCCTCTCAAATGCCAAACGAGCATCCCTAATGCTCCCACACTTGGCATACATATCAATCAAAGCATTGCCAACTGACACATCTTCACTGTAGGGATTTTTAATAATTAATGAATGTAACTGAATGCCTGCCTCCAGGGCTGCCAACCTAGCACAAGCATGAAGTGCACTAGAATATGTTACCTCAGTTACCTGTACTTGGTCATGGAGCATTTCACGAAATAAATTTAAAGCCTCTTCCCCATCTCCTAATTGTGCATAAGCAACAATTAGTATATTCCATGTCACGTCATTCCTATTCTTTGACTCTGAAAAAATATCTAATGAACTTTCGATGCATCCACACTTGGCATAGAAATCCATAACAGCATTTGAGACGTACGTATCTGTATTAAGGCCAGCCTTTAAGACAAGCGAATGTATTTGCTTTCCGAATTCAAAATTCTTCACAGTGGCACATGCTTGCAGAATACTGGAGAAAGTGAACTGATTAGGGACAACTAATTGTTGCCTCATCCTTAGAAATAGATCTATAGCCTCTTTGCACCGGTCACTTTGGGAATACCGTGCGATCAAGAAACTCCAAGGAATCACATCCTTCTCAGGGTTCTCCTCAAATATTTGTCGAGCATCCTCAAAATGATCAGAAACGGTGTACAACTGAATGAGAGAAATACGGACGTAAGGATCATTCTCATAACGAGTTTTCAAAGCACAACCATGAATACCTCTCCCTACGCCAATGGCACCAAGACCAGCACAGGCTTTAAGCACACTAGAAAGCACAAAATTATTTGGCTTAAATCCAGAAAGTTGCATTTGAGAAAAGAGTTTAAACGCTCCCTGAAACTGATGATTGTCCGCATAGCATCCAATAATCCCACTCCACGAAATCATGTCCTTACACACAATTCCATCAAAAACTTTCCTCGCAAACTGAACAAGGCCACATACAGCATAGGCATCAACAAGAGCAGTAGCAACAAATGCATTACCGTCATGACCGAGTTTACAAATGAAAGCGTGAATATTACTACAACACAACGAACACCCGTCGTCTTGTTCCATACTAACAATCAACTTAAGAATAGTAGTAAAAACAAAGGCATTAAGTTCATGTCCCTCGGAATGTAATATAACAAACAACTGAATAGCATCCGAATAATGTAGGTCCTGAGAGTAACCCTGAATGAGAGTAACAAACGAGACGACATTCGTGACAGGCAAACAATCAAACAGCTGACGAGCGTCGGGTAATAAATCAGACTTAACGTAGAGATTAAGTAGAATGTTGGATGCGAAAAGATCGAGACAAGAGATGCCTCCTCTCTTGATGATATCACAATGTAAGGCCTTTCCGGCACTGAGGTTTTGATTGATGACACAATTCTGGAGCAAATTAGAATAAGCGTAGGAATCAAATGTACTTGAAATGTTTATTATGTGTTGGATTTGGGAATGGGTAGCTAGACAAGTAGTGTAATGTCTTAGTGCCGACACATTTCTGATCACGCGTCCTAAACTCATAATTCCTCCCGCTGCGTTTAGCTTTCCTCTTTCGCAATTCAATCTACAAGGCGGCGCCTTTCTAACATTTGAATTTTGGTGAGGTCTATTTTTTTTTTTGACATAAACATACTTAATTTTATTAAATCGAATCAAGAACTAATACATCAGAGATTATATCCGGAGCTATATCAAACTACTGCTCGAAGTCAGACATGGAATAAGTAGCCCTCGCTAAGGTATGAGCTACAGTTTTCGCAGATCTATGGACATAATTAACTTGCACATGATCAAAGTGCTTACAATTATGCAGATGCTATAGCAACCAATTGAAAAATTGTTAAATTAAATAGGCTTAATGACCTTTTGACCCTTCAAGTTTGCGCAGTTATACCCATAAGGCTCTAAGGTTTAAAGTCGTTCTTTTTCGCCCCTCCAACTTCAAAAATGTACCTTTTAGCCACAAATCGTCGTCTTTGACCTTTAAAAGGCGACGGTTTTATGTCAAAAAGACGACGGTAAAGTGGCTAAAAGGTATATTTCTGAAGTTGGAGGGGCAAAAAGGAACGACTTTAAACCTTAGGGCTTTATGGGTATAACTGCGCATACTTGAAGGGCCAAAAGGTCATTAAGCCAATTAAATAATATATTTAGATTTTTTAAAAATCATTTACTATTTATTTTTAATTTTATATCCATTTTACTTGTTTTAATTAAAAATAAATAGTAAATGAACTTTTTAAATTCTAAATATGTTATCTACAATACTAGAATTTAATAATTTTTCATTTGGTTACGGTAACATTTAAAAAAAAGTGTAAAATCAACAAAAAATTACTTTTATTTTTCGAACACAACGTTGTTGTCATTACTTGCAACTATAATGGTATACATGAGATGCCGATAACTAGAATGAGCAATTTGATATTAGCCCTCCATTTCAATGAGCACTTTGAGATTTAACCCTTTAAATGTTGGGGATACTGTAATAATTAATTTAAAAATGCTAAATTATGAATTCAAATGGGACTTTAGCTACATGTAATGACATGTACAATTAGTCTTTTTGTGGAATTTTATAATTTTGGAATTATTTGTAACTATGTTTGTGGATTTAGAGCAATTCCAACAGTTGAAATACAGACTCCTCAATTAAATTACTAAAATATGCACTCTTAAGTCATTTAATAAGAGATGTAGATTCTGGAGTCCAACAATGCTCCTCAATTTAAACTTACAACGGCTATTTCTGTTTTACAACTCCTTCACTCCATTTTATCCAAAACTCTTCTATTCCAACAGCTCTTTTTTCTCAACAGCTCTATTTCTAAAGTTCTATAACGACCATTCGTCATTACAAATATATTGAAAAAAATCTACTGATGTTGTAATGGATCCTGAAGATATAACCGAATATTTAGTTCAAGAAGAATAAGAGAAAGATGAAGAAATGGACATTGTTGTAGCTATATGTACACAACTTAATCAGAGGAAAAATAGCAACGTTGCACGTCATGGAGGGTCTGTTTTCAATCATCGTGTCATCAACCGTAGCAGAGCACTATGTCATAAACTCATATATCGTGATTACTTTAGCGATGATCCTACATATCCAGATTACATTTTTCGTAGAAGATTCCGTACGAGACGGTCATTATTCCTTCAAATACAAGCAGCAATAGAAGCGCACGATCCTTACTTTGTGCAAAAGTGTAATGCATCTAGAGTTCCAGGGCTATCCTCACTTCAAAAAATAATTGCTGCTTTGAGAATGATTGCCTATGGAGTACCTGCAGATTCAGTCGATGATTACATTCGAATCGGTGAAAGCACTGCAATAGAAAGTTTAAGAAAATTTGTCATATCAATTAATCAAATATTTGGAGAGCAGTACTTAAGGTCGCCAAATAAGAATGATATAAAAAGATTGACCGAGATTGCTGAGCAAAGGGGGTTTCCAGGTATGTTAGGAATTATTGATTGTATACACTGGAGGTGGAAAAATTGTCCGACCGGTTGGCACGGAGCATTTTCAGGTCGTTATCACGAACCAACAATTATACTTGAATCCATGGCTTCACATGATTTATGGATATGGCATGCATATTTTGGATTGCCAGACTCACTAAATGATATTAATGTATTGGATAGGTCAAATTTATTTTCAAAATGGGCACTGAAAGTGTTTGTCCTAAATCCAATCATGTATGATGAGTTAGGAAGAACTTTCTTGTATTCTTATTTGATTTCATTAATATTAATAAAAGACTTGTTTTGGTTTTATTACGGGCTTTATCTATTTAAACTGTTTTAAATAAGATATTCCATGGTTTAAAGTAAAGCTTCTAGAATTATAATGAGATTATAATAGTGAGATCTAGAAGATGATAACTCTAGACTTAAACAGTTCCTGATCATAGGATAACTAATCGGAAGTTAGTGAATCCGCAAAGATTGGTACATACTATGCTTGCTCCTTTCAGGAGGATGTCTGTTCTCATAGGCATTTGTGTGGTGACACTATAGCTAGTATGTAGGTGCTTATTAATGAATAAGTTCACTGAACATGACTCGATAAGTTGAACAACTAATGGAGTTTACTCACGTGTCGATAGTTGTTCACTGAGTGATAGTTGTACAAGTGTCCTTAGACTTGAGATCGTTAGAGTAATCTTGTATAAAATGAACTGTGTTATTCCCAGATTACACACTTGTATAATTGTAGAAGGGGGTTGAATACAATTCTTGATAGTTATAAATTTCTGATAAAAACCACAGAAATCTATAAGGAAATAATTGCTGAATAAGAAATGGTTCACAAACACATAAAAAATCAGGTGGTTAAATGTACCACCTGAGACTTTTATTTGAAGAAAACTCTGTGATACAAATGTACACAGCTTCTGTTTTTACAACTCTTTGCTTCTAAAGATATTCAAGAAACCCTAAGCAAATATGTCTGTTTTCTTACAGTCTAAAGAGTTGCTACACTTGGTTATATATCCCAAGTTTACAAGTGCTACAGGAATAAGATAATATTAATCTAATTCAAGTTGACTTGCTACTCCACTCCAAATCCACATGTAGCCGAAAGGTTGTCCTTGTGAACAGATATGTCCCCTGCACCTTTCTTGTATGTACTGTGTAAATGGAATGCTTCTTTCTTCTGTGTTTCCAAAGTATGGCTGCCATACTGCTTTTTATACCTACTATCAACCCATGTGATCTGTCAGTCAAACCTGTCCTTATCAACTGCTAATTCCCAGCTAGCATATGATAAAGTGATAATGATTATCCGTTGATATTGTGCACAGTTATCCGTCGATGGTAGTTTGAGCTGTATCCGTTGATCGAGTAGACTTGAGTTGTATCCGTTGATAGAGCCCCGTTCTCATCCGTTGATACACTTTCACTTAGACAGAATTACATAGCATAGCTTATTTACAATTGGCTACCCTATTCTGCCTATCCATTGATGGTCAACATGACTCTGAATAAAAACACTATCAACTGAGAAATAGAGATATTGCAGTATGCTACAAAACCTCATCCGTTGATGAGCTACCTGTCAACGAATAGAGTTATAAGGTCTTATCCGTTGACAGTTACAAAACTTGACTTATACAATTTTGCTTGAATGTTAAGTTATCATCAACTACAACATATTCCTAACAATCTCCCCCAATTTATACTTGATGGCAATGAAGCATAAATTCAGAACCTTGATGATAACAAAACATTCCTAAAGATATATACACACTACAGTATGCAAAATTTGTATTAAGCTGCAAAAATTAAAAACAGAAAGCTTTAAGAAACTTATCAGAGATGTGCTCCTTTAGATTGAGCAGATTAATGATGTTTCCTCTCTCTGGTTGGCTGCACCCTTGACTTTCCTTCTTTGGCAGAGTTGGACTCAATTTGCACTTGAAGTTGCCTATAGAAGGTATCTTCTTCAACAACTTTTGGGTTTAGCTTTAGTTGTAACCATCACCATCTTAGGTAATCAGAACTAGCCTTTGACAGTTGGTCTTCTAACCTGAAGAATCTCCTAGTGCCCTCTTCATCCCTGAACTCCATCATCCAAAAGGGTTGAATGTGGATTTTCTGTCCATTATATGGGATCTTCATTTTCTTTGGTAGACTTGAGGGTGAGTTCCATTCTCTCCTTATTTCTTCTATTCTGCTAATTATCTCCCTTCTAGCTGTCTCAGAGAACCCTGTGTGTCTCTTGAATGCTGAGAACATTTTGGTCAGTGTATGATAATTCTCTCCAAGAACCTTCTGTAATGGCCATGTCCTCTGACTTCCTCCCTTGTAGACAAACACTAATCTCTCAGGCTGATTCTTGTACTTGTCAATTCCTCTTACTTCTGACAATTCATCCAAATATAGATTCATGCCAGAGTATTCTTCAATTTCTGCCTGATAGATAAAGTCTTCTTTGTTTTCCAAGATTGGTTGTTTGATAATAGCAGGTACCCTAGCAAATTGAACTGGTCCCTTTGAAAGTTGCTTCTTTGGAGCCCTTTTCTTCTGTTTTGGATTCAGCAAGAATGAAGGAACTTCAATTGAATCAAAATTCATTGGTTCTTCTTTAGGCATTATGGGGTCACCATGAAAGTTTACAGTTGGGTCGATTACTATTGCAGATATAGGTACTGATGAGCCAATGGTTTCTTTTTCTGGAGAGGGTTCTGGAGAAAGAACCCTCTTGGTTTTAGCTTTCCTTCTTTTAGGTTTGAATTTGGGAACTTCCTCAGGTTCCTTCATTTCAACCTCTACCTCATCCATTAACTCTTGAGCCAGCCTGGCTTGCTTCTCATCTGAGTTTTCATATTGATTTTCTGTACTTGGATGGGCTTCCCTTTGGATTCTGGAGACTTCTTCTCTTTTAGCTTCCACAAATCTAGGATGGCTGTTGGATATATTTAATACTTTTCCATTCCTCATGATTACAGCCATCCAATCTCTTACACTCTTATTTGTCTGTACTTTGAACTCCATGATTGTCTTTCTCATTAGCTTTTCTTCATCATCCTTGGGAAATGGGTAGTCTAACTGAAGCTTGTTCTTTCCATTTTCCTTTGGAGGTGAGTAGGCTCTGGTATTGATGGTTGGTTCAAACTCTTTGACATATGATGGCTCAGCATCATAGAATGTAGGAGCCACAACCCTTGGAGTGAGCACCTTCATGATTGTGGTTGATATTGTTGGAGCAGAAGTTTGAGCATTAAGGAACAGAGATGATGCAATTGATTCATTGATCATCCTCTCTGCCTTTAGGATTCTTTCATTAGTCTCCTTGTTGATCTTTTCCAAAGCTTCTATTCTGGCTTGCCTTTCACCATCTGAGATTTCTTCTAAGCTTTGAATCTCAGGCAAAGCCACTTGTTTCTTCACAGGGGAAGCCTTTATCTCAAACTCTGTTGGATTGACCACTACAATTGCCTGTTGCTCCCCCTCAATCTGTGCTATCTCACTACTGGTAGCTTGAAATTGGCTAGTAGATGTTGCAGCCTCTTCTGTGCTTGTTCCCATTTTCTCCATTTTTCCCCCCTTTTTGTTAGCATCAAGGGTTGGGGTTGAAGCTACAAGTAGCATTTCCAGTAGTTGAGTCTGTTTTGATTGATTGGCAATGATAGTGTGCATTTGAGATTCCATGCTATCCACTCTGGAGGAAAGAAGCTGAACAGACATAGCCAGGCTATCTTCTTTGAGAAGTTTGCTAGAAAGCACCTTCTGAGTGGTAGTAGGAGCTAGTGCCTCAATCCTGGCATCTAGTGTTATCTTCATATCTCTAATTGCAGACTTGACCTCCTCCTATTGTGTTCTTTGAATAACAGATTGCATCTTTTGTAATTTCAAGGAGGCCATAACTTGCTCAAGAACAGTCTTTCTCTGTGGGTCTGCAGTTTGGTGCTCAGCCTTAGCAGATTGATATTGCTTCATGATTTCCACATTGAGATTCCCAAGTTCAGTGGCATTGGAAAACATCCATCCTGGAGTCTCATCCTCATTGATTTCTTCACCATCTGAACTTTGACTGTCATCACTGCCAAACTCTTCACTTCCAGCACTTGGAGACAGGGTTTGTAAAGCTTCTTTTGCTCTTTGAAGAGATTCTGAGGTGTGCACTAGGTGCATTGCCTTCTCTGCCTCCACATTGCCCTGTTGTGCCATGACTTGATAGGCAAAAACAGGATGAGTAAAGGTTTCAGGATCCAAAGAGATGGAGTCAATAATTGACTGATATTCTTGTCTAAATTCCATCTCTTTGGAAGCTTCATTAACCTCCATTAACTCACTTGCAATGGCTGAATCTTCCTGCCTTATTTCTCCTGTAGTCCATTCTCTCCTCTCATCTCTCTTTTCTTGCATTAGGGGCTCCCCCTGGCTCACACCTCTCACACCCTCACCTTCACCTACTAAGGTGGAACTCTCTAGCTCTCCTTTTGCCTGACCGGAAGAAATGGTCAGCCTCTCATTGTTTTTCTCTCCTTTTGCCTGCTCACAAGGCAGCCTCTCACTCCCTTCCCTCATTCCTAAAAGTGTTTCAACTACTACAAACTCCTCCACAGTTGACATGGGAATGTCACATTTTTCATTGGTAGAGAGAGTTGTCAACGGATAAATTGTATCCGTTGATGTAGTAGTTATTGTTGTCAACGGATAATTAGTTGTAGACATATCCGTTGATGGAGAAACACTTGTCAACGAATGAAGGATATCCGTTGATGAAGGAAAAAGAGTATCCGTTGAAGTGAAAACCAACACTGAATCTGTGGTGATTGATTTTAAGGAAGAGGTCACAGATAGTGTTGTGAATTCAGGAATGGAAGATTGATGGCCCAACAAATCATTTAAAAGATGATGACCACCAATTGTTGAGTGGGGCTTCTCCAAGAATTTTAAAGATGGAGAATCAGGAATTGATGTAGATATCATATCCACATCCAGAGATGGAGTTGGTGATGGTGGATCAAAATGTGTATCGATTTGAAGGTTAAGATCAAGGGGCTGTGATTCCACATTTATTGAAGTCACATCAAACTGAATTTGAGAAGGTACAGTTTGCTGTACAGTGTGTGCACCCTGTGATTCCCCAATGGTTTTGGATTTTACTCTTCTACCATAGGTTTTTGAGTGAGAGTTATCTGTGTCTCTTCCCCTTTTGTGCAGTGTTCCTGGAGTGGAACTTAAATCAGTAGTCACACCCTGTTGAGAGGATGTAGCTAGAATTTGGCTTGTAGGTTCATTAACAGTCTTTTGAGAGACTGAAATGTTGGTTGCACCTGCCTCACCTTCCTTATCCTTAGGGCTTCTTTGATGTTCACCCTGTCCCTCACCACTCACTACCACCTTCACACTCCCCTCAAGAGTTTTGGTAGTTTTTGCAACAGGTGCCTTTTGAGAGACACCTGAGGTTTGTCTTTTAGATTGTGGTTTTGGAACTCTGGATTTGGTCACTTTGGTAGGAGCCTATTTGGTCACAGCCACAAACTCCATTGTGACACTAGAAGGCAAAGAAATTTGGGGGTTGGAGATAGGAGTTTCAGGGTTGGAAACAGTTACCTGAACAATTGGTAGATATACCAACTGTACTTCTGCATTTAGGTTCATTCGAATCAAATCACTTAAGACTCTCTTCTCCTGAACAAAACAATTGAACTTGCTATCCGGGTTAGCAATGGATAGCTCATTCTCAGATACATGCAATGCTAGGAGCATCAAAAATCTAGCAAAATAAACATTCTTGCTCCTAGTTTCCTTTTTACCTAATTTAGCTACTATCTCATACATGACTAGTGTGCCAAAATTATAGAATTTATCAGTCAAAAGCATACATAGCATAACTAGCATGGAGTTGGTAACAGCATCAAAGTTACTAATCTTGCCAGAAAAAGTTTTAATGAAGGCATCACAAAGATAACTCCATTCTTTAACCATACCTTTCCTAACAATTTTCCCTAAGTTCTCAGTACTAAGGGTATAATTTATGGAATTAAGCATGGTAACAATTTCAGCATTACTGGGTACATTCAGACAGTTATTCTCAGACAATTTTAAACAAGCAGTTAACACATCAAAATTAACTACATAGTTTTTACCCTTCAAAGAAAAAGCAAGTGTACCGTCTGTGCCATTGTACTCAGCAGATGCCCACACCTCTTCAATTACCTCATGGATTAGAGGAGTGGAGGCAGTCATAGCATATGACAGTTTGCATTTCTTCACGAAATTCATCATGGTGTGATATGCTTCTGGAGCGTTCACTATATCAACAAAGGCCGCGAAATTGTTCTTCTCATAGGTAAACCCGGTGGAAGACATCATCTTAACAATAGGCGCCATTGAAGTGTTTGAACTTTTGCTGCAGAGAGAGATTTAGTGAAGAAGATGCAGTTAACTAATGAGATTCTTTAAAATGAATAAAGGTGAGATGTGAGGGCACAAGACAGCCTTTTATATTTTTCAAGAATTAAAAATGAAATAATTAAAAGTAATTACCTCATTGGACAAAAGTAACTGTCAGATAATAAATGAAAAGAAAAAAAGTACAGCCGTGACTAATTATACACGTTTACCAACGGCTATAAAGAGAAATATGTATATCAACAGATAAAGATTGGACGGTTGAGAAAACAGTTTATCCATCGATGACGTGGACAACCTGTTATCCGTTGACATACGAAAATCTAGTAATGTGTTTATACTACCAACGGATAAAAGGATATCCGTTGATAAGCAAATTTTGCCTTAAACAAAATTTCTGCTAAGAGTTATTCTGAGAGTTTTTAATTCTCAAGTAAATCAAAACACATTTCTAGCTGCAATACAGTATGATTAGATACCACTAGGAATTATGAAAAATTAAGCATACCTAGTTCACCTACCAACCTTGTGAATGAAGATTCATCAAGAGGCTTGGTGAAGATATCTGCAAGCTGCATTTCACTTGGCACAAAGTGCATTTCTACTGTACCATTCATCACATGCTCTCTAATGAAGTGGTATTTGATGTCAATATGCTTGGTTCTCGAATGTTGCACTGGATTCTCTGTGATGGCAATAGCACTAGTGTTGTCACAGAAAATTGGAATCTTCTCAACTTTTAGACCATAGTCAATAAGTTGATTTTTCATCCAAAGAATCTATGCACAACAACTTCCAGCTGCAATGTACTCAGCTTCAGCTGTAGAAGTGGAGACTGAGTTCTGTTTCTTACTGAACCATGACACAAGCCTGTTCCCTAGAAATTGACAGGAGCCTGAAGTACTTTTCCTATCAATTCTGCAACCTGCATAGTCTGCATCTGAATAGCCAATTAGATCAAAGCCAGAATCTCTTGGGTACCAAATGCCAAGGTTTGGTGTTCCCTTGAGATACCTGAAAATTCTCTTAATAGAAATTAATTGAGACTCTCTAGGGTTAGCTTGAAATCTAGCACAAAGACATGTGGAAAACATTATATCAGGTCTACTAGCTGTTAGATATAGAAGTGAGCCTACCATGCCTCTATAGCTTGAGATGTCCACAGATTTTTCCTTAGTATTCAGCTCAAGCTTAGTTGCAGTGGCCATAGGTGTTTTTGTAGAGGCACAATCCATTAAGTCAAATTTCTTTAAAAGATCATAAATATATTTTGTTTGACTTATGAAAATTCCTTCATTAACTTACTTTACTTGTAAACCAAGAAAGTAAGTTAATTCACCCATCATGCTCATTTCATATCTACTTTGCATAAGTTTGGCAAACCTTTTGCAAAGCTTCTCATCTGTAGACCCAAAAATAATATCATCTACATAGATTTGAACAAGTATTGAAGAACCATTGACATTTCTATGAAATAAGGTTTTATCTACTGTACCTCTAGTGAAGTGATTCTACAAAAGAAATTGAGATAAAGTGTCATACCAGGCTCTTGGTGCTTGCTTCAAACCATAAAGTGCTTTCAAGAGAAGATATACATACTCTGGAAATTCTGGATCTTCAAAGCCAGGAGGTTGATGGACATATACCTCTTCTTCCAGTTCCGCATTTAGAAAGGCACTTTTAACATCCATCTGATAGACTTTGAAGTTGGCATGTGCTGCATAGGCTAGGAAAATTCTGATGGCCTCAAGTCTTGCCACTGGAGCAAAAGTTTCATCAAAATCTATTCCTTCTTCTTGAGAATAGCCCTTTGCCACTAATCTAGCTTTATTCCTCACAATTATGCCATTTTCATCAGTCTTATTCTTGAGAACCCATTTGGTACCTATGATACCTCTATCATCAGGTTTGGGCACAAGCTTCCATACTTTATTTCTCTCAAATTGGTTTAGCTCTTCTTGCATTGCTAAGACCCAATCTGGATCTAGAAGGGCATCCTCCACTTTCTTAGGTTCCTCTTGAGACAGGAAACTACTGTATAGGCATTCTTCTTGTGTGGCCCTCCTAGTTTGGACTCTTGAGTTTGAGTCACCAATGATTAACTCAAAAGGATGATCTCTGGTCCATTTTCTTGAAGGTGGAAGGTTTGATCTAGTTGAGGTTGCTTCATCTACGTGAGCATGATCTTGTTGATTGATCATTGAGTTTTGACTTTGAGAAACTCCCCCTGAGTTTGTTGTCCTTGAGGAGTTATGAAGTTGACTGTCAACAGATGCATCATTTGACTATCAACGGATGCTCCATTTTGCCTGTCGACGGATACATGAGAATGCCTGTCAACGGACGTATCTGATGATCTAGTATGATTGTTAACGGATGCTTCATTTCCAGTGTTAGCATCACTTCTAGTTGGACCAACAACTCTAGGTGAATTTCCAAGGCCATGTTCTTCATTTTCCTCATCATCATAAATGTACATTCTTCCTTCTACCTCATTCTCAAATCTCAACTTTTCATGGAAGCCTTCATCATTTAGACCTAGAATCTTTTGATCATCAAACACAACATGTACAGATTCCATAACAATGTTGGTTCTTAGATTGTAGACTCTATAGGCTATCCCTGCTGCATATCCAACAAAGATAGCTTCATCTGCCTTTGCTTCAAATTTGCCCAAGTTATCTCCATGATTTCTTAGCACAAAACACTTACATCCAAAGACATGAAGAAAAGCTAACGTTGGTTTCTTGTTGGTGAATAACTGATAAGGAGTCATTCCTCTAGCTTGATTGATCAAGGAAATATTCTGAGTGAAGCAGGCAGTGTTGACAGCTTCAGCCCAGAAATATGTTGGCAATCTTGATTCACTTAACATTGTTCTAGCTGCTTCAATGAGAGTTCTGTTTTTCCTTTCAACAACCCCATTTTGTTGAGGTGTTCTAGTAGCAGAAAACTCATGGACAATTCCATTCTCTTCACAGAAAATTTTCATTGTGGAATTTTTGAATTCAGTGCCATTGTCACTCCTGATTCTTTGTACTTTCACTTCAGAACCATTGTTTACTAGTCTGAGATGATTGATGATGATTTCACTTGCACAATCTTTGGAGTGCAGAAAGAAGATCCAGGAAAACTTAGAAAAATCATCCACAATCACCAGGCAGTATTTCTTCTTTGAAATGGACATGACATTTACTGGACCAAATAAGTCCATATGCAGCAATTGAAGAGGCTTAACAATGGATGACTCTGTCTTGCTCTTGAAGGATGATTTCTTTTGCTTCCCTAATTGGCAGGCATCACACAATCTATCCTTGATGAACTCCAATTGAGGGATTCCTCTAGCAAGATCCTTTCTCACCAAATCATTCATAACTTTAAAATTCAAATGAGATAGCTTTTTATGCCATAGCCAACTCTCATCCTTGCTTGCTTTGCTGAAGAGACAAGTAATGGATTCTGAGCATACTGAGTTGAAATCAGCTATGTAAACATTTCCTTTTCTAAAGCCTGTCAGAACCACATTGTTGTTTTCCTTGGTAGAAACAACACAGGCTTCTTTAGTGAACTTTACTTCATAGTCTTTGTCACAAATCTGACTGACACTCAGCAAATTGTGCTTCAAACCTTCAACTAAAGCCACTTCTTCAATGATGACATTGTCCTTTGTAATCAAGCCATATCCCTTAGTATATCCTTTGTTGTCATCTCCAAAGGTAATTCTAGGGCCAGCTTCCTCCTTGAACTCTGTGAGCAGGGTTGAATCTCCTGTCATATGCCTAGAACATCCACTGTCTAGGTACCATAGATTCCTCTTATTTCCCTGCACACAATCCAAAATACAAATCAAGTTGATTTTGGTACCCAAATTTCCTTGGGTCCTTTCTTGTTAGCCTTTGGTTTCACACTCTTAGCAATCTTCACTTTGGGTGTAGATGCTTGAGTGATAGGTTTTGACAGATGCTCATTTGCATAAATATTTGATGCATGCATTTGTGAAAAATTGGCATACATATTATCCATGCTAGGAATGCTCCATGACATTTGTGGCATATTCACAGATTGAAAATAAGGATTAGGCACATATGGCATGTTCACATATGGATTTGAAAAACTAGCATTCTGATACAAACCAGGCATAACAGGCATTGCAGGCATACTTGGCATAGATTGAGGTACATGAACAGGAGTTCTTTTAACAGACTTGCAATTAGAAGATAGATGATTGACACTATTGCAATTACCACAAGTTTTCCTAGGAGCAAACTTGTCAGGAGAATAATTGTTTTTCTTGTTAATGCCTATCTTACCATTTCTGTTCTTTTTCTTTTTACCCTCAGTCTCTACCTTTTCATTAACTGATTTACCAACAGCCTTTTTGTTAAGTAAATCACCTGCCTTAGCCTTCTTACTTGATTTGGCTTGGCTACTTTCACCAGAAACAAAGTTCTTGGCTACTGGACCATACTGATTATTCAGTTTCTTGAGTTCCTTCTTACTAACAGACTTTTTGTTAGTCGACGGATACCTCTCATCCGTTGATGGTTCATCTGTCAATGGATGATCACTATCCGTTGATTCACAAATAGTCTCTAGATCCTCAAAGCAAGGTTCTAGCTCCTTTTTCTTTTGAGTCCAGGTATCCCTCACAAATGATTCTATTCCCTGGACTTCTATTATGTTTTGAGAATTTGAAATTTAGCAATTATCCCTGTTCTTTTTCAAGCTGGTCTCTTAAAATCAGTTCTCTTTTTAACACAGCTTCAAGTTCACTTTTAGCATTATTGCAATCAACTCTCATTTTCTCAAATTCTAGAAATTGAACTTCTAGAACTGCATTTCTATCACTTAAGAACTGATTAGTTTCTTTAATCCTATTGTTCTCTTTAGTAAGTGATTTAAGAGTAACACTCAAGTGATATAGTTCAGTAGACATTTCATCTATAACACTATTGCATTCCTCTTTGGTGAGCTCAGAGAGATTAGTAGAAAATACCTGATTGCTAGCTGAACTTGCTTCCTGCTCAGAATCAGCCATTAATGCAAGGTTGACAAACTCAGCATCATCATCAGAATGATTTCCATCAGCAGCCCAGTCATACTCTTGGGTCATGAATGCCTTTCCTTTCTGTCTGAGAAGATCAAAGTATTTCTTCTTGTAGTCAACAGTTTCTGTTGGCTTTCCCTTGTTCTCAGATCTAGGCTTCCTGCATTCACTTATCATGTGACTAGCAATTCCACAATTGTAGCATTTAATTTTGGATTTATCCACATAGTTGCTTGTAGAAAAATCCTTGTTAAATGGCTTGGCCACCCCAGAGTTTCTTCTGAATTTTAGCTTGGAGAATCTCCTAGATAGAAAGGCTAAATGCTCATCTATCTCATCCAATTCATCCTGTTGTAGGACACTCATTTCTTCAGACACCTTTTCCTTGCTTTTGCTTGATTCTGCTCTACCTTCACAAACCTCCCTGTATGGTGTAGATTTAGCAGCTTCAGTCCTCTTCTCCTCCTTCTGCTCCAAGTTGGCAACAAGTGCAACTGACCCACTTTTCTTTTGGGCCTTCTCAATTTCTTCATCCTGCTCCATTTCTAGTTCATATGTCTTTAAAGTTCCATAGAGCCTTTCAAGAGTAAATGACTTGTACTCTTGATTGTTTCTTAGAGAAACAGTCATAGGCTTCCATTCTTTGGGCAGTGATCTCAGAAATTTGAGATTAGAATCTTTCACTTGGTAGATTCTTCCATACAGTTTCAAGCCATTCAGTAGCTTTTGAAATCTACTAAATGTGTCATTCAATGTCTCTCCATTCTTGAAATGGAAGTGCTCATATTGTTGGATCAGTAGCTGCATCTTGTTTTCCCTTACCTGTTCTGTACCTTCACAAAGGGTTTGAACAATGTCCCATACTTCCTTGGCGATAGTACAGTTGATAACATTGTCAACCATGTCTGTTTCTAAACCATTGAACAAAATATTCATGGTCTTTTTATCTTTGTGAACTTCTGCAACATCTTCAGTACTCCACTCAGAAACAGGTTTTGGAATATACGTGTCTGGTGCATCTACAGCAAGACCAACTCTTGAAGCAGCCTTTATTGGAACATGAGGACCCTTCTCAATGCAATCTACAAAGCCTACATCAATAGACATGAGATGTAGACGCATTTTTACTTTCCAGTGAAAGTAATTTTCCCTATCAAGAACCGGTATCTTCACTCCATAATCCTTCTTAGACATGTTGGAAGTGTGTTGATCTTTAAACTTCAGATATATTAGAAGCTTGCTCTGATACCAATTGTTATTCCCAGATTACACACTTGTATAATTGTAGAAGGGGGGTTGAATACAATTCTTGATAGTTATAAATTTCTGATAAAAACCACAGAAATCTATAAGGAAATAATTGCTGAATAAGAAATGGTTCACAAACACATAAAAAATCAGGTGGTTAAATGTACCACCTGAGACTTTTATTTGAAGAAAACTCTGTGATACAAATGTACACAGCTTCTGTTTTTACAACTCTTTGCTTCTAAAGATATTCAAGAAACCCTAAGCAAATATGTCTGTTTTCTTACAGTCTAAAGAGTTGCTACACTTGGTTATATATCCCAAGTTTACAAGTGCTACAGGAATAAGATAATATTAATCTAATTCAAGTTGACTTGCTACTCCACTCCAAATCCACATGTAGCCGAAAGGTTGTCCTTGTGAACAGATATGTCCCCTGCACCTTTCTTGTATGTACTGTGTAAATGGAATGCTTCTTTCTTCTATGTTTCCAAAGTATGGCTGCCATACTGCTTTTTATACCTACTATCAACCCATGTGATCTGTCAGTCAAACCTGTCCTTATCAACTGCTAATTCCCAGCTAGCATAGGATAAAGTGATAATGATTATCCGTTGATGTTGTGCACAGTTATCCGTCGATGGTAGTTTGAGCTGTATCCGTTGATCGAGTAGACTTGAGTTGTATCCGTTGATAGAGCCCTGTTCTCATCCGTTGATACACTTTCACTTAGACAGAATTACATAGCATAGCTTATTTACAATTGGCTGCCCTATTCTGCCTATCCATTGATGGTCAACATGACTCTGAATAAAAACACTATCAACTGAGAAATAGAGATATTGCAGTATGCTACAAAACCTCATCAGTTGATGAGCTACCTGTCAACGAATAGAGTTATAAGGTCTTATCCGTTGACAGTTACAAAACTTGACTTATACAATTTTGCTTAAATGTTAAGTTATCATCAACTACAACATATTCCTAACAAACTGTGCTTTGGTTTAGTCCTTAGTCTCAAGGACATCCATTAGGTATATTCTGGGCATAGGGATTTGTGTATGGAGATAGTTAATGGTCAATAAAGGATCTATCCCTTCTAGTAAAGAAGTGAATGTCCTATGTTATTCTTAGTATGCGAGTTCTGGAATCTCTGGCCAGAGTGTATGAAATTAGAAAGAAGTTTCTAATTTGCATTAATATGAACTTTGCATTATGAATAAGAAATCATATGATTAAATTTGATAGGCTTGACACGAGATCCATGCCTTGTATTTAATCGGGATATTGTAGGGTAAAAGGAATTGATTGTACGGTAACTAGCACTGACAGGTTCTTGGTATTCTAAGCAGTGAATTCATATTATCCGGATAGTCGCGATATGTTGAGAAACATCACTCACGATGTAGAATAAATATAATTAATCAGTTAATTATATTCAATGAATTTTAGAATTCATATAAATAATAAATAAAAAGTTTATTATTATTTATTTCTACTACCGGCTTAATATTGAACCTACAGGGTCACACCATAAAAAGATTAATTTATTGATGAAGGTATTTTGAGAGAGCAAGTTATTTTTAATAATGATTAAAATAGTTTAATTATTATTTAAACAATTTGTGGGATTTATATATATTAATATATACATGATATATTAATTATACTAAACCTACATGAGCCCTATATAAAGAATGAGATGAGAGGTGTTTTAGTATGCATTTTGTGGTTTTGTGAAAATCCTAGTAGCCTCCACCTTCTTTCTCTCTCTCTCTCTCAAAAAGATCAAGGCACCATTTTTATAAAGCTTCGAGTTTTATAAAAGCTTCATCGAAGAATCAATCTTGGTGGATACCGGTAGAGTGCTTCACACTCTGAGAAGCAACTGCTAGCAATCATCAATTTTATAAGCTTCGATTTTTCAAGGTAATGTTTCGATTCCTCCGGTCTTTCATTTTTATATGATTTTCTATATGTGCGATATATGGTTTTTACGGAAATAATTGTTATATCATGCTTCCGCTCGTCCGTAAATTCCTTCAATGGCATCAGAGCTAGGTTATGCATATAGAGATTCATGTAAAAAATTTCAGGTTTTTTTTTATGCATGTATGGATTTATTATGATTTTTGCAAGTTTATTTGGATTTAATTAAGAATTAATTCAAAATAATATTTTCATGAGATTTGACCGCTGATCTGGATTCTACAAGTGTTGTGGATCATCTAGGTATTTTTTTCATAATTTGTGATGTGTAGATTATTTGTTATAAATTTTTAAAAATTGTTTTGGTTAAAATTCATAAAATAATTATACATGTGGATAAATATGAATTAAAATTTGTACAAGGACCCCATAGCTACCTTGTAATTGTTGCAGCTGTTTGAAATCATATTATTTTGATTTTTTATTAATTTATTAATTAATTGTTAATTAATTTATTAATAGTAAAATAAAAATAATAAAAATAATAATAGTTATTATTAATACTACAATAAAAGTATTGGGCAGTTTTTTGTTTTGGGTAGTAAAGCTCGGCAACAGTTACAAAACAAGTACAACGGCAGGCTGAAAAGTAAACCCGCACAAAAAAATTCTGTGCAGTGGTTGTCGGGCGCGTGTAGAGTACGAAAAGGAAGGGGAGTCGCGCATTCCAAGAATGCGTAACAGAACCTGTTGCGCATAAGGCTCATGCGTTACACTAATAAATAGTTTTAATTTGTTGTAACGCATTCCGTAAATGCGTTACAGACCTTCTGTCACATTAAATTTGATTTTCTGGGAGTTTCGTAACTCCGTTTTGGGCATGCAATATATCGTTGAATTCGTATTTCCGAGACGGATCTAATGGAGTGGTCAAATATTTTTTATATAATATTTTTGAAATATTATATTACCGGAAGTGTTTTAAAGCATATTTTAATTGGTTTAAATTGCTTTTAAATGCTATAATAAATCCATACATCATTATATCAATGTGTGACATGATATGCTTGCATGCCTACTTGTTTATTTATTTTTATATATGAGATATATGCCTATGTTTACCATGCGATGATAGATTTAGGTGAACTTAAATTAATATAAGGCGTGCTCTAGAAAATCTAGAATAGGAATCGTTTCTTGCCTTAACAATAATATTATGAATACAATCATGAGATTCTTGTGTTTTTTAAACACGTAATTAAATATGAATTTTCAATATTTAGAAAGGATGATTCTGTCAAAAACGGATTTCGATCTGTAAGAAAGGGGTATTAAGTGACGCCTCTTGACAATGCTCCCCCCGATCTGGGAATCATCCAATTATCAATTATTGATTTGAAATATTTAATTTAAAAGAAAGAATCTCTTTATAATATGATTATGATTGTGACATAATATAATCCCTCTAAAATTAAATAATATCAAGTAGTAATTGGCCAATGACACAACGGGCTTGTGTCGGTCATAGCCTTCCAACATGGTCAATAAAGGATCTATCCCTTCTAGTAAAGAAGTGAATGTCCTATGTTATTCTTAGTATGCGAGTTCTGGAATCTCTGGCCAGAGTGTATGAAATTAGAAAGAAGTTTCTAATTTGCATTAATATGAACTTTGCATTATGAATAACAAATCATATGATTAAATTTGATAGGCTTGACACGAGATCCATGCCTTGTATTTAATCGAGATATTGTAGGGTAGAAGGAATTGATTGTACGGTAACTAGCACTGACAGGTTCTTGGTATTCTAAGCAGTGAATTCATATTATCCGGATAGTCGCGATATGTTGAGAAGCATCACTCACGATGTAGAATAAATATAATTAATCAGTTAATTATATTTAATGAATTTTAGAATTCATATAAATAATAAATAAAAAGTTTATTATTATTTATTTCTACTACCGGCTTAATATTGAACCTACAGGGTCACACCATAAAAAGATTAATTTATTGATGAAGGTATTTTGAGAGAGCAAGTTATTTTTAATAATGATTAAAATAGTTTAATTATTATTTAAACAATTTGTGGGATTTATATATATTAATATATACATGATATATTAATTATACTAAACCTACATGAGCCCTATATAAAGAATGAGATGAGAGGTGTTTTAGTATGCATTTTGTGGTTTTGTGAAAACCCTAGTAGCCTCCATCTTCTTTCTTTCTCTCTCTCTCTCAAAAAGATCAAGGCACCATTTTTATAAAGCTTCGAGTTTTATAAAAGCTTCATCGAAGAATCAATCTTGGTGGATACCGGTAGAGTGCTTCACACTCTAAGAAGCAACTGCTAGCAATCATCAATTTTATAAGCTTCGATTTTTCAAGGTAATGTTTCGATTCCTCCAGTCTTTCATTTTTATATGATTTTCTATATGTGCGATATATGGTTTTTACGGAAATAATTGTTATACCATGCTTCCGCTCGTTCGTAAATTCCTTCAGGCACAAGGTAGAGCCCCTGAAGTTAATTATGTTGTGAATGGTCATGAATATTCTATGGGATACTATCTTGCCGATGACATATATCCTCCTTACCCAACTTCTGTCAAGACCATATCAACACCGCAAGGAAATAAGAGAAAGCATTTTGCTAAGATGCAAGAATATGTTCGGAAGGACGTGGAAAGAGCATTCGGTGTACTTCAAGCTCGATTTGTTATAGTGTGTGGACCAGCTCGGTTTTGGGACATCGAAATACTGAAGAATATTATGTTGGCCTGTATAATTCTACATAATATGATTACTAAAGACGAAAGAGAGCTGCAAAATTTAGATTATGAATACGATACATGTGATGAAACTCCGATAATCACTATTTCTCGTGAGTATACAAGTGCATTCACAGAATTTATGCAGTTTCACCATCGAATTAGGGATAAAAGTGAGTTCCAAGTGCGGTTTGATTGAAAATTTACTAACCCCGAGTTGAATAACAGACCATCGATGCATCAATGAGTTCCAAGTGCGGTTTGATTGAAAATCTTTGTACCTCATAAAGTAATTGTGTACTCTTTCCCAGTATGTCCCATTGGTTTGATCAACTCCAGAGATAGGATCGGATGATATGTTTTGCCATGCCGAAATAAGCATCTCATCCTCTTGTCTCGTAAAATTCTTTATTTGCAGCCTTCTATCTTTCGATGTCTGTGAAGAAAAAACCTGGGATGGAATGATAGTCACTTCTTCACTTCTTTTTCTTTCACCCCCATGATCTTGTGAAAAACATATATCCGGGCTAGGAGTGATATACTCATTGTAAACAGGAAAATCAAAGTTTAACATATTGGAAAAAGATATTACATTCTCACTAAAATTCATCTGATAAAGTTTCACAAAATACACAATATGATTGAAGGTGAAGAAAAGGTAATAAAAAGGAGGGAATGATCAAGTGTAATAAAGGAGGGAAAAGGTGGATATATTTTGGAGGGAAATTAACATATATTGATATAATATTAGTTGAGGAGATGTCTATTGCTCCTCAGTACAGAGGAACCATTTGAAGCTCTTAAATATTTAGAGAGGGATTAAGAGCTTGTTGGAGTGTGTTTTTGCTTCAATTTCATTATAATATGACTTAAGAGGATAGATAGTGGAACTCTTGGAGTTGCTCTTATGCTTGTAAGTACACTAGTTTCGGTTTTTCTAACGTGTGGACAACGATATACAATAAAAGATAAATTATTAAATTTTAATTGACTCCAACTTACTAACAATAATGAAAGAGTGACTATTGTGTGTTTGAACACATACTAAAAAGATATTGCTTTTCGTGCATAGATCTGCGAATCATGTAGCCCATTTGTTAGCAAGGGAAGCATGTTCTATGTCAAGACTTCAGGAGTGGAATCATACCGCTCCGGATTATATTACTTGTAATCTTGCGTTTGAGGAGATTTGAATATATGCAAGTACTTTATTTCAAAAAAAAATAAAAAATACTGCGGAGCACTAATTTAGGGATGTAATTCGGGTTGAATCTAGTGGGTAACCAATAAACAAGTTGGAGTTTGTGCATTTTTGAATGAGTTGAGCAACTCATTTAACTTAAACAAGCTCACATTTTTTGTCGAACTTGACTTATTTAATCAACAAGTTAAATCGAGTTTACTCATGAATTAATCGAGTCTAAATAAGTTGAGTCGAATATACTCATGAATTTATCAATTTAAAAAATAATAAAAATAATAATTTAATATAATGATAAACGAGTTGAAACTCAAATCGAATCGAATATTAGAGTTTCAAACCGAATTTATTCGAATTTGACATATACTAGGATCATTGGTTTAATTAAACATATTTAAACTTGTGTTCTAATTTAGGGGTGATATTTTACTAAGATTTTTAATGATTTTAAAAGTTATGAGGTATTCAATTTAATATTTAAAGAATCTTTAAAAGTATGACGTGTGTTATGCCCAAATCTGGCATAATAATTATCATGATTTAATTAGCTAAATTAATGGTTCATTATCTACAATGGGCCTCGAAGATGAAGATTGGGTCAATAAAAGCCCACTATTGGAATTAGCCCAGCCTAACTACAGGGCCATTTCGCTTAACTCCGTCAAGGGATCGCTTCGCTTGACTCCATCGAGGGACCGCTTCGCATTATTATTACATCTACATACTAAACGAGATCGCTATCTCATTCTCCACTGGAAGGCTCATAGCTAGGCCCCTCGGGGTCTTATGAGTATCCGAACGCTCGGGATCGCTTCGCATGACTCGACCCCTCGAGGTCGCATGCCTCGCTTATACTGCATCTCTGCTAGCCTCGCTTGTGAGGTCACATTCTTGTCCATGCGAGACCATCGGTTTCCTTCTATAAACCATGGATCATGGATAGGGTCAACAACTCATTGCCATGTCAGCCCTAATCTAATGGGCTTGGGCTATGACTTATCTTCTAAAACCCTAGCCCGACTAGGTAACTTGTTACCCAAGAACTACGTACGGCTTGATCCCTATAAATAGGGTACGTAGGCACCTTGATAGGGATGAGAAACACTTCACCCTTGAAATCACCTATCAAGATCAGCCACATCTATACACACAAACCCTAACCCTTATTCTTCTTTTATAAGCTTTATATCCGTATTTAGCTCCGTTAATCCAGCAACCTCCTAAAATATTGTTATACAATATTCTCCCTATAACATTTGGCGCTAGAAGGAGGGGTTAGTCATTGATTGGGAGAACGATGACTAAATCACACAAGAAGAGAAATGGGGAAGGGGCAACACCGGGATCGCATAGGAGGAATAAGGATGATCCCCAGAAGGACACACCAGAAGGCGAAGCACTTAATGAGGGGATCGAGGATGAATTTGAGAAGGATAAAACGCCCCCTGTTGTTCAACAGGTGGCCTTGCCTGGCGAAGTCATGACATTTTTGAAAGGCCTCGGTGACCAAATGATCGAGGTAAGAGAAAAGGTGGCCAAGATGGAGAAGCGGCACAGTTCTAGGGGCTTCAAAAGGAATACAAGGACAGGGGATCGAACTCACCAAGCAGAAAGTAGCAAGGGTCCCGCTAAGAAGCTAATTGGGGACTTTGATGATGTTGTGACGGATAAGACGAACCCCGATTGGGAAGAGGAGGCAGCTACTATGGATAAGGAGGGATCGAAAGCGAATCCCGCCTCATCAGAAGGACGATCCGTTAGTGTCTTTGACCGAGTTGGAAAGAAACTCAGCGAGCACGATCTCCGTCTCAAGTTGGTAAAGCTCAAAACTAACAAAGATGGAGGGTCTAAAAATAAGAGTAAGGGCTCTCATCAACCCTTATCTCCTCGAAAAGATCGTGAGCGGTCATATCGTCGCATTGACAGACCCCCCTCTCCTCGCAGAGAGCGTGAGCGGTCCCATCATCGCGAGGACAGACCCCCTTTCAATCGAGAGCGTGAACGATCCCAACATCGCGAGGAAGACCCTAAAAATAAGGATCGCAGGAATGACCAAGAAGAGTCTAGTGCCCCAAAAAAGACTCAATCTCATCATGCAAGTACTGGAGGAAAGAAAGATGGAGACAAAGAGGCCAGGATTGGGGATTATAAGTTAGAAGAGTTAAAAAAGGCATTGGATGCGATGAACAACGAGAAGGGGATTTTTAGCAATATGGGTTCCTCCTCGCCCTTCACTCATGAGATCCGCACTGCTCCATTGCCTGCAGTATTTCGAGGTCATCACTTTGACATGACCTATAATGGGGAGACTGATCTTGCTGAGTTCGTTATACGTTTCAACAATGAGATGGAAGTGTATCAAGTATCACAGTTGGCGAGGTGTAGGCTGTTCGCAGCTTCGCTAAGGGGAAGTGCCCAGCAATGGTTCTCGAAGCTGGGATCCCTAGTTGTCATAGATTCTTGGGAACAGTTCATGGACATCTTTATTAAACAATTTCAATCTTCAATGCTCTATGCACCCCCTGTGTCCACACTGGCGAATATAAAGCAGAAGGAAGGAGAGACTTTACATGACTACTTCAAGAGGTTTAACGCTGAAGTACCTCGTGTGCGAGGTGCTAATGACGAGGCTGTGAAGAATTTCCTTATTGCGGGGGTAAGGGAAGGAACTAAATTCTGGGAGAAACTACAAGAGCAAACCCCTCACTTTCGGAGTTGCATAGGGTCGCTGAGCCCTTCAAGCGCGTTGAGAAATCACTGGCAGATCTAAAGAGGAATAATGAAAGGAGCAACAGTTGGAGTAGAAATAGGGGAGTAAAAAGAAAAGACTCCAGAAGTCCAAGGCAAAGACGGGATCGAAGTTGAAGCCCCAGCCCAAAAAGGAAAGAACGCGATCCCTTGAGGCGATCCCCTCCTCGTGATCGCTTCGCTAGAAATGAAGACAAGTTTGTCCCTCTGGTTGCTTCGATTGAACACATTTATGCTGTCAATGCGGACAAAGGAATGTTCAAACGACCCACACCAATGGGTTTAAAGGGAACTGCGGACACTAGCAAGTATTGTGCCTTCCATGAACAAGCGGGGCATGCTACTAACAATTGTTGGCAACTTAAGCAGCAAATTGATCAATTAATTCGGGATGGAAAATTAACTGAGTGGGCGGTTCGCGAGGCAAAAAAGCACCAAGGGAATTCTGGTAAATCAGGAGTTGGGTATCATGCTGTGCCCCATGAGAAACAAGATGAGCCTCGCAAAAACAGGGAAGAGCGAGCTGGAAGTATACATGTAATCATTGGAGGTCCCCACATTGGGGAGAGTAATAAAGCTAGAGAGAGATATGCACGCGAGGCCAGGGAGCGACCCCTCACTAATGTGCACCATCTACAAGATCGACCTCCAAAGTTGTTTAAAGGCGAAGACACAAATATTATGTTCACTGAGGAAGATGCTAAGTGGGTTCATCATCCCCACTCTGATGCACTTGTGGTTCGGGTTCGCATTGGATCCCAGAATGTCTATAGGGTCCTTGTTGATAATGGAAGTGCTGTGAATATTCTTACATACGAAGTCTACAAAAGGATGGGATATGTTGATAAGGATCTAATACCCACGGTGGGGCATCTTTATGGGTTCACTGGAGCATCTGTTAGTGTTAAAGGCCTCGTTCGGCTCCCCATCACTCTAGGGGATGAGCCTTGCATCACCACACAGATCGCTGACTTCATGGTAGTAGATCAACCATCTGCTTACAATGCCATAGTGGGAAGGCCCATCCTGAAAGAAATGAGGGTGGTGACATCTATCTATCACCTCTCTATGAAGTTTCCCACTCCGCATGGTGTTGGTTGTGTGAAAGGAATTCAACATGAATCTCGGGAATGTTATAACAATGCTCTGAAGGCCGCAGAAAAGACAGGTGGCTCTGTGGCAGGAAAGATGGAATGCAATATAATATCAATTGAAGAGCTCCCAGAGGATTACTTTGAAGTCTTGGGCATTCAGGTAGAACCGATCCCGGGGGCCCTCATGTTAGAAGCCTCGCAGCCTGTGTTAGTTCTCCAAGAGGGGATCGTTGAAGAGGCCAGTGACGATGAGGAAAGCCCAGAGCAGGCTGCAGTGCGAGCCCGAAAAGGGAAGTGGGTTCGCAAGGAAACTTCCACCTTGGTGGACCTGCCTAATGGAATAACTCAAGAGACCACAATAATAAATGAATACGGGCATGTGAGAGCGACCCCGGCTCCAGAAACAATGTCGGCCTTACCACAAAATGGGATCGCGTGGAGGAATGAAGCAGAATCTAGCACGGCTCGGGAATTTGAACTTGATTTGGATCCTCGCATCCCAGAACATGTTGAACGAGCCGGAGCCGCAGAGGATACCGTCTCTATATTGGTTGATGCCAAAGATCCATCCAAGGTACTAAAGGTCGGGTCGCAACTCAACACTGGGCTTCGCGAGAGGCTTGTTAAGTTTCTGAAAGCCAATTTGGATGTGTTTGCCTTGTCCCATGAAGATATGATTGGGATTGATCATAATGTTATGTGCCACAAACTTAACTTGGATCCGAATAAAAAAGGAATACGGCAGAAGAGGCGACCCATAAGCGGTGAGCGAGCCGAGGCACTCAAAGAGGAAGTTGACAGACTCCTCGAGGTCGGCCTCATTAGGGAATCTTTTTACCCTGACTGGCTCGCGAACCCCGTTCTTGTGAAGAAGCCCAATGGAAAGTGGAGAACATGTGTGGATTTTACCGACCTCAACAAACATTGTCCCAAAGACAGTTTCCCGCTACCAAGGATCGATCAGTTGGTGGACTCGACAGCTAGGCACGCACTTCTTAGTTTCATGGATGCTTATTCAGGGTACAATCAGATACCGATGTACGGCCCTGACCAGGAGCACACCTCGTTCATCACTGATAGGGGTCTCTATTGTTACATAGGAATGCCCTTTGGCCTTCTCAATGCTGGGGCCACCTATCAACAGCTCGTTAATATGATGTTCGAGAAACAAATTGGGAAAACAATGGAAGTGTATGTAGATGACATGCTGGTAAAATCTAAAGAAGCTGAGGATAATATCACCCACCTCGCGGAGATGTTTGACATACTAAGAAAGTACAGGATGAAGCTCAATCCCCAGAAGTGTGTGTTTGGGGTCGAATCTGGGAAATTCCTAGGGTTCATTGTCAACCATAGAGGCATCGAGGCTAACCCAGCAAAAATAAAGGCCCTAATGGAGATGAGATCGCCCAGAAATATGAAAGAGGTACAAAGTCTCACAGGGAGGATAGCTGCCCTTAATAGATTTGTTTCAAAATCATCAGACAAGTGCCAAGAATTCTTCAAGGCAATCAAGAAGGTTGGGAAGGATTTTGAGTGGACCCCGCTGTGCGAGGAGGCATTTCAAAAAATTAAGGAGCATTTGGGATCGCCACCTCTACTCTCCAAGCCTCGTGATGGAGAAACACTCATTGTGTACCTCGCAGTGTCAGAGCATGCGATCAGTGCTGTTTTGGTTCGCGAGGAGGAAAAAGTTCAGTATCCTATCTACTATGTCAGTCGAAGAATGTTAGATGCAGAGACTCGCTACACTAATATGGAGAAACTTGCTTATGCCTTGGTGTTAGCCTCGCGAAAATTAAGGCCATATTTTCAGGCTCACAAAATTGAGGTTCACATATCTTATCCTCTAAGGCAAGTGATGCATAAACCAGAAACATCAGGAAGGCTCTTGAAGTGGACTGTGGAACTGAGCCAATTTGACATCGAATATAAGCCACAAGGGCCTCTAAAGGGTCAAGCTCTAGCAGATTTCATACTTGAATTTCCTCCCTATGTTGAACAAGGTTCTTGGGCTCTCATACCGATCCCTGAAAAGGCGAGTAGCGAGGTCAAAACTCAAAATTCGGCCTCGTGGTGGGAACTTTTTGTGGATGGTGCCTCTAATAAGGAAGGAGCGGGAGCAGGGATCGAGCTTGTTACTCCCGAGGGTCGCAAAATACGAAGCGCAGTTCATTTCACATTTGGAGCATCTAACAATGCAGATGAATACGAGGCCCTAATCATTGGCCTCAAACTTGCAATTAAAATGAAAATTGAAAATCTCAATGCGTACAGTGATTCTATGCTGGTCACAGGCCACATTGGATGCGGTTGGCAAACTAGAGGACCTCAAATCGAACTCTATCTGCGATGTGTGCAAAGATTGATGAAATCATTTAAACAAGTCAAGGTGGAATTTATCATGAGGGCAAAAAATCAAGGTGCTGATGCCCTAGCAAAATTGGGATCGCGTCGCGAAGCCACTTTACTTGGAGTCATACCTTTGGAAATTCAAACGAAGCCAAGTGTCCCTGAAGAGTTTATCATGGAAGTAGCGAGCTCAGAACCAACTTGGATGACCCATATATGGGAGTATGTGAAGAATGGGGTACTACCTCATGATAAAAAGGAAGCAAGGAAGGTCAAATATCAGGCTGCTCGCTATGTTATTTATGATGAGGTTCTGTATCGAAGAGGGTTCAACACTCCACTCTTGAGGTGTGTAGATGGCGATGAATGTAACTATATTCTGAGAGAGGTCCATGAAGGTATTTGTGGGAATCACTCAGGGGGTAGTTCGCTAGCTCAGAAAATTCTTCGTCAAGGATATTTTTGGCCCACACTTAAAAGGGATGCATTTGAGTTTTCTAGGAAATGCGATGCCTGTCAAAGGATCGCTAATTTCAGCAACGCACCGGTCTCCCAACTCACTTCGCTCACGAGCCCATGGCCCTTTGCTATGTGGGGGATTGATCTAATTGGGGAACTACCCAAGGCTAAAGGGGGAGTTAAGTACGCAGTGGTAGCAGTGGATTATTTTACCAAATGGGCCGAAGTTGAGCCACTTGCAACAATCACTGCCAAGAAACTAAAAGATTTCGTGTACAGAGCAATTGTGTGTCTCTATGGGATCCCTTATCAACTCATATCAGATAACGGGAAACAATTTGACAGCAAGGAAATGAAGGAATTCTGTGAGAATTTGGGGATCAAGAAAATTTTTTCAGCTGTTAGTCATCCTCAGACAAATGGCCAAACTGAGGCAATCAACAAAATAATCAAACATACTTTAAAGGCGAAGCTGGAAGAAAGCAAGGGTAATTGGCCTGAAGAGCTACCAAGGGTCTTGTGGTCCTATAACACGACCCCAAGGAGTACTACTGGAGAGACCCCATTTTCCCTTACCTATGGGTGCGAGGCCATGGTTCCAGTGGAAGTTGGTTCGGGATCGTTTAGAAGGGAACATTATGACCCTGAGTCTAATGAAGTTAATCATAGGCTCTATCTGGACATGATTGAGGAAACTAGAAGTGAGGCTCAGCTACGCCTCGCAGCTTATCAGTAACGTATCGCAAGGTACTACAATGGAAAGGTCAAAGTGCGATCCCTACGTACAGGCGACCAAGTTCTCAGAAGGATCATGCCTAATACTAGGGTCGCGGATCATGGTGTTTTTGGTGCTAATTGGGAAGGACCCTACAAGATCTATGCAACTCTATCAGAAGGAACATACTATCTCACTGATATGAAGGACAAGGTCATTCCGCGAGCTTGGAACGCGGAACACTTGAGAAAATACTATCAGTAAAAGCTTCATTACTGGTAGCCTCTATCTATTTCTACTACTTAGCATGAATTAATTCATACAAAGTATTGGGGGGTAGTGCTCATATAGACACCTCCCCTTTATGATGTAATGACTCTAGGGCCTCGCCCCTACTTATCAACTTTAGGGCCTCGCCCCTACCTTGTATTACATGAAGACATTTCTACTTATCAACTTTAGGGCCTCGCCCCTACTATGGCAATAAATGAGTTTGTTTATATTCATTATTGTTTATTTTAAAATTTTGCATTCAAACTTCACTTGTTTGTTTGTTAGAATTTCATATTTTGAAGGACTAGTTCAGCACAACAATGCGAGGCTATTCCCCTTCAGACAATAATCTATGAAAAGCAAAACTACTTGCAACAATGTGACCCGCAATGGTTCGCGTCTAGCGATCTCACAGGAATGTATTGCACTTCGAACCATCTATCATAAGCAAATGGAATCTAAACTAAAGAGGCATCTATATTTGAGAAGATATTAAGCTAACGAAGGCAATCTACATGAAGATTTATAGAAAGGGAAGACACAACACTACTATGAAGACGGTTAACATGGAAGCACATGCAATTATAACGGAAACATAGAAGAAATCAAGTTAATACAGATCGTCATGCGATCCCCAACTACTTGCAAAGTTAATCAACAGCAAAAATATAGTTACATCTTGCGAGGTATTCAAAGGGTACCCGCATCCCTAGTTCAAGAAATAAAAAGTATTAATGGTTGCAAACAAATTATGGAGCATTCTTATCTTGATTGGCTTTTGTAGCCTCCTCCGTCATCCTCGCTTCCTCTGCGACCCGAGCTTCCTCAGCGAGGCGCTCTTCCTCGGCATCCTCATCAGCAATTTCTTTCTTCAAGGTCTCAGCGAAGTCAGCATTGCCTGGGCCCAGTTGATCCCAGTCAAAATCAGGGATCGTTCTGATGAATCCCTTCATGAAGCTAACTTGCCCCTTGACAAGAAATGCATCTTCAGCAGTTGACAGGGCAGCTTTTGCAGCGTTCAGATCGTTAGTTAGCTTCGCAATCTCCTCATCCTTCTTCTTGAGGGCCTCTTCGCTTGACTCCTGCAGATCCTTGAGAGATTTCTCAAATTCATTCCGCTCCCTGCGAGCAGTCTTTAAATCTGTACGGATTTGGGCAGTGTCATGAGAAAGCTGTTTCTTGTAAGTCGCCTCCAGGGATCGTTTATCCTCAATTTTTTGGAATTCAACGATCTTATTCCTTTTGTCAAGCTGAGCAAAGTGCTTGGTATGAGCAGCTTGTCGGATGAAGGCTTCAGCTAGACATTTGGTTAAGGCTTTAGCATTCTCCTCTGGCGATGCCTTCCACCAGCCCGAGGTCTCAGCCTCATCAGAGTATTGGGTCCCCAGCGCAGCGAAGAGGTGTTGCGAGGCTGTTACAGTAACGACCCCCGAAGGTGGACGAGAGGATCCATCCTTCAACCCATCTGTCCTGGGTCGCTTCGAAGGGGTCCCTTCAGGAGAAGTTAGAATCTGATTCCCAACCAAGTTAGATTGAGCTGGGGGGGTCGCTAACGACCTTCTTGGAGGGTGCTGTTGGTTTTGTGGGAGGTGCCTTCAATGCATATTGTGTCTTTGCGCCCTTTTTGGCATTAAGAAATGGGGGAGCCATACCACTCGACATGCCTGCAAGAAAGAAATTAACAAGTTTAAAGACTCTTCAATAATATATATGCAAGGACAAATATGATGCAGATGTATAAACACTAAAAATGATGCGATCCCTAAGTTCTGTTGCTCTTAGGGTGTACCCTCTTCTGTTATCTCTACATGAGAATACGAGGTCTCCTCGGGTAATTTTCTCTTCCGCGAAGACCGCTTCGCAGTGGACGGCCCCGCTTCAGGGGGTAGACCCTATTCCCTCCTTCAGAAATCCACATTCAACCAAGTTTTCTAAGGACATTAGAGTTCTAATGTTTCTTTCTTCCTTGGTCGACTTCGTTAGCACCTCATCGGCTCGTTTCTTCTCATCGCCTTTGAGAACAGTGCGAACCGGACCAACTGCGATGCCGGAATAGTTGTTAATTTTTATAACATTTCGAGAGGATGAAGGAGTACAATTTGGATAAATAACTCACCAGGAAGATAATTGAAGCTTGTCTTAACTCTGGGAACTTCGTGTATGTACAAAAATGGTTCTTTCCACGAGCCGGCATTACTTATAGCCCCAGACAGGAGATTTTTCTTGTTAAACTCTGGCCATATGGAAAAGTAAACATAACCAAAATCCTTGGCCCCACATCGCTTCAATTGAAGGAAATAGCCCATAGTCCTCGCATCCATGGGTGGATATCCAAGTTTGTGATAAAGAATGTAAAGAACGATCATGGCTCTGTACCCATTTGTACTTATTTGGATATGGGCCAGAAAATAGGTTTCACAAACGTCGTTAATGAAGGGATGAAGGGGAGAGGAGACGCCTATCTTCATTAGAGGGACTGTTAATACCATTCTTGGGACTCTGCCACCATTCTCTTCATTATCGAAGCGATAGCATCGCATTTTTCTTTTGGGAAGGATAATCTTGCCTTCAGGTCGGAATCTCTCGACCCCTTCTCTAATTGTCTTCTCTGTCAAAGTGGAAGACATGTCTCGACATGCGAGGATGCGAGGCTTGCCTGGTTTAACTTTTGAGCCCGGTTCGATATCTTCAGGGCGAGGCCCATCAACATATATGACCCTCTCTAGCTTAGGTTGAGGGGTTGGCACATAAGGCTCTGGTAATGCCTCAGGAATATAGTTGTAGTCTTTGAAATTTACAACTCGGGCCACCTCGTCAAGACCCCCGTCATCTGATGAAGGTTCCTCATAATCGTCATCATCGGAGTTCGCCTCGTTATCTGCACCTCCTTCGAGGTCATAATACGCCTCGCCCAATGAATCAATGGGAGAATCGCTTATATGGATGGGAGTGACAGCTTGAGAGGGGGGTATTCTAGCGAGAACTTGTTCACTTTGCGAGTTAAATTCTTCTCCCTTCTTCATTAACGTTTCCATTTCCATTTCAACTGGGATCGCTTCAACGGGAGGCTCGCTCTAAACTGGAAGCACATCCAGTGAACAATCTCGCGAGCCTATAGGACGCTTGGATCTCCAGGTGTTTAAAGGTACTTCTCTTGTGTAATCTTCATTTGACCACTAGGGATCGAAGTATAGCTTGAAAGAGCTCTCGCTCGTGCTTGCTGCTCTAGCGATGTTTGCCGCAGCTTCGCTGCTAATTTGAGTGTTCGGAAGAGGAGAAGGTGTCCTTGAGCTGTCAGTCGACATCTGAAAAAGAAGGTGAACAATTAAGTGTGTGCCCTTACAGAAAGCAAAAGGGATAAAGAGAGAAAAGAATAATACGACAGAGGGGCTCTACGTGTCCTCGCATCGCTCACAAGTACTAAAATGGGATTGTTACCCTAATGAAGGAAGGAACGCGTTATGTTTTACTAACAAGGGATCGATATTTTATCTAAGCGAGGCTGGGGTCGCAAAGTTAAATTAAGGACGTGGGATCGCATTCTTATGGGATCGCATCGCATGTATTCAAAGTTATCTAAATATGCAATTACAATGAAGAACAACAATATTAAATATCAAGAGTTAACGAAGACTTACTTTTTTGAAGAAAGGATGAAGAAATTGGAGATCGTTGTGATTGAACTTGAAAATTTCTTGCTTTTGATCCTTGAGCAAACTGGCAGCACTTCGGTAATGTGTTTGTTAAAGTGAAAAAGGAAATGATTGTGACAGGAGTATATATAGGCATGAGGAGAGAGGATGGTATGGGATACGTGTCAAAATCTCAGCCATTCAACACACATCTCAATACATGACAACTGTACAACCCTTTCAAATTCTTAAAGTTGGGGTCGCAATGGTTCCAACAGTCGTATCTATGATAAGATTACAGCTTCGCTTCGCGAGTGGAAACATTGGATTTCTGAGTCCACATCGCATTTTCAATGACAACATGGACTCGGGGGGTAGTTGTTATGCCCAAATCTGGCATAATAATTATCATGATTTAATTAGATAAATTAATGGTTCATTATCTACAATGGGCCTCGAAGATGAAGATTGGGTCACTAAAAGCCCACTATTGGAATCAGCCCAGCCTAACTACAGGGCCATTTCGCTTAACTCCGTCAAGGGATCGCTTCGCTTGACTCCGTCGAGGGACCGCTTCGCACTATTATTACATCTACATACTAAACGAGATCGCTATCTCATTCTCCACTGGAAGGCTCATAGCTAGGCCCCTCGGGGTCTTATGAGTATCCGAACGCTCGGGATCGCTTCGCATGACTCGACCCCTCGAGGTCGCATGCCTCGCTTATACTGCATCTCTGCTAGCCTCGCTTGTGAGGTCACATTCTTGTCCATGCGAGACCATCGGTTTCCTTCTATAAACCATGGATCATGGATAGGGTCAACAGCTCATTGCCATGTCAGCCCTAATCTAATGGGCTTAGGCTATGACTTATCTTCTAAAACCCTAGCCCGGCTAGGTAACTTGTTACCCAAGAACTACGTACGGCTTGATCCCTATAAATAGGGTACGTAGGCACCTTGATAGGGATGAGAAACACTTCACCCTTGAAATCACCTATCAAGATCAGCCACATCTATACACACAAACCCTAACCCTTTTTCTTCTTTTATAAGCTTTATATCCGTATTTAGCTCCGTTAATCCAGCAACCTCCTAAAATATTGTTATACAATATTCTCCCTATAACAACGTGATTCAATTAAGACTTTTAAAAAGTATTTAAAAGTAGGGTGGTGTTACGACCAACTCAACACGCAAGTGCACGTGATCTCAAGTAATACAGATAGCAAATAAGGTTCGTTCCTACAGGGACTCGTTGTATTGTCTAGCTAATTCACTCACCAATGTATGATTATTTTCCGATGCTAAAACAAATAATAAAGTGGATTGTTGTTATCACTAAAATTTATCTAAGAATTATAACTAATGATCAACTGCTTGAACTGAGATTTAGGTCGAATTACTTATGCAAATAAAACATGGGAATTTAGTTTCTTTAAACAATCCATCTATAGTCTCCAAATCCCTAGCCTTGTTCATGTGATTTATTAACACCTGATCGAACACACAAAACTGATATAAGCCAACTTCCGTTACACAAATACCATCCTAAACAATATCCACAATAAAGATAGAAATCATTTAGTCTCCCGATTATGCCAAGTCTTCATATGTCTATAAAGAATAAAACATAATGGTTGAGGTGCAAGCATTCAATTGATCACATAGTCGTCATAAAACAATTAGAGTTACGACACTAATTACGAATGATATTATCACGCATAAACCCATGCTAACATGGCAAGTTCTAAACTCTTATTTCCACTTTCGCTTCAACAAGAATTAACACACAATTACAGGAGTTAGCTACTCTCCTATAACGAATTAAAATCAACCATGATAGGATATCACATCAATCACACTATAGGCATTGAGAAGATTCAACACATAAAATTCATGAATAAATCCACTAAACCCCCATGACAACGAATTAGTTCATGATCGAACTAATCATCATCATGGGTTCTATTGAAAACATAACTCTAAAATAAACAAGTAAAAATAGAGAAGAAGAAGAATAAGGTTTAGAATTAAATCCCCACAATAGAAGAATACAAAGGTTCAAGAATAATCCTTGCTTGTCACTAGCTTGGAGGAATTCCTTCTCCTTTTCTCTTTTCTTGAAAACCTAGATTATAATACGTAACGTGTCCATTATGATTACAAGGGTTGGATGTTGATATAGGCTTTTTCTCCCACTTACCCAATAAGAAAAATACCTAAAATACAACTAGAAATCGATTTTTATGTCAAAAACCACTTAAAATACAATTTCAGATCGAATAAGGGCAAAACTGGAAAATCAGCACGACCCCGAGCACTTTGCTCCAAACTGACGCAGTTTGCTCAAGCCAATTCTGGTCCCTGGCGCACTTTGCTCAAGAACTGGCGCAGTTTGCCCAGGCTACTTCTGGTCACGTTTTCTTCTCCTTCGTTTTTTAGCTTTTTCTCCTTCGTTTTTGCTCCGTTTGCTCCCGTTCTTTTTGCGTTCTCTTCCGTTTTCAATCCTCTATGCTTGGAATCCTCATGGTGAACCATAACAAGACTCCATTCTATATTATTAAGCCCGAATCCAACTCCAAAAGCAACGGAAACAACGATCTTAATCAACATTATTCCAACCCTGCACAATTAAACAAAACACATCAAAACTACCACAATCTTGAGGTCAAAGCAATCAATTTAAGCCGATTTAGAATGTTCCAAGTGGATATCAAATCCACTTATCACACCCCCAAACTTAAACTGATGCTTGTCCTCAAGCATATACAATTACAACTAACTAACTAATTAGTACCACTTCCGTAGGTGATCACGGTTGCATTTGGCATATGCAACAAGCCCTTTAAACCCCTAGGCAGCCCTAGTGGACGAGTAAGGTCTCGTGAGGGCCTATATCGAATGTACCCACAAAATCCAATGCAATGCAATGCATGAATGCAACTAATATGAAAAAAATTGCAAGATCCCCTTCAAACTCACCAAAACCAACTAACAAGCAAATATCTCAATGAATGTAACAAATCCAAGCAGAGATCGACTAAGTCCCCGTTTACTAACAATACATGAACAGAAACGTGCGTGTGTGCAATGCTCATCAGAAATGCTCCCAACACTAGGTCAAAAACCATACCTAACCTTTGCCAAGACAATCACAGGTTTATAAACAGAATAGACTGTAGACACTTCATAACCTAGGAACACCACCATCCTTATTCAAGTTAACCAAGAATTCATGCTTTATTACTACAACACTAAATACTATATACACTACGCATGCTTATTTAACCGTGCAATGAGTGAGACCCCAAAAGGCTTATACAATAATACCCATGTAGCGAGTGTTAGGTCAGTGGATCCCAGACTATAAAAGCCTTAGGTCACTAGGACTAAGTCCCCTCAGACTCAATAACTCGAGTATTAAAGAGCTCACTCGTGGTTAATTTTGCATTTAAACTATTTACATGACTCTTTTTTTTCTTTTTTTTTTCTTTTTTTTTTTCATTTTTTTTTCATTTTTTTCATGTATGCAATCTGGAACGAGAATTCTCAATTCCAACCCTAGACTACTCATATAAAAATGAGCCGGCTACTAGCCATTTGACGCCTAGCCATTATTGACCAAAATTAACACTAGCATGAAATCCTTGGTGTCCCCCAAACTTAGACTTTATTGCTCCTACGCCATCAAGGGAATAACGAAAATTCTAATTATAATCAAGTGATTAAGTCTCAAACATCCAAACAGGCATGACCCTAACCTAGCCCAAAAGCACCTAATGAGACTAGTGAAAAGATTCTGTTTCCGTAACATGCAAGTCAATTCCATGGAAACTATAAATCAACCCTCTATTCATCATTACCACACCCAATTAGACATCTATCTACCAATCAGAATTAGCTCGTTCTAAGGGATCATGAAAAATGCATGCTATGCAATGCAAATGCAACTATATGAACATAAATATCACAATAAACAGAATGTCCTATATGGCATACATAAAAACAAAACAAAAACACTCTACACTAACATGCAATTATGCTCCTAACATGACATGCAACACATCTATTATACAACTAATACAAATGCACCTTTAATCCCCACCCCCAAACTTAAAAGTTGCAATGTCCACATTGAAGGTAAGAATCAAAAGAGTGCAAGGCATACCTACTCGTCGTCAGCAGGGTCACCCTCCTCGGGTGGTAATGGCTTGAGCCCGAGTGCAAAAACTTCCTCATTTGACAACTTACGAAGCACCTGAAAATTATTAGAATCAGCTAGCCCACGAGACTTATGTAGAATGTCAACTCTTCTTTCCCATAGAGTTGCATCCAACAACTGAAATAGCCCCTTTCTTCCTTCGTTCTCAATGCCAGAAATCCCACTTGAAGCTTTTTCCACTGGATCTGATTTTTTTAGCTGCTCAATATCCTTCTTCACATTCTTATCAACAACGTCCACTTTGAAACACTCCTCTGAATCTGACGGATATTTTGTTGCCTTGAACACATTGAAAGTGACTTTCTGATCATGCACTCTCATGGTAAGCTCTCCTTTTTGCACATCAATCAGAGTTCGGCCCGTAGCTAGAAATGGCCTTCCCAAGATGATAGGAATCCTCTTATCCTCCTCAAAGTCCAGTATAACAAAATCAACCGGAAAAATCAGCTTATCCACCTTCACCAATACATCCTCCACTATACCCCTAGGATATGTGATCGACCTATCTGCCAACTGCAAGGTCATATTAACAGGTTTCGGATCAGGTAACCCAAGTTGCTTAAAAACAGACATCGGCATCAGATTAATGCTAGCTCCCAAATCACATAAGCACTTGCTGAAAAGTTGTTTGCCAATAGTGCAAGGTATGGTGAAGCTCCCCGGATCCTTCAGCTTAGGTGGCAAATTTTGTTGCAAGACAGCACTACACTCCTCCGTCAAAGCGACGGTCTCTAAATCCTCGAGTTTCAATTTCCTCGAAAGTATGCCCTTCATGAACTTGGCATAACTTGGCATTTGTTCAAGTGCTTCAGCAAATGGTAGATTTATGTGCAACTTTTTGAACACTTCCAAGAACTTTGCAAATTGCTTATCAAACTTCTGCTTCTGAAGCCTTTTAGGGAATGGAGGAGGTGGAAACACCTTATCTTCTACTTCTTTTTGGGAATTAACACTCTTGTGAATGATAGGAGTTGAAGGAGTAGCATCAGGAAGCAAATCAGAACCAGATTCGACCTCAACTGAAAATTCAAGTTTTTCCTCCAGAGAGCCCGGCGACGCGTCGCCGTTTTTGTACTGTGAGGCGGCGCCGCGGCGCCGTAGGGCCTGCTCAGGAATTTCATTTTTTTCCTCGGTTGCTTTTTCTTCGTTCTGACCTTGTAGACTTCTTCCTGATCGTAATGTTATTGCCTGAACCTGTTCCTTTTGATCTTTCTTGCCTGGATTCACCTCTGTGTCACTCGGAAGCGTTCCTGGTTGACGGTTCAACAAAGCATTGGCTAGCTGGCCAATTTGATTCTCTAAAGTTTTCAATGACACTGCCTGACTCTTATACATCATTCGAAGCTCTTCCAATTCCGACTTCTCAGACTGATTCAATGAAGTTCCTTGAGATGGTTGAAACCCCGGTGGATTGAATGGTTGCCTTGGAGCATAAGGTGGTGGTTGATAGTTCTGATTACTTGGCCTTACATTGAACTGCTGATTTTGTGGTTGCTGAGCACCTCCCTGATTGTTGCTCCAACTGAAGTTAGGATGATTCCGATTGTTGGGATGATAAAAATTTGGCACTGGTTGCTGAGATCTTTGAAAATTACCAACAAATTGTGCGGATTCAGCTGAGATAGCACACATATTTGTGTCATGTGCCCCTGCACACAATTCACACACCATAGCAACCTGGTTAATACCAAGATTAGAAAGGGAATCTACCTTCATTGTCAACGCTTTGAGTTGGGCAGCAATAGCAGTAGCTGCATCCAAGTCAAGAACTCCAGCCACTTTAGCAGGTGGCAAGCGTTGAGTAGGATTCTGAAACTCATTGGCCGACATCATTTCAATCAGATTATAAGCATCCTCATAGCTTTTTGCCCATAGCGCACCTCCAGAAGCTGCATCTAACATAGGCCGGGACTGAGCTCCCAACCCGTTATAGAAATTGCTGATTATCATCCAATCCGGCATTCCATGATGAGGACAACGTGCCAATATCTCCTTGTACCTCTCCCAAGCTTCTCCCAAAGATTCCTGGGAATGCTGAGCAAACTGAGAAATGGCATTCCTGTAAGCTGCTGTCTTCGCCATGGAGAAATACTTGGTCAAGAACTTTTGAGCACAGTCTGCCCATGTTGTAATAGAGCCTGATGGCATAGAATGTAACCAACTCTTGGCTTTATCCTTAAGAGAGAAGGGAAATAGCCTCAATCTGATTGCGTCATCTGTAACTCCGTTGAATTTGAAGGTGTCACAGATCTCAAGGAAGTCCCTAATATGAGCATTGGGATCTTCAGCAGGACTACCCCCAAACAGGACTGTGTTCTGAATCATCTGAATGATGTTTGGCCTTAGCTCGAAATTGTTAGACCCTATAGCTGGGCGAACAATACTAGTATGAATGTCCTCCACTTTCGGCTGAGAGAATTCACTCAAAGCCTTCACTGCTTGATCTTGATTTGCCATAACTTCCTTTGCTTCAAGATTGTCTTCTAACCCGAAATCAAGTCTTCTCCTAGCTAGTTCGTCTCTACGTGCCCGAGCTCGTGTACGCATAAACTCTCAACACGTACCTGAAATTCACCAACAAGAAATTTTATGAAAACGTCCTAGTCACCGAAATTCAATGACCACTGATGGCAAATATTGAAACTAAACAAAATAAAACCGCGTCCCCGGCAGCGGCGCCAAAAACTTGTTACGACCAACTCAACACGCAAGTGCACGTGATCTCAAGTAATACATATAGCAAATAAGGTTCGTTCCTACAGGGACTCGTTGTATTGTCTAGCTAATTCACTCACCAATGTATGATTATTTTCCGATGCTAAAACAAATAATAAAGTGGATTGTTGTTATCACTAAAATTTATCTAAGAATTATAACTAATGATCAACTGCTTGAACTGAGATTTAGGTCGAATTACTTATGCAAATAAAACATGGGAATTTAGTTTCTTTAAACAATCCATCTATAGTCTCCAAATCCCTAGCCTTGTTCATGTGATTTATTAACACCTGATCGAACACACAAAACTGATATAAGCCAACTTCCGTTACACAAATACCATCCTAAACAATATCCACAATAAAGATAGAAATCATTTAGTCTCCCGATTATGCCAAGTCTTCATATGTCTATAAAGAATAAAACATAATGGTTGAGGTGCAAGCATTCAATTGATCACATAGTCGTCATAAAACAATTAGAGTTACGACACTAATTACGAATGATATTATCACGCATAAACCCATGCTAACATGGCAAGTTCTAAACTCTTATTTCCACTTTCGCTTCAACAAGAATTAACACACAATTACAGGAGTTAGCTACTCTCCTATAACGAATTAAAATCAACCATGATAGGATATCACATCAATCACACTATAGGCATCGAGAAGATTCAACACATAAAATTCATGAATAAATCCACTAAACCCCCATGACAACGAATTAGTTCATGATCGAACTAATCATCATCATGGGTTCTATTGAAAACATAACTCTAAAATAAACAAGTAAAAATAGAGAAGAAGAAGAATAAGGTTTAGAATTAAATCCCCACAATAGAAGAATACAAAGGTTCAAGAATAATCCTTGCTTGTCACTAGCTTGGAGGAATTCCTTCTCCTTTTCTCTTTTCTTGAAAACCTAGATTATAATACGTAACGTGTCCATTATGATTACAAGGGTTGGATGTTGATATAGGCTTTTTCTCCCACTTACCCAATAAGAAAAATACCTAAAATACAACTAGAAATCGATTTTTATGTCAAAAACCACTTAAAATACAATTTCAGATCGAATAAGGGCAAAACTGGAAAATCAGCACGACCCCGAGCACTTTGCTCCAAACTGGCGCAGTTTGCTCAAGCCAATTCTGGTCCCTGGCGCACTTTGCTCAAGAACTGGCGCAGTTTGCCCAGGCTACTTCTGGTCACGTTTTCTTCTCCTTCGTTTTTTAGCTTTTTCTCCTTCGTTTTTGCTCCGTTTGCTCCCGTTCTTTTTGCGTTCTCTTCCGTTTTCAATCCTCTATGCTTGGAATCCTCATGGTGAACCATAACAAGACTCCATTCTATATTATTAAGCCCGAATCCAACTCCAAAAGCAACGGAAACAACGATCTTAATCAACATTATTCCAACCCTGCACAATTAAACAAAACACATCAAAACTACCACAATCTTGAGGTCAAAGCAATCAATTTAAGCCGATTTAGAATGTTCCAAGTGGATATCAAATCCACTTATCAGGTGGTATTGAATTTAGATATTTATAGACTCTTTATAAGTATCGTATTATTCAAAAAGTAAATGATTTTTAATGAGAATGACTTAATGACTTTTAAAAAAATTATAACTATATCTTTTAAAAAAAAGAGTTATAAGCTTTCTGATAAGATTTAACATGACTTCTAATAAATTTATAAAAATCATTTTGAATTTTAATTCTGTAAAATTTTCTAAAAGTAGGTAAAATCCTTAAAAGTCATTAATCTAAAAAAGTCGTTAAAAATATTAATATAATACTAGTTTATAGAGTAACACTCTATGGAGAACCATGTTACGTGAAGAACCGTGGAGAACCACTTATTAAACACTATTTTTTGATTCTACGATAGAACCAAAGTTCTATTTTTTTTGTTCTATAAAAAAAAATTTGGTTCTACAAAAAAAAATGGACAAAGATGACGTGGCATGTCTGCTGACGTGGCAGTGCCACATCATCGATGACATCATCATTGATGATGTGGCACTGCCACGTCAACAGTAATGACGTGGCAGGTGACGTGACAGTGCCACGCCAGCATGCTGACGTGGCAGTTTCGAAATTTTTTTTTTAAAAAGAAAATTGGTTCTGTTACAGAATCAGAAAAAAAATTAAAAAGTATTGGTTCTACTACAGAATCATAGGATTCTCCACGATTTTTCACATAAGATGATCTCCATAGAACAATAACTCTAGTTTGTATACGAGGTACATGAATCGATCCGATCCGAGTCGGGTTGAGAGTTGAAGTGGAAAGTAGCTTGATGTAAACTTTTCCAAAAAGATACTCTCTTTGTTTGTCTCACTCCTACTTTCAAGTCAATTTTTTACTTAAATTTTCCATATTAATCTTGAATTCAATACAATAAATATGGATAAATATGAAATTAGATCATTAATGATTGAATTTTTTAAGAATAATGCTAGGGGCACCAAAATTAATTTCCAAAATTTTCCCTAAATACACTTGACAAATTCTGATTCGTTGTAATAATTCATACTGCCACATTAACCATGTTATGTCATTTGATACCAAATTTTGGTACCTAATTTGATGATTCTAACGGTGCTAATATGTGTAATTTTTTAAAAGTGAACTATCCATTTGAAATTTCAGAGTGAATATTGCTTTTTAAATTTCCCCATTACACAACACATCACTGGTCACTACACAGACACTCATACACTTGTTCTCTTTGGTCCGAAAACCCTAATCATACGGAATTGCATCGCCGTCACGAGACAAAATGAGTACGACTTCCTTCAATGATCTTCCCGAAGAAACAACGTCGGAGATTCTCTTAAGACTGCGTGTAAAAGACCTAATCAGATCAACTTCAGTAAGCAAAACATGGTACTCTCTTATCAATAAACCCTCTTTCATTTCTTCTCAAATTCGTAATGCTGTTTCATCTTGTCATGATAATGCTATGCTTGTTATCCCTCCTCTAACATCCGAGTGTAACTATGCTCTTTTAATTTCTGCTGATACCTCCTCGCTTATCGAAAGTTTCGAAATCCCCTTTGAAACTAAGTCTCAAACTTTGAAACTACTCGCCGAGGTACATGGACTACTTCTGTTAACTGATTTGCACACGGAATATGCTTCGAAAGAGTTGTATCTTTGGAACCCTTATGTTAGGAGACACAGAGTTCTTGCTTCCAGTTGTTTCAGGAAGCTTTTGGATGACTGCAGTAAGAGTAGTTTTAGTGTTGCTGGGATGGGTTTTGATAAAGCCACCGATGATTATAAAGTTGTTAGGATTGTTTATGTTAGGGATGACAAGAACAAGTTGTTTGGTGATGTGGCCCCTAAGGTTGAGATTTATAGCTCGAGGAAGAATACCTGGAGGAAATTAAAAGACCCTGGAGTTCGGAGGCTTGTTTATGACCATGGTGTATGTGTCGATGGTTGCTATTACTGGTTGCAACTGAACCAACACGGAATTATTAACGGTTCATTCTTTTATATGATGTTCAATTTATTAAAACACTATGCATTGTCCGTAGGCCCAGTCATTCAATCTTGTTTTATACTAATATAAAGGCTTTGTATCTAAAATCCTAGCATCCTAACACCGAATACTAACTAGCCCCTGACTCAATCCACTCACACCACATGCTGATTAACGAACATGGTCAATTGGCCATCTATGTCATTTTAATACTAGTATGAGCATGAGTTTAATACCTTGCATTTAACAACTAAAAATCAAATATAAAATTAAAACAATAGGATATACATACGTATGGCCAAGAAATTAAAAAATCAAACTTACATATAAATTAATATAAAATATAATAATACTATATTAAAATAAAATTCGGCACCATTGAAAATATATTAGGAAGTTAATGCAGTAGGTGTGCAAATTCATTAAATAATAAAATTGCAACAAAAACTATAATGCACTGCATAAAGTGATAATATTAAATTTTAAAAATTTGTGTTGATCATAACAATGCAAAAGCTCTGTTTTGACTTCCAACTTATAAACACAACACATGGACTTCCTGTTAAAGTAAATAAAATATTAATAAATACATAAGAAAACAGAGGCATACATATTCGCTATTAAGTGGATTCATCGTAACAAATCATTTGAAAAAGTAGTACATGAATGTGTACGATCAAAACATAATAATTATATTAACATATAAATCAATAATATCGGTTTCTAGATAAAGACATAAGTATTAATGTTTATACATAACATGATCTCCTGGTTATGAGAATGGTACACAGATGGGCTAGAACACATACGAAACATAAGATTTGGCTTCGGAAAAAAATAATAAATTAATGCAACGAAAAGAGATTGATAACTTACTTTGTATATGGTGTACTAGCACTAAGATCTCTCTCTCAATACCCTCTATATTACTTCTCAAATTTGCTAATACGCCGCTGCTCTCACCCTTTGTTTTATGAGGGATATAAGAAACGCGTTGTGTTTATATATAATTAATAATGTAGGACTCCTATTAGGGTTAAATACCGATAGAAAAACTATTACTATCTTTTCTCCAAGTAGTAAACTAAAATTGATTACTAATCTTATTATTATTATTATTATTATTATTATTATTATTATTATTATTATTATTATTATTATTATTAAAATCATGTATATTACAGATATACCCCCTTAAAAAGGATTCCGTCCACGGAATCAAACGAAACTAAAGCTCGTACCTGAATCGAATAAATGCGGATATCTCTCACGAATAGATGCCTCTAGTTCCCAAGTAGCCTCTCTCTCGGGATGATTTTTCCACAAAACCTTCACAAACGGTATAGTATTCTTCCTCAAAACTCGCTCCTCTCGATCTAAGATAGCTTCTGCTTCCTCCTCACAAGAAAGATCCTCTCTAATCTTATGCAATGGATATTGAACTACATGAAGTGGATGATACTTGTAGCCCCTCAAAACGGACACATGAAACACATTATGGACATGAGATAACTGCGGTGGCAACGCAACTCTGTAAGAAACTTCACCCACCTTCTCTATAACATCAAAAGGACCAACATATCTCGGGCTAAGCTTCCCTTTCATGCCAAAACGTTTAACACCTTTGCAAGGAGACACCTTCAAGAACACGTGATCACCAGGTTCAAATCCACCAAACTTCCTATGTTGATCTGCATAACTTTTTTGACGCGACCGAGCCTCCTTCAAGCTTGCCTTAGCCTTCTCCACCTTCTCATTAGTGACTCTAACTAGTTCTGGTCCTTCAATGACTCTCTCACCAACCTCATCCCAACAAGATGGTGCCCTACACCTCCTACCATACAAAGCCTCAAATGGTGGCATACCAATACTCGCGTGCCAGCTATTATTGTACGCAAACTCAACAAGGTACAAATACTTATCCCAATCACCAGTCCACTCCAACGCACAAGCCCTCAGCATATCCTCCAATGTCTGAATCGTCCTCTCTGACTGTCCATCGGTCTGCGGATGATAAGCAGTACTAAAGTTAAGCCTCGTACCCCAAGCTTGTTGAAATCCCTTCCAAAACCGTGATGTAAATCTCGTATCCCTGTCAGAAACTATCGACACAGGCACACCATGAAGTCTAACAATATCCCGCTGAAAAATCTCTGCCAACTCATGAACGGGAGTAGTCTCTCTAATAGGCAAGAAATGAGCAGACTTAGTAAGTCTATCAACCACCACCCATATAACATCATTCTTTCTAAAGGTCTTCGGCAAATGAGTCACAAAATCCATAGTAATGTTCTCCCACTTCCAAACTGGAATATCCAACTGCTGCAACAATCCACTAGGCCTCTGATGATCTATCTTCACTTGTTGACATATAAGACATTTTCCCACAAACTCTGCTATGTCTCCCTTCATTCCACTCCACCAAAAGTGCTTCTTCAAATCTCTATACATCTTGGTGGAACCTGGATGAATAGAGAATGAAGAGCTATGAGCCTCGGTCAAAATCTCTTCACGAATTGCCACATCCGCGGGCACACACAATTTACTACCCAACCATATCACACCCTCATCATCAACACGAAAATATTTTTGCTTACCTTCTGCCACCTCTGATCTAATACCTTCTAATCCTGTATCATTCTTCTGAGCTTCCTTAACCCTTGAAACCAAATTTGGTTCCACTCTCAAACTCGCAATGCTACCATCTGATCCTCTAACATACAACTCAATACCAAAGCGCTCCATGTCTGAAATAAGATGCGGCTGAGTAATGAGAGATGCAACACTCCCCAAGTTCTTCCTACTAAGAGCGTCTGCCACAACATTCGCCTTCCCTGGATGGTACTGAATATTAGCATCATAATCCTTAAGAAGTTCAAGCCATCTTCGCTGCCTCATGTTAAGCTCCTTCTGAGTAAAAATGTACTTAAGACTCTTATGATCAGTGAAGATATCACAAGTCTCTCCATACAAATAATGCCTCCAAATCTTCAAAGCAAACACCACCGCTGCTAACTCCAAGTCATGAGTAGGATAATTTACCTCATAAGGTTTAAGCTGCCTAGAAGCGTAAGAAATCACCTTCCCATGCTGCATAAGAACACACCCCAATCCTCTCTTAGAAGCATCACTATAAACCTGAAATCCTCCACTCCCTGATGGTAACACAAGTATAGGAGCTGACACCAACCTCTTCTTCAACTCTTGGAAACTCTGCTCACGATCATCATTCCACTCGAACTTAACACCCTTCCTCATTAGTTGAGTCAATGGCAAAGCTATGAATGAGAAACCTTCCACAAAGCGCCTGTAGTAACCTGCCAAACCCAAGAAACTCCTCACCTCTGTAACGTTGCTAGGTCTCGGCCAGTTAGTGATAGCCTCGACTTTCGCAGGATCCAACTCAATTCCCCTAGAAGACACAATATGACCCAAAAATGCCACCTGCTCTAACCAGAATTCACATTTTGAAAATTTTGCAAATAACTTCTTCCCTCTCAAGATCTCGAGTACAATACGTAAATGCTCCTCATGCTCCTCCCTACTCCTCGAGTAAATCAAGATATCATCAATGAAGACCACAACAAACTTATCCAAGTAATCATGAAAGACCCGATTCATCAAATCCATAAACACCGCTGGTGCATTCGTCAACCCAAAGGACATCACAAGAAACTCATAATGACCATAACGAGTACGAAATGCAGTCTTCGGAATATCTTCTTCCCTCACTCGCAATTGGTGGTAACCTGATCTCAAATCTATCTTCGAAAAGAATATCGCCCCTTGTAACTGATCAAACAGGTCATCAATGCGTGGCAAAGGATACCTGTTTCTGATAGTCACCTTATTTAACTCCCTGTAGTCGATGCACAATCTCATAGAACCGTCCTTCTTCTTCACAAACAATACCGGAGCACCCCATGGAGATACACTTGGCCTGATAAATCCTCTATCCAACATCTCTTGCAACTGCACTTTCAATTCCTGCAACTCTAGTGGTGCCATTCTGTATGGCGCCTTAGAAATAGGCTCTGCCCCTGGAACAAGTTCAATAGTAAACTCCACTTCTCTCTGTGGTGGCAAACCTGGTAGTTCATCGGGAAACACATCTGCAAACTCATTAACAACTGGATAATCCTCGATGCGAGGCTCATCCTTAGACGTATCCTTCACGAAAGCAAGATAGCCATCACAACCCTTAGACAAAAGTTTACTCGCCTTTAGAGCTGAAATCATTTTAACCTCTCCTTTCGGTTGAGAACCCTGGTATATAAATTCTGGTTTATCTACATCTCCAAAGAGCACCCTCTTCCCCTGACAGTCAATTGTAGCTCGATGCTCACTCAACCAATCCATACCCAGAATAACGTCAAAGTCATGCATCTCTGTTAGGACCAAATGTGTTGTAGAGGGGGGGTGAATACAACTTTTCGATTATGAGAAGCAATAAATACGATGCAATAAATGAACACACAGATTCAAGGAATATATTTCTTTATATATAACTTGAAAAGGTTGCTACAACATTCATTACAAAGTATAACAGAAGTTCAGAGAGAAGTGAATGATTCTAAGCTCTGTGAATACTCTCTCTCTCTTTCTTGTGTTTTTCTCAATATTGCTCACTCTCTTAAACATTACACAAGTGCTTCTATTTATACTACATGTAATCTATGTCCTGTAGTCTTCAAAGACTAAGATGTACGTGGCCCAATGATGTCCACATAAATCTTGCCTTATCTTGAAAGCTTGGAAATCTGCCAATCAGAAGATGCCATGTGTCATGTTGAAGCTGCACTCTAAGTAGAACTTCTACTTGAGAATTTCTACTTAGCCATCTCGAAATTTCTAAGTCGAACTTCTACTTAGAAATATTCTACTTGGCCATCCAGAACATTTGGTACTTAGAAAATATTCTGGTCTTCAACTTGAAACATCAATGCACATCTTGAGCTTGTGATATCTTCATATCTTCTTTATTCTTCAGCAAGCTCTTGAACATGGATCTTTATTACTGACATAAACTTGCTATCAATGTCCTGACACTTGATGCACTGGTCTGGTTCATAAGTGACTAGTCTTGATAGTGTTTCTGCTTCTTGAATAAATTACCATATTCACTTAGTAACTTGACTTTCCAATATTTGCTTTCCTTCTTGTTCACTTGAAATCAGTTGGTCTTGTTGATACTGATAGTTATGATCTTGAATCTCGAATTCTCAAATCACTGAGGCCTGAACAACTTTGACTTGAACTTCTCTCAATGATTTCTTCTTGGCTTGATCATAGTTAACATGTTCAATTGTATCAATTACCTTGTCTTCATTTAGTGTTGATTTCTTGTGACTTCTTGTTCTTGATTGTCTTCTGGTTAAGTATCTTTTCTTTTAATTGAGTTACATTAGTTATAGTGTTACAAGTTAATACACTCTGCCTTTCAATCTCCCCCAATTTGATTGTCTAACAATGACATTCAAATTAATGAAGGATAACTCAACTAATCAATGAGACGAGAAAAGATAATTAACATTACATTCTTGAAAAATATACAATTGAAAAGTACTTGAAAACAATACAAAGAACTTAAACTAGAAACAGAATTCGAACCTCGAATTAAAGATCATTTGAATGATTCCTATCACCTGGATTATTTCATATCTTTTAGTCAAACTTATATCACCTTATTGGATTCATTCTAAGATGAATTTTCCTCAAGTGAGTTAAAGCAACCGAAAGACATGAAGTTTTTCCAACTTCAAGTTCACACCACTCTGACCTTTAACCCTAATTCCGTTTCCTCTTCCTAGCTTCAGCAGCTTGGTCCTTTTCTTCTTTCTGCGCTTCTCCTCCTGCTGCTTTTGTTTCTTATATACTGGATTATGAAGTTGTGTCCACCTAGTATTCAACAAACTTACTGCTTCCATCTCTAGAGGGTTCCTGGGTTCTGGGTAAGGATGTTTGAAAAGCCTTCTGAGTTTGTCCACCTCCTGAGTAGTCCTGATCTCTGGAATTTCCTCAAATTTCTTCATTATAAGCCGAGGTTTCCTATGAGTTTTATCAGCTTTAAACTGACAATAGATCATTTTGGGATAGCCTATGACACGGTTAGTATTGTGGACACTAGCCGCATCTCGCTCCAATCGCTTCTTTTCCACTACTACATCAGACAGGTAACTCACGAGTCTCTGCTTTTCTGTCACATACTTAACTTCCACATCTTCCCATTTGAACACATATAACACTTTCTCCAGAAATGCAGCATCTTGAGTCTGCAGCAGCCATTGTTTACTCATATGCAAGAATGTTTGATTCTGGTCTGCATCTATGAATACTAAGGCATCAGCTGTATTATCAACAAAAGAGTGTATCCAGTATACACTGTCTCTTCCTGGAACACCAACTGCCTCCCTTATCTCTCCTTGTTCCAGTTCTCCAGTAGGAAGATTCAGAGCTTCATCTACATTCTTCATAGCTTGAAGAATATTCCATTTCTTCTCCATTAGCTCTGGTTCAATCTTCACATTATCAAGAGGGTTTGGAGCAATGACATCACACTTCCACACCTCATTGCTCTTCTTTAGTATGACACTTTCAATGGTCTTCACTGATTTATCTTTAAGCTCAGAAGCGAATCCCTTACTCATCATTTGCCTACAGACGGCCTTAAGAGATTCCACTGAAAGTTCCATTAAGTCCTTTTCCTCCAAGCTCACCCTCTTCATTTTACTGTCAACCACCATCCGGACAACATTTGGATACGCTGAGAATTCTGGACCCTTGTCCTCTGCTAGCTGCATTAAGTGATCCCTATACAGAATGCTTAGATTCTCAGAATGAGAGTATTGAATTTTTGTTGCTAGCAAGAACAACTCTGATGCAGATCTTCTCGTCATGAATTGATCATCCACATACATGAAAGACATTGGGACTCCTTCTGTGAAAGACAAAATAACCTGCCACTCCTTTTGCGTTGAATTGTATCCAACCCTGACTTTAGAAATTAATCTCTTTAAAGCATTTATGTAGTCAGCAGCCATTGGATTCTGCAAATTTAGGTTGTAGAACAGATCATCTGCTTCCTTGTTATGATCTCCTTTTGTACATGGTCCCATCAATATCTTTCTTGCGTCATCCCACTTCTTCCCTATCCTTCTATTGTCCAGATCAATTTGAGGATCAGCTAGCCTTGCAAGCTCATAATCGTACTGCTTCCCTTGTAGCTCCACTTTCTTTTCCTGAAACGCAGCACGATCTTGCATTGCCTTCATTTTAAAGAACTCAGCTTGATCTAAGGCTAACTGTTGAGCTTCAAGGGTTTCCTCATCAACAGTAATTTCTTCAGGCAATCCGAAAGACATTCCAGCACCTCCACCTTGATCCTTCAATGATCTCTTTATAGCATGTTTCAACGGTGCGTCTTCCATATCGGAATCTGAGTCAAGTACCTCCTGTACTTTTTCTTGATGACTCAGATCAACGAATGGCTCATCTTGCTCAATCGCTATTGCCTTACCCTTTTTCTTTCTTAGAGCCTCTTCATCAATAGACGGCTCAATTTCCATTTCTTTTACAAGATCAGCTTGTTCTGGAATTTCTTCAATTTGAACTCCCTGCTGTCTCGTCTCCTTTATACTCTCCCCCTTAGGTGAGTTATCCTGAACTCCACCCTGGTCTCCAGATCCACCAGCTGTATCAAAATCTTCAAAACCAGAACCATAGGGTCCTGCTCCACTAGCACCACCTGTACCAGCATCGGGGGGAGGTTGTTGCGGCGCGAAACACTCCTGGGGCACAAAACTTCTGATTGCGAACATAACTCTGCTTATCTCCACAGCCAGATTATCCATTGTAAGCTCCATTGCTCCCATCCTGTCATTCAGGGTGTTTCCCAAGACACCAGCAGCATGGCCCAAGTCATTTACCTGATTTGTCAAAACAGTAAAAGCTGAAGCTTGAATTGCCATTCGTGCTGCGTAGTCGTCAAGTGCCCTTTGATTATTTCCAACATTCATCCCTAACTGCCCCATTGACTGCCCAAACTGCTTCATTTGATTTTCCATAGAAGACATACGAGATTCAAGATTTTCAGAATTAAGGGACGGTGTTTGGTTTAGGTGACCTCGCTCTAATACTCGTTCTGTTGGTATTTGGCGCTCGGTTTCGGGCCTTAAAAATGAAGGTCCCTCTCTCCCTAACCTCTCACACACACTCCCTGTCTCACGCTCGTGTATATCTTCAATAAATGATCCAAAATATGAAGCAGTACCTGCAGAAACTGGATAAGCAAAATAATTTGCAGTTATGGGATCAAATACTGTTTGTTCCTGAGTTGGAATCTCAGGCTGAGAGGCTACAAAGTGTTCTTGTACAACATCAGAACCGATCCTCTTTGTAGCATCAGTACGTACCGGTGAAGGTACGGTTGAAGTTTTTAAAGCTTCATGTCCTCTTGAAGCAACAGTAACTTTAAGAGGTACAAAATCATCATCAAAATCAAAATCCCTATGTGCAGATTGTTCAAGGGGTGAACCACTCTCGTGAGGTGGAGTGGTTGCGTGTGACACTCTAGGGATTGACTGAGATTTAGAAGTAGCAGCATGAGAAATTTTGGGTTTCTTTCGAATGAGTTGCTGCTCTTCGGGTTCACTCTCTTCATCATATCCTACATTTACTTGTGCTGGCTGTTTGGATTCCGGTGACTGGGGTGATATAGAATTAGAAATATAGCTCTCACCCTGGGATAGATCCTGCGGGCTAGCAGTCTCTTGGGTCTGGGAATCAGAAACATAGGAAGAGGAATGAGTAGAATGTCGAGAGAGATTACCTGATTCATTACCTTGTTCGTCTCCGCTTTGTTCATCAGGAATCTCTTCAAATGCCTCAGCATGAGCAGACCGATTCTGAGCATGTGATGAAACTTGCGAGAATTCCATCAAGGTGGTAACTCCCTCATCATATGTAAGCCACTGTTGTAAGGTATCAGGAATAGACATCGGTTTTCCATGATGTTTATCCTGATTTTCAACTGTTGAAAGTGACTTAGTGCCCATCCCTAGTGGTGCAGATTTTTGACTTCTGGCAAAACTCTGTCTAACTGTAAGAGCATCCTTCGGTATTAAATGATTAATCAGCATCTGTAAGAACCGAGGAAACCAGCAGACAACATCTGTTGTGTTGAGGTCTCTGCTTGCAGGAGATCCCATCACAGCCACTATCTCAGAGAGAACTATTCGTCCATAATTGATATCCAGCTCTCTTGCTAGGGCAATTCCAAGGTTTTGCATGGGAATGGAAATTTGATGGTAATCGCTTTCTCGTGCGGGAGTTGATCACCAATTTCCGTAGAAATATTATAAAAATTGTTTTTGGCAAGTGAAAATTGGTGAGCCATTTTAATTAAAAGTTTTTCCTTAAAAAAAATTTGAATTTGAATTTTAATTTTCGAAAAAACAATTAATTAAACAATTAACCGTTATATCCCTTTTAATTTATCAAGAACACAAAAGTTCCTTTTTGAAAAATCAAACTACGGGCTCCAACAAACAGTTAATGGAAGGCAAATTTCGAACCAGTGATTAAATCTGCTTTAACAGTGAGGTATGTGTGTGTAAAATCGTTTTTGAACAGATCTGTGAAATTGTGTGTATATATACGTGTGTATATATCTCAAGAGAAATGAATCGTTACACAAACACACAAAAACAGTGATTAATGATGACACACAGGTTATAGCAGTCTAAAAATGGGCATCAATTCGTTGTCCGTATGAGATTTGTCACAAAAATCACGAATCAATGGTTGAGAATATGAAATCGCCTGTATGTATATGTGCGGCTGTAAAACTCTATTAGGTAAAAGTGAAAGAAAAGATCGAGTTAGAGATGTATATATAGACATGAATGTGCAATGACAGAAATGCCCCTGATAAAAAATGTGAAAAACATTAAGTACATACAGGGAACACTCAAGTCGAAATCCTATCTCGAAGTCTATCTCGAAGTCTATCTCGAAGTTTTTAAGTCGAACTTCGAGATAGAGTTCGAGATAGCTGTTAACTCGAAAAACTTTACCATTTAACTTATAAACGACCATGTAAACAGCACACACCAACCTTACTAGGGAAACCTATCTCGAAATTCAAGTAGAAATTCGAGATAGACTTCGAGTTAGGAGTTAACTCGAAAAATCCCCTTAAAACCAACTGAGAGCTCTATCTCGAACATCAAGTCGAAATTCGAGTTGAGTTTCGAGATAGAGTCTAACTCGAAATTAATAACTAACTCGAAGTTATTCTCTCAGATCATTTCAAAATATCCCCAAAAATGGAAATCACATCTCAATTTCGAGATGGAGTTCGAGATAGAATTTATCTCGAATATTTTGAAGAATAAATAAATAGGCACACTGGTAACTCTAAGTCGAACTCTAAGTCGAATTTCGAGTTGAATTTCGAGATAGAGTCTAACTCGAAATTCTTCCCAGACTTAGAATTTTCAAAACTTCACTCTGGAAGCTCAAATCGAAATTCAACCAGAATTTCAAGATGAGTTTCGAGATAGGAACTAACTCGAAATTTTGAAGATACTTATAATAATTTGACAAATTTTCTTTGAAAAACTCAACAATTAATTTTGCCAAATTAATATAAATATCAATTCAAGAATTTTTAATATATGACATAATTAAAACATTCCTTGATAATTCTAAGGCCTCTAATTACATGAAAAACACAGGTAAATTCATCTAAAAATCATGCAAAATTTAGAATAGTATGAATTTAACTCCCCCTATGTTCATGCAATCTAACAAGCATAAATTCAAATATTTGTGCTATAAAAGACACTTAAAACACACTGAATTCATGCAAAATCACACTATATGCATCCTATAATAATCATTAATTAGGCATTTTAAAGTCTAAACACATAATGATTAAATAGCTTGCATATACCAACATAACCATGGATTTTACAGATATAAGGCTTTACTAACTTGTGTTAAGCATTCCCAATTCACCAACCAACCTATTGAATGTTACTTCATCAAGAGGTTTGGTGAATATATCTGCAATTTGTTGCATTGTGGGCACGAAATGTAGCTCCACAATCCCCTCCTCGACATGTTCTCTTATGAAGTGATACCTGATGTCGATGTGCTTGGTTCTTGAGTGATCTACAGGATTGTTGGTTATGGCAATGGCACTTGTGTTGTCACACATAATTGGAATTTTCTTGTGCTCCATGCCATAATCCTTCAATTGGTTCCTCATCCACAGTATTTGAGCTACACAGCTTCCAACAGCAATGTACTCAGCTTCAGCAGTAGAAGTAGATACTGTATGTTGCTTTTTACTTTGCCAGGACACCAATCTTCTGCCAAGAAATTGACAAGCACCAGATGTGCTTTTCCTATCAATCCTGCAACCTGCATAGTCTGAATCCGTATAGCCAATTAGATTAAAACCTGTATCTCTTGGGTACCAAATTCCTAGATTTGGTGTGCCCTTGAGATACCTAAAAATTCTTTTGACGGCTATGAGATGTGATTCTCTAGGATCCGCTTGGAACCTTGCACATAAACAAGTCGCGAACATTATATCGGGTCTACTTGCAGTTAAATAGAGAAGTGAGCCAATCATACCTCGATAGCTTGTGATGTCAACTGGTTTACCTGTTTTGTCTTCATCAAGCTTCGTGGCTGTTGCCATGGGAGTCTTGGCTGCTGATGCATCTTCTAGATTGTACTTCTTGAGTAAATCTCTGACGTACTTGGATTGACAGATAAAGATACCATCTTTTCTCTGACTGATCTGTAACCCAAGGAAGAAGGACAGCTCTCCCATCATGCTCATCTCGTATTTGTCTTGCATTAGCTTAGCAAATTTCTCGCACAAGCGCTCATTCGATGACCCGAAGATAATATCGTCCACATAGACTTGAACAAGTATTAGATCATTCTTCACATTCTTATAGAACAATGTTTTGTCAATTACTCCCCTAGTAAAACCACTTTCAATTAAGAATACAGATAGGGTTTCATACCAACATCTTGGGGATTGCCTGAGGCCATAGACAGATTTGAAGAGAAGATACACAAAATCTACAAGTTCTGGATCAATGAAGCCAGGCGGCTGTTCCAGATACACTTCTTCTTCTAACTCTCCGTTCAGGAAGGCACTTTTCACATCCATCTGGAAAACCTTGAAGTTCTTATGTGCTGCAAATGCCAAAAACATCCTGACTGCCTCAAGTCTTGCAACTGGTGCATAGGTCTCATCATAATCAATTCCTTCTCGCTGAGAATAACCTTTTGCAACCAAACGAGCCTTGTTTCGTGTTACAAGTCCGTTTTCATCCATTTTATTTCTGAATACCCACCTTGCTCCAATTACTGATTTGTTCTTTGGTCGGGGTACCAGTTTCCAAACTTTCTGCCTTTCAAACTGATTGAGTTCCTCTTGCATTGCAATCACCCAATCAGCATCACCAAGAGCTTCTTCTATTTCTTTAGGTTCAAGCTTGGATAAGAACCCAGAATATAAGCAAATATTAGCCAGGTCAGCTCTTGCATTTCTTCTAGTAGACACACCAGCATCTGGATCACCGATAATCAATTCAAACGGATGGTCTCTATTCCATACTCGTTCTCTTGGAAATTGTCTTGATGATTCAGCATGACTTTCTGAATTGTGGTGCTGACTACTTTGAATACTTTCACTAACTCCCCCTGAGTTAGTGCCAGCTCCTACAGAACTAGAGTCAACTCGACTCGAGCCTTGAACAGTATTCCTTGAGCTGCTATTTACTCCCCCTGAGTTATTGCCGGTTCGTACTGAAGATGTCTCTCCTGATCTTGTAGAATTAGCTTGTTCACTAGACTCAGGTTCTTCACGTACACTTGGAACATTTAATGGGACAACCAACTCAGGTTCATCTTCAAGTTCTTCTAAGTCCAGATTCTGAAATTTTAGGGACTCAGGTTCATTAGAATCTCTTGAAATTGATGAGAGTTTGGTATCGTCGAATCTGACGTTATAGCTTTCAGTCACTTTTCGATCATTTACTAAGAACACCCTATAAGCTGCTACCACATCTGTGGAGTAACCAACAAAGATTCCTTCACGAGCTTTTGCTGCAAACTTGCCTAGATTTTCATCATCTATTAGTACATAGCATTTTGCTCCGAAGACATGAAAGTATTTGATTGTTGGTCTTCTTCCGTTCATTAGCTCACATGGTGTCTTTTCTTTATCTTTTATGATCAAGGATCGATTTTGAGTGTAACACACGGTACTCACTGCTTCTGCCCAGAAATACAGAGGAAGTTTCGAATCACACAACAAAGTTCTTGCTGCTTCAACCAATGTTCTATTCTTCCTTTCAACTACTCCATTTTGTTGTGGAGTTCTCGGGGCTGAGTACTGACGACGTATTCCCTTAGATACACAGAAGTCATTTAGCACTGCGTTTTTAAATTCAGTGCCATTGTCTGATCTAATCGTCTTCACAGTAAGTGTTGAAACATTCTCAATTTGAGTGATGTGATCAATGATTAGGAAAGGTACTTCGTCTTTCGTCATTGCGAACAATACCCATGTATACTTGGAGAAGTCATCCACGATTACCAATGCATATCTTTTCCTAGACAAAGATAGGACATTCACTGGGCCAAACAAATCCATATGAAGAAGTTGCAGAGGCTCAGTGATACTAGAAATTTCTTTGCTTTTATGCGATGCTCGTTTCGACTTTCCCATTTCACAGGCTTCACAGAGTCCTTTCGGAGCGAACTCCATTTGAGGTAGATCTCTCACCAATTCTCGCCTCGCGAGAGCATTCATCGTTTTGAAGTTTAAGTGAGATAATTTTTTGTGCCATAACCAGCTTTCATCATCCGAAGCTTTGTTGTAGAAACAGGTGACTTCATTCTGATTTGCTGAATCCATGTCTGCAACAAAAAGATCTGCCTTTCGAACTCCTCTCAAAGCCAATGAACCTTCCTTGATGTGAGTGATTGATACACCTTTCTTGTTGAAGACAATTTCGTAACCTTTGTCACAGAATTGACTGATACTCAACAAATTATGCTTTAATCCCTCAACATAGGAAATATCTTCAATGATGACATTGCCAGTTTTCAGTTTGCCATATCCCTTTGTCACACCTATGCTGTCATCTCCAAAGGTAACATAAGGGCCAGCTTTCATAACCAACTCTGTAAGCAGGGACTTGTTTCCAGTCATATGCCTCGATGCTCCACTGTCTAGCACCCATATAACTTTATTTCTCTTTTGCTTAATGCCCTGCAATGACAGATTGGTTAGACTTTCTTCGGAACCCAACTTTGATTGGGCCCGGCTTTTCGATAAGATTGATAATCAACAGATTTAACAACAGGAGATGCACTTTTCTTAACATTACAAGAGCTTTCGACTTCCTCCTTTCCTTTCTCAGACTTGACATATTTATCAGTCCTAGGAGAAGGTTTGTCACTCCTAACTTTAGGAGGACTAACAGTCTTAGCTCTCACATGCTTTTTCTTGATGTTTGAACTAGCAGCAGTATTTGAGCACGACTGGCTAGATGCATTCATTAAATTCACAAAAGTTTGCATGACGTTAAAAGTGCATGGCATACAATTAGGTTGACCACACTGTGCATGATTCTGATGCAGATTATTCATTGTATGTGTGACAGGCATGGCATGTGCAGCAGGAACATTTATGTTAGCTTTACATGCATAAGAAAGATGTTCAGTAGATTTGCAGTGATAACATGCTTTCTTTATTCGTTCAGCCTTAACCTCTTTTATGCCTTTCTTCCCTTGTTGCTTAACAGCCTTAGCTCCTATTCCTAGTCTAGATTCATCACTAGGGAAATTGATTTTAACTTGTTTAATAGGAGTTATAGGTTGTGCTTTCTGACGATCTTTCATCTCAATCTCATATCTAGCTATCAATTCAGTCTCTTCTTCTTCTATTCTAGGAACAAGGTGTTTGTAGATGGGTTTGACAGAAGATTTAAGAATACTAGGTGTTTCCTTTTTAAGGTCACTGGAGCTAGGATCGATATGTCTCTTGCCTTCTTTCTTAGAAAGATCAGAATAATCAAGTCCTACACATACTCCAGTTATCTTCTTAAATACGTCATTATCTACATACACTTTACTAGCAGCTAGTTTGTAAGCTTCACATTTAGTTTCTAACTCAGCTAGTTTGTTCCTTAAACATGATTCTATTTCTTCCTTAAGGACGAGCTTGTGTTCCAAAGATTTAATAAAATCTCTTAGAGAAGTATCTACAGTGCAAGCGGCCTCTAACTCTTCCACTTTTGCCTCAAGCATTCTGCTTTTGGCGACAAGTGTTTTCTGTTCCTTTTGAGAAGTGTCTAGGCTTTTGCACAACATGTAGATCTCTTCGCTAAGAGCGCCGTTCTGTTCCTTATAATCATCAATAGACATTTCTACTTTAAGGGTTAGAACTGGTACCTCTGGTTCCTCTGATGTCTCAGCCATGAGCGCAAAGTTTGCTACATGAGTAACATCTTCCTCATCTGAATCATCCCAAGCTCTTCCTTCTGTTACTACTAAAGCTCTTTTACCATGTTTTTCTTTCACCAGCGATTCATACTTGCTTTTGAGGGCTTCAAATGTCTCTTTTGGATAAGTCTGTTTAGGCTTTTTGCAGTCCGAGGCAAAATGTCCAGGTTCACCACAATTATAGCAATTGAACTTCATTTTGAAATCCAACGGAGATTTGTAGCTGGTACTCTTGCCTTTGCTTTTGTAGCCTGATGAACTACCACCACCCTTAGCAGCCCGATAGTAAGATGAAGAATTTCTCTGTGGTCGGTTGCTCTTTCTAAATCTCATGTTGCTGAACTTCCTTGCCATGTATGCCACGACACTATCGTCCATGTTGTCCAGCTCTTCTTGGGTGAAGTAGTCATCATCACTGTTAGATGCACACTCGTCATCATTATCAACTTGATGCGGTGCAGGTGATGATTTAGGCTTTGCTGCAACCATTGCCTTCTTAGACTCCTCCTCATCAGCAACTAATCCTGATGCAGTTTCTTTTCCTTTTGAATCATTGTCCCATGCTTGATCTTGAAGTGTCTCCAGCTCATAGGTCTTCAGAATTCCATAATATTCTTCCAGAGAAGTTGTATGCAAATCTCTGGTTTCTCTGATTGCGTAGACCCTATGTTCAATGCTCTTTGGCTGGTTCCTCAGATATCTTGTATTGGTCTCAACCATGGGGAGAGTAACACCTCTCAGATTCAAATCCAATACCAACTGACTGAATCGTAGATAGACATCTGTTATGCTTTCTCCTTTTCGTATTCTAAAGGTGTCATACTCCATCTTGAGTATAAGTGTCTTGTTGCTTCTAACCTCTGCAGATCCTTCCATGACAACTTCTATCTTGTCCCAAATTTTCTTTGCTGTATTCAAACCTTTGACTATGTTGAACATTTCATGATCAAGAGATTCCATCAAGGTTTGTCTTACAGAAGTATCATAAGCTATTTGCTCCTTGTCAGCATCCGTAAAGTCCGCTGCCTTTTTAGGCTCAGACCGAGCAGGTATAACCTCCTCTCCTTCCGTACGCTCAGGAATAGCTTTCATTGGAACAAATTTACCCTTTTCAAGGACTTCCAGATACTCAGGGTTAATAGTCTCTAAGTAGAGTCTCATTCTGAAAACCCATTCTTCATAGTGATCTCGGTTGAACATTGGGATCTTGAAAGAATTTTTAGGAGCCATTTCAAATCTTGTCACTAAAAAATTCTAAGTACCCAAGACTAGGCTATGTAGAATATCTATGTAGAACTTCTGCCAAGTCGAAATTTTTCTAAGTAGAAATTTTGCTCAAGTCGAAATTTCTCTAAGTAGAAATTGTCCAAGTCGAAATTCACCAAGTAGAAATTGTCCAAGTCGAAATTCTATGTAGAAAATCTCAAGTAGAAATTCTATGTAGAACTTTTTGTCCTTTGAATAATTTTCTGCAGATTACTTTAATATTGAATAAACAATATCACCTTTTTGACTTTTGATACTTTACACGCCGAAAGTGACTAACCCACTTGCAAAGCACTGAGTACACTTTCTTTTGCTTTCGGCCAAGGAATAATAATCAAATCAAAAGTACAAAAACACCTTTTTGACTATCTTTGTTTGTTTGAAAAAGGAGATCAAAAAGTTGTTGGGTTATCTTCTTTGACAAGAACAGATGATGAACACTCAAGAACACCAAATATCAATGAACCCAGATTAATTCACAAAAATTAATTAAAATACACCCAAGCCAAATAATCACACCTGGAGTATTTAAATAATTTTTCCCGGATGAGTTTTCAATGGAAATGAATTAAAGCACACTTTTCGAAAAAAATGAAAAGTAGATCTAGAAAATGAAAACTCACGATTCTTCTACCAAACACAAGGATCTATGTTTTGTATGTTAAACATCCGCTCTGATACCAATTGTTAGGTCCAAATGTGTTGTAGAGGGGGGGTGAATACAACTTTTCGATTATGAGAAGCAATAAATACGATGCAATAAATGAACACACAGATTCAAGGAATATATTTCTTTATATATAACTTGAAAAGGTTGCTACAACATTCATTACAAAGTATAACAGAAGTTCAGAGAGAAGTGAATGATTCTAAGCTCTGTGAATACTCTCTCTCTCTTTCTTGTGTTTTTCTCAATATTGCTCACTCTCTTAAACATTACACAAGTGCTTCTATTTATACTACATGTAATCTATGTCCTGTAGTCTTCAAAGACTAAGATGTACGTGGCCCAATGATGTCCACATAAATCTTGCATTATCTTGAAAGCTTGGAAATCTGCCAATCAGAAGATGCCATGTGTCATGTTGAAGCTGCACTCTAAGTAGAACTTCTACTTGAGAATTTCTACTTAGCCATCTCGAAATTTCTAAGTCGAACTTCTACTTAGAAATATTCTACTTGGCCATCCAGAACATTTGGTACTTAGAAAATATTCTGGTCTTCAACTTGAAACATCAATGCACATCTTGAGCTTGTGATATCTTCATATCTTCTTTATTCTTCAGCAAGCTCTTGAACATGGATCTTTATTACTGACATAAACTTGCTATCAATGTCCTGACACTTGATGCACTGGTCTGGTTCATAAGTGACTAGTCTTGATAGTGTTTCTGCTTCTTGAATAAATTACCATATTCACTTAGTAACTTGACTTTCCAATATTTGCTTTCCTTCTTGTTCACTTGAAATCAGTTGGTCTTGTTGATACTGATAGTTATGATCTTGAATCTCGAATTCTCAAATCACTGAGGCCTGAACAACTTTGACTTGAACTTCTCTCAATGATTTCTTCTTGGCTTGATCATAGTTAACATGTTCAATTGTATCAATTACCTTGTCTTCATTTAGTGTTGATTTCTTGTGACTTCTTGTTCTTGATTGTCTTCTGGTTAAGTATCTTTTCTTTTAATTGAGTTACATTAGTTATAGTGTTACAAGTTAATACACTCTGCCTTTCAATCTCCATCGGAAGCAAGTTTACCTTACAATTTCTCTCCCCAACAGCTATCGGACACTCTCGGTACACATCAGAAATAATAACAGAATTCCCCATCGGGGTAGCAATAGACATACGAGGATATAGTAATGAAGGTACAACACCAAGATGGCGAACAAACGATAAAGACACAATAGAATGAGTCGAACCAGTATCAAATAACACATAAGCATCACGTCTACCAACAAGAAGTGTTCCTGAAACGGTACCTGAATTAGCTGCGGCCTGATTAGCAGTCAATGAAAACACTCTGCCTGAAGTATTCTGCTGATTGCCACTACCACTACCACCTGCTCCTCCACCAGTGTTACGTGACACTGTACAATCCTTTGCCCTATGTGACATGCTACCACACAAGAAACAAGCCCCGGTCTGTTTATAACAAGCTCTCCCTGGATGATGTCCACCACAAGTAGCACAAGGAGCCACTGGAATCATATTGGGGTTGCCCCCATAAACTGAATAACGACTCTGCCCCTGTTGACGACCCTGCCACTGCCTAGGTTGCTGCTGCTGAAATCGCTGATTCTGATTCTGTTTCTGACCACCATACTGATTCTGACCATAAGCTGGCTGAGTCCTCATATTCTGATATCTTCCACGCCACTGTCCCTGCTGAGTACCCTGACCTCCATTCCACTGTTTACCCTGTACAAAACTCTGATCATCTCTATTCCGCTTGCGATCATTCTGAAACCTGTAAGCCCTATACTCAGTGCGCTCCTTCTCAATATCCTTAGCTGTATCTGCCACCTCAGCCACATTAGGAAACTTCAGTGAAATGATACCACCCCTAAGATTAGGCCTCAACCCCCATTTAAATTTCTCAGCCTGCTGTGCAGCAGTCCCTGCAACAGTCCCTGCAAATCCAGCCAATCTGATAAACCTCGCCATATAGTCAGTAATGCTCTCCTCAGAATTCTGTGCGATAGAATGAAACTCCCTCAAATAACCCTCTCTGTCTGCATTAGAAAAGTACTGCTCATAGAACACCTCCTTGAATCCCTGCCATACCAATGTCTCTGTAAATTCCTCTCCTCTAGTAGCTTTCACTCCTCTCCACCACCTCTGAGCATCCCCCTCCAACTTGTACACAGCTAACCTGACCTTCTGAAGCTCATCACAACCCAAGGCATCAAAAATCTTCTCAAGATGAACAATCCAATTTTCAGCATCAATAGGAGTCGGCGCTGAATGAAAAGAATCTGGTTTCTGCTTAGAAAACCTCTCCAACCATGCAAATGGCTCCAACTGATTACCTTGGCCATCCTGATTTCCCTGACCATCCTGATTATTCTGATTGTTCTGGTTATTCTGATTATTCTGGTTATTCATGTTTGCCATAGCTTGTTGTATACCGTTCGCCACTGCTTGTCCTAACATATTAGCTAGCTGAGCCGGGCTAACATTCAGAGTAGTTTGATTTTGATTTTTCTTAGGAGGCATCTACAATATAAGATTAGCAAACGAATGAAGATCACAAGAATAGATAAGCAGAAGCAATTAAAATAGATATCGAAAGAGTAAAGCAAGATGATATGAATTTAAAACTGAATACCCATCCTAATGTCTACCCAAACTCACAGGTCAACCTAAATAGGTTTTCTACAAGAAAGAACCTAAGCTCTGATGCCATCTTTGTAACACCCCCTTCTCTAAATAGAAAGGAATATTACTTATAATCCATAAACCTGCAAACAGAGCACTAAAATATTCTCTAAATAAATGATTAAACAGTCTAATAATCTCTAAATAATATAAACCTCCAAATTACAGTTCAAACCAATAAATACGAAAACCAACATCTGTAAATAAATAATCCAGTCTAAATAATTCTAGAAGTCCATAAATCCTAAGCAACGAAATAAAGGGTAGCACTCCATCACACAGTCCCAGATTCCCCCTAAGCACCTGCCAGAACAAGAATACGGCATGAGCCAAACGCCCAGTACGGATTTGGAATATAATTTGTAAAACAGAAAAACAGATAAGTATATTTGACAGTTATAATAAAACATTTATTTTAAAATAAGCATGGCTGAAGCAACAAGGGGTTAATATTTCATACCGAGATCAGAACAGATACAGATACAGATACATACATCATAGGGTACCGTAATGTATGCAACAAACCGGATAACGTGTACGGCATATACACGTCACCACCAAATCAAATCACAAATCAAATCAAATCTGGGTGCACCCACGTATCCTGAAACAAATATCAAAATGCGCAAAAGCTCGCCACCTGAGCTATCAGAAGGATACGCCGTGACCAATCACACTGCCACGGAAGTGTCATGTCACTGGTGCCGCAATGACATGGCTGTAGTACCCCTACAGCTGGTTAACTCGGTATACCCTATATCACTAAGGGTCCAAATAAAATATTTCAAATCACAATAAACAGATATTTGAACATTTCCAACAAATAGATAATTTGCAAAATTCTAAAGAGTCGCAGAAATAGATATTTAAATATTTTCAAACAGATATAAAAATCATTTTTCAAAGTCAATGAGTCAAAATATTTTATAAAATCCGAACAGTCAAAACCAAGTGAATATATTTGAGGACAAAACAGATTTAATATAATAAATCCTAAGATGAGTAGCGCTGAATAAAAAAGGAGAGAAAATCCGTACCTCGAATATAGCAACTGTAAATACTAACGAAATCCGCAACCGATCCGCTAAACTCCCGACCCGCGATCTAATTACAAAATAATAATTTTATTATTAACGGTTCATTCTTTTATATGATGTTCAATTTATTAAAACACTATGCATTGTCCGTAGGCCCAGTCATTCAATCTTGTTTTATACTAATATAAAGGCTTTGTATCTAAAATCCTAGCATCCTAACACCGAATACTAACTAGCCCCTGACTCAATCCACTCACACCACATGCTGATTAACGAACATGGTCAATTGGCCATCTATGTCATTTTAATACTAGTATGAGCATGAGTTTAATACCTTGCATTTAACAACTAAAAATCAAATATAAAATTAAAACAATAGGATATACATACGTATGGCCAAGAAATTAAAAAATCAAACTTACATATAAATTAATATAAAATATAATAATACTATATTAAAATAAAATTCGGCACCATTGAAAATATATTAGGAAGTTAATGCAGTAGGTGTGCAAATTCATTAAATAATAAAATTGCAACAAAAACTATAATGCACTGCATAAAGTGATAATATTAAATTTTAAAAATTTGTGTTGATCATAACAATGCAAAAGCTCTGTTTTGACTTCCAACTTATAAACACAACACATGGACTTCCTGTTAAAGTAAATAAAATATTAATAAATACATAAGAAAACAGAGGCATACATATTCGCTATTAAGTGGATTCATCGTAACAAATCATTTGAAAAAGTAGTACATGAATGTGTACGATCAAAACATAATAATTATATTAACATATAAATCAATAATATCGGTTTCTAGATAAAGACATAAGTATTAATGTTTATACATAACATGATCTCCTGGTTATGAGAATGGTACACAGATGGGCTAGAACACATACGAAACATAAGATTTGGCTTCGGAAAAAAATAATAAATTAATGCAACGAAAAGAGATTGATAACTTACTTTGTATATGGTGTACTAGCACTAAGATCTCTCTCTCAATACCCTCTATATTACTTCTCAAATTTGCTAATACGCCGCTGCTCTCACCCTTTGTTTTATGAGGGATATAAGAAACGCGTTGTGTTTATATATAATTAATAATGTAGGACTCCTATTAGGGTTAAATACCGATAGAAAAACTATTACTATCTTTTCTCCAAGTAGTAAACTAAAATTGATTACTAATCTTATTATTATTATTATTATTATTATTATTATTATTATTATTATTATTATTATTATTATTAAAATCATGTATATTACAGAGAGAGCCCATGGTTGTTATGGTAATAAAATGAGGATAATGTCTTTTGATTTTCATACTGAGCTGTTTGGGGAATTAAAGGTGCCGGATGATGTTCCTTATAATTTAGGAAGATGCCCACATAAGCTTATGCAGGTCGAGGATTCACTTGCTCTTTGTGTTATAGACGCAATACACCGTGATAACGGGGACACCCGTTTTCCTTTCTGTATATGGCTGATGAGACAAGAAAATGGTGGAGTCACTTGGACTCTGCATTTTAGACCCCTACTTAAATACTTTGGGCATCCTTTAGGCATTACAAAGAACGAAACACTAATAATAGAGTCATTTCGCACCCACAAACATGAAGAAACGTGCATAGTCTCTTGCAATCTCAAGAGCATGATTCATAAAGTTCATGGATTTGGCATAGCTAGGCAACCAATTTCACAATCTTTTCTCGATGTTTCTACTGTCGATGCTTCGTTCCCAGAGAGTTTAATCATGTACGAGGGAGGAAAATTGCTGTTGAAGTATGCTAAGTAAGAAATTGCGGGTCTTCTTCCGGTAAGTGATGTAAATCTATAACTACTTGGTCTAAACATTGGTCTTTATAGATTATCTGTATTTGCAAATATAAATCTAGTTGATGTCAGCAAGGAAAGTAATCATGTTTAGTGTGTATTCTGGTATCATGTACAACATTATTTGTTGTACTTTCTGTTAACTAATACTCTAGCTCAGTTAATAACTTATGATATCTCCCTCCTCTTTTTGTGTTAATCTTATAAAATTATGTCAATTGTCTGAACTGTGGTTATTGAATAGTTTGTGAAAAGCAAGGCAAGGTTGTCAATTGAGGTCTTTGTCATCATAAAATTGCAGTAGATACAGTCATACAGTAACTACACTCATCTGGGTAATCGTTTTACTGGTAAATTTCTAATGTTGCTTCAAACTTGTTGAACTCTTATGTGGTTATTTAAATGATGTCACGCATAGTTGCATTTGCTGAGAAAATATTTAGAACTTTGAAACTCCAGATGTAATTTGTTTCTGTTTAGATCAATTGACTAACTGTGGGCAAAACATTGCCAGGCCGATACCCTCAATTTGGTGTGATTTCTTTATGAGTAGAGATGTGGAAATTTGATGTGTATGTACAGGAAGCAGATAACCACCCGAATCGACCGGAACAAACCGAATTTTTTGGTTTTTTTATCAGTTTGGTTTGGATTTGGTTTACATTATACAAATACCGAATAATTTCGGTCCGGATTCGATTTCTCCAAAAAAACCGACCGAATAAACCGAAAAAAGGGACAGAGAGTAAATCTTTAAGGACACGTGAAAAAGAATTGAATTTTCTGAAGTAAGCATCTTGTTAGCACTTTGAAGTCCCTTGCGAATCTTTATGTTTAAGGGCTGTGGTTTTGTGTTCCAATCAATAAGGAACTTGTCTTATATATCAAATCAAATGAGAATATTTTTTTAAGGACTTAGTTATGTCTCTTAAATGCCGCGTTTATTTTAGAATCTGGGCAACGTTGTTAGGTGTAGCACATTGTGAGGAACGTATAGAAGCTTTGAACTATAGACGTGATTTCTTTAGTAGAAAAAATGTTCAATTTCAGGCAGAACCTACCAGAAGTTGATGCAATCCTGACCATATTCTTGTTTTTTACTTGTAATGCACTAATGCTGCATAATTAGAATTAGTATAATTATTGTTTGTTATAATTGTTGGATTTCTCTTGCTAATCTCTTGTAAATTTAATAACTTTGTAAGTTTTGCTCTTATAAGGATGTACAATAGACTGCATCTGGTTCATTGCTCACCGGAGAATTTATGTTTTGTTGTTATCCATTTGCAATTGTAGGTATAATTGATGGTGTGGCTTCGGAAGTCCCGAGAACTCTAGTAAGACGCAGCAAATAGATGAAGTTATTTAAAGGTTCTAGCTTTTGGCAATAGAAATTTAAGGAACAACTTAGAACTTCATTTGGTTAATACTTGTTAGACAGACATGTTCCTAGTTTAGGAATTTGTCTTAAGTTTACACTATTTTGCTACTTCTAATCTTCTATTATCAGAATTTGCTTAGTATTGGATGTTCTTTGGATGGTTTTTTTTTCTTTTTCTTTGCTAAATTTGCCATTCTCTTTGGTTAATATTTGACTCTCTTTTGCTACTTCTATTATCAAAATATTATTCTTTTTGTCTTGTTAGAAAAAAGTTTGTAATATTTTTTTCCCTAAAAACAATATTACAAAGCAATTCCTTTCCTCCCTAAAAAAAAATATTAGAAACACTAAAATAATAAAAATAAATTTTTTTCTAACAGGACAAAAAGGAAATTATATTTTGATAGTTAACAAAATCATGGTCAAAATTGATATTGATCCATAAAACGCTCAATATTTTGTGGGTCACTATCAACTTTAATTACGATTTTGGAAACTAATGTTTGCCTATGATTTTTTCTAAAAATAAATTTGAATTTATTTTTTCTTTAAAATATATTTAATTTTCGAATTTGTTTTCTAGCATTGATTGTGGACTGTGTGTATTAATTTTTTGGTAATCTTAATGTGCTTTAATTGTTTCTTTATTTAGATTTTTTAGGATCTTTTGAATTTGGTTCACTTTAGTAAAGGATATTCAATGAGTAAATTGTGAACTTGATTTTTATGTTCTATTAAAAGAACTTTTTTTTAGATTTTAAAGCGCTAGGAGTTTTCTAAGCTTCCGGGATACTTGCGGATCCTTTGCGGATCCTTTGTTTAGATAATAAAGAAATGAAAAATGCTAAACCAAACAATTTTTCCAAAAACATTTTTAAAATGATGTGTACTAATTAATTGAGATGATCGTGCATTCACATCAATTCCACCAATTAAAACTTCACATTTTAACACATCTCCACTTGCCAGATCATTTTGTACAAGTTTTTGGGAAAATTGTTTGGTTTCTAGCATTACTCGAAATATGAAAATGTTCTTATACATTTTTTTTTTGAAAATTTTTTTTATACATTTATATACCCCTAACAAAAAGAAAAAAAAAGGTAATTGTGATGAACAATTTAATATATTAAAATACATGACATTTTCGACCATATTCTTAATAATCGTTATTTAAAATTTAAATACACAAAAAAATGCATTTCGATTAGTATTTAAATTTAGTTCCATTTTAGAAAATACTAATTTAACAACTTCTTTGTAGCCTATTATTGGCCAGGTTAAAATTTTGAGATTTCGGTAAATGCCATTTTTATCCACATCACTCGTGAATTCAAAAGTTGCCGTGTTAGCATTTGACCTTTTAGTGTTGACGGTGAAGAGTTCAATGAATCTCGAATCAATGGTGAATTCATCATGGAGAAGAAGAAAGCAACAAGAAGAATAACAGAAAAGAAATGAATTGATTGAGTAGAAATGATATTGTTATTCTTTTTTTTAAGAGAATGTTTAGTCTGAAATAAAGACAGTATTTATACTCCCAAAAGATCCACCGAAACAACAAAAGCCAAAAGGTAATAACCAACCAAGACCTTCAAGCTTAGCACGTACTATACAACTAAATATCTTGATGTTAAATGTATAACCACAAGAAAATTCCCAAACTTTTGTTCATACTACTTTCAAAAGAAACACTACAAATGTCAACAGTTTACTTCACTGCTAACCTGATGAACTATACAAACGAGTCCCAGTTACTAATATAGTGAACAGAAGTACCAAACACATTTGGACAATCACACTATAAGTACACACATGTGCTACTTCGGCAGTCTTCTATTCAAGGTTGAATAACAAGCATTATCACCTACTAAGGTAGAATAACAAGCATTATCACCTACAGTACTAAAGAGGAGTCATATTACATCAACTTCGAGTGCCCAAAAATCATCAGAAGATGATCAAAACTAACCCCAAAGGTCTCTTCTTCATCTCCTTTCTCTCCACTTCCTTCGGCTGTTTTCTCTCAACGATAGGTTGATACACCAACATCATGTCTTCTTTCATGTGCATTCAGCGCATAGACATCAGAGTGCGGACCTTTTTCTCCCTCTCTGCCCTCTTGGCAGCAGGGGTCCTCTTCAATCTGTTTAATTCTTCAGTCACAGCTTTCCCAACCTTTTCGATGGAGTTCAGGAGCTTCTTCTCTGGTGTAAGAAAGTCTGACGGTCCATCACTCTGTTCAGTGATATCAAGCAATATCTTTGGCACTTTCCCAACAGTAGGGGGACAATGCCTAATTCTTCTTGATGGACTTGGAGAGATCATAGAAAATTTATGCTCGAGAAGAGCACCAGATACAGGCACAGAAGGAGAATGAATACTTTGCCCCTGAGGCAAGGGACTCGACAGTTGTAGGCCTTCGACTTCTCTCAAGCGAGCTCTTCTTCTTTCAATGGCCTGTTGAAGGAGTACTTTCAGATTCAATATTGACATAAGAAAGTGTAACGCATCAATAAAACATACCAACGATCAAGGCATTACAATATCTACTGCACTACGACTCCACAACTGATATCAAATCAAATAAACCCAATCAACTTAAAGGATGTTTCATTGCTGAGGAAGACAGAACCAAAGTAGGAAGCCTATATGCCGTAGAACATGTAAGCATAAAATCACAAGTCTAGAAAATTAATCACATAAAGTAATCAAGTATAGACCACCATAACTTATAACAAATCTAAATAGAACACAAGGGAACACAGCATAGCTGAAAGTGCATCAGTGCCGACAAATTGCATAATTTCCATGGATCTGTAGCTCATATAAATGACATGCTGCTACCACATGCAGGAGGAGAGATATATAGCTTCTTGTTGGCATCAAATTACAATGATTCCAAGTAAACAATCATGTTCAATCAAAAAAATTTTGGTATCATTTTAACATGCAGGTATGGACTTGACTGTACTAGACCAATATTTACATGTAGTCCAAATAGAGCAAAAACATTGTTTGACAATTTTCTGCAGAACTGACAAAGTATGTAGTCCAGTGATCCAATACTCTACTGATTCAAACAACATCCTATATGGTAATGAGGCATTATTCATCAATAACTAATTAAACGTTAATCAAATACCAGCCAAGACGAGTAAACTGCTTCGCAACATTTAACATGTCTTAAAACTTTTAAGTAGTACAAAGGTATGGTTCAGAAAAAAAGAATACACACGTAAAAACACACAACATAATCAGCAGTGTCCATTACTAATAGCAAGTCATATAATACTAATGCTTTAATCTACATTCTACAGAGACCAAGTTAACTTGAAACAATATAGGCAATTGACTGTAATGACCAACCTATGCAATTTCAATGAATTTGAAACATACAACCATCAAGTAGAGACCAACTTAACTTTAAACAACAAACACTTGTTAGTATTCCTCATATACAGACGTACATACACAAATACATAACAGCACAAAACAAGAAACAGTATATTTACAATTTATAGCAAACTGATATGCAAAGCTATATCTGATTCAAGAATTGCAATTACAGATTTTAGGATATCTGCATTATGATCCCATAACAAAATAATTTATGGCTTTAAGCCATTAATTCTCAATGACTAGTTTAACATGGAATTGAAAGCAAGGCAAGGTAAGACAAGAATCAGTTAAAATAAATGATAAGTGCATTATGATTACTTAAAAAGGGAATTCTCCTAAATACTATACCTTATGACCGCAACAAACTAGGAAAGTAAAGTAAACACATACAAACATCGAGATGAACATAATCTGAAATATATTGTGAGGGACCAAAGCATTATGATTTCTACGGAACTACAAGTTCAATATAGTGCCAACAAATTACATGTGTTACATAGATCATTAGCTCACATAATTCACATACTGCCACTTGCCACATGATGGAGGCTGTAGATGAGCTTCTTGTTGGCATCGAAAACAATTTTTCCAGGCATACATTCAGGTTAAGAAAAGAAATATAATTTTAACCTGCAAATATGGAATAAACTATAGTAGACTCATTAACTTGATGGTTGTTTCATAGCAGAGAGAACCAAGGCCACTTTTTCACATTAATTAAGATGATGGTTAGCTGGAAGGATACCATAATTATTATTTATTTAGTACATATGTGAACACAACTCAGCCATGGGCACATATATAGTAAAAACACATAAACACTCATTTCTACTAAAAATAAGTGCAGTGCTTACTTATAATGGGAGCATGTCAAACACCAAGTTATACTTGTAACTATAACAAACTAGGAAACAATGTTGATATGTTGTATAACTTGTTACTACCAAACTGGAGTGGAAAAACATACTACAATCAAGTATGAACAACTTTAAATGCTAATCATGAAACTTTTCACATAATTATAATTTAGGTAAACAATGTATAGCAAAGGAATATGTATATATAACACAAAAGATACAGAGAATAGTACTAAAAATTGATCAGGATGAAAAACACATAGTTCAAGAACAGAAATCACAATATTCAAGAACACACAATTTATACCTTGACAATGGGGGTAATGTCTTGGAGAGGCTTCCTGGGGTACCATGACGGTAAAATACTTCGGCTTCCAGCACCACGTGCTCTCTGGATACTCCTGGCTGGAGTATTCTCACGACCAGAAGAAACCCTGCCACGCCTATTCCCAACTCCAGGAGTCCCGAAAGCACCCCTCCCAACACCACCACCACGGCCAGGTGTCACCGCCACTCCAGTTGTCGCTCCATTGAGCGGTGTTGCTCCCCATCGAAATGTATTGACAACCGGTTGATCAGGTAAAATCTGTAGAGTACCGAATTGGCTTCGTTGACGTTGACGAAAAATAAAGAGCGCACTAGGATCGTCCTGCCTCCTCGATAATCTATCTCTGGCTTCCGGCATCTTATTCAGCTGTTTCAATCAGCACAAAAAATCAATTAAGCACAATAAACACACACACACGAACACAAACTAATTGATTAGATTCTGTTTCGATTAAACAAAATCTAATCAATTACACACACACACACACACACAACTAATTAATTCACTGCAATTACACACACACACACACAAAACTAATCAATTCACCACAATTACACACACACACACACACACACAACTAATCAATTCACCACAATTACACACACACAACTAGTAAGCAGATCTTAATGTCTAACTTAAAACAAGAACAAAACACAATCACACACACACACACAAAAACTAAAACAAGAACAATAAACACAAAACAAGATGTGCACAAATTAAACAGCTGCATCCACAAACTAAACACGAATTATAAAATCGGCACAATTACATATACATACACACATATACACAAACTAACGAAGATGATAAAATTTGCATACAGAAATATACACAGAAATTAATCATGTATATAAATTTATGTGAATAGAGAGATAGATATTGATTTACAGAGAGAGAGAGAGAGAGAGAGAGAGAGAGTTTAGAGAGAGGGAGAGAGGGAGAGAGAGAGAGAGAGAGAGAGAGAGAGAGAGAGAGAGAGAGAGAGAGAGAGAGAGAGAGAGAGACCTTAGGTTTCGGCAACAAAGAACCGGAGTGGTGGTATGTATCTGATTGTAGAGAGAGAGAAAGCAAAGCTCGCAAATGAGAGAGAGGCGAGAGATTGGCAATTTCGAATTGTAGTTTAGGCGCTTATCTTATACACCCCCTTTGGCTTCTCTAATCAAGCTTCAACATTTTTGCACGTGCGTACCTCGTGCCATGTTTTTCATTTGGGCGGTTCTTTTCCAATTCAAATTATTTTGAATTTCTGTCATTTTGTGACACCTATTTCACCTTCTTTATGAATTGTAATTCTCCTAGGGAAAATTAATTCCTTAGTCCCTAAATTTTGGGTCGTTTTTGGTCTAGGTCCCTAAACTAAAAAAGTCAATTTTTCTATCCCTTAACTTTCAATTTTTCTGATTAAGGTCCCTCCGTCCAAATAAGGCTAACGCCGTTAGTGGATAAAATTCGAAAAAAAAATTAAAAATTGAGAAATATTTAATAAAATTCAGAAAAATTCGAAAAAAAAATTAAAAATTCAGAAATATTTCATAAAATTTCAGAAAAATTATATGAATTAAAGTTAAGAATTCTGAAAAATTATAAAATTAAAATTATATGAAATTTTCAGAAAAATTTTGTAAAAAAAATGAGTATTTTCGAATGATTAGCACCTAATTAAATTTAAAAATGAACGTACCCATTCAATTTATATGCGTATAAATCGATACATGCGAACAAATATGTTAAGATATCACATTTTTACTTAACATATTTGTAAAAATTCACTTTTGAAAAATTTAAAAATTCACTTTAAATTTATATGCGAACAAAAAGTGAATTCAGAAAAATTTCAGAATTTAAGTAAAAATTCGAAAAAATTTAAAAATTCACTTTTGATTCAAAAAATGTGATATCTTAACATATTTGTTCGCATGTATCGATTTATACGCATATAAATTGAATGAGTATGTTCATTTTTAAATTTAATTAAATTTTAATCATTCGAAAATATTCATTTTTTTTACAAAATTTTTCTGAAAATTTCATATAATTTTAATTTTATAATTTTTCAAAATTCTTTACTTTAATTCATATAATTTTTCTGAAATTTTATGAAATATTTCTGAATTTTTTAAAAAAAAATCGAATTTTTCTGAATTTTATGAAATATTTCTGATTTTTTAATTTTTTTTCGAATTTTATCCAATAACGGCGTTAGCCTTATTTGGACAGAGGGACCTTAATCAGAAAAATTGAAAGTTAAGGGATCGAAAGATTGACTTTTTTAGTTTAGGGACCTAGACAAAAAACGGCCCAAAGTTTAGGGACGAAAAAATTAATTTTCCCAATTCTCCTACCGTACCAAATATGTGCAAGAATTTCACTCGGAAACTCAAAATATTACTCCGTATTTATTTATTTTTACCAATGCACTGTTAATCTACAATACAGTACTTATCTTTCTAGTTTCTAATGGGGGTTTTGGTCCCTGACAATCATTTGTCAGGGACGGCTTATCTAACAATCGGTTTCTAAACCGTTGGATCGTTGATCCAACGGCTCCCCTGGATTACAAAAAAAAATTACTGTCCGCTATCCGCGGAAAATTATAGCAGACAGTAATTTTTTTTTTTTTTAATCTCAGCCGTTGGATCAACGATCCAACGGCTGTGGAACCAATTGTTAAATAACCGATCCCTGACAATCGTTTATCAGGGACTAGGACCCTTCTAATGGATGTTGGAGTGTTAAAATTTGTTAAAAACAAGATGTGTGAGTGTGAGTATCAATTATTATAAAAATATTTTACAAATACAAATTTTTTAAATTTTCAAATATAAATTTAAAATCCAAACCGAATCAATTTTACTCATGTGTATTGTAAGAATTAGCCTAAAAATCCATGAAATGTACGGGCATTAAACTAATTTCCTGTCCAAGATTGTGTATATATTCAAATAATTTTGTAATTAAAAATATGATAAACGATAAAATTTCAATTTTATCTAATGTTTTCATAGTTATTTTATAATTTTGTATACCAATTTCTTAATATTATATTTTGAATTACATATACCATAGATCATTTTTTAGAGTTCTTATCATTTTAAAATCATTTCAATTATTTTTCGTGTATATTTAAATATTTATGTTTTTAGACTAATCATATATTGAAATCGTTGAAAGTCTAAATAGCTGGTCGACCAAAACTCCCAAATATAACTCATATATTTAAATTTTATATACCTAAAATTAATGTGATGCAAATATTAATTATGTATGATTTGATAACTAAAATTTACATATTTTTTAAAACAAAATACTATTTTTTATTTCAAGAATTTAAAATATACACGGAGATAATATAAATAAATCTTTTTTTTGTACTCGGTTACATTATGTATAATCTAAAATTTTATTTTTATTTCAATTATCTAAAATGGTAAATAAGAATTGTAAAGTACACTCAATCAATTAGAATATTTTTTGTAAGTTTTTCTATCTAATATTCTAGAAATAATATAAATAAATATTTTATTTAGTCAAAAATAAAAGAAGAAGAGACAAGAAAAGAATATGTGATTTATCTTGTAGGATTTTTAAACAAAATTTAAAATTAACTATAATATACTCCGTAGTTGGTTATGACATGAGTTTGATAGAAAAAAATCGGTGGTGGAAATCCCAACTCCTTGTGTTGAAGTTTAATATATAATAATAAATGTTTAATACTCCGTATGAAATTAGATATGTACGGCTGTCAGAATTAGTTAGTACTCCCTCCCTCTGTCCCATTCATTTTTTATACACTTAACATTTACTATTTTGGGGTGTCCCATCATTTCTATATATTCCAAAAATAGTAAAGTTTTAATAATAAAAAAACACTATTACACCCACTAACTTTCCTCCACTATCTCAATCTATAATATAAAACACTATTACACCCACTATCTCAAATCTATTATTAAAAATTGATAGGTCCCACCTCTTTACCCACTTTTCATCTAACTTTACTTATTTTTTACACATTTTCTTGGTTTCCGTGCCCAAACCCAATGTATACTACTCACTGGAGGGAGTAATACAAAGCCTTGTTTAACTAAATGGTAAAGTCAACTTATTATTTATAGACTAAAATTAAAAAATGGTGCCCGTATTTTAAACCAAAATTTTAAAAAATGGCCAAACTTTTACCTTTGCAAATTAATGATCAACTTTTGTTTTCATCTTTTAAAAAAATGGCTACCATTAATTTTGAGGTTCTCGGACACTGGCAAACATCTGTCAGTAAACTGTTACACAACATTTAAAAAAAAAAATACACCGTACCGTAGAAACTTTCTGCGGTACGGGGTAATTACAAAAATACCCCCTGTTTTCACATCAAAAATCTACTGTTCACCGTACCGCAGAAACTTTCTGCAGTACGTGAACAGTGAGGGCATTTTTGTAATTACTCCATACCGCGAAAAGTTTCTGCGGTACGGTGTAATTTTTTTTTAAAATCAGGACCGTTGGATCCTAAAGCCATATGTTGGGAAACAGTTCCCTAACAAATGTTTGCTAGGGAACGGACCCCTAATTTTGAACATGAAAGAAAGTCATTCTTTTAAAAAGTTAGAAATAAAATTTGGTCATTCTTTCAAAAAAAAGGGTTTGCGGGAGCCATTTTTTTAAATCAAGATAATTAAACTGACCACTAATTTGCAAACTTGAAAATTTGGCTACCTTTTTTTTAATTTAATGTAAAATATGATCATCATTCTGTAATTTACTCTTATTTATATGAGTTAAGTCATTAGCTAAAGGCTTAATGACCTTCAAGTTTGCACATTTATACCCATAAAGCCTTACAGTTTTAAATCGTTCATTTCGCCCCTCCAACTTCAAAAATGTACTTTTTTGGCACAAACCGTCGTCTATTCGTTCTAAAAGACGATGGTTTTGTGTCAAAAAGACGACGATTTTGTGACTAAAAGGTACATTTCTGAAGTTGGAGGGACGAAAATGAACGCTTTAAAACTGTAAAACTTTACAAATATAACTGTGCAAATTTGAAGGGCCAAAAGATTTTAAACCTTAGCTAAAAGCCTAAAACTAACTTAGCTATCTCGTTAGACGGTGTCCAAGGTCTAGGTCCACACTTATGATGGGCTCATAACTACTCAAATTGGTCTATGCAGTAGTTTATGGGCTCGTTTGCCGAATCTTAAAACGAGCTTATAAGTTACTTATTTCGGAAAAAATTTAGTACTTATATATTTTTTTTAGAGAAAAATGTGTATTCGTTGTTTTGTAAAAATAAGTTACTTATTTCAGAAAAAAGTACATATTTACGTACTTTTTTCCAGAATAAGTAACTTATTTCTGAAAAATAAGATTTACCAAACGGGCCTTTATATTCCGCTAAAGTGATCATGAATAAACCTGGAATGTGTTGTGATCTTTTAGCAGCTGTGCAGCACACACCACAAAGAGAAACATTTTTGGTAGAACAAGAGATTGTCATTGCCTGTAATGGCTTTGAAATCATCCACACTTCCAGAGTGTAGTAAAGTAGAACCAAAAGTATGCTTTTGTATGCATACTCTTGATAAAGATGAAGAACAAAACTAACTCATTTTGTATTATCTGGAAAAACCACTACTCAGTTCATGATTACAACTCAATATATATAAGCTACTAAGTACTGAAAATAAGTAGTGCAGAATCATCTTCACACACTCTAACAAACTCTAACTAACTAATCTAGCTGGCAACATCTAGCTGGCAATCTCCAGTTGGCTTGATCCACTTGACAGCAATGATAAGTAGGAGAGTAATGTTGTCTTATCAACTTTGTCAGCATTAGTAGCATTAGCAGCTCCAATACCCCCCCTCAAGTTAGGATGGAGTGAATCAATCAATCCTAACTTGGAAAGAAGAAATTTAAACTGTGGAGAAGGAATCGCCTTTGTAAGAAAATCTGTTAACTGAGCATTAGTGGGCAAATAAGCTAACTGAATGAGACCTTCTAAAACCTTGTCACGCGTGAAATGACAATCATTCTCTATATGCTTAGTCCGTTCATGAAAAACAGGATTTTAGCAATATGTAGAGCAGATTGATTGTCACAATGAAGGGTGACAGGAGTGAGATTAGTGATATTAAAATCAGCTAGTAAACGAACTATCCAAGTAATCTCAGCAGCAGCAGATGCAAGGGCTCGATATTCTGCCTCAGAAGATGATTTGGAAATAGTAGATTGCTTCTTAGATTTCCAAGTAATATGTGAGTTACCAAGTAAAAGAACATAACCAGTAATAGATTTTCGTGTGTCTAGACATGATGCCCAATCACTGTCTGAAAAAGCTTGTAGAACAAGTGAATCAGTAGCTTGCAATAAAATACCTTGACTTACAGTATGTGTAACATATCTCAGGGTATGCAACAAAGCTTGAAGATGAGAGGATCTAGGAGCCTGCATAAACTGGCTTAACACTTGAACATCATAAGAAAGATCAGGTCGTGTATTAGTTAAGAAGTTTAACTTTCCAACCAAGGACCTGTAGAGTTCAGAATCTGCAAGTAAATCTCCTACTGATGCAGATAAATTGTGGTGAACTGGAAGTGGAGTAAGAGCCTTCTTACTAAGATCAAAACCACAATCTGCAATTAACTCTCTAGTAAACTTGTGTTGTGTTAAAACTATTCCATCAGTCAAATAACCAATCTCTAAGCCCAGAAAATAACTAAGTTTACCTAGATCTTTTATGTTAAAAGTAACATCCAAATGGCGTTTGAGAGAATCAATAGCAAGCAAATCAGTCCCAGTGAGAATTATATCATCAACATAAACTGCAGCTATGCAAATTTGATCACCTGTGTGTTTAATAAAAAGGCTGTAGTCATTTTTAGATTGCTCAAAACCTTGCAAAGTTAACTCCACCAATAATTTGGAAAACCATTCTCTAGAGGCCTGTTTAAGTCCATAAATGGACTTAATCAATCTGCAGACCTTATTAAAGGGATTAGGAACACCTTGTGGAACTTTCATATAAACCTCATCATGCAAGTCTCCATGCAGAAAAGCATTGTTAACATCCAATTGAAATAAAGGCCATTTCTTACTGGCTGCAATTGCTAATAAAGTCCTTATAGTAGCCATTTTAACCACAGGAGAAAAAGTTTCTTGATAGTCTAAACCATATTTCTGATTGAAACCCTTAGCTACTAACCTAGCCTTGCATCTATCTAAAGATCCATCAGCCTTTAGTTTGACCTTAAAAACCCATTTGAAACCAATAGCCTTTTTTCCTTTAGGCAAATCAACTAATTCCCAGGTGTTGTTATCAGTTAAGGCAAGTAGCTCTTATACATAGCATCAACCCAAATAGGATGTGTACAAGCTTCTTCATAAGAAGATGGTTCAGTAATAGTACATGAATTTGCTAAAAAAGCTTTATGATTAGTTGGAAGAGAAGAATAATCAATCAGATTACACCAATGATTATGATTGATAGCAGTATGATAGTAATAAGAAGAGAGGTATGATGGTGGTTTATGAGCTCTAGTGGATTGTCTTGTAGAACTGAGAGGGATTTCATTTAATGTAGGAGGAGTTTGTGATATGTAAAATTACGTCTAACCGCAAGCGCACGGTATCAATTGTAGTAGATACTAGCAAATACGGGTCGAATCCTCAAGGAGACAGTTTCAGTTTCAATTCAATTGCTATCAATTGTTTCTAGTCACAAACGATTATTTGGGAATTTTATTAACTACTAATGCAAATTTAACAAAGTTTTATATCAATTAATTAAAGGATCTAGGGCAATTCAGGTTCACCATGCTTACACCAAACAAATCACAAAAGTATAGCTTTTCAATGGGATTAAGTAATTAAAGCAATGGTTAATCTTTCTCAAGCATTAACCGTTAATCTTTCTCAAGCATTAACGCTCTCAGAATATCCAATGATGTTCTCACACTCACCTTCAATTCTGCTAATTGTATGTAAGCCTCTAGTAGTAAAATCTCTCGATCTATTACTCCTATTGCAATCAATTAATCCATGATATTGCGCAATTACACAAATTAAGAATTATAACATATCAATCAGAATTACTCTTTACCCATCAATCTACTAATCAAATTACGCCCAAATCATAGTGCAAACATGGCTCCCCTTAATACCCTAGAATTAAACTACTCACTCATGGTAGAAGTAAAAACAATAAGAATAATGAAAGAAGCCATGTAAAACATATAATAATAAAACAAGAGAATAAAGAATACCTCAAACTTTGTATTAACGAAGAACAATCAAGATCCAAATTAAACCAAGTGCTTACAAAGGAAGAGATGAAGAGAGAAAAACAAAACCCTAGCTTTTGTAAAATATAAAATACGTATATGTCTATCTATCCCTCTACCACGTTTTTCTCTTCCTTTTATAATAAAACTAACTAATAAAATCTGATCTCTATCTCCTAATAAAAGTATTTTTAATATCCTAATCAATTTACAAAAAGATATCCATAATTGAATAGGATTTTCTTGTAAAATTCGTCACTTATTTTCCTCCTCTGTTTCTGGGCTCTTCCAGTTGGATTTTGCTTACTGGACCACCTCTAAATTAAAGATAATTCCACAAGCTTCGCGTGGGCTGTAATTTCGTCAAATTCTGACTTCTGGAACTCAAGATATGGCCAAAACAGTGTAGACAGCCCGTGTAGCCCAATATTACGAATTTTCTCCTATTTTATCTCCAAAATAGCTCTTTTTGCTCCAAATCCTTCCAAGTCATGAAATCTTTATTTCCTACAATAAAACAATAAAATCTATTAAATAAAAATCCAAATCAATGCAAAACACAATAAATATGAGAATAAAATCATCTAGAATATATATAAAAATATACTCTATCAAACATCCCCACACTTAGCATTTGCACGTCCTCGGGCAAATAAGTGAAATAAAAACTAAGTCCTAACAAACATCACTTTCGTAGATGACACGATTGCATTGAGCATATGCAACAAGCCGTTAAACCCCTAGGCAGCCCTAGTAGGACGAGTGTTGTCTCGTGAGGGTTTATAGTGAATGTACCCACAAAATTCATCCAACCATGCAACAGATCAATGCTAACACAACACCACACACACAAGTCCTCTCATGCCACATCAACTTAAGAATCAAAGCAAACATACGATGTCTTGGTGTCGAAAGTGCAAGTATTCACGTAGTCTACTCAACCAACATGCAGAAGGTCATAAAAATTCATGTCAAGTGTAAAAATCGTTGGTAATCATGCTAAGCCCACAAGAAATACATCTTTAAGTCTAAACCCGGGATCTCCTATGCCAAAACAAGTAATAACTCACCTTTCACTCACAAACGAATATTCACTCAAGAACAAGGTTAAGTGTATCACTCAATTCCAACAAAATCATAAACACAACTTGACACTCGCAATCAATCTCACTCTCAACACAACATACATCACTGATGACAATCAAAAGGTCTTTATTCGGGTTGTAGCGTGGGCTAGGGACAAGGTATGTCAAGTAAAGCTAAAGAAGGTTAAGTCAAAAGCTAGTACCCAACAATAATCATTATCCAATTCCCTTTCTATTAAAACAAATACTTCCCCACACTTGGATTTTTCAATATCCCTTATAATAACTTGACTAGTCGAATGAAGAAGGATCATACAAACATAAGAATGCTCTCAAATTTATTTCTCTTTTTTTTTCTTTTTTTTTCTTTTTCTTTTTTCTGTTTTTTTTTTTCTTTTTTTTTCTTTTTCTTTTTTTTTTTTTCTTTTCTGAGAGCTAAGGAATAAGCACAATGATCCATAGATATTATTATGAATTTCGACTAGCAAGTATCAACCCAAAATCAATAATTCCCCAAAAGTATGATCATCAATAACCCCCCTTTTATGAACACCTTATTACTCCCTTAAGCACGATACTAGCCTTTGACAATTTAGGTTCAAATTTAATGTAAGGCCAATAGAATAAAAAGGATAATGGCAAGTAATGTAGTGTGTCACCGAAAGAATAGGATTAGGCTCAAAGGGTTAACTAATTGATCATGTATAAATGGTGTGGAAATATGGGAAATACGAGGTTAAACCTAAGTGCCTTTATCATCTTATCATCAAGTAATGTCATGCATTTCAAGAAAGATCTCAAGTAAGTGCTAGCAATGTAAACAACATGTGGACACTCAAACAAACGAAAAATCATGCAAAAGATATGCATATAGGCTCAAAACTCACTTGGTGTGACAAAACATAATCAATCCCAGGTAACAAGACTCTCTAACGCATCTACTTGTACTCAAAGCATGAAAACCAAGTCATCTTGCACATATTCATGTCATTCTAATCACTTACAACATCCAATTAAGTCTACCAGCTTCAACTTGCTAGTGTAAGTGTGTGCACAAGAACAAAGCACGTCACTTCTCATACAAAAGCGTCCATAAACACAAGAATTCTACGCATGCATGGGTGTATCAAGCAAAATACAACAACTAATCAAATTGCATGGCTAGAATTATTTTTGGTATTTTTAATTTTTTAATTTTTTTGGATTTTTTTTTTTTAACAAGTAATACTTTGGATTTTTTTTTTTTTTAACAAGTAATACACTACGTTGAGAACACCTCCCCACACTTAAGCGGTTCATTGTCCCCAATGAACTAATGAATAAGATACAAAACTACAACTAAAAAAAACAAAATAAAACTACACTAAAAAGAAAAGAAAGAAAACTCCCCTGGAATCAAGGTGTCAGGTGTGAAAACCATCCCTCATTCGCTTAGAAGCCACCCACTCACCACCAACATCCACCAAGAAATTTCCTGCAAAAACCACCAAGCAATATCACACCAAAAATACCCAATTAACAAGAATATTACAAAACCCCCAATTTACAAGAACACAAATTCGTAATAAAAAATTAGAAGTAAAATCCCAACTACGAATCAAAGAGGTGAACTTGTATTAATTTTCCCCAAACGTGAATTTTTTAGAGATGTAGAGGAAGAAAATAATAAATTGGGTGTGTATGTATGGGTATATATAGACAATGGAATGATAGGATGGTAATAGGGTTTAGGGATTAAAAAGAAAAATATAATAAATAAATAATAATAATAATAATAATAATAATAACAAATAATAATAGTAATAATAATAATAATAATAATAATAATAATAATAAATATACAAAAAAAAAATAAAAAATTAAAAAAAATAAATAAATAAATAAATTCCTAAATAAAATACAAAAAGAATAAAGAAAAATAATAATAATAATAATAATAATAATAATAATAATAATAATAATAATAATAATAATAAATAAGAATTAGAATAGAAATAGGTTTAGAAATTTTGGTGGAGAGATGGGAGGTTTTGGAATTGAAATAGGAAAAGAATTAGGGGAAATAGGGGTGTATAAATAGAATGGGTGTAAAAGATTTTTTGTTTATATACACAGGTAACACAACTCGCACAATCTGACAGAACACATGCTGACAACTTCCTGCAAACACCTGGACCACGCGCAGATGGCGCGAGTGTAAGGCAAACTGCTCCATAACCAGACACGCAGGCGCAACCTGCGTGTCAGCCGCGCAAACTGCCCTTAATACAGTAACGCAGGCGCAGCCTGCGTTACACCCCCGCAAACTGCCCCTATTGCAGAAACGCAGGGGCAACCTGCGTTACTGACCTGCAAATTGCTCAAAAATCGATTTTTTTTTTTTTTTTTTTTTTTTTTTTTTTTTTTTTTTTTTTTTACAACAACACTCATTTTTTTTCTCTTTTTTTTTCAACAAGGCTTGGGTTGCCTCCCAAGAAGCGCTTTTGTTTAACGTCGTTGGCTCGACGTCACTTCCTCAACTCAAGGCGGTCTCAAAAGAATTACTGAACCATCCTCAACAGAAAGACCATTCCTACGAACGTTGACATCTTGGTTGCTCGCTTTCCACAATGCTCTTCCATCAGACTTCAACTTGATTTTACTACCCAACGGCCAAATCTTCTTCTTTTTCTTCTTCACACCCCTAGAGTGCTTCTTCGACTCAACCGGCTGAACAAAACTTTCTTCTTCCTTATCATTGGCTTTCCACCTTCGCAACACGTTATCATGCCCCTTTTCAAAAATCACTAGCTCATTATTGAACAGGACATACCTCAAATGTGGTGGAAGTTTCCCAAGCTTAATACTCGAGAGATCTCGAACTAAAGAACTGTCAATGGAATCAATGTTGTGATCATTCAACTCAAGAATCAATGAATCGACTTCAGCATGTCCTTCTCCTTCTGAAGCTTCAAGCATGAGCACTGCTTCCAATGTATCATTCAATAGAATCTGAGGAGTATAATCTTGGACAATCTCATCTACAACATCAATACTGCAACAAGTATTCTCAAGCAAAGGGGATTTAAGAGCAGAGGTTAGAGTAAAAGCAATTTTATCATCACCAACGCTCAATGTGAGAGTCCCACTTTTAACATCAATAATAGCACCTGCAGTACAAAGAAATGGTCTACCTAAAATAATAGGTATCTGACTATCTTCTTCCATATCAAGAACTACAAAGTCTACAGGAATATAGAATTTTCCAACCCTAACAGGCACATCCTCTAAAATTCCAAGGGGATATTTTATCGAACGGTCTGCCATTTGCAAAGTCATCTGTGTACATTTTAATTCTCCCATATTTAGTTTTTGAAAAACCGAGAGAGGCATGACTGAGACACTAGCGCCTAAATCACATAAAGCTTTATCAATGAACAATGCACCTAAATGACATGGGATCGAAAAACTACCAGGATCTTTAAGCTTAGGTGGAGACTTATTCTGTAAAACAGCACTACACTCTTCAGTAAAAGCTACTGTCTCTACCTCACCAAAAGACCTTTTCTTAGTGAGAATATCCTTAAGAAACTTTGCATATGATGGAACTTGAGAAATTAAATCAGTGAAAGGAACTGTTACCTCAAGATTCTTGACAAGTGTCATGAACTTACCAAACTGCTGGTCCACCTTATTTCTGTTCATCCTGCTAGGGAATGGGAGCTTTGGCACAAATGGTGGAGGAGTAACTGCAGTCTTCTCTTTGTCCTTTTTCTTGCTTTCCTCAATTTCATCTTTGTTTGTATCTTCAACAACTTTCTCTACCTTGTCTTTCTTAGAATCTTCTTCTTCTTTCTCAGTAGGAACATCGTCAGTAGGCATTGGAGGAGCATCATATGTACGACCACTCCTAAGAGCAATGGCATTCACATTTTCCTTCGGCTGAGTTGATTGTGCTGGTAGAGAGCCTTGTTGCCTTGTAGATGAAGAACTAGCCATTTGAGCAATCTGAGTTTCCAACATCTTATTATGAATCTCCATCTGGTTCATCTTTGTTTGCATTTGTAGCAATATCTTCATCATATCACCTTGATTATCAGCCTGTGCAGCATGATTTGCTTGAGGAGCATAATTCTGTTGAGGCCTTTGGAATCCAGGGGGATTCATAGGTCCTTGAGGAGGCCTATACTGCTGCTGTGGAGGAGGCTGGTACGACTGCTGATATTGCTGCTGATTAGGAACACTTGAATTCTGAGCATTATTGTTCCTATATGAGAAGTTCGGATGATCTTTCCAACCAGGATTGTAAGTATTGGAGTATGGATTGTACTGCTGCCTCTGTTGGAAAACATTTGCTTGCTCCATCTGAAAATTATGTGAATTTTGAGCATTGTATTGGCAATCATTACCATAGTGGCCTTGGATGCCACAGACTTCACAAACAGGATTATTCATAGGAGCCATGGATGACAATGCATTAATGCTCATAGGTTGAGTAGAGGGCTGAGATGTCTTCAAAGAGTGGATCTCCTGAGTTAATGCAGCTAGTTGAGATGATAATAGAGAATAAGCATCCACTTCAAGTTTACCCCCTTTCTTGGTTGCTCTCGGGTTACTGAAGTGATTGGCAGCCAAATTCGAAAGAAAAGCATGTGCATCATCAACTCCTTTATCCAGAAATACACCACCTGCAGCGTTATCAACCATACCTTTTGTCTCAGGGTCAAGACCATTGTAGAAGCGTTTAAGAAGAAACCACTTCTCAAGACCATGGTGAGGGCATGCACGTTGATAATCCTTGAATCTGTCCCAAGCATCCCGTAGAGATTCACCATAATCTTGCTTAAAGCCCATCATCTTGTCGATCAAATCGTCGGTTCTGTTAGGAGGGAAGAACTCAGTTAAGAAGGCTTGAGCAATCTCATCCCACTTGGTCAATTCAATATCGTTCAACCACTTTTGAGCTTTATCACGAAGAGAGAAACCGAACAACATGACTTTCAACTGGTCTGGAGTGACACCCTGATGTTTAATTGTAGAACAGAGCTGTTGAAACCGTTGCAGATGAAGTGTAGGATCTTCAGAGGCAAGTCCAGCAAATTGATTCTGTTGGATCATAGTGAGCAAAGCAGGCTTGATCTCGAAATTTGCTGCTTGAATCGCTGGCATAGCAAGGCCAGTAGGTACCCCACTCGGAGAGGGCTGTGAGTAGTTCTTCAAAGATTTGGGAGGAAGGTCCGCCATCTCAATCTTTGGTTCAGGTATCTTTTGCTGCTTCTTTTCCCTTTGTTGACTAAGAGGAGTTGTATCCTTTTTCGCTTGATCTACTTTCGTTTGAGACCTGGTCTTGGGCATCAACAACTAAACAAGGAAAAGCAGTAAGATCGGTCTCAGTTGGAACAAGAGTTCCAAAGAGACAAGAGAAACAATATAAAACAATCAAACTAAAATTAGAGAAACTAGGCGTCTCCCCGGCAGCGGCGCCAAAAACTTGATATGTAAAATTACGTCTAACCGCAAGCGCACGGTATCAATTGTAGTAGATACTAGCAAATACGGGTCGAATCCTCAAGGAGACAGTTTCAGTTTCAATTCAATTGCTATCAATTGTTTCTAGTCACAAACGATTATTTGGGAATTTTATTAACTACTAATGCAAATTTAACAAAGTTTTATATCAATTAATTAAAGGATCTAGGGCAATTCAGGTTCACCATGCTTACACCAAACAAATCACAAAAGTATAGCTTTTCAATGGGATTAAGTAATTAAAGCAATGGTTAATCTTTCTCAAGCATTAACCGTTAATCTTTCTCAAGCATTAACGCTCTCAGAATATCCAATGATGTTCTCACACTCACCTTCAATTCTGCTAATTGTATGTAAGCCTCTAGTAGTAAAATCTCTCGATCTATTACTCCTATTGCAATCAATTAATCCATGATATTGCGCAATTACACAAATTAAGAATTATAACATATCAATCAGAATTACTCTTTACCCATCAATCTACTAATCAAATTACGCCCAAATCATAGTGCAAACATGGCTCCCCTTAATACCCTAGAATTAAACTACTCACTCATGGTAGAAGTAAAAACAATAAGAATAATGAAAGAAGCCATGTAAAACATATAATAATAAAACAAGAGAATAAAGAATACCTCAAACTTTGTATTAACGAAGAACAATCAAGATCCAAATTAAACCAAGTGCTTACAAAGGAAGAGATGAAGAGAGAAAAACAAAACCCTAGCTTTTGTAAAATATAAAATACGTATATGTCTATCTATCCCTCTACCACGTTTTTCTCTTCCTTTTATAATAAAACTAACTAATAAAATCTGATCTCTATCTCCTAATAAAAGTATTTTTAATATCCTAATCAATTTACAAAAAGATATCCATAATTGAATAGGATTTTCTTGTAAAATTCGTCACTTATTTTCCTCCTCTGTTTCTGGGCTCTTCCAGTTGGATTTTGCTTACTGGACCACCTCTAAATTAAAGATAATTCCACAAGCTTCGCGTGGGCTGTAATTTCGTCAAATTCTGACTTCTGGAACTCAAGATATGGCCAAAACAGTGTAGACAGCCCGTGTAGCCCAATATTACGAATTTTCTCCTATTTTATCTCCAAAATAGCTCTTTTTGCTCCAAATCCTTCCAAGTCATGAAATCTTTATTTCCTACAATAAAACAATAAAATCTATTAAATAAAAATCCAAATCAATGCAAAACACAATAAATATGAGAATAAAATCATCTAGAATATATATAAAAATATACTCTATCAGTTTGTTCAGTAGAAACTTGATCAGTAAGGAAATCATCAATAGCTAGAGACTCATTTAATGTGGTGACTGGTAAATATATGGATGGAGGAAAAGAATCAGAAAGAGTAGGAATTGTGGTATTATGAAAAGGGAAATGTGTTTCATGAAAAATGACATCCCTTGAAACAAATATTTGATTAGTTTGTAAATCCAATACTTTATATCCTTTCTGACTAATAGGATAACCAACAAAAACACAAGGTAAAGCTCTAGGTGCAAATTTACTTCTATGTGCTTTAACTGTGCCCACATAGCACAAACAACCAAAAGTTTTAAGAAAACTAATATCAGGTTGATCTTTATAGAGTTTGAAATAAGGAGATTGAAAATCTATTGATCTTAAAGGCATTCTATTGATAAGAAATGCAGCACATAGAACACACTCATCCCAATGTTTAGCAGGTAGTTTGGATTGAAAAAATAAAGCTCTAGCAGTCTCCAATAAATGTCTATGTTTCCTTTCTGAGACTCCATTTTGCTGGGGAGTATGAACAAAACTACTCTGCTGTAAAATACCCTTAGCTGAACAAAAAGGCTTTAAAGATCCTTCAAGAAATTCCTTTGCATTATCTGATCTGAAACTTTTAACAGTGGTTCCAAATTGATTTTCAACATATGATACAAACTTGGATAAAACACCAGCAACATCAGATTTATATTGCAACAAATGTATCCAAGTAAATCTACTAAAATCATCCACAATTGTCAGAAAGAAATTACAATCAGATGGGGTTTTAGTAGTGTATGGTCCCCAAATGTCAAGATGAACAAGTTCAAAAACAGATTGAGATTTAATACAACTATGACTGAAAGGTAGTCTAGTTTGTTTAGCAGCAGAACAAATCTGTCAAATATTGTCCTGTAAAAACAATTTGAAATTACAAGAAGGAACAACAAGCTTTAATTGTTGAAAAGGTAGATGACCAAATCTTAAATGCCATAATTTGGCATCTTCAGCAGCAGACAAACAAGCAGAATTGCAGAAATGATTTTGAAGTTGGACTGATTTGGAATTATGAAGTTCCATGGAATAGAGACCACCTTGAATTTTACCAAGAGGAATTGCCTTCTTGTTCTGAGAAAGGAACTGAAGAAAACATTGGTTATTAGTAAAAATTATTGTACAAGAAAGATCTTGGCAAAGTTTTTGAATGGAAATGAGATTGAATTGAAATTCTGGCACATATAAACATCATTTAGAACAATGTTTGTATTAACAGTAATAGATCCAATGTGTGTAACCTTGACCTTTCTGCCATCTGGAACAACAATGTAGTTATCTAGATCTGTAGTTTTTGTGAAAACTGTAAACAAATTTAGATTAGAACAAATATGGTCTGTAGCTCCACTATCTAAAATCCAAACTGCATTATTTGTAGTAAGTAAACACTTGCCTGCTAGAAGAGCATGGCTTGTACCAGATGAACCAGCAAAGTTAGAATCATTAGTGTCAATGTGATGTTGGTTGAATAGACTTAGAAGATGATTGTATTGATCTTTAGAGATTGTGGAATCAGTACCACCAGGTGTTTCTTCAATTGAGTTTTGATTTTGAGAGATAGCAGCAACTTTTCTATCTCTAAACTTGAAACCAGGGGGATAGCCATGAACCTTGAAACATCTGTCCACACTGTGACCTGAAATCTTACAATGAGAACAATAATAAGTTTTCTTAGCATTAGAATTCCCTTTATACTGAGATCCAGGTCCAACATGAGTCTGCCTTTGATTCTGAGTGAAATTTCCCCTGTAGGTGCCATTAGAATTCCTTTCTGCTGTAAAAGCCAAAGATTCATTCTGAGTAATGAGATGAGACACTTCTTTGTGTCTTTCTTCTTGAGTAAAAAGTCGAAAGGCTTGTGAAATAGTAGGCATAGGCTGCATCATAAGTACATTGCCTCTAATAGTTGAGAAATTATCATTCAATTTCATCATGAAATGAATCAATCTCTCTGTTCTTGTTGCATATCAGAAATCTTTTTGGTTAAGTTGCAAGTGCAATGATTACAGGTACAAGTAGGCAATGGACTAGTATCATTCATAGAATCCCAAACTGCCTTGATACTAGTAAAGAATTCAGAAACTGATTGTGTGCCTTGTTTCATTTCAGATAATTGTTGCTCTAAAGAGTACATATGTGGCATACTTGCATAACCAAAACGCTCCTCTAAATCTAACCATATCTCTCTTGCAGTCTTGAGAAACAAGACATTTTTAGCTATGGAATCATCAAGATTATACAACAACCAAGAACTAACCAAATCATTACAACGTTCCCAAGCTTTTCCTTCTGGTGTAGTTACTAAAGGTTTAACCAAAGTTCCATCTACAAAACTTAGTTTGTTTTTAGCAGATAAACTCAGAAGCATTGAACGTTTTCAATTAGTGAAACCAGTTCCATTGAACTTAGTTGATACAAGCTGAGAAGAATTTGCATCAGAAGGATGAATGAAATATACGCTAGAAGGATCTTGATTTGGATGCAAGGATGTTCGAGTATTAGCCATGAGTTATACTTAGATTTAGCTTAAAGATTGAATCAAAGAACACAATATTTTGCAGAAATCAAGAACAGATATCAAGAACACAATATCTTGCAAAATGAAGATTAATCGAACAAATGCACCTGATTTAGTAAGATCGTAACAAGCGAGAGAGATTCAGAACCATGCAAAGAGAGAGAGATTCATCGAGTTGAGATTATACATATCGTAGAGAGATGAAGATAATGTAGAGAGATTGCATCTTCATCATCAAAGAAATAATAACTTTAACCTCAAAACTCCATTGTTGTACGGTCAACAAATCGTAAAAGAACAAGTACGGAAGCATTAAACGAGACGTGATATCAGATTAGGAGAAAGGATCGAGCTTTATTCTCTAATACCATGATAAAGATGAAGAACAAAACTAACTCATTTTGTATTATCTGGAAAAACCACTACTCAGTTCATGATTACAACTCAATATATATAAGCTACTAAGTACTGAAAATAAGTAGTGCAGAATCATATTCACACACTCTAACAAACTCTAACTAACTAATCTAGCTGGCAACATCTAGCTGGCAATCTCCAGTTGGCTTGATCCACTTGACAGCAATGATAAGTAGGAGAGTAATGTTGTCTTATCAACTTTGTCAGCATTAGTAGCATTAGCAGCTCCAATAACTCTGCGCCTCTTGATTTTATATTTTCTTCTGAAACAAGTGGACCTATGTCAGCTGTTTCCTACATTCCAGGGGCTGTGCATCCTCCAGGAGTAAAACCGACGCCAACTTACTAATCCGTCCTACATTCTACTGCTTAATAGCTTAGCGCTTGCGCTTTTAACTCTAACCTTTGTACATTTGAAAATTGAGGAAATTGATTTACATTCAAGTCACAAACGCTGAACTAGCTACAAGCTTTGTGCATACTACTCCACAACTTTTGTTGGCCAGATCCGCTTCCACATTGATATCTCGTCTTTATTATAAATCTTTCTGATGCCTCCGTAAAAACCATCCGTTTCATCACCTATTTCGCTGTGATGCTTCCTATCTATAATTGTTTCTCTCCATCGGGAGCCTGCTGTATACTGCTTGAACTCTAGTACCACCGCATCTGTCATTGGACATGTTAAGTATGTTAAATAGTTCACTTACTGGATTAACAAAGTCAAAGACCTTATGATACAAAGAGCAACAATGATTCAGGAAATAGCCTGTGGCAAAATCTAGTCATGATGAATTTTTACGTAAAATGACAGTAAATAACTTTTAGCTAATGCCTTAAATCTAAATCCTGTTTAGATTGTGTATTCGAAGTTTCGAACAGGGGGGATAACTGAAGTATTGGATATAGATAAGCTTTATTTGCTTACCAGAACTATGACACTGGCAATGAAGTTTGCATCCATCGCATGATCCCAAGTGGCCAACAACTCCATACCACCAGCCTGCAATGCATTTACAGACATGTTTATTATTCTATTCTTTGGGACAAAACTGGTTCAATAATCCTTTAAAAATTAAGATGCACCAACGTAGTTTATACAGTAATTGTTACCGTAAGGGAAATCTTTGTTTCTTCTCCACTGTATCTCTATATGATCCCCCGGTTGTAACTCGTCTAAACAATCTGAGAGATGAAGATCATGTGCAGGAGTTTTAACAGTTGATGCTCTTATCCTATCCCACTCTATATCATGTTCTATTGTTGCTCTACCTTGAGCCGAGTACCTGCAACACAAAATTTATTTCAACAATCGACATATAGCCCTTGGAACAAACATCAATCTTCTGAATTGTATTACGTTTAACCAAATTTGGTATTTTGGTACTATTACGTTCTTAATGGTTTTCCACATTAATAAAGAGTACATAAGATTTACAAATTCTGTTAAAAACAGTCTCCTTTATATCCAACAATATATTAACAATCAGCATAAACGGTGAACAAATTTCTAAGCTTCATATAACACAAATAAAATAGCTTTAATCAAATAGAAATTTGTGTACCTTGCCCTGAAGTTGTCCGATCGGTAATCATAGCTAAGTTCGGCATCATAACATGACAGCATAAACCCAACATTCCCATTCTGCACTCACAAAAATAAATTGACTCTCAACTATTTGTTCATCATCATAACATAAAATAAAAAGAAAAACTAGGATTCATAACAAACATCTATCTGAAATCAAAAATTACCTCTCGGTTAATAACTTGTCCCGGGAACCAAAACTTGCCACTCTCCAGAGATTGATACAATGACATTATAGACTCCAGTGGTAAAGCAGTTCTCAACTTCTCCCTCCTATCCATCTTTAACTTGTAAAACGAAAGAATCCGAAAAATTGATCCATTTTGATCTGAGCAATCTGAAAGAGCTTGTTTCTTTTTTAATGCAATGTTAGATTTCCATTCTGTAAATGCAATATCACCAATAACTCTTCCCCATTTGTGTTTCAAGTGCTTCTCCCAAAAATAATCATTTACACACACATTCCTTAAAGAAGTGCACACACTTGCCATATTACTCAACTCTGCTGCTGAGAGCTTTTCAAGAATACAGTCTAATGCCAAATCAGGCAAATCTAGTAGAGATGTTTCTCTTTTAATCTCTTCCTTCTTTACCATAAAACTAAAGGTAGGAACTTTGAAGAATGTAACATGAAATCTTCTTCTTTTGAACCAAGAAATGAAAAACAAAGACAGTGCTTCTAAGATCCAAGGTAGTAAAAGAGTTCTTAACTCATTCTTCATTTCCATGAATGAGTTAAGAAAGGAGATATGGGTGAACATGATGCAAGAAAAGCAAGAAGATATAAGCAAGAAAAACATTAAGTTCAAGAGTCTCCAAAATGGTTAGAGAGAAATCTTATAACTTTTAATAAGGTGGTAATGGTGATTAAAGCAATATATAGAGTTGAGGAAACTAATGACTTTGTGATGAAGACAAAGGAAGATTTATTGACTGTTGGAGAGAAGGTTGAGATTTAAGTATAAAATTGTAGTGAAATTTGGCGGAGTTGACAAGCATTATTAATAAGAGGGACCTGAAATATATAGACATTGCATGTGACAAAGCTTTCACTTTTGGTAAATACAACATCAATCTTTGATGAAAACAAAGCATTTATCTTGGAGTCTAGACATTATTAAAGAAATTATATTATGGGATTAAGGTAAACAAAATTGCCCTGAAAATGGTTAAATATTATAATCAATTAGGTGAATGTAGTTAACTTAAAGAAAGAAGAAATGAATGAGCCCCCACCTAAATGTGTTGCTTTTTAATGGATGGGCAAAACTATATCTATGTGATAGTGTAGACGAAGGACTGTTACTGCTTACCAGTTTACCAGTAAATTCAGATCACCAAGAAACATTAAGAGTAAAACAACAAAACAAAGCAAAAGTAAACTTAAGACTTAACAGAATGATTAAAGATTGAAGATGGCTGTGGAAGAACTTTGAAATTGTCAGATTGTTTGTAGCTAAGAATTTCCTTTGAATTTTTGTTCATTCTTACGGATACGGCTCATCTCTAGATAATACCGTAATAATAATAGGTCGGTGAATTAGTGGAAACATGAATGCGTGAGTAATAAAGAAAAAAAAATGATTGGTTAACAGCTCCCTCTGTCCCTCTCATTTCTTTACAGTTACTATTTTGGGGTGTCCCTCTCATTTTTTTACATTCCAAAAATAGTAAGTTTTTCCCACTATTACACCCACTATCTCATATATTTAACAATAAAAAACACAATTACACCCACTACTTTCCTCCACTATCTCAAATCTATAATTAAATATTAATAGGTCCCACCACTTTACGCATTTTTCATCTAACTTTACTCATTTTTTACACAGTTTCTTGGTCTCCGTGTCCATCCCCATGTAAACAACCGTGAGGGACGGAGGGAGTACTTAGTATTAAAGAAAAAACACTAAATTTAGTTGGGAATTTTGATCAAGTAAAAAGAAGATAGGTAGATGGTGGCCACATATATGCCCAACTGCCAACAAACTTTGGTAACAGATGTTACAATGAAAATTTAAGTGACCAAAAGTCCCACCGTCTTAACTATATACTCCCTCTGTCTCTTAAAACGTTTCATGTTTACTAAATCGAGACAATCAAAATACTCTTCTCCTTTCTATTTTAAGTCATAAAAAATAATATTCAATACCCACTACTCCACCCACTACTCCTTAAAAATAATATTCAATACCCACTACTCCACCCTCTAATCATTACAAATAATATTCAACACCCACTATTCCACCCACTACTCCAAAAAAACAATATTCAATACCCACTATTCCACCCACTACTTCTTAAAAATAATATTCAATACCCACTACTTCACCCACTACTCCAAAAAAACAATATTCAATACCCACTACTCCTTAAAAACAATATTCAATACCAACTACTTCTTACAAATAATATTCAATACCCACTTTTTCTTAAAACCCGTGTTTTTAGTCAAATGGACAATGTTTAAAGAAACGGAGGGAGTACTTCTTTTTTTGGTTTATTTGTTACAGATCATCCCAATGTGCCCTGTCTTTGACTATGACTAATAATACTATGCTACATGACCCGATCGTTCTTAATTAAGATCTTTCCTGTGAACGTTTCTTCGAAAATATCAAGTGATGGCCTTTCTTTCTTTCCCATTGTCTTTAACTAAGATCTTTCATAGTTTCATGTGAATACTTCTTCCAAAATTATAAAACGTATGATTAAACCATACAGAGAAATAATAATTTAAAAGTGATTTACATCTAATTGTTTTTTTAACAATGAAATTCTAACTTAATGACGTATGCTAAGATCCTGTTAACAATATATTTATCATTTTATTGAAAAAGTAAATATAAAAAGTGCACTCGTAAAAGTATGAGATTTTTATGAAGGCTTCTTGGAAAAAATATAGGTCTCGTTTGGCAAATTTTAACTCCAATTTATAGGTTACTTATTTAAAAAAAAAAATCGTATTTACATATTTTTTTAGAGAAGAATATGTATGAGTAATTTAATATTGGTTATCTTGAAAAATAAATTATTTATTTTAAAAAAAGTACATATAATATATTTTTTTATGAAAAATAAGATTTCTCAAACGGGATCCTATTCGAATAACTTGACTAATTCAAATCCAATACACAGATTACTAGATTAGGTAACCTAAGCAAAACATTCCCCGTACCAGATGTCATCCATCACAAAACGTTAGATTGTTCTCCCTCATTCCCAGTGGTTATACATATGGGAGCATGGGGATATGGCACACATTTTAAGGTTTCTAAAAAATATAGATTTGTAATTTATTTTTTATTTTTATTTTTTTTGAATAAAAATTTAATATTTCTATTTTCATTCAATAAAAGAAAATTTTTTTAAAAAAATTATGCAACTATACTTTATAGTAGGCTTAAAATGCATGTCAAGTGTATAGAAATGAATGTGACAGTAGCATATAACATATTTAAAGAAAAAATATTTAAGAAAGGAAAAAAGAAACAAACTTTTGTCTGAAGGAATTGGTTAACAATCCGTGTACATGTAAGTTTCTTGTATCAGTATGTATTGTAATTAGCTTAACTACTAATTATCTAATAGTATTGTAGTTAGCTTCTAAACAAAGAACAAATCACAACTGAAAACGACGAGCAACAAATTATGTCACCTTTTTATTACACGGTATATTTTTATTACAGTACTCACTAACCTCTCCTTGTCAACATGTCTATTGTCCATTATTCTTCTAGTTATAAGTAGGGATAATACAAAGAGTGTACAATTAAATTTAAATCTGGTCATTGTGAAAGCACAGAACTACTCCTACATGTTAATAAATATATAATTTTTTATTAAAAAAAATTATTGACAAATAAATAATAATTCATCTTAAGAGCAGTCAGAATTTTATCTCCCTTGTCCTTGTACTTAGGGCTGATCATTCGATCGGTTCGGTTAACCGAACCGAATAACCGAAATTATAAAAACCGAATAACCGAATCACCAAAGGAAAAGTATGTAGACGAGGTCAGGTCCATAGGCATTATATTGGATGGCATTTGAAAGGGCAGATGTTGGATGACATTTGAAAGGGATATGTATCATGTGATTCTTGTAGGTAAGGAAATGCAGCATTCTTTTGTTGGTGAACATTTATCAAGTAGTAGGTTTCTTGGTTGTTTATGTATTAAACGGTCGATTTAGCAAGTAAGTACTACTTGTAGACCCTCACCTGCCTTCCCCCCTCGCACTTCTGAAATAAGTTCCATCTCTCATTTCCTGATATTAATTTGGTATGCAGGAGGTGAACAAAATTTGTCTGCAGTTTCCGCAACTGAACCCCTGTCAACGTCGCCTGTCACACACAAGTGGGATCTTCAAATGTATATAAGCTATGCTAACCAAGATGATAAATCTGTTCATGGTTCGAAAGGAACAACGGTGACCAAGTTTCATCAGGAATAAGAATGATTTTTCCACTCTTCCAGGGTAGGTCCTTGGAGACCAAGGCAAATTGCACAGCCATCTCTTTGAGACTTTGTCGCAGCCCTGGAGTATATCGCATTTCCAAAACCACTTGAAGAGGCTGCTGCTTCTCCACTTGGATGATGATTAATGCATGCTATTCTGGTTGACAGCCACAGGTCAGTGTTACAATTCCAAGCCGCCCTTCCTGCCATGTAAGTGGCCATGGAAACATTCAGGCTTAAAAGAGTGTTTACAAACAGGGACAGGGACAGGGACAGGGACAGCACTCTGCATAGACCAAGGGCTAAACAAAAATTAGCGCGTCCTAATTTATACAAAATCTAATGTGTTAGTCAGTGTTGCAGATTTCGGAAATCGGAACTATTCGGTTGAGGTACCGATTTATGATTTATCGGGTGATTTGATTGAAAAATCGGCGATTTATCGGCGATTTTTGCAAAATCGGTCGAATCGGTTCCAAAATTTTAACCGATTTTTGACCGATTTATCGGCGATTTTTCAGAAATCGGGCGATTTCTATAACAGAGGTGTTAGTATGTAAATCAAGGATACAGATAATCACAGCGCGGAGAAGAATTGAACATGTGAAATCTCTCATATTCGAATATAATCTTAGCTATTTTCAATATATATGAGTGGTTCCTTCCTATTTTCAATGTAACACCCCTTCAATGTTTACATACGAACATCATTCGATTTTCTTAATACATAATACTCTATTATCATATCTATCTATATCTATATATTAAAGTAAAAACATTGAAAGTTTTGGTTTTTGGTTATTCTATTTATTAAAATAAATAATAACAAATTACTTTTTTTAAATTAAAAGAGGTTTACTTTTAATTGATTGATGATATTACCTTATATAAACACCTAAAATATCGTATCTTCAAATCACTAATATTTTTTTCTAATACGTTAACTTTTATTTTAAAATATAATCTTACAATAATTAATATATACCCAAAAATATAACACTATATCGTCTAATCACTAACAAAATATAATAGAAATTTATATACAACGAATAATGATCATTAAATTTTTAGTAAAAAATCATAATCATTAGATCTAATTATTAGATATATTATATGTTTAAATTAATTTACTAAAATTTCAAGGTTCGAATTCTGTCAACGACATATTTTTAAAAAAAATTTATAATATAAGTTTTAAACCACATAATTTTGCAATCATTAATGTATACCAAAAAATATTACACCATTTTGCAGTTAGATTTTTAGTAATTAATAAGAACTGTTAGATATAATTATATTTCAAAAAAAAAAAAAGAATAGTTAGATGTAATTATAAGATATATTTTATGATTAAATTACTTACTAAAAATTCAAGTTTCGAATCCCGTCAATGACATATTTAACTTAAAATACTATAATATAAATTTTAAAACATGCATATCATTAACTAAATTTATATTAACTTATATTAAAATAATTTGTACAAAATAATGATTATATAAAAACATAATTATAGCATAAATGAAATTTATAACATATTAAATGAATCTCGTGCATCGCACGGGTTATAAGCTAGTAATATTATATAAAAGTCGAAACATTAAAAGTTTCGGTACCTGTTTTTTTGTACGTAGTGAATTTACTTATTTACCCTTCATTATAAAGAAAAAAAATATATGATATCTATACCATTTAAACTCCTAAAATAAATAATAACATAATATAATTAGGGATTAATTGGCTAATTCATCACTGAACTGAACCTCAACTTGCAAGTGGGTAATTGAACTCAAAAAGCTTGCAGTCAACTCATCATACTAATTAAAACTTGCAATCTCGTAACTGCCGTCAACTCATTTAACGGGACTGACGGAAAACTGACGTGGTAAGCCGATGTGGCAAGAATTTTAACGGGTAAAATGGCTAATTCATAACTGAACTGATCCTCAACTTGTAGCTGGGTAATTGAACTTAGAAAGGTTGCAATCAACTCATCAGTTAGTGTTATAAAAATATTCTAAACAATAATATATAAAATTATAGGTTTTTTTTTCTAATATATCCCATTTGAAAAGGTTGTTTATGAATAAGCCCTATTTTTAATTTTAATTATAAATATGTCCCATTTTCAAATATAACCATGATTAACTTACTAACTTTATATTATTAAAAGACATTTTTGTCCTCCTAATTATCCTAATTCCTGACCCACATTTTTGGTACCTTTGCTAAAATTCGCAATAATCACCTTCTTCTGATACATATGCACTTCCTACAATTGTGCGGGATTTAATATCGTCCATCATTTTTGTTGACTCCATCAGATCACGAGTTCAGATCACGAGTTGTACGAGATAGTTAATATTTGTAATATTCATCTTGTGAAGTTAATCATTGTCCAATTCGTTAGATTTAATAAATTTATGTAAATTTGAACTTATTTCCACTATGAAAATAATACTTTTAAAGTGCGATTTAATACAACATCAAATGTAAGAATCATTATATTGTGGGTATAATTATTTTTTGTAATATAATTTTGATATCAAGAAGTATGAACGACTACACCACAAGTTGAATATAGACGTATTATATGGCAACTTTTCCTTGTGTATTTTAAAAATATTGCTCTAATTTAGTGGCGATGATTGTCTCATTTCACTTTATAATTGGGTCATATGTAAATTTTATATATTTTTACTTATTAAATATAATGTATAAAAAAAATTTCAATATTTGAGTTTAGATAATATGTCGTACAAGAGATGTACACACACACACACACACACACACATATATATATATATATATATATATATATATGTATATGTGTGTGTGTGAGAGAGAGAGAGAGATAATTTTCTCACAATTTTATATCACCTAAAATCTAATTTTTAATCACCTTTTTTGCTTATAATCAATTCAGTTAATTGGTGTTAACTTTTTTCGTCTAAGACACAAGTAGACATATAAGTCATAAGAACATGTTTGTTCAAGTACAAATTGTAATATGAAAATACTGAAATAATATTAAATAATGAGATATGTGCGTGTTTTAATGTGTAGTTTCAGTTATCCAGTTGCAAACTTTTTGAGTTCAATTACCCATATGCAAGTTGAGGGTCTGTTCAGTTATGAATTAGCCATTTTATCCCTCATCTGTACAAAATTAACGGACCTCCGTTAAAAGTCAACAAAAGTTAACGGTCGTGCAAGCTTTTAATAGTTTAATTATGAGATTGCAAGGTTTAATTAGTTTAATGACGTTAATGCAAGTTTTTTGAGTTCGATTACCCAATTGCAAGTTGAGCACGAGTTTAGTATAAAATAGCCAATTAACCCATATAATTAATGGTAAGTAGTCGATTGCCTTTTTTCACATTGTTAGGAATAATTCATGAGTTGTGATGTTAAGAATAGAATTTTACTTATACTTCTTGTATATCCTGATCTTATAAAGGATTTAGCACTTTGTATAGGAAATATGTGTTAGACAGTAATCTGTAGAATTTAAGTCAGGAACAGTGCATCGAGTACTACATGTCAGGAACTGAGATTGAATCCTGATACGTCAAGTCAAATACTGATGGGATGGTCAGATCTTGATGCAAGATGGAATCCTGATATCAGTCGTGTTACTGATGATGTCATTATGGATGCTACAGAAACTGGCAAGTGCTATAAAACAGGATCTTTGTTTGAGGAACAAGCAAGAAGATTTCATGAAAGAAAGAATTTTCTATTGATGGAAACTATCAACTGGACGGCAGAACATTGTCATGTATAAATTATCTTTCTGTGATTAGTTGATAGGTAACATTATAAATACTCTCTCTATATCATTGTAAAAAAGAGACGTGAGAGGAATCGTGATTTTGTATGCGTAGCTCTGTATAAGGTTTGTATTCGAGAGTTCAAAACAAACAGAGAGAGAGTTTTATTTTGTCAGCAGCTGCTAAAGGTATTTGTACACCTTTTGTAGAGTTTGTATTTGATCTTATTAATACAAACAGTTTGATTCATTCGTTTATTCTTGTTTATTTAATCAAGCAAAAATCAGACACGATTATATAACTTGTATTCAACCCCCCCTTCTACAAGTTATTCGAGTTAACAATTGGTATCAGAGCAGGTTGATTTCGAATAATCATAAAGATCTGCAATCATGTCTGGTTACAAGGATGGGAATACTAAGATTCCTATGCTCAAGAGAAACGAATATACTCTATGGGAAGTAAAGATGTTGCATCATCTGGAAGCAACAGATCCTGATTATCTTGACAGAATCAGAGATGGACCTTTTATCCCAACGAAGGTTGTTGGACAAGCAACTGTTGATGGTCAAGTTGTTCCAGAACATACAGCAGAGAAGCCAAAATCTGAGTGGTCAAATAAGGACAAGGAGTATGTTCTTAAAGATGCTAAAGTGAGAAACATATTATTCAACAATCTTGATTCTGTTCTCACTAATTATGTTCTCTCTTGTAAAACTGCTAAGGATATATGGGACAATCTTAAGGTTCACTGTGAGGGAACTAAGCCTGTCAGGAAGAATATGAGGACACTGCTTATACAACAGTATGAGTACTTTAAATCACAGTCTGGTGAGTCACTTACTGATACCTTTAATAGGTTTACAAAACTCATCAATGAGATGGCCATGCATGGTAAATATTATGACTTGGAGGATATGAATACAAAGTTCATGAAAGCTTTGCCTGATTTCTACAATGAGAAGATATCTGCGATTGAGGAAGCTAATGATTTGGATGAGATATCATTAGAGGCAGTGTATGGAAAACTGAGAGCTTATGAACTTGACAAGCAGCAGAAGAAGAGCAGGAGTGAAGGAAAGATGAAGACTGTTGCACTTACTGCTCAATCTGAATCAAAGAAGCTTCCAGAAGAACAGCATGAAGAGTCTGCTGTAAAGAACTCAAGGAAGAAGAAAAGCAAAGAAAATTCTGAGTCAGAGACTACTGATATAGACTCTGACAACAATGATTCTGAATCAGAGATGCAGGAACTCTTTGCTATGTTTGCTAAAGCTTTCAAGAAAAGAAGATTCAACAGGAAAAGATTTAGCAAAGGACCTTTTCAAAAGAAGGAGGAGAAGAAGAGTGACAAAGGCAAAAGTACAATTATCAAGATTGATAAGGCCAAGATCAAGTGCTTTAACTACAGCGAGCTTGGACACTTTGCTAGTGAGTGCAAGAAACCTAGGAATTCAGGAAAGGGTAATGCACTTATGGTTACACAGAAGGATTGGGCTGATTCCAGTGATTCTGAAGATGAATTTGATTATGACAACATTGCACTGATGGCAAATGTTTCAGACAAACCTGGATCTTCAAAGAAAACTTCTCCATCCTCTGTTAAGGTATCACTTCACTCTCTTGATTCATTTGATAGCTTAAATTCTGATGAAATTAGATCTATCCATGCTGAGTTTAAGAATCTTATGACTAATTTTAGAATTCTTACTTGTGAAAGAGATGAACTTAAGGTTAAGAATGATAAATTAGTTGATAGAAATAATTTTCTTGAATCTGAGTTAATTCAAATGGAAAAATACAAGTTAAGTTCTGATAAAGCTAAGCATGATTATAGTGTTATTCTTGAGGCTTATGACTATGTCAGAAAAGAACTAGAGGAAGAGAGAGATGTGATTAAGACCATTAACAATTCTGGTAAAAAGACCATAGAAATCTTTGAAAGTGGAATTCGTGGTAAAGTTAATGGTTTAGGTTTTGATAAGGCTAGACAAGAAGAAAAAATAGGTATTGTCAATGATGATAATAAAGTAGAAGCTAGCACATCTAAATCTGAAGGTAAGAAAATTGTTTCTGAACCTAATCATGTTAAATTTGTTGATTCAAAAGGTACCCCTGTTGTACACAAAAGGATTAACAATAGTAATTCAGATGAGAAAGTGTTAGAGAAACCTAAGAATGTAAACATAGGGTTTCTGTCTAAGTCTCAGTTGAAACAGAGATTAGATGGTCTTTCAGAGTCAAGCAAGATCAAAAGAAATAGGAATGGAAAAGAAGGTATTAACAAAGAGAATAATTACAAGAATGTACCTGATGAACCTAGAAAAAAATGCTATAAGTGTGGAAATCATAATCATTTGGCCCTAGACTGCAATCAAAAACCTTCTTGGAAAACTGAGTCCAGATTCCCCAAGACTCAGAATGTAATAATCCTAACTCTAGCAATACTACAGTGATCCCATGAATAGTAATTTTGAGGATTTAGAGAAATGGTATGTAGGTACTCTGCCATGGAAACAGAAAACGAATAAACAGAAACCATATTAGTGTTGTACTACGAAAATAAGTGACTCGAAATGACGATAGATTCCAGAAATTCCTGAATATGGATTTTGAGGATTTTGATTTCGAATAAGTTTCTATTGGATATTAAGGAGCATGGAAATATTAAAGGAATTATATATTGAGGAATTAGAAGATTTAGGTTAAACCAAGGGATTATTAAGTTAAGAGAATACCAAAGGAAATTGGATTTGTAAATGATTTCAAAAAAACCACTGAGATAATGAGGTTTACTCGAAACGAACCACAATTAGACGAGTATGGAAACCAAGCAACCAAGATTAGTAATATAACAAGGATACATACCACATTTTTACTTACCAAGATCATTAGCATTATACTTAGAAAATCAAAATGGGATTTATTGGATCATCAAGTGACATCACCATCCACTAACTTGTTTTAAGGGGCAAATTAGTCATTTAGCATGGTTTTATACACTAAATATCTTCCAATCTTCCACCATACTCTAGAATTAATAAGTGATTAGCTAGATAAGATCAAAACAAAGAGCAAAACTCTCTCCCCCACCTCATTTCCTTCCATTCGGCCAAAACAGGAACAGCCCAGTAAAACGAGCATAACTTCTTCGTTTCTCAGCCAAATTTTGCGTTCTATAGCTTTTTAGAAAGCCCATGAGATAACCTACAAGTCGTATTTCACAAGAGTTTTCCAGAAAAGCAAGGTAAAGGGGTCGTTTTTCATGTTCTTTCAGCTGATGAATAGTAACTCCGAATTGTTAACTTTGTTTTCATGGTTTCTTTAGTTGATTCAAGTTAATCTAAGGTTGTTTAAGGAGTGCCCAAGGTTTATTAAGGATCTTTAAAGCTTCAAGAAGGTATAACTACTCTTGCCCTTTTTGTATTTATGGTGGAAATTGAGTTGGTTAGTAGTTAAGTGGTGTTAATGTCTAGTTTATGATGATTATGTGTTATAGATGGTTTGTTTTGATATGGAAATTGTGTGTTGTGGACTTGTAACCATGGTTGGGATGTAGACCACATGGTGTAGGTGATGGTGTATAAGGTGGATGATTGATTTGGAGGAGTTTGATTTTGGAAAGTATGAAAATATAGCCGTTATAATGTCCGATTTTCGTTAGATTCCTAAACTGCCCTGTTTTTAGCATTTATACACGTATGGTACCTTACTGTCCAGACCCTCTTGTGACCATGATGAGATAGAGTTTAGTTCATAGATTGTTTTGATATAAGGTGCGTTAAAATCTGATGAACGGTTTAGGAGAAAAGTCAGTTTTAGTGAAAGACGTTCGAAAGCCGAGAAAACGTAGTTGTACCAACTTTGAGGCTATAACTACCATACTTAGACATTCTTAAAAATTATAAAATTTTGGGATATGGTAGTAGGGTAGTCAAAGAGGCATTACCAGTTGGCCTTATGGTAAAATTCAAAATCCATATTTTCTGAGAATTTTTACAGTTAAGTGTGGTCGTTAGGGGAAATGGTGAAAACCCCTGAAACTTCGATTGAGTTTATAAATGGCTAAGTTCTTGAACCTTTGGGGTAATAGTGATACGTTAAACATATTAAAGTGTCAAGGGTATTGTTATACAAGAGTGAGGTGAGAGAGGAATGTAGTGTTCTAACGACGGTCCTTTTTGTGTTTATAGAAACTTCGGGAGAGCCACGGGCTATACTGCAAGGATACAGAGATCGAGGCAAGATTTCTTCTATCCTTACTTTGTAAAACTACTTATCTTCACAATTATATGATTTTATGGAATATGTATATGATTCTATGGTTGCTATATTGCTATGAATTATTTTTCTCTGATAGTGGGAATTAAAGAGAAATGGATATGAATTATGAAATATGAATGTGGATATGATTATGAATGGAGCGAATATGATTTATGGGAAAAGGGATATGAAAGAGAATGGTATCAGTTGTTATCTAGAGTGATATAAAGGAATGGTATCAGTTGTTATCTAGAGTGATATAAAGGAATAGTATCAGTTATTATCTAGGGTTATATGATTTATAATATTATTTTAAAAGTATTCTTTCTAAATGTTGTGATAGATATTATTGAGTATTATTTAATACTTCTAAAATAAATGGAATACTTTATGTATACAAGAACATATTTGATTTCATTGAATATAGAAGAGATGTCTGAGTCATAATCAAAGTATTATGACATAAATATTTTTAAAGGTGATGATAAATGGAAATGGAAACGATATATGTGAAATGAAATGTGAAAGGAAATGTGAATGGAAATGGAAAATGTGAAATGGTATTTGATAATGGAAAAATGATTTGAAAAAGGGGGATTGCAACAGAAAGCGTAAGAGGCTGTGTGGGAGTGGCACAGTGCAGCACTAAATATCTTATTCCGGCCCAGGAGTTGCCGAGGGAGGATGGTGGAGAACCTTTCCTCCTGGGGGATGGTGGCGAACCTACCTCCGTCTACCAGTAGTAAAAGGGACGGGTACGGAGGACGACTGATCATCGTGCCTCACGTATTCGGCAATAGTGGAAATTCCCAACGTTTTCTTTAAAGGAAAGAATTGAAAAAAATGGTTTTCAGATTTTTATACTGAAAACAAAAAAATGATATGAAAAGATGGAATTACTGTTACAGATGAAGAGAAACTGATTTTATATTATGGTATAAAAATTTTGTGTAAAAAGGAAATGGGAGGATTATAATGAGAGATATAGTTCAAATTTCTATGCTATCTTGAGATAATATGTTGAGAGGAAGTGTGAATTATTACCTGAATATAGAAGAGCAATTGATATTATATTATTGTACCTTTCTTTTCGTATAATAGGAAGTGGATGATGTATTATTAAATAGGAATGTCATTTTTCTCAAAGTCTATAATTGGTTTCCAGTTATTACATGATATTAGAAGTGAGACTGAGGCCATAATATTATATATTTCTTTTCGTACAAAGATAATTGAAAAGTATATGTCCTGAACGGAAATAAAGTTTCCTTCCATAATATCTGAAAAATTGTTTATTAAAATATATATATGATGATTATCTTCCTTTGTTGTTAGTTGATAGAAATTATCTTGCTGAGCTATTTTAGCTCACTCTTGCTACTAATCTATATACAGCTAGGTATGCCGATTCTACGCAGAACGCCCCGCAAGAGGGTAGGGGGAAGGCGACTTTCTGAGAGCACGTTAGCATCGATTCCTGAGGTAGTGATGAGGCATACGGGTTTTGAGGGCCTTATGTATAATAAAGTGTGTAAGAATGTAATAAACCTTTGATTGTTGAAATGCTTCATGTCGAAGTGTTATTCAGCGATGTACTTAAGTGTGAGCCTGGGATGTAGTAACTGTTAAACTCTAAACTTTTATTATGGTGAATGTTGTTCTCTGAGCATATGACTGTTGTGTGTGTGTGTTTTATTGCGGGGTCAATTGCATAAGTATTAATTGTTAAAAAAAAAAACCCAAGAGATATTGATATTGAATGGAAATTGATCCGTGACGGCCCAGATTCATGACCCCGGATTTGGGGCTGTCACAGTTTGGTATCAGAGCTAAAAGTCATAATGCTCAGGAACAATGGTGATAATAATAAATATATCAGTAATAATATAAATTGTGAACTCACATCGAGTTCAAGGGTGGTTTATCGAACAAAGAGTTTATTCTAAGTAGTGATTATAATTTTATAGATTATTACTAATAAAGGTTTATGTTTTATTATAGGGAGAGGAAATGAGTGAGTCGAGTTATGTTCGTGAGTGGCTAGGGATATATATATATATATATAAATGTGTTAATCGGTAATATAATTATTGAATATGGAATATTGTATATTGTACCCTAAATTTGGGTAAATAATGGAGAATATTGTTATGTATAGAATCATGCCGCCTAAACGTAATACTAAGGTAAATGTAAAGGAAAATGAGGGAGTTTGAGGTAATAAAGTAGGTAAATTGGTGATTAGACACTGATTGTTTGTCTGAGGTTGGTCGGTAAAGCCAAGATATACCTTAAGGACCAAGACAGACTGAGACATTTCGAGATTGACTTAAATGAAAAGGTTATTATGCCAAAAGTGTTAAGTTTATGTAACACACGGGATTGATATGAGAAAGCGAATACTTGATGTATCGGTAAGTGTACGTTAGATAACCTCGTGAGTATGCAGGGTATGTTGGGATATACAATTATAAAGTATAGTTTGAAGTCCTTGATACCGGAGCAGTGTTAGGCCAAGACGATCAATATTACGTAAGTATATCGATCAGTAGGTTGTGTTTTATTATGGATAAAGGCAGAGAGTATTGAGCCAAGTCACGACTAGGTAAATGAGGATAATTGGGAATAGCAGACGACAGGTTAAGGCTACATGGTGAGTGCCAAATTTAAGAAATTTTGGAAAGTACGCAGTCTAAGATATAAATGGTATTTGAGGAAAACCTTCCATTATTGGGATTTTCAATTGAGCGGAAGCTATTAACGGTACCTATTCTCAAATTTCTAAAAGCTATGCTAAATATTGAGTTTCAAAATTTTCTCCATTGGTGGGTAATTATTCATTAAGGGCCGGTATCTTTTCAAAACTTTCTGGTACCCTTGAAATGTGTTTCAAAATTTTATTTTATCTATCTTAGTCAAAATATTCCTCTAAGATTATTTTCGGAAGATGGTATTTATCATCGTGATTTAAATTTCCCTCTATATTTCTTACTTCAACTAAGAGAAACAACCCAATATGTATACACAAGGACGATCTGTCTGTGTGATAGAAAGTCGGAGGGGACGCCCTCACTTATGTGACGTACGGATTCTTCCATCATATTGATTTCCCAAATATTCTTTTGTTTTGAATAAGAGCTATTTAAAACTCTTAATCTTATAAATTGTTGTGGGACCCTTGCTTGTTTCTTGGTTCGTTTCAAATCAAAGTTTTTTAAATTCTATAAATTATTTCGAGTATAGAAGATTTCAGTAATGGATGGGATAATGGAAGCAAGGTTTAGAGTATACGTGATTATACAAGGAAACTGGAGATTCCAAGGGAAATTTCGTTAAGAAATGATTAGAGCTAGAAGCGTTTCAATATAAGAGAGGAAGGAATTTCGTGAGAAGAAATGGGTATATTTGATGATTAGTAAGAGAATATAATATGAGGAATTTTAAAGTATAATTGAGATGTACTATTGAGAGTAAGGTGTATTTTGATGATAGAGTCAGAATAAGGATAAACAAAGGAAGTGGGGATAATTAATGAAGGATTCGAGGTACAATAACTTTTAGTGGGGGAAGACCAATATTGTGACTAATACCCTAAGTAACAGAGAGAGATTAAAGATGTTAAGTATTCAAAGGATCAATCCAAAAGGTGTGAATGAGTAAAACTTGAGGTAAAGATTTTGATGAGAATAATGAAGGGAAATTTCAGAGGTGGAATAGATAGTATATCATGAAGGAACTAAGGTGGATCAGTAAGATGTAAAGAGCGTATAGTGAACGATAGACATATGGGATAAGGTATCCGGAGGAAATTGTAAGTACACGCTAATCTAACCTTTTAAGTGTAAATGTTTGGTTAGGGATCGACTAAGTCAATGAATGGTGTAAATGGGCTGATAAAATAGATAAGAATAATCCATCTGTGAGAAAGTAAACTATGGTGATATAAGAAAGTGAGTTATTCTCGTGTCATCCAAATCAATACCTGTTAAGGGTCAGAGAACTCTATAGAAAGGAGATTAAGAGTATGAGAGAAGGTGTGAGAATATTTTTAAGAATGAAGGAAAAGTACATGCTCGTATAGTTACGAACAGGAAATATATATTATAGGTAGTATTTCCTTACAATTGTTTCAAGAAATTTTATTCTAGTCGGATTTCTGGAAGATTTTACAGAGACAAGATATAATAAAATCGAAGTGTGTATATTTTATATCATGATAGAGATCAAAATAAGGATAAACCATAAGTGAGATACACTACCATTCAGGGGAGGCCAATGTGGTGGCTGATACCCTTAGCTAAAAGAGGAATGAGAGATGAACTAATGTAGAATGACTGAAACATGAAGAAATTTCAAGATAAAGATAATGAAAGCACTACCATTGATAAGCTAAATGGCATGTTGATGAATGACAAGCAAGTAGGTTGGTGTGTTCTGTGTGAACAAGATAGAGATAGTATGAAGGAAAAAGGATGGAGAAAGTGGTATAGAAGTTATAAGGTGTAGATGAAAAAGGTATCTATGGACATTTCCAACGTGATTCCGGGACGGAATCTTTTTAAGGGGGGAAGACTGTAATAACCCTAACTCTAGCAATACTACAGTGATCCTATGAATAGTAATTTTGAGGATTTAGAGAAATGGTATGTAGGTACTCTACCATGGAAACAGAAAACGAATAAACAGAAACCATATTAGTGTTGTACTACGAAAATAAGTGACTCGAAATGACGATAGATTCCAGACATTCCTGAATATGGATTTTGAGGATTTTGATTTCGAATAAGTTTCTATTGGATATTAAGGAGCATGGAAATATTAAAGGAATTATATATTGAGGAATTAGAAGATTTAGGTTAAACCAAGGGATTATTAAGTTAAGAGAATACCAAAGGAAATTGGATTTGTAAATGATTTCAAAAAAACCACTGAGATAATGAGGTTTACTCGAAACGAACCACAATTAGACGAGTATGGAAACCAAGCAACCAAGATTAGTAATATAACAAGGATACATACCACATTTTTACTTACCAAGATCATTAGCATTATACTTAGAAAATCAAAATGGGATTTATTGGATCATCAAGTGACATCACCATCCACTAACTTGTTTTAAGGGGCAAATTAGTCATTTAGCATGGTTTTATACACTAAATATCTTCCAATCTTCCACCATACTCTAGAATTAATAAGTGATTAGCTAGATAAGATCAAAACAAAGAGCAAAACTCTCTCCCCCACCTCATTTCCTTCCATTCGGCCAAAAGAGGAACAGCCCAGTAAAACGAGCATAACTTCTCCGTTTCTCAGCCAAAGTTTGCGTTCTATAGCTTTTTAGAAAGCCCATGAGATAACCTACAAGTCGTATTTCACAAGAGTTTTCCAGAAAAGCAAGGTAAAGGGGTCGTTTTTCATGTTCTTTCAGATGATGAATAGTAACTCCGAAATTTTAACTTTGTTTTCATGGTTTCTTTAGTTGATTCAGGTTAATCTAAGGTTGTTTAAGGAGTGCCCAAGGTTTATTAAGGATCTTTAAAGCTTCAAGAAGGTATAACTACTCTTGCCCTTTTTGTATTTATGGTGGAAATTGAGTTGGTTAGTAGTTAAGTGGTGTTAATGTCTAGTTTATGATGATTATGTGTTATAAATGGTTTGTTTTGATATGGAAATTGTGTGTTGTGGACTTGTAACCATGGTTGGGATGTAGACCACATGGTGTAGGTGATGGTGTATAAGGTGGATGATTGATTTGGAGGAGTTTGATTTTGGAAAGTATGAAAATATAGCCGTTATAATGTCCGATTTTCGTTAGATTCCTAAACTGCCCTGTTTTTAGCATTTATACACGTACGGTACCTTACTGTCCAGACCCTCTTGTGACCATGATGAGATAGAGTTTAGTTCATATATTGTTTTGATATAAGGTGCGTTAAAATCTGATGAACGGTTTAGGAGAAAAGTCAGTTTTAGTGAAAGACGTTCGAAAGCCGAGAAAACGTAGTTGTACCAACTTTGAGGCTATAACTACCATACTTAGACATTCTTAAAAATTATAAAATTTTTGTATATGGTAGTAGGGTAGTCAAAGAGGCATTACCAGTTGGCCTTATGGTAAAATTCAAAATCCATATTTTCTGAGAATTTTTACAGTTAAGTGTGGTCGTTAGGGGAAATGGTGAAAACCCCTGAAACTTCGATTGAGTTTATAAATGGCTAAGTTCTTGAACCTTTGGGGTAATAGTGATACGTTAAACATATTAAAGTGTCAAGGGTATTGTTATACAAGAGTGAGGTGAGAGAGGAATGTAGTGTTCTAACGACGGTCCTTTTTGTGTTTATAGAAACTTCGGGAGAGCCACGGGCTATACTGCAAGGATACAGAGATCTAGGCAAGATTTCTTCTATCCTTACTTTGTAAAACTACTTATCTTCACAATGATATGATTTTATGGAATATGTATATGATTCTATGGTTGCTATATTGCTATGAATTATTTTTCTCTGATAGTGGGAATTAAAGAGAAATGGATATGAATTATGAAATATGAATGTGGATATGATTATGAATGGAGCGAATATGATTTATGGGAAAAGGGATATGAAAGAGAATGGTATCAGTTGTTATCTAGAGTGATATAAAGGAATGGTATCAGTTGTTATCTAGAGTGATATAAAGGAATAGTATCAGTTATTATCTAGGGTTATATGATTTATAATATTATTTTAAAAGTATTCTTTCTAAATGTTGTGATAGATATTACTGAGTATTATTTAATACTTCTAAAATAAATGGAATACTTTATGTATACAAGAACATATTTGATTTCATTGAATATAGAAGAGATGTCTGAGTCATAATCAAAGTATTATGACATAAATATTTTTAAAGGTGATGATAAATGGAAATGGAAACGATATATGTGAAAGGAAATGTGAATGGAAATGACAAATGTGAAATGGTATTTGATAGTGGAAAAATGATTTGAAAAATGGGGATTGAAACAGAAAGCGTAAGAGGCTGTGTGGGAGTGGCACAGTGCAGCACTAAATATCTTATTCCGGCCCAGGAGTTGCCGAGGGAGGATGGTGGAGAACCTTTCCTCCTGGGGGATGGTGGCGAACCTACCTCCGTCTACCAGTAGTAAAAGGGACGGGTACGGAGGACGACTGATCATCGTGCCTCACGTATTCGGCAATAGTGGAAATTCCCAACGTTTTCTTTAAAGGAAAGAATTGAAAAAAATGGTTTTCAGATTTTTATACTGAAAACAAAAAAATGATATGAAAAGATGGAATTACTGTTACAGATGAAGAGAAACTGATTTTATATTATGGTATAAAAATTTTGTGTAAAAAGGAAATGGGAGGATTATAATGAGAGATATAGTTCAAATTTCTATGCTATCTTGAGATAATATGTTGAGAGGAAGTGTGAATTATTACCTGAATATAGAAGAGCAATTGATATTATATTATTGTACCTTTCTTTTCGTATAATAGGAAGTGGATGATGTATTATTAAATAGGAATGTCATTTTTCTCAAAGTCTATAATTGGTTTCCAGTTATTACATGATATTAGAAGTGAGACTGAGGCCATAATATTATATATTTCTTTTCGTACAAAGATAATTGAAAAGTATATGTCCTGAACGGAAATAAAGTTTCCTTCCATAATATCTGAAAAATTGTTTATTAAAATATATATATGATGATTATCTTCCTTTGTTGTTAGTTGATAGAAATTATCTTGCTGAACTATTTTAGCTCACTCTTGCTACTTATCTATATACAGCTAGGTATGCCGATTCTACGCAGAACGCCCCGCAAGAGGGTAGGGGGAAGGCGACTTTCTGAGAGCACGTTAGCATCGATTCCTGAGGTAGTGATGAGGCATACGGGTTTTGAGGGCCTTATGTATAATAAAGTGTGTAAGAATGTAATAAACCTTTGATTGTTGAAATGCTTCATGTCGAAGTGTTATTCAGCGATGTACTTAAGTGTGAGCCTGGGATGTAGTAACTGTTAAACTCTAAACTTTTATTATGGTGAATGTTGTTCTCTGAGCATATGACTGGTGTGTGTGTTTTATTGCGGGGTCAATTGCATAAGTATTAATTGTTAAAAAAAAAATACCCAAGAGATATTGATATTGAATGGAAATTGATCCGTGACGGCCCAGATTCATGACCCCGGATTTGGGGCTGTCACACAGAAAATTCAATACCAACCACAAAAAGCTTGTTATCATTGTGGTAGTTTACTTCATTCCATTTACATGTGTAGAGAATATCATGAACTGTATTATGACTATTATTCTTTGAAATCTGAAACTCCTAGTCACAAATAGTTTGTGAAATTAGAGTCTAAGGTTGACTCTGCAACAGGTAAAGTAAAAGCAAAATCTTCAAAGCCTGTTGTTTCAAAATCTAGTAAGAAAGGATCCAATCAAAGTTGGGTCCTAAAAAATTCTAACTAGTTACTTTTTGTTTGCAGGGCACAGGAAAGAAGCATTCAATTATCTTGGACGGTGAATGCTCTGGACATATGACTGGAAAGAAGTCCCTGCTTACAAAGTTTGAGAGGAAAGCTGGCGCAGTAATATCTTTTGGAGATGGCAACAAAGGAGAAACTCTGGGATATGGCTCAATTGTTTTGGGGAAGGTCATCATAGAGAATGTAGCACTGGTTGAAGGCTTGAAACATACTCTTTTAAGCATAAGTCAACTGGGTGATAAAGGTTACAAATCAATCTTTGACAGAGAAGGATGCAAAATCTTGAATATGCAGAATGGAGACATTGTTCTAACTGGTCAAATACATGGTAACATATATGAAGCCAGCTTAAGTGATACATCTAAAGGAATTGTTAGATGTCTCTACAGCAAAGCAACAAGTGATGAAAGCTTAATATGATTTATAAATATTAATTTTAATATGTTATTGGAAAAATTCGAACCTTAAATATTTGTATATAATAATTTTTAGTATTAAATATAAATTAATATATTGTTGGCGGGAATCAAACCATACACCTCTATACATAACAACTTTTAGTATTATTGTATCTAACTGTCATGATCTACTTGAATTGAAGATCGACGATTATGAATAGTTTGGTTAACCAAACTACAAAATACAAAAGATCTCTAGTTTGCTTACTACAAAAAATCTATAGTTTGCATATAATAATATAGTATAGATATAGATTAATGTAGAATTTTGGATTTTGTTGTTTCTTGATGATAGTTTGGTGTTTTTAAATATCCAATACTGTATCATTTTGTATTCAAAAAGTGTCTGATATCATCAATCTTTAAAATTTTATTATATAATTCATTCTTAAAAATTTATATGAGTCACAATTAATTTTTGGATTGAGGTACAAATATACTCTTCTGATTTAAGTGTAGAAACAAATAAGTCCTTGCGATTTAAAATGGCTCAAATAAGTCTTTTTTTTATAATATATTGGTTCATTTAAACCCTTATGAATCATAGTTATAAAAAATAATTGGAAAATTATCAAAAACATCCATCTTTCAATTTTTTTTGTAAAAATATGATAAAAGTTATATATATAATTACGAAATACGTTGCAAGCAGTTGCCTTTGGTGTTGCATATAAGGTTGCACAATATATTTTTAAAAAAATTATGCAACTTGAGTATTTTGAAAAATATCTATTTTTTTAAAAAAGTAAATAATTTGACATCTATATTAAATATTTAAATAAAAATATGTAACAAAGTTTAAAATATTTAATTTGAAAATATAAACTTATTAATATTTGTGTATATATTAACCTTGGTTATATAGTTGTATAATATATAGATGATATTATAATATATGTGATGATAAATAATAAATTTCCAAATGTTTTGTACAATTAAATTTGGATATTTTGTGAAAAAAAACATTTAATAAATGCATATTTCTCACACTTACATTCTTGTGAAAAATAATAAATGCTTATTTTATTTGTGAATTTTTTTTTATTTTTCAACTACATTCTTTTCAAAAATGCATATTTCTCACGATTATATTTTTCATCGTAAAAGTATAAATAAATAAATACACAAATTTGAGGAGTTAATTGGGTGGGCTGGGTAAGCAAAGCAATACTACCGAACCGAGTATTATACTTGAGGGTTCTAAGAGATGAGAAACATTAAACAAACCAACCCAAACAAATAGGGGTTTTATCTAGGGTTTAAGACACTCACTACTGCCCCCTCTCATTTCTCTCTCTCTCTCTCTCTCTTAAAAGATTTTATCATCTCCGGCTAAATCAAGCATGTGGGCTCTCCGTCGCGCTTCCAATCCTCTCAAGTATCCACTTTGCCATCCTCACCCCTCTTTTATTACTTATTATTATTCTGCATCTTTTGGTCTGTGTTTTTTTTAATAAAATATTATGTTAGATCCATGTTTTTTTATTCTACCATTTCATCATTCTTTTATACTATACTGTAACATCTTTAACTGTGTGTGTGTGTGGGTGTTTGTGAAAATGTTTTGAAATTATGTTGGTTACTGTAGCTTGTATATAGTCTTGTAGCCCTGTAGTTTATACAACAAGTTCAATTTGATTATTATTGTTGATTTGTTTTTACTAAATTGGTTTTGTTATTTGTTTTTAGTTAGGGGGTAATCAAAGAGAGAACTAATTTGAGTTTTTTAAGCATAGCTGACTGAACAAAAAGTTCGAATATGATTACAGAAACTCTCTACGCATCGCTATCAATAAGTTGCTATAGTGGTGTTATTTTGGTAGATTGTGTATTATTTGAATTGAATTATAGAATAACAATTGTATCCTAGTTGACTCATGGGGGACTAAAAATTGTATCCATCTGTATGAAGAGTGGTGCAGTTGTGCCTGGATTCTAAAGACGGACAGACTGAGTATAATTCTTTGTTATAAGGCAGTAAAGTATTACTTTTGTTTCGGTTCAATTAATCCCTGGCTCTTGTTATGTTTGTCTTTCATGTCATTATAGTACTTTAAAGAGATAAACTTTGTCACAGATAAAATTCATCTACCTGTATTTATAATTACTAGATGTAACTAAAACTGAAACATCTTATACAACAGATAGAATATAATTGGATGAAGTGGTCTTACTGCCTAGGATTGCCCCTAATAAGCTGGGTTGTTAAATGCTGACTACTACCTGATATGGAATTTATTTTCTATATAATTTACGACCTCTAAGCCTCTTTGTTCGTTCAAGTTGGCATAAACAGTTTCCCATCAAGTTATAGCTAAGATATTATATTTGTTATCTGTTACTATTTACACTGTTTCCTTTTGTCAGGAACCGAGAAATATGCCTAGGAACCTTTCGAGCTGGCTGTGCTAGAGTGGAATCAGCAAGCTATAACTTGAAGAATGACTCTGAATCAGCTGAGCATGCACCAGCAATCTCTGATCGGTTTGTATCTTTTAAGAGATATCATCACAACCAATGTGAGTCATTTAAACTCTATAATGGGAGGCATCATTTTTCATCCCATGCCGGCATGAGGAGCAGTGAAGATGAAGATGATTTGGAGGATGGCTTTTCTGAACTTGAAACTGCTGCAGCTAGTGCTGATGAAATTCAAGCAAGCAAGACACCAATTGAAAGTGATAATGAATTGATATCTGAATCTGAGATTTCCGATGGGGACATTGATAATGAAGTGTCAGGACTTAAGAATGAGCTGGAAGATACTGCGACCGAAGGAAGTAAGAAAAAAATGGAACCAAAAAGGGATTCTATTCGGTTGCTGAAGGCTATTATGAATGCTCCAGGTTTGTCCATTAAGAGTGTGTTGGATAAGTGGGTTGAAGATGGAAACGAGGTGAACAAATCAGATATATGGATAGTGAATTCAAATCTTCGAAAACGTAAGATGTATGGAAGAGCATTGCAGGTTTGTTTACATCTTCACACCTTCATATGGTTTGTAATTGGTCTTAAATATGCTCTATCTATGTTCACATTTCATAAAGTTGCTTTATTAAATAATCAATATTTTGTTCAAGTGATGGAAAAATAATAGCTGATATATGATCATATGAATCTAAAGCTGGCTTTCATGTGCTGTCAAATTCACAATCATTCATGTCTTAATATCAGTGCAACAATGTCTTGGCATACAGCTTTTTGCCATTTCTTGTTTATGTTGTATACAGCTGACTGTACATTTGTGCATCACTTTCATAAGATATTTGATGGTCATTGCTTTGACTGATCAACTCTTGGAAGGTTACAGTAGCCAGTTAGCCCCTTTGTTGTACATTGCTTGATGTCAGTTTTAATGGCATCTCTTCTCGGGAGTCATTGTGCTGTATTGTCTCGTTATTTGGTGGTAGAAACGTCTGGTTTTAAAGTTCGCAGGCAGACCTTACATCTACTCCAAAAGGAATATACATGCCACAGATAAAATGCTAATAATATTTAGATCAACCATTTTTTCAGTACAATGAAAACGCAAGTGTTGTGGCATTTTTGACTCGAAGGGTAATTTATAACAAATCATGTAGTTACCCTCAGTCCCCCATTTTACTGCTTTGGTCAATGCACCACATTCTATGTACCATTCACCGAGACATCTTACATCTGTACGCTAGTCTAGCTTCAGTTATAACTTATAAGATGAATGTTATTTGTTATTATGTTGGTACCAGAAGATTTTTAGTCTTTTTGTAATTTACCTGGGTCGTTTGGTCTTACTGATAATACAATGAAATGAGAAACCATTAAAGGTAATGTTGATACTTAAATTTTTCTTCAGGTTTAATTTGCACCAACCTGTTGTAAATTTATTCTATGTAACAGATAATAACAAGCAATAATAACAAACAATCAGATCATCACAAAATGATATCTGATTAAATGTTTTTTAATTTTCTTGGCTTTTACACTAAAATAGGTGAGAATCCATAATCACCCGTACCTCCAAATTTGTTCTAGTCATGTGCGCGTTTGACTTAATTCGAGGATTGTATAAAGATTGAGCTATTTTAGTGCTGCTTGTTTCATTACGTTCTGCTTTCATGCCTGCTATATTTTCACTGAAATTGACCATCTGTTGTATGGTTTTGCAGATGTTAGAATGGTCGGCAGATCACCATGAATGTTCTGAAAGAGATTATGCTTCTCGCGTTGATTTGATTGCCAAGGTACAGGGTCTTGGAAAAGCAGAAAATTTCATTGAAAAGATTCCCAAGGCTTATAGAGGAGAGGTTGTGTACCGAACGTTTTTGGCCAACTGTGGTACCCAAAATATAAGGAAGGCAAATGAAGTGTTCAACAAAATGAAGAGTTTGGAGCTTCCGATTACAGCCTTTGCTTACAATCAACTTCTTTTGTTATATAAGAAGGTTGATCGAAAGAAAATAGCTGATTTGTTGATTCAGATGGAGAAAGATAATGTCAAACCCACTGTCTTCACTTATAATTTATTGATAGACACCAAAGGCGAGTCTAAAGATATAACAGGAATGGATCAAATTGTTCAGACCATGAAGGAAGAGGGCATAGAGCCCCTTAATGAAACACATTACATAATGGCAAGGCATTACATCTCTGCAAAGTTCAAAGATAAAGCTGAAGCTGTTTTGAAAGAGATGGAAGGAGGTGATGCACGTGAGAACCGTTCTGCTTGCAGATATTTGCTGGTACTGTACGGATTGCTCGGGAAGGCAGATGAAGTGTCTAGAATTTGGGAAATATGCCAATCTGATGCCAGTATTTATGAGTGTTTGGCTGCTATTGAAGCTTGGGGAAAATTAAAGAAAATTAAAGAAGCGGAGGAAGTATTTGAGAAGATGAGTAGTAGGTGGAAAAGGCCCTCTGCGAAGGTCTATTCCACTCTATTAAAAGTATATGCAGATCATAAGATGTTGGCTGAGGGAAAGGATCTGGTGAAACGAATGGCAGATGGTGGTTGCCGTCTTGGTCCACAGACTTGGGATGCACTTGTGAGACTTCATGTGGAAGCTGGTGAATTAGAAAAAGCTGATACAATTTTGCATAAGGCAACTCAGAACACACAGATGAAGCCCATGTTTAATTCATTCATTGCAATCATGGAACAGTATTCCAAGAAGGGTGATGTACATAATGCAGAAAAGATATTTTACAGAATGCAACAAGCTGGTTATGCAGCCAGGGCACGACAATTCCAAGTACTTGTGAAAGCCTATGTAAATGGCAAGTCTCCGGCCTATGGAATGAACCAGAGAATGAAGGCTGATAATATTTTTCCAAACCATCAATTGGTTGAAATGTTAAACCAGGTAGACCCGTTCAAGAAAACTGCGGCATCCGATTTACTGGATTGATGACCATCGGCTTACTAGTGGAAGCTTGCATCTTTACCCTGTTCTGCTTTGATGTTTCTTGTTACTATCAAAATTTATCAGTTTAAACTTAGGTCTGGTCAAGTGCTATTTTTCTGCAATTATTATTAGTAAAGCCTAATGCTTTAAATATAATGAACTGTACCCTGGCAAGTCTCAACTTCCCCCTTCCCATTATGTTCGCCCTATGAATCATCACCTTATTGATCCGAGGTTTGTTTTGTGGTGACTAGAACTTAAGGTTGAAATGTATCATTAATTTTCGGTATGTGGAGTATGTAGCCCTTGAATTCAAGGAGAAACTCGTTGATAGATAGCTCGTTAATAGAGTAGCACATTGCTTTGTGTACATGTCCAGCATGTTCAATTTCTCCCCTCCAATCCAGTCCTATGGTAAATTTTAGAGACCAGGAAGGTAGATGGCACAGAGGCATGTAATGATACTCAAAAGACTGACTTGCTTAGAATTATATTTCCGCCCACCTAAATCCGAGGCTGTCAGGAAAGAGATGCAAGGAGACTATTTATCTCCAAATGCAGTTTGAGCAATCTCTGAAGATTGTAGAATTAAGTTAATTCTTAAAATTCAGCAATTCTTAACAGATAAATTTTAATTAGTCAAGTTTAAATTTATCTACATAATAGTAAAAGAACAAAAATGAAGTGAACATGTAGTGGTTCCATGGCCAGATGCATCTATCATTAGAGAAGTGAGAAACCAAGAAGAAGCTAATGCTTGCAAGCATTGCATACCCCATCTTCTTGAGCCAACCATTTTGGATATTTGTTTACATTTGGGGGCCTGGGCCGCCTCCACATACACAAAACAAGCTTCCATTAAACGTATAAAACAAAGCAACTTCACGCAAACAACCGTGCAAGGTTGGTCAATAGATGAAATAGCTCTAACATTATACTCCTCTGTCCCAACCAATTGTTTACACTTTCCTTTTTGGAACGTCCCAACCAATTCTTTACGTTTCCTAAATTAGTACTCCCTCCGTCTCACAATTCTTTTCTCGTTTAGTATGTCGGGACTGTTCATAACATGAGACAAATTACTAATTTACGTCTAATCTATAAGTCTAAATATAGTCATGAGTGATCTTGTTGGATTCGTATTTATGAGTACTTTAATACAGTGAAATTTTTATATTTAAAACTAATACGAAATTAAAGATATTAATGATCAAAAGTATGCGTTGGCAAACGTGATAAAAGTAAACAGGAAAAGTTTTAAGAGACAGGGAGTAAGTTTTAACACTATTACACCCACTACTTCACTTATTTTAACAATACTTTACACTATTACACCCACTACTTCACTTATTTTAACAATAAAATCATTATTACACCCACTACTTCATTTATTTTAACAATAAAATCACTATTACACCCACTACTTCACTTATTTTAATCCTAATCATTGGTCTTTGTGCAAAAAGCAAACGTAAACAATCTGTCGGGACGGAGGGAGTATATACTAGCTTATAGTCCGTGCAAAGTACGGGTTACTTTTAAATACTTTTAAAATTATATAATTAAATAGAATAGAGTATAATAATTTATTAGGAATATAATTTAACTTTGTAATATTAATTAATAAAATTATTAGTAATAATAATTGTTATTTAATACTCCCTCCGGTCCATTATATAAGGCATTTGACTTTTCAGCACGTAACTTTAGGTGTTTTGACTACATAGCTAAAATTATTATTTTTAAAAATTTCTTTTTCTAAATAAAAATTAAAGTATCATATTTTTATTCAAAAAAGGAAAAATTAAAAAATAATCATTTTAGCTATTTAGTCAAAGCACATAAAGTTACGTGCACAAAAGTCAAATGCCTTATATAATGGACCGGAGGGAGTAAATGACATGTATTGATTAGAACTAATGATGGAGTAATATATTAATATAAATTGGTTGTTAACGGGATTCGAACCTTAGATCTTTAGAAGAGAAATTTAAATATAGAATATTACTTATTATTAGATCTAACGGCTATCATCTATTTACTAAATATCTAACGGTTACTATTCTTTTTAGATGATTGAACCAATTTGAACCAAACCAAATTATACCTTATTTGCTTATTATATAATAGTATAATTTTTTTTTTTATCAAAATCTTTAGATAAATAGATATATAACATTTTCAGTCTCAGCTAATTATTTTTTTTCCCCGCATTTGTAAGACTACTACTCCGTAATTTGTAAATGCTCTGCTCCTACATAACATCAGTATTAAACTTTAATAGACAAATTGATGTCTTTATCTCGTCTGAAATGCATAGATCAAAGTATAATTACTCCGGTTTCCAACCCAAAATTATGTAACCCTAGCTAGTACTCCTCTGTCTCATATTTCTTTTCCCACTTTCCTTTAAAGGATATACAAAATATTTTTTTCCTTTCTATTTTTATCCATAAAAAATAATATTCAGCACCCACTACTCCACTCACTGCTCCAAGAAAAACAATATTCAATACCCACTACTCCACCCACTAATCATTACAAATAATATTCAACACCCACTATTCCACCCACTACTCCAAAAAAACAATATTCAATACCCACTATTCCACCCACTACTCCTTAAAAATAATATTCAACACCCACTACTCCAAAAAAATAATATTCAATACCCACTACTTCTTAAAAATAATATTCAATACTCATTACTCTATAAAAAAAATAACATTCATTTCCCACTATCTTAAAACCCGTGAAATTCAGCAAATGAGCAAAGAAAAAAGAGACTGAGGGAGTATTTATTTTATAAATGAGTACACAACATGTCTAAAATGACATCAACTTGGAAAAATACTAGAAATCCTAACTTTTACGGGAGGCCCATTTGAGAACTCTGGTGTTTTTTTTTTATTATTTTTCTTCTTACTATTCGTCCCAACACTGCTTTAGAATTTCAGGAAAAGAAGATATAATGCCAAATTGCCAATATCACGTCTAGGTACATGCTTTTCTTCGGCAATTCTGTCCCCATACACTGCGCAGACTTATTTTCAGAATTTACTATTTCAAACCAACACATTTCAAAACATCCATCCAAAGGAACCAAAACGCGGTACAAATTATAAAAGGGAGGGAAGAATCCAACATGTAACAGATTGTACACATATTTTGATACCCAAACCACGTTGTTTAGCGAATAATTTTCCAACAAAATTTTAGTAGAAGTTGTTAGGACTCGTAATTTATTTACTTACGACCTTGGTTGTAAAAATCGGTAATCGGTATAAATCGGTTTAGTACCGATTTAAGATTAATCGGGTAATCGGGGATTAATCGAAGGATTAATCGGATATTATAATAATATTTAATATATTAGTCTAATTTACCATTAAACATATCATTTTAATTAAATTCACAGGATTAATCGGATTTCAAAAATCGAATCAGTTAGTTACTTTATAAAAAATTAATCGGAGATTAATCGACTAAATCGGGGATTTTTAGAACCATGCTTACCACTTTTCCATTTGTCAACAAGCACATAATTACTTAACTTACTTTTCCATTCCCCAGCAATCACATTATGTAAACTTTAGAATCTGTATCTACATAAAAATTGCATCCACATTATCTTCTTTTGAACCACGTTGTTCATTTTTTTGTCTTTCAGTGTTTAAAAGTCACAACTCACAACATTCCAATTGAAGACATGATATAAATTTAGCATGAACCAATCCTCTAGAACTCAAAAATGACAACCCTCAGAATCAACAAAAAACACCACAGCCATCTTAACAATCCATTCACTTCAAACTCAAAATCACTTCCTTTTATTAAAGGACCTCTTTTTTTCACCCAAACAATCCCTTACCACCACACTTTTCATTTAGGTGACAATTTTCTGGTAACATGGGCTTCAAAAGATGGCGGGTCAATCTCAATTTCTCATCAGTCTCAACCCAAAAGAACCATTTGGGCTACTATTCCAGGACAAGCTTTTGTATCAGCAGCATTAGCTGAGACACAAGTGGATGAAAGCAGGGGATCATTTGTTATTAAAGACAGAAATATTCAACTGGTATGTAGTTGTCAAACTGTTGAAGATATAAGAATGATCAATGAATTTGATGATTGTTTTTATGCTAAAGATGAAGACTTTTCATCTGGGGTTGAGCAGAAATTTGAGTTCAAGAACATTGAGTATCCTGCTTTGTTAATAATGGGTAGGATTTTTAGTTTCAAGAATAAGAAAAAAATGGTTCCTTCAAGTGTAATTCAAGAAAATTTGCATCTTTTAGATAAAGAACCTTCGAATTCTGCAAGATATTGGCTTTTGTTTGATCAGAAAAATAGTAATCAGCTGGGGTTTCAGTTGAAACTTGGAAAGCCTAATTTCCGGGATCAACAAAGAGTTTCACCAAGAATGTATAAGGGTTTTACGCGGAGGCTGAGTACAACTTGGAGACGTCGTAGGAGAAGAGGTTTTATTGCTGTTACAACAGCAGAGGAAGATGTGGTTGTTAAGACTGTAGAGCCTTCTAATCGATTTAATAGAGTGTGTCTTACATACTCAAGTGAAAGAGATGAAAGATTTTATGGTTTCGGAGAGCAATTCTCTCATATGGACTTTAAAGGAAAAAGGGTGCCTATTATAGTTCAAGAACAAGGAATTGGGAGAGGTGATCAACCAATCACGTTTGCAGCTAATTTGATTAGCTATAGGTGAATAGGATAACACTAGTCTTTGGAATACTTGTGTGTGTGTGTGTGTGTGTTATCTGATATGAAAGTGCTTACTGTTTACTGCAGGTCTGGTGGCGACTGGAGTACAACTTACGCTCCCTCTCCATTATATATGACATCCAAGATGAGGTCACTTTATCTTGAAGGTTATGATTATTCAGTTTTTGATCTGACAAGGGATGATAGAGTTCAAATACAGGTAATATTATTTGTTGCATGGTAAATATATTAAGGAAGTATGAATTCCAGAAGCTTACAGTTGAAGTTAATGGTGTACTTATTTAGGTCAATGTAAGCATCTAATAAGGCTAGAGTATCTCAAATAATCAAATGGCACTGCTTCAAGTATATAAAGATTCAAAAAGTAATGAGTTATGCATAAACTAGAAAGTTCTTATCCATAAAGAGAGTCAGAGACAATACAATCAAACAACAATGTATTTGGTGCTTTACAATATTTGGATTTACACCCTATTATTTGTCTCGGGAATTATATTTATGGCATGTGGGCAGATATATGGAGGTTTTGCTGAAGGTAGAATATTGAATGGGAACTCGCCTTGTGAGCTCATTGAATGTCTTACCGAATCTATAGGAAGACCACCCAAGCTTCCTGATTGGATCATATCAGGTCCTGTGGTGGGAATGCAAGGGGGCACAGCTATTGTACGCGATGTTTGGGAGGAACTGAATAGATATGAAGTACCTGTGTCAGCCTTTTGGTTGCAGGTAAATGATTATCCTACATAAAAACACATTTACATTTGAAAGTTATGATATTTTGTCACTATAAAGATTACATTCTCAAACCGGACAGCTTCTACGATGTGAATTTATTTGATGTGCATAATATGACTTCAATTTTTTTAGTTATTTAAAATAATCAATATTTAAAGTTGTACTGACTATCCTAGGTGTTTGTTCTCTCTCTTTCTCACCTCCTTGCTTTTATTTTCTGCAATTTATAATATGCAGGATTGGGTGGGGCAAAGAAAGACTGTGATTGGATCTCAACTTTGGTGGAATTGGGAAGTCGATGCTGAAAGGTATAGAGGATGGCAGGAACTAATTAAAGATCTGACTTCAGAGCATATTAAAGTGATGACATACTGCAATCCTTGTTTAGCTCCGGTACATATTTACTACAATTTGGGGCAAATCTCTATCTTTAACCAGGATATTATGCCGTTAATGGTGAAGATGTGAGAAATTTAAACTGAGTGACATATATGAAGCTCTTGTTTGTACTAACAGATGGATGCAAAGGCAAATGTTAAGAGGAATCTTTTTGAGGAAGCGAAGAAGTTAGGCATACTAGTGAGAGACAGCAATGGAGAACCATATATGGTTCCAAACACAGCATTTGATGTGGGGATGTTGGATTTGACACATCCACACACAACAAGTTGGTTCAAGCAGATTTTGCAAGAAATGATTAATGATGGAGTCAGTGGTTGGATGGCTGATTTTGGTGAAGGCCTACCAGTTGATGCCTGCCTTCATTCAGGTTTGACATGCATCCTTTAATGTGTTTCCAGTTTTATCAGAGAAAAAAATAATTATACAGCTCTGCTCATTACTGTTAAGAGTGTCCAAATAGAACCACTAAAAGCATTGCATCTATCTTCCCTAGGGTCAACCTGTTGACGAACTAGACCAACGTTTTATACTTTTTCGAATTTGCTCCGGTAAAGTACTGAAGCCTAACATTAGTCTAAAAAGACTTTAAAAAGGGACTTTTGGAATACCAACAAACATTGACAGATGAGACAAACTTTTAGGCTCTACATTGACAGATGTAGAATTATATTTTGGGATGGATATTGGATATCCACAGCTGAGTAATGACTTTGAAAAGCACAATCAGAAATTCTTCTAATTACTGAGACATGTAACTAGATTCGTGGTCAATGCAAATGTGACAAATCTGGCAATATTATATTTCTATGGTTATAAAAAGTCCAATAAACCCAATAAGTTCAGTCTTCAACTTTTCCTTCAGGTGAAGATCCTATCTCTGCTCATAATAGATACCCGGAACTATGGGCCAAGCTAAACCACGAATTTGTTGAAGAATGGAAAAGTAAACATACAGGAGAGGAGCATGAAGGCTCAGATGAGGCCTTAGTTTTCTTCATGAGAGCTGGTTTTAGGAATAGTCCTAGATGGGCTATGCTGTTTTGGGAAGGGGATCAAATGGTAAGTTGGCAGGCAAATGATGGAATTAAAAGTTCAGTTGTCGGGTTGCTGAGCAGTGGAATTTCTGGCTATGCTTATAATCATAGTGATATTGGAGGTTACTGTGCAGTAAAGTTGCCGTTTTGCTTAAATTATACAAGGAGCGAGGAGTTGCTGTTGCGGTGGATGGAGTTGAATGCCTTTACATCTGTATTCCGAACCCATGAAGTAAGTCAAAAGCCTACCATCTAAGATACATAACGAATGTTATCAGCTCCATCAAGTCATTTGATAGAAAGGCTACTCTCCATGACACAGTAACATGTCCTGATTGAATATGTCAAGTTTGTGCATCATATACTACAGTATTTACTTCCTGACTAAAGTTGGCCCTTACAAAAAATAAGCCAGAACATAATTAAAATTGTGGTAGAAATCTAAGCAATAAGAAACTAGGGAAATCTCGAGTGCTTATATTTTATACTGCAATAATATCTCTCCAGGTCTTTAGATATAGCATGTGGTCATTATCATGTAATAATCTGTCTGATTTATTCTGTTATCAGGGGAACAAGCCATCATGCAACAGCCAGTTTTACTCTAACCACAAAACTTTATCTCATTTTGCACGTCTAGCAAAGATGTACAAAGCTTGGAAGTTTTACAGGGTACAACTGGTTAAGGTGATCCCAAGACTTGGAATGATATACTTCTAAATTGCAAAGTCTGCATTGCCCATTATAAATTTAATCTTTATCCTACATGTTTTATAATTTTCCTTGCTCACGTCTCAGGAAGCGTCTCAGAAAGGACTCCCTGTTTGTCGCCACCTATTTCTACACTATCCAAATGACGAGTACGTGCATAGCTTGACCTATGAACAATTTCTTGTTGGTACCGAGATTCTAGTTGTGCCTGTTCTTGACAAAGGCAAGAAGAAGGTTAAGGCCTATTTTCCAATAGGAGAAAAGTGTCCATGGAAACATGTATGGACAGGAAATCTATACACAGAACAAGGTTCAAAAGCATGGATTGAAGCCCAGATGGGCTATCCTGCTATCTTTGTTAAAGATGGCTCGGTCGTTGGAGACACATTTCTAAAGAACTTGAAAGAATACAATATTCTGTAACACTATTACAAAGAATTGTACAGAAGATTGCCGTTTAGCTACATGTTTTCAAGCATGCATTGTCAATCTAATATAAAGCTGAAACATGGGAAATTCAACAACTGTTCTCTAAATTTGAAAATCATTGAACTTATTTATCAAAATAAATAAATTAATGAACTCTGCCAAGTGAAAGCTAACCTTTTTCGGAAATTCAGGGGACAACGGCCTAGAAGCTTTTCCATGTCTTTTTCTTCTGGTTAGTTTGAGGTTGCCTTCAAGATTGTTGTTTTACAAAGTATTTAACCCAAATTTGAATTTGATTGGAATACTTTTGGGGGATATTCTCTCTAGTGGGGACATTTAATATTTTATTTTATATCAAGATTGTTTCTTTTGGTCAATAAATCTTTTTAACTTCCATCCAATCAATACTACAAAGTTTGTAATACCTACTATAGGCTCCCGGTCCCAGGGATCCCTTATCCAACATACTGTTTTTCAACCGTTGGATCAACCATCCAACAGCCTAATTTAAAAAAAAAAATCTATACCGTACCGCATAAATTTTCCGCGGTACGGAATAATTATCAAAATGCCCCCTGTTTCACATAAAAAATTTACTGTTCATCGTACCGCAGAAACTTTCTGCGGTACGGAGAAATTACCAAAATGCCCTCCTATTTTCATATTAGAGGCAGGAGCATTTTGGTAATTTCTCCGTACCGCGGAAAGTTTATACGATACGATGCTGATTTTTTTTAAATCATAATCGTTGGATAGTTGATCCAACGGTTGAAAAACAGTATGTTGGATAAAGGGTCTATGACATACGTTTGCCATAGACCGGATCCCATATAATCCATCAAATGACATATGTAAACATTTGACATTGATTTTGTCAAAAAAGGAGGTTAGATATTAAAGCTATACATCTATTGGAGTTGAATAAATTTTTTGCTAATACAGACCAACAATGTGGCTTTAACCAACTAAACCACCCTAATATGTGAAGCATCCATCAAAATCTACCTGTTACACCAACTAAACCACCCTAATGATATTAATCATCCATCATATAACAAGTTTGTGATAAGTGAAGAACATCCCGAACAATATAAATAGACCCCGTATGTTGGTAGGTAGTAAAACATGTTGAACCGAAAACCTTTAGTTTAGCATCGCAGAGCTTCTACTGGGGAACTTTCATGGTTGGCTATCCTGTACAAAGAACATCCTCTACATATAACATATGAATGTATACACTTGTCTCCAGCTGCATTCTGCATTTATATATCTAGTTGCTCGAAGTTCATCACACTTGCAGCGTCCTTTATAAGTTGCTTTCGGACATCCACCTGAAAAGGGCACATTCAAGGTTGTCGTCAAAGAAGAGTAAACAATGTAACATTACATTGTACTCCAGCAACCATCTACAATTTGCTTACCCGAGAACCCATGAGTGAGGAGAAGACAACATTGGCTTCAGCTGCATCGTCAACCACAAGTTGTTTTAGCAGTCTTGTCTCTGGATTCAGAGTTGTTTCCCATAGCTGTAAAGGCATCATCTCACCCAAACCTGTAATTTATTGATAATATACAGATGTATATCATGATTACAAAAAGGTTGACAAATAAACAAAAATAAGGTAAGGGGACTTGCAGATAAGAAATATAAATAGAAAAAAGACAAATATGTATATATATATATATATAGAGAGAGAGTTGCACTCCATAACAAACACCTTATATAACAAACAATAAAGTACACCTCATATTTAATCTAATCTAATAGTTCCGTCATGGCACCCAATACAAAAAGTTGTTATTTTTTTACCCTCTATCCATCTAGTAAAAAAAAAAATCATGATGACGTCAGCAGTGACGTCATCATGAACAGTGTTCGTTATTGTTTATTGTTTGTTATATAAGGGTGTTTGTTATGGAGCAATGGCCTATACATACATATATATATATATATAAATTGAACAGGGACAAGTAATAGTTTAGAAACTTATGATTCTCCCAGAGAAAGTAAAGTGGCTTGTGATCTCTCCCCATTGGAATTAAAAGCTACTTTACTTTAAAGTAGATTTAAAAGCTACTTTACATCCATAAATTGTTACAAAATCAAAATCTTGGCATTTACCACCCAACAAAATCTTCTTATTTTTAAATGGACAAGACTAGGCACAACTTGAGTACTATTTGTTTTCCTTCATAAACGGCAGAAAATAGTTTGCATCTAAAACAACATACCTCTTTAAGGTATGATCCTAAAACAATAAAGTAACATTCATTAGGCGTTGTGCACATTAAACATTCACATTACCCAGTACATCCTTCTTCCATTTCTCAATTTGTGAATTTATAATGTCCTGGTATACTTCATCAAAACTTCTTTCAGAAAGCTAGAAACTACTGGTGCATAAATAAAATATTGGATAGGGTCTTAGTGTTATTTTCACCAAATTAAATGACACTTAATTGTTTGAAAATGATATAGATTGATATTCCCGATCTTACCTTTAAACCTCTGAATATTGTATGATGCATTTGAAGGAAATTCACTTTGAAGTTTAACAAGTTCCGCTTCACTGTAGCAATAAAATGCTTGCTTCCCCCTCTCAACCTGGTATATTAGAAAAGAAAAATATAAAACCTTAAATGCAAAGAACCAGGGTTTCTGAACATAGACATAGAGAAAATAATTATTAGATGCAGAATTCACAGGCAAGATATATATATATATATATATATATATATATATATATAGAGAGAGAGAGAGAGAGAGAGAGAGAGAGAGAGAGAGAGAGAGAGAGAGTGTGTGTTTCATGATAGTTCTCGATACTAATATCTTTTCTGTAATTCATATGAGAAAACAAACCAATTACTGAAAGTCTATAGGCAGTACTTGTAGAGCCACAAGTTTGACTTAGCTTATACCTTGACTGATTTAGTACATAAGGCCATTGATTTGACTAACACATAAAAGACCACTACGGAAATAGTAGTAGTAATGCAGTACAATTGTGACATTACATAAGCAGAACACATGCTATGCAATTATTGTATCTATATGCATACCTTGTAAAGGGGTGGAACACCAACATAAATGTAGCCTCCATCAAATAAAGCTCTCTGCAAACAATGCTAAATGTCTGAATACTATCACATATAACTAAATTTTAGGACAATCTATGTAAACATCATAGGAAATGACAATTACACATGACAGACTCCTCTCCGTACCTGGTATCTGTAGAAGAAGGTTAGCAACAATGTCCGAATGTGAGCTCCATCAACATCAGCATCTGTTAAGATTATAATTTTATGATAACGTAGGGCCTCCTTATTGAAATCCTCCCCCTGAAAAAATAAACGAATGAACAAATATGCCAGATAGTCCAAATAAAAAAATAAAGTATGATGAAATAACCTTCACTCCAAGTCCTAGACCAAGGATAAGATTTTGAATCTCCTCATTCTTGTACATCGCTGCCTCATCTCTTCTTTCAACGTTTAAAATCTTACCTCTTAAAGGAAGAACAGCCTGCATCAGAAGGCACAAAATTTTTCTTAAACACAATTTCATCATTAACTTTCCAAATGTTTTATTATATCTTGAAATTGAAAAGAAAACAACATCAAATTCCACTTAAATCAATCAGTCTACGACCACTAAATGCAGGGCAAGCTTCTAGAACATTAACCCACTAAAACAAATATATGCACCCATGACCAATCTTATGCTTAACATGCCAAAGTCAATGAAGCAATGCATGGCAGCTTTTATATACACCACAAGGAACATTCTTGAGTAAGAGCTGCAGGCCTTAATGAGAGAGTTTCTGATTCTTATTCAATTGATCATAAGTTTTGCTTCATGTTTAATTTTCTGTAATCGTCTATGCATATTAAGCATTGTAGAACTTGATTTTGCCAATATATTCCCTCTAACCAAATAAAATCTACAAAATTAACTAATTATGGTAACTAAAACTTAACTCTCACAACACACATACAATATGTGTACCCGAGCTGTTGTGATCAATGCATGACATTCTAGTCTAATATCTTATGCATTGGAACTATTACAAATGAGTGTAAACAATGCATTTGTTATTAAATTAGAACCATAAGTTGCCAACTACATCTCAAATTAAACTTTTACCTGAAAACGCCTATCACGGCCTTGCTTTGTACTTCCACCAGCTGAATCTCCTTCAACTATGAAAATTTCTGCATATGTTTAACAGTATCATGCTTAATGGTGCGGGAAAGGTTGACAAAAACAAGAAATTATGGAATAGAAACGGTAAAAAGATAGGCTAGGATGATTCAACCGCAGAAATGAGATAGTGTTAAGAGTTAAGACTATATAGCACAGCTCTAAAATACAGCCCTAGGAAAGAGAATGGCCAAATTTCATTTGGATCAAGAACACATATTAAGTATATAGAGAAATATTTAAGATTCTACATGTTGCATGAGCATGAGCATTGCCATAGACAACACAGTAAATTAGTATCTGTTCTAGTCCACTTCGAAAAGAAATCAAGAAGCACTTGAAGGCAAATTAGATATGTAAAAAACTACAAATCATATAAAATAATACCAAAACAACCTTAAGTTACCAGAAAAAGATCACATCATGTTCAATATAAACCTGACATGAGTCATAGTAAAGCTTCGCAGTAGCAGCTTAGGAACTCTACAAACCAAGTGCTTTTCTAAACACGTAGATTCTATATATAAGTATTACGTAATATCTAAAGAACAGATGAACAAGCACTAACAAGTTTCGGAAAAGCAAATTAAGCATACCAGAGTCTTCAGGGTTTGTGGAAGAACAATCAGCAAGCTTTCCAGGAAGAGATGAAGATCTCAAAACGCTCTTTTGCCTCACTAATTCCCTTGCTCTCTTAGCAGCTAGAGCTGCCTATAATGGCTCCCGCAAATAATTTAAAAAATAAATAAATAAAATCACACCATACTGTCTTAGATTAATTTGATTGACAAAGTACACAATTAAGTAGCCATATCAAATATGTAGGAATCATAAGGTCGTAATTGTAATAGTGTTTACCTTAAGAGCATTAAGAGACTTCGAAAGGATCGAATCCAGTACATCTGGATGCAACTCCAAGTATTCAGTAAGATATTCCTGAATAAATTGGTCTACCAACTTCCGCACTTCTGGATTTCCCAACCTTGTCTTTGGAAATAGAAAACTTATGGGTGAATAATTTCCGGTATGAATGGTAAGTGACAATGCCAATTCAATGTAAACAAAGTTATGTACAACCAATCTCCATGAATAAAGATATACACATATATATACATGCCAGTTCCATGATAGACAGAAGTTATGGGCACCTCGTCTCCAAGATCAAATAAAAAGTGCTTACCTTTGTTTGTCCTTCAAATTCTGGATTTGGGACTTTGACTGAGATCACACATGTTAACCCTTCCCTTACATGCTCACCACTTAAACTAATATCTTTCTCCTGTAAAGATACATAAGTTAGTTAACATCAATTTAAAAAACTAAAGGACAACCACAATCATAAAGCTTGGTACAACCAATTCTATACACAATTAAAAGACATACAACTGAAGTTCACAACAGCCTGTAAAAAGATGATGAAAATTTATTGTACCTTGATTATCTTTGACTTTTTTCCCAGATTGTTTAAAGTTCTTGTTAGTGAAGCTTTCACACCATCAATGTGTGTACCACCATCAACCGTCCTTATGCTGTTGGCATATCCCAGCAATGTGTCTGAATATGCATCTGAACACCTGCATTAATTAGAAAATGAAATTTTAATTTTTTTTTATTTTTTTTTTTTTTGCCTGAGAAATTTTAAAGAAATTTTTTTTTTAAAGAAATTTTAAATTTTATTGTAACAACCTATCAAATTCATTAATTATTATAAATTTTTGGGAGAGGAAGGGGGGGGGGTGTATTGAAAATTTGAAACAAAAAACAAGTTCCATTTTAGCCTTCGGGCATGCAGGTACAATATAAACTCCGAAAGGAAGTCAAGAACATGTTACTTTTCAGGTTCAGATAGGGGTCCTGTCGCTTTTAAACAAGAATAACAGTTAGAAAGAAAGAGTACCACTGCAGAGCTACATCAATCGAGATTCCATCTGCTGCTTTTCTAAAACCCAATATGTCATGAAGTGGATTCTGGATCATAAGATTAGCATTCACTATTTAGTAAAAAATCAACCAGTTAAATAATCAAAAATATCATCCAAATAAAAGATATGTTGTATACTAAATAATTGCCTGATGTAGGAAAACTAAGATCAGCACGGCACAAAAGATGGATGAATAGAAGATGAGGAATGTAAGTTGGAGGAGCATAAAATAGTATACTGGACACATTTGTTTCATTGTTTTAGTTAGCCATCGACTTTCCTTTCTTCATTTAGTAAGTTCCAATGATAGATGTGGATTATTGGCAAACTAAAAAGGGAATTCTAACATGTCCAAAAACGGGGGTGAATGTAGATTACACTTGGGCCACATCACGACGATCAGAACGAAAAAGGGAAAAAGCAGCCTATCATTACATTAAAATCTTTGAACTCTTTCCTAAAGAGTGGACTCTGGGGAAGGAAAAAATTAAGCGTTATCATCCTAATATTCTCCAAAGTCCCTATGATGAAAAAAGAATCAGAACACAAAAAACTAAATAAGGACATTCTGAAAGGATATAGAAAAAGTTGGACATACCTTATCAGTGTTTAGCCACCTCACATACTCAACTAACCCTCCTGCATAGCAGTGTTTCTGATATTGGTTCTTCTCAGCGTCAACATCCTCTTTCTGGAGAGTAATCGTCAACTGCAAGAAAATAACAAAGGACGAAATGATATTGCAAAGGCTTCCTCACATTCACGTTCAAAAGTAAAAGTTTTTAAGACGTAAACTAGACATGCAAACGGATAGCTTGGATCTATGTTGGCTGTTGCAAGGACTCGGGTGCAGAGTGTCAGACACGACAATTATCCCGGTATCAGGCTAGATAATTAAAGTAATGCACGCTGAATAAAAATATTAGTGGACGAATTATGATGAAAACTGAACTACCACTGGCTGGTATCTGGAGCCGGAGATGGAAAAGAGAGTAAAACGTAGAAGATTGAATCCTAGAAGTAAACCTAATTACATATTGGACCTTCATGTTACAGTCAGAATACACATCTAGGCTTAAATATTACTTTTCCTGTATATGTTATATCTTAAAAAATATGAATAGTTACAACATCAATTAAGTTACATTTTTAAACCCAGGAAAAGTCATGTGATTGTCCTGGTGTTCAAAATCCCCAAATGGAAACATAAAGTTGAGATGTGTACAGTAAAATATGTTATGGTTTGAGGTACAGTTCAACTAAAACATGGAGATCTAAAATGTAATTTAGCTTTTATTCAAATATAACAATTATCAGGAAATACTATGCTTGTTCAAATATATATTCTTGGCATAATTAGAAGTGTAGTGAGCAATGGCATAGTATATTCAATCCATCAAAACATTAAATCATAAATGGCCATATGGGCCTGCAGGAACTTTGAGCTAATTCATATAATATCACAATGTACTGTCAATTTTTAGAACAAATTAAAAAGGAAAAGTGTATGGCTACTTATTGGACAAAGACAACTACAAGATAGTGACAATTACCTCAGGGTTAAGAAAAGCCAGTTCCCTGATTCTTCCCGCTATAGTATTGTAGTCAAATTGGATTTCAGTGAATACTGAAAAGAATAAAAACGTAAAAGAGGATCTTTACTTGATGTAAATTTAAACTCACATTATATAATGTGATCATAAACAATATAAGTTTACAATAGCAGGTATAGTATACAAGAGTTAACCTTCTTTATCTGGCCAAAAGTGTATGGTAGTCCCTTTCAGATCTTTTTCATTGGCTGGAAGCTCATGGGATAATAGATTTGTGATAGGCTTCCCACGAGAATAGGTCTGCTTATATTGCCATCCATCACGTGTTACAGTAACTTCTAGTGTCTGGAAACAAACACAATGCAGAATTAGATCATTACAACCATGCTCTGGAAAGTTAGAAGGTACTCGAAGAGTAATAATATTAGCCTTACTAAGCAAATTGCATCAGATTATCTATGATAGATCAATATAAAATCAAAAAAGAAACTTCTTTGCACTGTAGTACTTGTGAGGTACCATGGCTTTATCGCACTCAAAAATCCATTCACGTCATTTTTCATGTGATGCTTTGTGCAGTTTTTTTGAAAAATATTCAGATTTTCAAAAACACATGCAATATTTTTCAACCAAAAGATACTCATAATTTTCAACAGAGTTCGTGAACCTATCCAAGAATTATTACCCACCCAGACTCCCAAGTGGGATACACCGTGCATGTTCTTTCAAAAGAAATCTAACTGAACTAAAAAAAAAAGAGAGACATCCAACTTCAAAGTCTTTGTCCATTAACTTAAAAATATATCCAGAACATCAGCAAGGAATCACAAGATTATATTGCCAGCTACAACAAAAAAATAAAAACTAATTTCAAGATAGAGCAGGGTGTCGAGTAAAAAAAAACTTTGCTACTACCCATTCAAGAGAGGAGAAAATGCTTATAAGCCTCTTAAACAAAAACAGGTTAACCAATACCAATAGTAACAAAAAGAAATGAATGAGGTCATGCTAATAACCTAAAGTATATCTTAAATCTTGGTGTCATTTAAATAAATATGTGCTCAACTCCATGACAAAAATAGCAGTGCACCAGGAACTAAAAACTCCTGAAACTGTGTCACGTTCCTCGGAAAACTAAGAAACAACCTGGAATATATATGCAGGTTCACTCGTAAACGGTAACATTGATAGATATTAAAGGCCCACCTCAGACAAGGCATTGACAACAGATAATCCAACGCCGTGTAATCCACCTGAAACACTGTAGCCACTACTTGAACCACCAAATTTCCCCCCAGCATGCAAGACCTGCACCAATTGGCATTCATATGTCATGTCAGCTGCATCATTTTCAAATGAATTTTAAAAAAAATCATCCATAGTAAGTAACTAAATATTGCTTTTAAGGAAGAACCAATTGGCAGAGATAAAAAGAGAACTTTATTTTCCAACTACATCCATGATTCATGAACATGGCAACACCCTGTTGATGTGCTATTAGTGGTCTGATAACTTCCCATATATAACAGGAGGCCTAATTGTCTGCAGTTTGCGAAAATGGTGCCAAACAAACAGCCCAAATATTGGTAAGTCCTCTCCCCAAGTATATCCCCTCACTAAAGTGATTTACGAATCTAAAGAGAAATAATTCTAGCAATGTGACATTCAATAGACTAAAAATGACCCGATACTTAATGAACAGTAAGATACAATAAGACTTTAACTCAGCTGCAAATTTGTAACCTATAAGAGCATCTCCAATAGAAGTTGCCAAAATAGTTTTCAACCTCTACCACATCATCACATATATTATTATTTTATCTCCTCTCTCATCCATTTCATTATTGGCAACATTTGTTAAAAATATACTCCAATAGTTGGCAACTTTCAAAGTTGACAATGTGATCCCACACATAAATTTTAGAGAGATGATAATAATATGGGAGATATAAAAGTGGGTAGAATTAAATACACTTTTGAAAATTTATGTGTTTTAACCATACGAGGAAGTTGCCAACTTTTGGCAACTATACAACTCCAATAGGTGGGCAACCAAGGGTGCCATGCCACATAGAATTTGGGAACCTCTTGGCAACCCCTATAGGAGATGCTCTAAGAACACATGGCCAAAAAATCAGCTATGTCTTCAAGAATGAAATAATTTGAGGCCAAGAACTAAAGTAATTTGTTCGGTACGAGCGAATAAACACACTATGAGAGGGCTACAAGTTTGTGTTGCTGGATGTAATGGACATATGTGCATGCGGGACCCGCTGGCAACAGATCTAATCAATTCTAAATATTCATTATAAAGATGGAATTATTAGGACACGGTATTGGCACTTTTATGCATTTCGAAATGTAGCACGGACAAAACTGAAAAAATTTGAGGCCAAGAAGATTGAAGTCAACTTGTCTCCATTGTATCCTGCTTCCCCCAAAAATGCTATTCAATTATTGTGTATCGACTAGCATCAATATTCTTGCATGAATGACCATTCATTACCCAGAACTGTAGCAAAGAAACGACCAGTGCACCTTACCAGGTCCTTTCCAATCCTTAAGGAACTTTCCAACCCTAGAACAATCACCATCTAAAACCACTGATTAGAGAAAGGTATACCTCTCGCCGGTATCTCTAATATATAAATCGCTACAATGTACTAAATTTTATGATAGATGGCGGAATACTTTACACATGATAATCCCTACAAAAAGAGGTTCTGAACATGTGAACTATTGCTGCTTGTATGCTAGTGCTTATGATGGGCAATCACTAGTATCTTTTACTTGCCAATAAAAACCAATGACAAACAATGAAACAAGAATCAATTTAAAAGTAAGGGTGGACAACAATACCGTCAGGACTGTCTCTAAGGAAGATTTCTTTGTGACAGGATGAATGTCGATCGGAATCTGAAAAGAAGCAAATACGGTAGTTAGTAACATTCTAAAAGGGAAAAATGTGAGACTACAGTAAATATATGTTCAATCTAACTTCAACCAACAGATGACAACCAATTTGTTAAAAATATCTCAACAAGCTACATAATACATAGCAGTGACAAGCCCAAAGGGATATGTGGTGCACTATATATATACATATAGATAGTGACACGAACCTCAAAGGGTACGTGCACAAGCTATGCTTGGACATTCATGAGACATGGCTAGAGTTGAGTTGCAGTAAAAAACATTAATACAAGTCACACCAACAGAAATATATAACCTCGATTAACAGAGGTTTAGAAATGTAATTTTATGCAGAAAATCTTTAGAGCAAAAAAATGTAAAACATCAATTTCCACAAAAGAAGAAGCTAACACATACCCCGCGTCCATTATCTGTGATCATCACAGAATTGTCTGCACCAAGAATGACGTTTACCTCTGAGGCGAATCCCGCCTGTGCTTCGTCAACAGCATTATCCAAAATTTCATAAACCTAAAAGATTCACAATCAATTAGTCTTGAAGCTTATATATGCTGAACCAACTCAATCCAATATGATAAGATTGAAAGTCAGATATCAACTAGCTACATCGTGTATCTATATTGGCTTGGGTTCAGGTGAGGACCAGTGTGGGGAACCAATGTGTTCTGTAAAATTTGTTACTAAATTTTTAATCAGAGTAGTAATCTTTTTTTTAGTAGAAGTGTTTTTCCTATTGGTTATATTCATTTTCGTCGGACAAGGCCGTCATTTTTACATAACAAGAACTGTTCCTTCAGTTCCCCCAGCTAAAGAGGTTCCTCAGATCCTGACTCATATACAATATAAACAAAACCAGTTAATGTTTATTTTTAATAATATGCCTCGTTTAACATTCGACTTACATTTGATAATATTTTCTTACAGGAATACATTTAGCTTGTAGTTAAAAGCAGCTAAAGATGATATGGGACCGTAAGCTCCCCTCTTACAAGTATGATTTTTCTTATTTAAGTAAAATTGTGGGATTAAACCTCATTCATTCCATTAAACTGAATTTCCAACTCCATTGTTGATTCTTCACCTGGAACAAAGCACAATGGTGATCTACTTAATGCATCTGAGTTTTATTTTATCTACTGCTTTAGTTCACTAAAAGAACGAGTTAAGATGTAGATACTGACTATACAGTGAGTGAGTTCAAGTAAGAGCAAACAAGAAGATTCATCAGAAATATAGTGGCTGTTACGTAAGACATAAGAAATGAGGAGCTTGTTATAGTAGCAGGGCTTGGTGGAGATCAGGTATAATATAGAAACACACTAGCAAACAAGTGACAATAAGAATTTGTTATTTTAATCTTGTCATACTGAAATAAAATACAAGATAGGTTATATAGTTCACGATCATACTAATAGCTAGAAACTACTACTGAGAGAAACAGAGCTTATCCTAAACCATAAGTAGATCACCATGGCACCTGTGGGCTGTGAGCTGTGGGCTGTGGGCTGTGAGTAATCACGCTATCTTGTAGCAGTCTACCTTTATATAAATAAGACAAATGCCTTGTAAATAGGCATGTCAAGGGCATTTCAAATTGTCCACACTCAGCAAATTTTTGTGGAAACCAACATACAATCCTTTCTCACCATTCTCAAACTTGCATCAAACAAGAATTGACACATGGCAAGAACACTATAACCACAGGATATTGCCTTTCAATATACAACTACTTCAAGGATATCGTCATCCTCACATCCTACACTACGTTTCAACAAATATGACTTCTCCCATTCTAATACAATTAAACAAGGAAATCAAGCAACACAAGACTTAAAAAGAAGAATCCATGATGCAGACGACAGATAATGATAATTTTGTTAGAATCGTTTGACACATACAAAGAATAGTTTGACAAATACAAAAAATTGATACCAGATGGTGCAAACCACGAGGCCCAGTGCTCCCAATGTACATTCCTGGCCTTTTTCTTACCGGGTCTAAACCTTCTAATACCTAAGGAGAAAAAAATTATTAGATCAAATCTTCTGCAAAACATCTATCGAAGAGATGAAATATTTATATCAACATGCACCTCTACATTCACCATATTCAAAAGCAACATAGGGTTAACATAAGATGTTCTAATAATTATGACTCTTGACATGTTTAATACGTAAACTAACAATATGTTGCATATACAGTAGTTATGTCATGAATCCCATACATGTCTCAAATCTACAAAACACTATTATATTGTTTTGTTTAAAGTGATCCTTATCCAATTACTAAATGAAGATGCATCAAGTCATATGCATATTTGACAAATTTGGATTTGGGACCCCTAGCATTACTCCAAATGAAAGATGGAGGAAGATGATGTTCATGACTGAGTGATATTTGTTCCCCTTAATAAATTAAAATAACCATAAATAAGAATAATAATTGTTTTCAATTTCTTACACTTTGCAAGGGTTACAGTAACAATTTCTTACATCAAACTAACTTTATTGCAACTTGCTAAGCACAATATTATCTTCACTAGAATGATTTTCCATTAAATTAACCTTTTAGCAATATTTAGTCAAAGAACAAACTCGGCGCATATTAGTAATCTGATTAACTTGGCAAAAGTGTTCATGTTGTCCCTCTGTGACTAGTCAGATTCATTCAACTTTGCCGCTGTTTTAACTGGTTGTAATTATAGTCACAGCTCATAAGTTTGTTGCCGTCTATGCACCAGTCTCAAATCAAGTTTACGTAAGCTAAACTATCTACCCAATATCATATTAGTAAATGAACAGTCTGTTTGTGCCATATCCTAACACTAAATCTCAATACAACTAGAGTCCACAATCTGAAACACAAAATCTCTCTCACTTTCCCACTAAACATTTGACACTACATTCACCTGAATCTGCTCAGAACCATAAGCTTTTGAGCTGGCACTCTCCTTAACTGCATCCATTGCAAGTATAGAGGACGTAATAGTCCTCCGAGTCTCTGCATTTCGGGTAAAAACACTTCCAGGCACTAATATTGGTGGAAAAGTCGCCCTGGAATAAAATTAGAAATCAACAACAAAACTACAACTCCAATCAACCACACATAAACAATACTAAAAAAGTACCGGCAGAATAACTCTGTGTTATGTAAAATTTCAGGTCCTATTACAGTATTACCTAACACCTTACCTATATATTGTTTTCAGAGTTAAGAAGATTAAAATATATACATAGATAGGACGAGAGAGGGAGGGAGAGGGGGAGAGAGAGAGAGAGAGGGAGAGAGAGAGAGAGAGACGGAGAGAGAGAGAGAGACCTATTGTTTTACACTTTTATCAATTATTCTCACTATTCACCATTTTCAGAAGAGAAGGAGACTATACAAGTGTGTGCTAGTTGATTAAAATACTATACGGATATAATTAGCCGCACAAAACCTGATGAATGAGAGATGGCAAAAGAAAGTAAATGCTGGAATAAAATACACAAACACGAACTAAAAAATACCTGGAAGCGAGGAGAAGAGGGGAAGGAGAAGAGGAGGAAGAGAGAGTGAAGAAACGAGAGCAAGAGACGGAGGAGGCCATTAAACGAGATCTAAGAAGAATACAACTATACACAGAGCTAGGCTTTAGAAGTAGCGCCATTAATTCATATGGAGGACAAGTACCACCGGCAAGTTGTATTTGAGTTTAACAGGATAAGAATATACAAAACATGTATGTATCAACCTAAAACCCTCTCTCCTTCAACTTTTGTTTTCTTATTTTTAACTTTCCCTCCGGGCTATTAAACCCTACCCTCAGGGAATTTTGGGGATGGGCTTTTAGCTGGGTTTACATGAGTAGAGGTTACCAAAGGCCGGCCTTAACATTTCAAACTTCACTGGCCAGTAGAGCCGTCAATTTCGTACACGATACGAAAATATGACATGAAAACGACACGAAAATTACGGATTTGGGTTGACCTTTGCGGTACACGAACATGAAAATACATGAACACAAAAGTACATGGATGAATTTAGTGTCGGTTTTGGGTTTACCCTTGGGTACACGACACGAAAATACACGAAATAAATAAATATTTTAAATTATATAAATATATATTATAAATAAATATTCGATATTTAACCTTTTTACAAAATAAATAGAAAATACACGAAAAGTACACGAAAGTACACGTTTTTCGTTTCATTTTCGTGTAAAAGGAAATATTTCATGTATTTTTCGTTTCGTTTCGTGTTTACACGAAATATTTCGTTTCATGTTCGTTTTAGAATTTGAGTACACGAATTTATTTCGTTTCGTTTTGTTTTGGTCTCTTGGTACACGAAACACGAAAGTACACGACACGAAATGAATTGCCAGCTCTACCGGTGAGTAGAAAAAATCGAAATCGAAAAAATCGATAAATTATATTCAAAATAATTAATAGAAGGAAAAATTTAAAACAATTAAATTGGAAAAACAAAATTAATGATTTGGTTTCGGTTTAGATTTGGATTTTTAATCAAAATCGAACTAAAATTAATCGAATCGCTATATTCTTTTTATATATAATATATAATATATATTATTATGATAATTCCGATTAAATTATTATTATAATATATATTATATACATTTGGATTTTGATGATATCTCCTATATTTCCAAATTTTAAACACTATTTATAATTTGTAAAATTAAAAAAAGTATAAAATGAGGTACCAAGTACTCACGGAGAGATGTGCCAATTAAGGGTATCAATTCTTCTGTCATACATGAAGAATACAGCTCACCTATGTGACAATTTGCACAATTGCAATTTATAGTTAATATGTTGGTAATATTATGTACAATATATTAATGTATGTTACATGTGGACACGTAGATATGCTGTATTTTAAAACAAACTACATGTCTACACATGTTTATTATAATCGAAATTGTTGTCACATCTATGTATAAGTGTTAAGAACAGTAAAAATGAATGTTACCCCAAAATATAGAATGTCGATGTGATAATAATAATTCTCGGCATTTTTAACTATTGATTCAATAAGATTTTTAAAATGATATTGCACATGCTTGCTTCATGGATCCTGTTTTAATGTTTACATAAGCTACTAGACCACCTATGTTAGAATCCTCTGTGCCAAATCCTGACTTAATCCGAAAAAGAGGAATTTTTATTAATAGCCTGAATAGTTTATTTTTCGGATTTGCATTTGTACATGAGAAAAATGGCCCTGAGGTTGACCTCAGGATACTTACATGAGGTTAGCTTGTTTTTTAGTATAAGTGGTGAATGGCATTTTTGTAATAATAAAAACTACCCTCCTGTATTTACAAAAATAACCCTGACTTATAGTGTTTTTTGTTTTAACCTCAGGCTAGAACCCTGAGGTTGTCCGCAGACCCAGGATACTCTTTGTACATTTATAATTAAACTCACATTTAAGGGTGAAGGTCCTAAATAATCAAAAATAAATAGTGTTGGTCCAAAATTGATTACTACAAAATTGGCCCTTTTTACCGACGGGTTACAGAGTTTCGTCCTCCGTATTGCAGTAATACAGAGTTTCGTATTACACATCAGCACTAATACGGTGCACAATACTCCGTATTCATTCTATTTCTGAACTCTGTGCCGTATTTGACAAAGATGCGCATTCCTGGCTCACGTATCGTACAATACACATCATCAAGATGTGTATCCACGTCACGTGACGTCATTCTCACAGCTTCAGCTCTGGGCGAACATAGCGATTCGGGGAAATTTTCAGTCGAGCCTTCGTTCTACCACCATCTGTCAATGTCCGGCCACGTATTATAAACCATTGGAATCATCGTTTCGAGCTTTACAATCCTATGGAATTTGTTTTACGTTACTAATCGATTACGTATATAGTGCTCTATTTTGTATAGTATTGTAGTATATGTTGTTTTACTGATCTTTGTGTTTTGTATAGTATTGTGTTTTTTTGTTACCATATGATATTGCATGTATTACAATAACACCACGTAGAAGTGGTAGACTTAAGTCTACCAAGAAATACGATCAGTGAGCCAATAGATCTAGCAGAATCAAGTGATCTAGAAAATTCTAAAGAAGAATTGATGGCTGATGAACGAATATCACAAGGCAAAAATTGATGGTTCAGTGACTACATATTTGCATTTGTACTTGTAAACTTACTGTATATGAAATATCTAGTTGTTGTAAATGTTGTTGATGAATTTTATATGAAATAAGTACAAAGAATCAACACTATAATGCGGCAAGGATGAATATTGTTGATCATTTGCAGGAAAGTGGAGTAAGGACCTTTAATGAAATACGTAAAAGGTTCAAAACAAAGTCAATGAGACCTGATCTGAGTCCTGATAATAGGGTAATCACCATATAAACCTATCTACTTGTCTGATGATAGTGTTATGTCGATTCATGATCTTTTTCTTATTTTCTCCTTAATAAACTATCAATCATTTTGCATGTATATATTTGATGTAATCATCCACAATTTCAATTTAACAATTCCATAAATAGCCGCATTTTTCAAATAAACTATATGTTATTCTGGCATGACTATTTTTTAGTGATTTTCTTGTAGATTTTAAATTGGTACAAGGAAAACAAATAGAGAATTACGATTCTCTTTTTTAGTGATAAGTTTTTTCTTATAGTGGATTTGAGTTTTCAAACTTGTACAGTACATTTTGTTTAACAAAAAGTACAAAGTCGTGTACATTAAAACCATTGCCAAGCAATTATTAGTAGGTTTTATGTATTCCAGCAGAGCTCATTGTTTTAGGAAGATTGCTCCCTATAAATTCCGTTACACTAGTGGATGGAAAGTTACTCAACCCTGAGCAGCCTGTCATTGTCAACCTTATCTTTAATTAATGATTTATTTATTGTCAATGTCATTTTTTAATTTTAATGTTTTTAAAGTTACAGATATATAACTCTACTGATTAATGTTTTACCTTTCATTGATTTTTTGGTATATAATATTGATTCTATACTGATTTTATAAGTTAGTGGCGTTTAAGTTGTTCTCTGTTTTATATTTTAGTTTTGTTTTAGTGATTTTTGTATTGATATTTGTTATGTTTTGCGATACGTTATCCACAAATACCTTTCCGTTACACTAGTGGATGGAAACTTACTCAACCCTGAGCAGCCTGTCATTGTCAACCTTATCTTTAATTAATGATTTATTGATTGTCACTGTCATTTTTTATTTTTAATGTTTTTAAAATTACAGATATATAACTCTACTGATTAATGCTTTACCTTTCACTGATTTTATTGGTATATAATACTGATTTTATATGTGATTCTATAATGATTTTATAAGTTAGTGTAGTTTATTTAAGCTTTGGTTTGTAGTTGATCAAAAACTGATTTCATTTTTTTATAGTAGTGTTAATAATGTCTACTATTGTTTGTCACTGGTGGCTGAATTGGCATACTCCTTAACGTCTTATTGTGATCTTGTTTGATATTCGACATTAAGCATTTAAGTTGTTCTCTGTTTTATATTTTAGTGTGTTTTAGTGATTTTTTTATTGATATTTGTTATGTTTTGCGATGCGTTATCCACAAATACCTTACTGTATTTTACTAATTTCTTTGGGGTTTTTTTATTCTTGTGTGTTATTTTAATGTATAGGAAAAAGATGGAGATTGCCTTCTTAAGGAAACTACTGAAAAACAGCCTAATGAGAATTTACAAACTGAAGGTCAGGCTACTAAGAACCCTCCAGCTGAAGAAGAGGTAGTTGTAGAGAAAATGAAGAAAACAAAGTTTTATCGAAAGATATGTATTTAAAATTAGTAGCCATCAGAAATCACACATTCTTATCTTCTTTTTTATATTAACTTTTTGATATTTGTTGTACTTATAGAGATTCACAAAAAATGACCAAGAACCCAAAAAAAGAAAGCATATCTACAAAAGAAACAGAAATCTGGATGACGAGGTAAAAAAATTTGGCAATATTTTTCAAAGCTTAAATATTTTGTTTCCTTAAATATTAAAGTATTGTTACAAATTAAAAAATTCTTATTTTTATTATTATTGTTTTTTTATAGGAAAGAAAGAATGAAAAGGAAGCCATAATTAGAAATTCTCCAAGACTTTTTAGCGAAATGGTATATTTCCTTACCGATGAGCAAAAAATTTGGGTGAAAAAATCTGGGTTTGAGACCTTACTTAAGTTTGATTTGGAGATGCTACCATCTAAACTATCATCAAGTGTTGTCCAAATATTTGACCATAAGAGTGTGTCCTTAAAACTTGTGAATGTAAACATATACATCATTGAAGAAGATGTCTTTGATGTGCTTGGACTACCATATGGAGGGAAACCAATAATACAAAAAGATAGTGAGACAACTTCAAGAAGGATGAAAGAATGGTTAGCTCAGTTTCCGAGTGATCAAGTAACGACAACTAGAGTTCTTGAGAGAATTAGAGCAAAAACTAGAGCAACAGAACTGTTTAAGATCAATTTGTTGACTATTCTCTCAAATGTTCTCATAGGAACACCTACACATTCGTATGTTGACAAAAACTTTGTGACATTTGAAGATCTTGATAGTTGTGTGACACACAACTGGGCTAAATTTCTGATTGAATATCTAGTGACTGCAAAAGAAAGTTGGAATTGAACAGCATCAGAGTTCTTCGGGGGCTCACAAATTTTTCTGACCATAAGATAATCATTAAACTTTAAAAATGTAAAATGTTACAACTCTTATATACATGATTATTAAGTATATTTACTAATAATCAAAAATTTTCAACTCTGTTTTGTAGTTTCTTTATGTTGATCGGGTGAGGCACAGAGGCAAGACATTAGTTGATAGGAAATATCCCTCTTTTACTGGATGGATAGAAGAGAAACTTAAAGAAAGGCAAGCAATTGAGGTTCTAATTGGAGAATTTGGACAGGGTAAAATCCTAGTTTCACTAAGGGAATATTTCTCACAGTCTTCTCAATCACAAAAAAGTCCAGATCAAGCACAAAAAAGTCTAGCTCAAGCACGAAAAAGTCCAGCTCAAGATAAGGTAAAAGTAAAACTGATAAAATAACGTACAATTTTTTCATTAATTTATATTAGTTTTATCATTTCTTCGTAGTATATAAATCAATAAATTAAGGAAGAAATTAGTACCAGGCTTCATGACGATTAATCAATAAATTAATAGAGAATTTAGTACCTGACTTTATTAAGCAATAATTAATTAAGTCCTTATGTAGGATGTTATTATTGTGTCAACAGAATGTTCATCATGATTATTTTAATGGGAACAATGAATAATTATTTTAATTTTATATCAACAGAATCATCATGATGACCACTTTAATAGCGACAAGCATAATGATAATGAAGAGGCTGAATGGCCGCAAGATAAGGTAAAAATAATGTAGGATCTCAAAATAAGTACGAAACAGAATGCTAGGCCGAATACACACTAATAATCAATAAAGTATGAGCAAATAACAATTTAAAACTGTTTTTGTATTAACTCTTCTCTCAGTGATGTAAATATCACAGAGAGCTGCTTAGGTTATAATGAATGATATTCGTACACGATGATTACCCTTCTAGGGTTAACCTAACTGTATTTATAAGATATACAGCTTCGTACAATCGTTAATTGATTCTCCTATAATTAAGCTATACAATTGATATCAATTACGATTGCCACACGTCTTCTAAGTTAACTCAATCTCTTTGACAGCTATCCAATCTTCAAAGATATTGCTTCCATGTTTATCTTGAATTAATCTTTAATCTCTGTTGACCTGCAGACGCTCCCGCTAGACAGAGTTTAACAAACTCTGTTGCGCTTCCAGTCAGCAGTGTTTGCGCTCCCATCTGTCAGCGTTTGCGCTTCCATCTGTCAGCGTATACTCAAACTCTGCTGCGACTGCTTTCATTAACAAGTTAAACTCTGTTTCCATGTAACACTTAAACACTGATATTAAATCACATCAATTATATCTAACAATCTCCCCCAACTTGTTCATTAGTAAAAATGTACAAGTTCACAGTAATTGATGATGTCAAAACAATCTAATATAATCACAGTGTTTAACATTTAAGCAGAGTTTAATCTTGACTTAACAAAATTTACAGAAAATCAGAATTACTTACAAACTCTTACTACCTAACCTCCTCAAGATCTGGTGTTGTTCTCAGGTAGTCAATGAGTAATCTTCTTTCTGCATACTCCAGCTCTTTCTGTATAACTTGCTTGATTTCTCTCAACTGAGGATCATTATCTCCAGTCTGATAGATTGCAGCTCTTAGAGAGTAGATTTTGTTCTTCCTCATATCATTTCCCAACTTGATGAAATATGCCTTTTTAGATTCTAAATTGAAATCCAGAACTGTTACACCAAGATCAGTCTTCAATCTAGCACTGTTCTTCTGCATTTCAATCAGTTTTCCTTGATAATTTCTGTACTTAGGCACATACTCTTCAGCAGTCTTCGATCCAGTAAAAACTTTAGCTTTATGCATATATTCTCTTATGGAATTAGCAATGAGTGCTGTTCGTCGATTTCTGACCCCGAATATATATAAAACATACTGAAGTTCTTCAAACAGTTTGAGCTTGATAGCATCTTCATTCACCCTATATACTGTTCCATCTTCCATGAAGTACAACAAGAAGTGAATATCTAAACTCTTCTGATGAACCAGTTGAACTGACTCCAGTTTGTCCAAATTCTCTTGAATCATACCAGAACCATGAGAGATGAGTGATGAGGGATCTCTTGGACTGTTACTGGTTCTAAAATCTCTTGTTGAATCCAAACCAGAAGTATTTTTGCCAGGAGGTTTTCCTGAACAAGCTGTGCTATGTTGGAAACTACCAATCTCTTCTGTTTGTGCTGGAACTGGAATCTTAGGCTTAGAGAATCCAGGTAAGAGTTTGCTTTGTACTGGTAGAGATTCATTCACAATGTGTGTATCAAGAGAGGTTGTGTCTATCTTTTTGTCTTTGTCTTCTTCACCCATTATCCCTTTCAGCTTTAACTTTGCATTAAGAGAAGATTTTCTTATCAATTTTCCTTCTTCTTCTTCTTGAATGCCAACTACATTTTCTCTGATCACAATTCCTTTCTCTACAGGCCTTGAAGCTTTAGCAATCTTCTTTCCTTTTCCAGACTTCAATGCCTTCACATGTTCTTCTTGTAAAAGCATCTCTTCAGCATGAACATCTTCAAGTGTAGCACCCTCTGGATTTTCTTCAAGAAAAATCTTAGCAGCCAGCTCTTCATCTGTTTGTGGATTGTCAGAGAATAACAAATTCTTTTGTCTTGAAGTACTCTGAATATTTGTATTTGCTGCTGAGCTTGACCTTGTTGATCTTGTAGACCTTCCAAATTATGGATTTGCAGCATCAGACTTTCTTAACCTCTTCTCTGGATTTGTACCTTCATCATCCAGATGATCCCTCTTTGACAGAGTTTGAGATTGTTTAGTTCTAGCAATTCTCTCCCCTTTTTGACATCATCACCATCTGGAATCAGAATAGATGTTATTAACTCGAGAGAGTTGGCGATAGAGTCAACCTTTTCAGTTAGTAGAGTCTGATTTTGTTCAACTTTACTCAATCTCTCAGTGAGAGTCTCCTGTGCCTTAGAAAATTGTTGAAATAGCTTTGACTTTTCTCTGTTTGATTTCTCCTCATGAGTAGCAACTTCAGTTCTGAGATCAAGAAGTGCTTTCTGATTCTCATCAAATCTGTGATTTAAAGCCTTAACCTGAATCACTGTTCCTTGTAAACAAGTTAGGATATCAAGATTCGAAATCTTCTGAGAGTTTTCCTTAAGAAATGTGGCTGCACGTCCAATAGGAAAAATGCAATCAGCCTTATACCATTCTGCACTTTGTTTTTCTAAGTACTCATCTTCAACATCCCAGACAGAAGGTCCAGCAAAGCCTGTCTTCATCCCTGATTTCAGTCCATCAGTCTGAACTTCAACATTAGATGTAAAGTCAGTTTCTGCTCTACCCTCAGCAGAAAGAATATTGTCAGAGTTATCTTCAGCTGCATCTGCAACTGAGGCAGCTTCATCATTATGATCTGTAGCAGGTTCTGTTTGAGCAACCTGTTCTTCTTCATTAACAGCAGTTTGTTCTTGATGAGCAACCTGTTCTTGAGTAGTCTTTACCAGGACAAACTCAGAAGGTACATCTTTTGAAGGCTGATTAATTTCCCCACCATGTTCTGAGCCTTGATGTGCATCAAAAAATAACTCAGTGTGAGATGCAACCTCTGTTTCTTCTAACACTACAGTAGGCTGTTCTGCAACACCAGTATCAGCAGAATTTGTTGCAGCCATGGGTGTTGGAGTAGATACTTCAACTTCAAAAGAGAATGGCATGAAATTTTCATCAAACTCTTCCATTGCAGGTAACTCAGTTCTATTATCCTTTTCAATCTGAACCTCAGCAAATACAGATTCATCAATTCTGAATTCAGTTTCTGCTACAGTAGGTTCAGGGATAATCTCTGTCTCAACAGCAGGAATCTCTTTAGAGATATCCTCTGGAGCTTCAATAACTTGCTCTTCATCAGATTTTGCAAGTATCAACTTCCTCCTTTTGGCTTGAAACACTTCAACTACCTCTTCTTCTTCAGTAGATTTGTCATCAACTGATGGTGATGAAGGCCTATTTGCCCTTTTTATGATTCTTCTAGTATAAACAGCTCCAGTAGATGTCTGTTTAGCCTTGGAATGCTTTGTATTATGTGCAGTATGCTTTTGCCTTTTTGGTTTAGATAGTGGTTGAGGTTTAGTAGTAGTGATTCGAGGTTCAGAGGTTGTTGAAGGTGGTATGATTTCAGTGTTTGGAGGTGTTTGCTCAGTTTGATGTTCAGTGTTTAAGGATTCAGGTTGATGTTGATATGGTTGGTGTGGATCTTGAGGTTGGTTGAGAAAGTTCTGCAGAGCAAGTGGCAGAACAAAGGCAGGTAGGTTCTCTTTACCGGCATCCTTATTAGTCATATCAGAGAATATTTTCTTATTGACTTTAAAAGGCTGAATCACATCAGCTTCATCAATATCTAACCCAGATACACAAGCAGTGAATAGTAGTTGACAAAATCTAGCAAAGTATACTGTAGTAGACTCTGATAGTTTATCACCTAAATTCATTAAGACATAACGACCAAAATCAAAATTACTGCCATAGAGTAGAGAATACCCAATTTGCAGAGTGTCGATAGGAATGGCATCCCAGTTGGTGACCTTTTTATGGAATGTTCTTGTGATGCAGTCAAAGAAAAAGTTCCATTCCTTTATGAGATTTGGCCGTCTGACACTGCCTAGCTTTGCAAGAGAGTCCATGTAACCAATCTCTGTTAGCATTTCCCGCAGATTTTGTTCAGAAACAACAGCATATGAGGTGTGAGTGTCGAAATCCATAGTCTCTCTGATAGTTTGTGGAGTAATCACAAACTCTTGTTCATCATGAGTGAAAATTATGGACGGAGTCCCATTCTCTCCTTCATCCACATATTTTGAGTTCTGCCAGAAAGTGGCAATCTGAGATGCAGATAGAATAGGGGGTTCAGTCAAAGCTTGCCCAATCTCGGAGTCGCGGAGAAAGTTCTGCATAAGTTGAAACGCTTCTGGTACACGTTCATTGTGGAGTGGGGCTGCAAAGTTGTTAGGAACAAATCGAAGACCAACAGCAGTAAAAGGTTTAGAAGCCATTAAATCAAGAATAGAGCAGAAAATGACAGTGAAAATGGTATGTAGGAAAGGTGTTTGTGAGAATGTCGAAGTGAAAAATGAGAGAATGGTGAGATGTAATTTTGTGATGTGAGAGTAAAAGTGAATCGTTATACACAAAAGTGACTAGAGTTGTAATTAAAAATCAAAACCCAATCGTTTGTGTATTAAAACACGCAACCTTTGCCTAGATTAATGTGTGAGTGGGACACAATAATGGATGAGTGAGACACGTGTCATGCATGCAGTGGATCAATTAATCATGCGCAGTAAAATAGCAATTATCACCGCTGTTCTCTTTCCTATTTCCAATACACATTAACTGTACAACACCCATTAACAGTTGTCACATAATGCATGCAATATTTCAAAGACTTTTTGGACTCCAAATATATATTCTGTCCGAAATAAATTAATACCTTAGAGTATTTAACAAAATCCAACAGTGTTGACCAATCCTCCATCTTTATTGCTGTAACCCTTTCAAACTCTGCACAGTGTGAATATGAGTGTGTGTGTAGCAGAGTTTACTAAGTCAATATTTAGAGCATCTAATATTTTATAAAATCCATAAAATAAATCAGTAAACATTGGATGCACAAACTCTCACAGTAAACTCTTAATATCTGATGAATGCTAAACTTTGTAGATGAGAAATAATATACAGTAACTCTGAATTTTCCTATACCCCCTACTAACTAAGCTAAAAAAAACTCTAATTTTTTTCTTTCTCCAGTAATCAGAGGTTGGAACTAGTCACCAAAAATCCAGTAATTTTAGCCCTTATCTTTTGATAAGTTCCTGGGTCTTCCTAGTCCTTGACTAGTCACCAAAAATTAAGGAATTTTAGCCCTTACTTTTACCAGCAAGTTCCTGGGTCGTCCTAGTTACAACATAATCTTAAAGGAGTGCTAAATAGCCTATCTAATTTCTATGAGGGTTTACTGAGTACATAAGCTAACTAATCAGAGTTTGAATAACAGAGTTTTTCTGACAGAGTTTAGAATTCATCAACATCAAAAGTTAATCGTGAGAGGCAATGCACACACTGTTTACAGATTCAGAGTTTAGGATAGATAACCTAAGAGATGCTATAAATATGGAAACAATATCATGCTGTGTAAAAATTTCTGCACAGTTTAAGATTAGATCACAGATAACTTAGAAGGATTCATGACTAATAACTGTGAATCATGCTTCATACATTTTTCTTCATTGGTGTTTATGTTCAGACAGAAACAGATTCAGAGTCTTATCAGAGTTTAATCATTTTTGCAGCAGATTTTGACAAACAGAGTATGCTAACAGTAGAAAAACACACATGAAAAGATTCTAAGTGTTGTGGGAGGATGAAGGAATCGTACAACCACCCGGAAAGGCTCGTGGTTGAAGATCAATGGCTAGTCGCCCGGGAAGGCACACGACTAGGGTTACCGAAGAACACGGAATGTGGTTCCTCGGAAGGATCGGACTGAATCTACGGGATGAGAGCTCAAGGACCAAATGTTGGCCAGCCAAGAACCCTAATTTGACTGTGTCACACAAGAGTGCACGTGCTCTAGCTACTCAAGGAGTGTAAAGTGTCGAAGAAGATCCCGTAAACTGCCTACATACCACTATTTATAGTGGATCAAGCCCGAATGTAGTTCTTGAATGATATGATTGTTTGTTCATGATGAGTTATCCTCTCTCCAGTGGGATAATGACTGTTATTTCTGATAATAATCGAGTGTGATGTATGAAATCAGGTTACCAAGCAGTTTAGGTAACATAGAATGATTATCTCTTATATTTATCATGATTTTGTATCATTTATCAAGTATATATGACATATATCCTCAAATAACTGAATGTTTATCTGTTTGAGAGTGTTTTTAGATGATATAGACGTGTTCCTAAAAAATAGGGGGCGTGCCTTATCTGTATTGGCAGCCTAATCAGGCTTCCGGCGGAAGCTGGGGGTACCGCCCGGTAGCCTGGCTCCGGTACCCCCTCTGGTAACCCCTATCACGGGAGCTACTCTGGAAGCTCTACTGGATGTCTGGTAATGGTTATAGGTTATCCTCAAGGGGATGCCTTGAGACCCTTAGCCATGTGTTCCCGTGCTGCAGCGTACATGGTAACCCCTAGGGCTACCGTAGGCCTCCGGAAACCTGACAAATTACTCATTCTCTTCATGGACCTGGACCCTAATCCTCTAGTGGGCCTAAATCTAACCCATGCGAGATTTTGGGCACAACAACTACCCCCCGGTTCCCTGAAGTACTGTGTGCAAGGGGAACCTTATTATCCACGGGGGTGCCGGTTGCTAAGGAAATTCGTCTTTTTGCTATCTTGATAAATTAACACTACATGTCAATATCGGAAACTCTTAATCATGAAGTTGGGGCTAATTCTGATGTTTATAATTGGTAGCTCTTGTAATTGTGCTACATAAGCTCTAATCAGAATAAAAACGGAAGCTTAGTATTTTTACTCGTTTAAGGATAGATTAATCATTTTAATTCCTTGGAAATAAAATGATAACTATCAAGGAGGAAAAAATAAGCTAGGACTCTACCGCTTTTACATAGATAAACTGAAAAAATCAGCTATTTTCCAAGCAAGGGACGTTTCCCACTCCACCTCGTTTTCTGTGCCACATTCATTAATCAAGGGGGTCACGCCTCTTTTCTTCTATTCTCATATATCTACATTATTAACCTTTCACTTTTCTTTCTACCACTCATCATATTCTCTTCCGAGTACGCAAAGGTTTTCGAGATTTTCCCGACGAGGCTTCCGGCGAAGGCTACAGTGTTTTTACACTCTTCTTTTCGACTTTATCCAGGTATACTTCTGAATTTCTTAACCTGCCTGTATTCAATCTTTTGGTGATTATGCGTATGACTGATACACACATATTGAACTCTGGACACATCATTACATGTCCTTGAATCGATAGTGGGTTCCGTATTCTAGGAGATATTGCATGTCAATTATTTCGATTCATTTGAACCTTTTCATGTTCATCCATTGATTCTTGTTATATTCTTCAACTGTTGACCCTGTTTTGGGTAGATCTGACTAGTTGAACTTTTATAAAGAATTGTATGTGTAAATCTTCTTGCTCATAGTGCATGCATCAAAGGGATTTAGGGCGATTTGTATTCCGGTTGCCCCCTTTAATCATTTTTCTAGATGCTCATGGCATGATCGATGCTTGTTCTCATTGACTTGTGTTGTTTTAGACTTGTACTGTTAAGCTAATACTTGGGGATTATTGGTAGGGGTGTGACCATAGTGCCTTAGAAAGATTCCCGTGGTTCCTATTTTATTCCGGTAACCTCAGTGTCATCACATTAGGTTGCCGTGTCGATGACTATTTTCACACCCTAGCTCCCTTCTGGCTTGGCCATTTTTGCATATTCTGGGTGTCCCTTTGGTTGGGCGTCAGAAACATTGCCCAACTTTAAGTCATCCCACTTTAAGTCCCTTTGTTAACCTGCTTCCTATTTGTGGTTGCAGATGTCTCTTTCATCGGCATCGAGGGAGTCCTCCCGGTGTTCCGGATATTTATCACCCGTGTCTGGGGAACCGTCTGATTCGGGGTCAACCCATCTGAATAATCTTTTGCTTTCCCAGCCCCTGCTTGAATCAAAACCATCAATTAGCTCCAGGACACGTTCCCAGGTAGAAGTAATAGATCCCTTGTCTGCTGAGATTGTCAGCCGGTATCCTAGCCTTTCCCTGGAGGCCGGTTCATCGAATTCGGACGGTGGAGAGGCAGAAAGGATTGATGTTAGTTCCAACACTGATGAAGGGGAAAAAACTATAAATGATCTCTGGCTGGGTGGTGAACAACCGTTCTTCAGCAATGATGTTGTGACGAAAAGGAATGATAATGCTGAGACGCCGTTGGTGGCAGAGGTTGAGCGAAAGCCCCATGTTCCTGGAGGTTTTGTTCCTTCTTGTGAGGATACAGATTCGTCCATGAATGCTGACAGACTTGCGAGGTTGAAGGAATCATGCAATCCAGGGTACGACCTGGTGGTACCTAGCGCCGGTGAGAGGTGCCACAGGTTTGACAACTTTGAACCTGACCAGGCTATACCCAATGCAGTACTGTCTGCATCCTTTTTCAAGCTGGGATTCTCTATGCCGATGCATCCGTTTTTTGTTGACATGCTGAACTTCTATGAGATAGCTCCTATGCAACTGTCACCTAATTCCTTCAGGGTGGCGGCATGTATGTTTATCCTCTACGATCAAACCTTTTCTGTCCCTCTTACCCCTAGGGAATTGGGGTACTTTTATCAACTAAAGGGTGTAGGAAGGAAGATAGGTATTTTTTACCTCACCTCCTGGAATGACAGACAAGGGAGATGTATTAAGGGAAATAAGCGAGGAATGTATGACTGGATGGAAATGTTTTTGTATTGTTATGCTTGTGAAGATATGAGGAAAGAGTGGAATTTGACTCCGGGTAAGCATCCGGTACCCTCGTTCATTATTGGTAACCTTTATTTGGTTAATTTTCTACTTAGCTCCTACCCCCTTTTTACTATCTATTATCTCATTTAGGGATCCCATCGCAAACTCTGCTCGAGGGGGCTGAGGCAAGGAGAGCCGAAAAGATCATGAGGTTGGCTGCTAGTTTAGGAGATGGCGAGAGTCTGTTAACTCCGGAAACCTTAGTGAGGTTGGGATTTATGAGACCCCTGGCTCCCTCTCCCCCTGCCCAGGGGGGGGAGGTTGAGGAAGGATTGGAAGGAGAGCCTAGACCTCAGGGTACTGACAGGAAGCGTGGAAAGAGAGATGGGGCTTCCACTGACTTATCTCCCGGTACCCCAGGCTACCGCTCCCTACACCTTTTTCTTACATTCGCACTAAACATGTCATGTTCTTTTGTTCATAGATACTCGTTATTAATGGTGTTTCTATTGCTTTTCTCATGTGTATGCTTCGAAACTGTATAGTACTTGTTGCATTTTTCTTACTCATGTTACCATATGCATCCGGGAATCAGGCTCCGGTAACCCTACTGGTAACCTGATATTTCCTCATACAGTTTATGTGTTACAGTTACTAATATTTCCAACGTTCCATCATTTCAGGTATGTCAGGATCTGTGCCATCCTTTATCAAACCATCTGATAAATATGAAGATTTATTTCCTGAAGACGATTTGCTCACGATGGAAACCCCTATTGCCGCTACTCCGATTTCCAGGGTCCCAACTCCTGTACCCATTAAGGTTGAGCTTTCAGCTACTGAAAAACGCAGATTATCTCAAGCTTCAGGGAGTTTCAAGACTACCCCAGAAACTCGATCCTCGAAGAGAGTTAGGATATCTCAGCAAGATGCGCCTGTAGGTGAAGTGGAGCAGTTCTATCAGATGTCTGGGGGCCAGATTCCCATGGAGACAATTGCTGGGTGGGTTAAACAGAAAACCTCTGATGCTGCGAGATCCATGCTGTTTTCAGCGGGCGAGAGCTTCTTTCATCAACTTAGGCTTTCCAATCAAATGGCCCTGGCTACCCGTGGCGATATGAGGCTCCGAGAGGAAATCAAGCAATTGAAGTTAGATATGCAAGCTGCGGAAAGTGAGAAGAAGAAGATGTCTGAGGCTGGTAAGAGGTTGAAGGGTGAGATTTCAGCTGTCACAAAGGAGAAAGAAAAACTGGGAAAGCTGGTTTATGAGCAAGATAGAGATAAGGAGAAGATGGTGGTAGCCCATGCTACCGAAGTTGCGGAGCTGCAGCTACAAGTGGATACCCTCCAGGCCTCTGTAAAGAAGTTAAAAGAGGTGCTTCCCGAGAGGTATCAGTTGGGATTTGCTAAGGGGGTCCAAGACTACATGAAATCTACTTGGGAGGTGATGCCAAATTTGGATTGGGCCCTTCTGGGCGAGGATGCCGTGAAGCAGGTAGAGAAGTTTAAAGAAGAAACTATCAAATCTCCGACTTCTGCCGCGAAGGTGACTCCCAAGCCAGCCGATATTCCGAAAGACATGGTTAAGGATACTCAGGATACCAGGGTTGATGCTCCCGCAGGTGCGGTCGAGGTGGCTCCAGGTGATTCCGCTAGAAAGGTGGACCCTGTTGAGGATTCCCCTAACTCCGAGGCTACTAAAAATCCCTCATCCTCTTAAATCATCTTTTTCCAATTATTTTGACCTTTTACTATGCCAGTTTTCGAACTTGTGTTCTTTTAAAAGGGGGTGGGCTCCTATAACGCTCCACGTATGTAATGGTTTAGTCGTTTAACTCTATTCGCTTTATGGCCTTGGGCCTAGTACTTTTTAATCCTCTTTCGTAATGCATGTTTACCTTATTATCTGGTTTTTATGCAGTAGGTATAATTGTCATATTATTTCTGGTTATACAACGAGAACTAACCTGGACTTAATAATCCTTAATCATAGAACCTCCATAGCACTCATTCTCTAGGGTACCAATATGCTAAGTAAGAAAGGTATTACGATAACTTAAAACAGGGCATAACTAAACGCCACCATCGACTTCTATCTGGTAGAATGACTCCCCTGACTAATCTTAAAACAAGTTTGTACAAGTTCTCAGAGGATACATGTCATATATATGTTGATTAAATAGATATTAGATCATGAATCAAGATAAGAACGATAGAAGGGTATCGCAGTGTAGAAGAGTACAAGAGTAAATATGGCAACACATACCTGGATAGGTGGCCATAGAACTGATAGTCTACTTGTACCTTTGTCTGTTTGGTTGTAACTGTGGGTGTGGGGGTACCGTCCGGTATCCCTATAGCATTTGGAAGCCCGAAGGCAGGAACCCGACTCCGGGAGCCCCGTGGCCGGTAGCCCCTATCCGGTAGCCTGGGTACCGGAGGCTTAGCCTGGAAACCTTTGTTCCGGGAGTCCCAGTCATTTTAATAAATCATGTGTGGTGATGCCATGTAGGCCAATCCTGCAAAGATGTCTTGTAATGAAGGGATCCAAGTGGGTCGACCAGGGTACCACACGAGCCCAAGCAATGAAGGGAACCATGTATGCCGAACAGGGTTCCATACACGCCCTGATAACCAAGTAAGCCATGTGAACCACTCAAGGTTCCGTACATGTCTGGTATTGAAGGGTTCCAGGTGTGTCAATCAGGTTACCACACAAACCCAAGTAATGAAGGGAACCATGTATGCCGAACAGGGTTCCATACATGCCCTGATAACTAAGTAAGCCATGTGAAACACTCAAGGTTCCGTACATGTCTGGTATTGAAGGGTTCCAAGTGTGCCAATCAGGTTACCACACAAGCCCAAGTAATGAAGGGAACCATGTATGCCGAACAGGGTTCCATACATGCCCTGATAACCAAGTAAGCCATGTGAACCACTCAAGGTTCCGTACATGTCTGGTATTGAAGGGTTCCAAGTGTGCCAATCAGGTTACCACACAAGCCCAAGTAATGAAGGGAACCATGTATGCCGAACAGGGTTCCATACATGCCCTGATAACCAAGTAAGCCATGTGAACCACTCAAGGTTCCGTACATGTCTGGTATTGAAGGGTTCCAAGTGTGCCAATCAGGTTACCACACAAGCCCAAGTAATGAAGGGAACCATGTATGCCGAACAAGGTTCCATACATGCCCTGATAACCAAGTAAGCCATGTGAACCACTCAAGGTTCCGTACATGTCTGGTATTGAAGGGTTCCAGGTGTGTCAATCAGGTTACCACACAAACCCAAGTAATGAAGGGAACCATGTATGCCGAACAGGGTTCCATACATGCCCTGATAACCAAGTAAGCCATGTGAACCACTCAAGGTTCCGTACATGTCTGGTATTGAAGGGTTCCAAGTGTGCCAATCAGGTTACCACACAAGCCCAAGTAATGAAGGGAACCATGTATGCCGAACAGGGTTCCATACATGCCCTGATAACCAAGTAAGCCATGTGAACCACTCAAGGTTCCGTACATGTCTGGTATTGAAGGGTTCCAAGTGTGCCAATCAGGTTACCACACAAGCCCAAGTAATGAAGGGAACCATGTATGCCGAACAGGGTTCCATACATGCCCTGATAACCAAGTAAGCCATGTGAACCACTCAAGGTTCCGTACATGTCTGGTATTGAAGGGTTCCAAGTGTGCCAATCAGGTTACCACACAAGCCCAAGTAATGAAGGGAACCATGTATGCCGAACAAGGTTCCATACATGCCCTGATAACCAAGTAAGCCATGTGAACCACTCAAGGTTCCGTACATGTCTGGTATTGAAGGGTTCCAAGTGTGCCAATCAGGTTACCACACAAGCCCAAGTAATGAAGGGAACCATGTATGCCGAACAAGGTTCCATACATGCCCTGATAACCAAGTAAGCCATGTGAACCACTCAAGGTTCCGTACATGTCTGGAAATGGCAAAATTTTGAAATTCTGATAATTTCAACCTGTTAAGCTGAGAGGTGTATCCACTACTACCCCCCTAGTTCTGGATGGTAGCCTAGCTGCCATGTAGAACTATGCTTGTAGGTCTTACATATATTTCTGAAAATGGTAAATGTAAAAGAAAACAATCAACTTCTACTTTTACTGAAAATCAAATAGTACGAATACATCAAATTTCATCCAGACGGGGTGTGCATCCACTACCCCCCGGGCATCTATTGAAAATCATGAAATCCTAAGAACTGAAAGGGAAATGACGCAACCACAACTAGTAGGTTGCCTTTATTCATCCTAAGCCTGAAAGAGGCCTACGTTTGTTCTGAAAAGAGTCTTACTGATAGTACTTTTTTAGGTGCTCGGCATTCCAAGCACGGGGGATAGTGTTCCCATCCATGTCTTCAAGGTGGTAAGTGCCTTCCCAAAAGATAGACTTTATTTTGTAAGGCCCTTCCCAGTTTGCTCCAAAGGCTCCGTGCCCGGGAACCCGCATATTGGGCATCATTCTTCTCAGTACTAGGTCGCCAACCTTGAGGGGTCGAGGGCGTACCTTGTTGTTATAGTATTTGCGGGTCCTCTGTTGGTAAGCCGCAAGTTTCAGCTGGGCGGTAGCCCGGTTTTCCTCTACCATGTCTAGGGCCAACCTCTGATGTATTTCATTTGATTCTTGACTGAAATTATCCCTCCGGTAGGACCCTGTCCCGACTTCCACTGGGACCATAGCTTCGCAGCCATAGGTTAGAACAAAGGGAGACTCTCCGGTTGTGGTCCTGGGAGTGGTGTTGTAAGACCACAAGACCATCGGAAGCTCCTCTGGCCAATTTCCCTTTTTATCTTCCAACTTGGCTTTCAGAGTGTGCTTGATGATTTTATTCACAGCTTCCGTCTGCCCATTGCTTTGGGGGTGGCAAACGGCTGAAAAATCTTTCTTTATTTCCAAGTCCTCACATAGACTTCTCATTTCTCTACTATCAAATTGCTTGCCATTGTCTGAGATTAGCTTGTACGGTACCCCGTATCTACATATAATGGCTCGCTTAACAAATTCCTTCAGCTTACCAGCAGTGATGGTAGCTAGGGGTTCCGCCTCTGCCCACTTGGTAAAGTAGTCAACGGCTACCACGGCATATTTCACACCACCTCTGCCTTTGGGAAGCTCCCCAATCAGGTCAATCCCCCATATTGCAAAGGGCCAAGGGCTTCCAATGGGTCTTAGTTCCACAGCTGGGTTGCTATTGAAGTTAGCAAATCTTTGGCATTGATCACAAGCTTTAGCAAAGTCATAAGCATCAGTTTTCATGGTGGGCCAGTAATAGCCCTGTCGGAGAATTTTGTGGGCCAGGGAGGTACCCCCCGAGTGGTTGCCACAAATGCCTTCATGAATTTCCCTTAGGATGTATTCACATTCATTTCCAGATATGCACTTAAGTAGAGGTTGATTAAATCCCCTCTTGTATAGGATGCCATCATAGATCACATAACGGGCAGCCTTATATTTGAGTTTCCGAGCTTCATCTTTGTCCTTCGGAAGTGTCCCCTTGGCGATATACTCACGTATCGGGGTTGTCCATTGGCTTTCCATTGAGGAATCTATTTCCATGGTCTCCTCTCGATGGATACTTGGTTGGAGTTGCACTTCAAGGGGTATTACCCCTAACAGGACAGCTTCTTTTTGGGATCCCAACTTGGCAAGGGCATCAGCATTGGCATTTTCCACCCTTGGGATTTGATTTAGATTTAGCAATTTGAACCTACTGATAAGTTCTTGGGCATACTTCATGTAGAGTTCAGTGCGGGGGCCTCGACTCTGGAAGCTTCCTTTAATTTGCCACACAATCAGCATGGAGTCACTAAACACATTTAGGTATTCTACCTTCATTTCCAGAGCCAGTTTCAAGCCAGCAATCAGGGCCTCATACTCTGCATCATTGTTGGTAGCCCTGAAGCCAAAGTGTATGGCACTCTGAATTCGGTGTCCCTCTGGGCTTACCAACTCTATTCCTGCACCTCCCCCATTATTATTTACTGCACCATCAACATACAGGTTCCACCATAATTGGGGGCTTTCGGCATCCCCTTCGGTAAATGGGGATACCGGGGTAGAATCTTCTCCGGTAACCTCAAAATCAGGAGGAAACTCCAGTAAGAAATCGGCCAGTGCTTGGCCTTTGATAGCAGTTCGGGGTTTGTAATCTATTTCAAACTGTCCTAGCTCGACAGCCCATTTCATCATTCTACCGGAGGCTTCCGGCTTGTGCATCACTTGCCTCAGCGGGAAGGATGTTCTGACTTCAATTTTATGGGCCTGAAAGTAAGGCCTTAGCTTCCTGGAAGCCAATATTAGAGCATATGCTAGCTTTTCCATGCTGGGATACCGGGTTTCCGCATCCAGCAGCCTTTTGCTCACATAGTATACCGGGTATTGTACTTGTTCTTCCTCCCGAATCAACACAGCACTTATAGAGTATTCCGAGACAGCTAAATATAGAATGAGTACCTCACCTTCCAAGGGTTTGGAGAGCAATGGTGGGCTTCCCAGCTGTTCTTTTAGTTTCTTGAAGGCTTCCTCACATACCGGGGTCCACTCAAAGTTTTGACCCTTCTTGATAGCCTTGAAAAACTCCTTGCATTTGTCGGAAGACCGAGATACGAATCTATTTAGGGCTGCTACCCTTCCGGTAAGCCCTTGGACTTCTTTTACATTCCTCGGGGACCTCAGTTCCAGCAATGCTTTGATCTTGGCAGGGTTTGCCTCAATCCCTCTGTGGTTCACAATGAATCCAAGAAATTTTCCAGACTCCACTCCAAAAACACACTTTTGGGGGTTCAGCTTCATCCGGTACTTCCTTAGGATATCAAACATCTCAGATAGGTGCAACACATGGTCGGCTGCCACCTTTGATTTGACCAACATATCATCAACATAGACTTCCATAGTCTTACCAATCTGTTCCTTAAACATCATGTTTACCAGTCTCTGATAGGTAGCCCCGGCATTCAATAGCCCAAACGGCATCCCCACATAACAGTACAGCCCCCTGTCAGTTATGAAGCTGGTATGTTCCTGGTCCGGTTCAAACATTGGTATCTGGTTATATCCGGAGTAGGCATCCATGAAACTTAGCAAAGCATGGCCTGCCGTGGCATCCACTAGCTGATCAATTCTGGGTAGCGGGAAGCTATCCTTAGGGCATGCCTTGTTAAGATCAGTAAAGTCAACACATGTCCTCCATTTCCCATTAGGCTTCCGGACCAGTACTGGGTTTGCTAGCCATGTTGGATAGAAGGATTCTTTGATCAAACCAGCCTTCAATAACCGGTCTACTTCTTCCTGGAGGGCGGTAGCCCTTTCACCACTGACAGGCCTTCTCTTCTGCCGGATACCCCTTCTCTCAGGGTCGATGTTCAAATGATGGCACATGACTTTCGGGTCAATCCCCACCATGTCAGAATGACACCATGCAAACACATCAAGGTTGCTTTTAAGGAAAGCAGTCAACCTTTCTCTTGTATTTTTATCTAGCTGTTGCCCAATTTTCAAGATTTTACTAGGATCTTCAGCATCCACTAGTATAGGGATAGTATCCTCGGCAGCCCCTGCCTTCTCCAGGGTACCGGGCATCCTGGGATCAATGTCAATCTCAACCGGGAGTCCTCTTTCCGCTCCCTGGCTCTCATTCTCTAGCATTGCTCCATCTAGATCATCATCTGAGGCACTTTTTACCATGCCTTCCAGTGAAATGCTATGAATTTCCTCATTTTTTTCGGCAGCTTCCAACAACAAGCTTTGTGGTGGTACCACCCCTCGAAAATTTGGAACCTCTTCAGTAGGTTCATCTGGCAATTCCACTATCATGATGGCATTACACGATGCTCTTTCAAACTTCTGTGGCTCAAGCCCATGGCTTCTCATTAAGGCTTCTCCATCAGCCTTTTCTTCAATTTGAATAGGTTTGTCTGCCCTCTCGGCAGCCTGCACAGCTCTGTTATAGCATTCCCTTGACTCATGTTGACATCCTTTCACACACCCAATGCCATTTGGTGTAGGAAACTTCATTGAAAAGTGGTATATTGAGGTTACCACCCTCATGTCTTTCAATACTGGTCTACCGAGAATTGCATTGTGGGATATGTCTTCATTTACCACCATGAATTCTGCCATTTGGGTGGCCTTGCAGGGATCCACACCCAATGTCAAGGGTAATTTGACCCTGCCCATGATTTGGACTGGGTTACCGGTAAACCCATATAGCTCATTATTGGTAGGCAGTAACTCTTTGTCCAAAAGTCCCAATTTCTGAAATGTGGTATATGCCAAGATATTTACTGAGCTTCCATTATCAACCAGCACTCTGTGCACATTCATTCCACCAATATTCACGGTTACCACCAAAGCATCATTATGAGGGTGGTGAACCCACTTGGCATCCTCCTCGGTAAAGGAAATATCAGCGGTTTCCCCTTTAAACAGCTTAGGGGGCCTTTCTGCAAGGTGGAACACATTAGTTAGGGGTTTGTCCCTGGCTTCCCGGGCATACCTATCTCTGGCATTCCGACTGGCACCCCCCAAATAAGGGCCGCCAAAGATGGTATGGATGCTATTAGCTCGGGTAGTCCTTTCTTGGTTTCCAGGAGCCCTGTCCTTGTTATCTCTACCTTCTTTATATTTCTTAGCCTCTTGGGCTACAAATTCAGTCAGGTATCCACCTCTAATCAACTCTTCAATTTGATCTTTCAAATGCCTACAATCAGCAGTCTCGTGTCCATTCACTTCGTGGAATGCACAGTACTTTCCTTGATCTTTCACTCCTGGGGGCCCTGCCCGGTAGGGCCTCCGGAATAGCCCATTCTTCTCATTCACTTCGAGAATATGACTGATTGGGACAGTCAAAGGAGTATACTCTGAGTATTTCTGAAAATTCGCCTTTGGAGTGAGTCTGTCCTTGGCAGAAATTCTATCCTTAGTTGCATTAACAGCAATAGGGGCAGTCTTGTCATCATACCGGGGGGCTCCTAAGCCGGCGGTACCACTCCCGGAAGCCCTCTTGTTCGAATCCCTTTTAGGGCTGTAAGAACGATTTCTTTTGTTCCTGTTCCAACCTCGGGAACTGGAATCTTTGGACAATTTTGCCATGGATTCCTCAATCACTTTATGGCGTTCTGCTTGTTGGTAAAATTCCGCCAGGGTTCCGGGCTCCTCGGTTTGCAATTCCTTCCAAAACTCGGTTCCAGGTCTTACCCCGGCTATCAGGAAGTTCTTCAGAGTTTCATCAGAGGCCTTCTTCACTTTTGGCACTTGCTCATTAAATCTTTTGAAATACTGTCTTAGAGACTCGTGAGTTTCTTGCTTGATATTAGCCAGAGTATTCACCGGTGGGGCGTAGGCCACGGTAGCCCTAAATTGAGAGATAAACTGATCTCCCATCCTCCTCCAGGATTTGATAGACCCTTCGGCTAGCCTCTTGAACCATTGGTGGGCATTTCCGGTCAGGGTAGATGCCAATAGCCTACACCTTGCTAAGTCCTCCACCTGGTATACATCCATTTCTGTATTAAAACGGCTCAAGTATTCAACTGGATCTGAGTTTCCATTGAATTTCAAGTCAGTATTCATCTTAAAGAACCTTGGCAAGGCTGCCTTTTTCACTTTCACAGAAAAGGGGGAACCGGCAGTGATACCGGACTTAAACTTTTTCTCCTCCTTGATCTTTTCCAAGGCTTTTTTCCAGTCAGACATCCTGAACTGTCCATTTTCACCATCTGAAAGCGTATCACTTTCAGAATCATCATCTTCATTGGCTGTCTTGCTTCTTCTAGGGATTGAACTTTGATGGGAGCCGGAATCCTGATCAGTACCCTCACCGGTAGGGACTCCGGTAGAGCGGGATCTCCTGTTTCTATGCCAAGAAGAGTGACTGCTTTGCCTATAATTCCTTCTGCCATCAGATCTGGATCTCCTGGAAATGCTTTTTGGGGGTACCGTTTGGGACCTCTCTCGGCGTTCTCGGGAACCCTGAATTGTGGAATCCCCATTGCCATCTCTCCGATCTTTGCTTCCAGTGTGAATCAGCTTGTGACGAAGGTCTTTGTTAGTCAGTTTTTTGCCAACTCGATCAAAAACACTTAGACTTCTGGTGGGTGAACCTTCGGCACCCTGGGTTTCCGGGACATCAGATCGGTCACCCTCATATTCTTCTTCCACAGGCTCTTCTGCGTCTTCTTCAGATGGGACATGATCAGTGTTGTCCTCAATATTGTCCTCAGACTCAAAGTTCAGCCTTGTCGGAGTCACATTCTTCTTTTTTGACTTCGACTTGCACTTCCTTTGCCATTTTTTCATTTTTTCGGAACCTTTTTCCAAGTTGTTGACTCTTTCATTCATCGTCTTCAGATAGTTCATGATGTCCTTGTTACTAACATCATCACCACCTTTGTTTCGTCCATTACCATCCTGAGACGGTGTTTTATCACTTTCAGAATTGTCACTCGCCATATCTCCTCCAAATGACGATTTTTGAGGCCCCTCCTTCTAGCGCCAATTGTTGTGGGAGGATTTTAGCACAACAAATTATGAGGCCTCGTGCTGGAATAGCGCCAATAATCAAGGAATCGTACAACCACCCGGAAAGGCTCGTGGTTGAAGATCAATGGCTAGTCGCCCGGGAAGGCACACGACTAGGGTTACCGAAGAACACGGAATGTGGTTCCTCGGAAGGATCGGACTGAATCTACGGGATGAGAGCTCAAGGACCAAATGTTGGCCAGCCAAGAACCCTAATTTGACTGTGTCACACAAGAGTGCACGTGCTCTAGCTACTCAAGGAGTGTAAAGTGTCGAAGAAGATCCCGTAAACTGCCTACATACCACTATTTATAGTGGATCAAGCCCGAATGTAGTTCTTGAATGATATGATTGTTTGTTCATGATGAGTTATCCTCTCTCCAGTGGGATAATGACTGTTATTTCTGATAATAATCGAGTGTGATGTATGAAATCAGGTTACCAAGCAGTTTAGGTAACATAGAATGATTATCTCTTATATTTATCATGATTTTGTATCATTTATCAAGTATATATGACATATATCCTCAAATAACTGAATGTTTATCTGTTTGAGAGTGTTTTTAGATGATATAGACGTGTTCCTAAAAAATAGGGGGCGTGCCTTATCTGTATTGGCAGCCTAATCAGGCTTCCGGCGGAAGCTGGGGGTACCGCCCGGTAGCCTGGCTCCGGTACCCCCTCTGGTAACCCCTATCACGGGAGCTACTCTGGAAGCTCTACTGGATGTCTGGTAATGGTTATAGGTTATCCTCAAGGGGATGCCTTGAGACCCTTAGCCATGTGTTCCCGTGCTGCAGCGTACATGGTAACCCCTAGGGCTACCGTAGGCCTCCGGAAACCTGACAAATTACTCATTCTCTTCATGGACCTGGACCCTAATCCTCTAGTGGGCCTAAATCTAACCCATGCGAGATTTTGGGCACAACACTAAGCACAGACTTAAATTCACACAAACATGAGCAACATATTGTTCAAGAAAATTTATGAAACTAACAAATATATCTAATCAAAACCAGAGACCATTCCAAGTTCATTTACCAGCCTAGTAAATGTAGCTTCACTTAAAGGTTTGGTGAAGACATCTGCAAGTTGTTGTTCAGTAGATACAAAATGGAGCTCAATGTTGCCTTCCTCTACATGCTCTCTGATAAAGTGATACCTTATGCTGATGTGCTTGGTCATTGAGTGTTGTACTGGATTACCTGTCATAGCAATAGCACTTTGATTATCACAAAAAATAGGTATTTTGCTATACCTCAATCCATAATCCAGCAGTTGATTCTTCATCCATAGAATCTTTGCACAACAGCTACCAACAACAATATACTCTGCTTCAGCTGTAGATGTGGATATTGATTTCTGTTTCTTGCTGTACCAAGAAATAAGTCTTTCACCAAGAAATTGACAACTTCCACTGGTGCTTTTTCTGTCAATCTTACAGCCTGCAAAGTCTGCATCAGAGTAGCCAAGTAGGTTGAAATCTGATTCTCTTGGATACCACAGCCCTAAAGTTATAGTGCCCTTGAGATACTTAAAAATCCTCTTTACAGCTGTTAGATGTGGTTCCCTTGGATCTTCCTGAAATCTTGCACACAGACATGTTGCAAACATGATATCAGGTCTACTTGCTGTTAAATAGAGAAGAGAGCCAATCATTCCTCTGTAGTTTGTCATATCTACTGGTGACCCTGTATCTTTGTCCAATTTAGTTGCAGTTGCCATGAGAGTTGTTGCAGATGAGCAGTCAAGCATGCCAAATTTCTTGAGAAGATTTCTGGTATATTTTGCTTGATTGATAAAGATACCATCATCTGTTTGCTTCACCTGTAAGCCTAGAAAATAACTAAGTTCTCCCATCATGCTCATCTGATATCTGGACTGCATGAGCTTGGCAAACCTCTTACAGATTTTATCATTAGTAGACCCAAAAATTATGTCATCTACATAGATTTGAACTAATAACAGATCACTACCAAGTTTGAAATAGAACAAGGTTTTATCAATTGTACCTCTGTTGAACCCACTTTCCAAAAGAAACTGAGCCAAAGTCTCATACCATGCTCTTGGTACCTGTTTAAGTCCATAGAGAGCCTTGTCAAGCCTGTAGACATAATCTGGATGCTTGGAATCTACAAAATCTGGTGGTTGTTCAACAAACACTTCTTCTTCAAGTTTTCCATTCAGAAAAGCACTTTTCACATCCATCTGAAAAACCTTGAATTTCTTGTGGGAAGCATATGCTAGAAAGATTCTTATTGCTTCCAACCTTGCAACTGGAGCAAAAGTTTCATCATAGTTTATGCCTTCCTGCTGTGAATAGCCTTTGGCCACAAGTCTGGCCTTATTTCTTGTAACAACCCCATCACTGTCAGTCTTGTTTCTGAAAACCCTTTTGGTACCAACAACAGATCTATCCTTTGGTCTTGGTACAAGAGTCCAGACTTTATTCCTCTCAAATTCATTTAACTCTTCCTGCATTGCTGTTATCCAGTCAGCATCTTGAAGAGCTTCTTCCACTTTCTTTGGTTCTGATTTGGACAGAAATGCATGAAACAGACATTCATTTGTTGTTGCACTTCTTGTCCTCACTTTTGCATCTGGATCTCCAATAATCAGATCAGGTGTATGAGATTTTGTCCATTTCCTTGCTGAAGGTAAATAACTTCTGTCAACAGTTGATCCTCCCCCTTGATCAATGTTCTCCTGATCATCTTATTGCCTTTCTTCATTCTCTGAGGCTCCCCCTGAATTCGATTGCTCAGAGTTTAAGTTGTCAGATTTTGAACCAACAGAATTTGAATCATCAGAGATTGATCCAGATTTTTCATGTGATTCACTTTCAGAATGTGAATCATCAGAGTTTTGTTCTTCATACTCCCCCTCAACTGGTTCTCTCCTTTGTTCTGGTTGAACAATTTCTTCTGTGTTTACCAGTAGAGGTTCAGAGTTTGTATCAACAGAGTCTGTTGGAATTGTTCCGTCAGAGTTTATTTCGTCAGAGATTAGATCTTCATTCTCAAAATGCAGTTGATCATGGTCATTGACATCTTCAAGTCCAGTTATTTTCTTGTCATCAAAAGACACATGAATAGATTCCATGATCACCTTTGTTCTCAGATTATAAACTCTGAATGCCTTAGTTGACACTGGATAACCAACAAAAATTCTTTCATCTGCCTTTAGGTCAAATTTGGTCAACTGTTCAGGATGAGTCTTCAACACAAAGCATTTGCACCCAAAAATATGAAAATATTTCAGGTTAGGCTTCTTCTCTTTCACCATCTCATATGGTGTTTTCCCATGTTTGTTGATCAGAGTAGAATTTTGAGTAAAACAGGCAGTTTGAATTGCCTCTGCCCAGAAATAGGTTGGTAATTTTGCTTCTTCAAGCATGGTTCTGGCAGCTTCTATCAAAGTTCTGTTCTTCCTCTCAACTACACCATTCTGTTGTGGAGTGCCAGGTGCAGAAAACTCTTGTTTAATTCCTTTGTTCTTGCAAAATTCTTCCATTGTTGAATTCCTAAATTCAGTTCCATTGTCACTTCTGATAATCTTCACTTGATTCTTTGACCCTTTGTCCAGCTGCATTATATGTTCTGTTATAGTTAATGCAGTTTCATCCTTCTTTGCTAAAAAATACACCCAAGTGTATCTGGTATATTCATCAACAATAACTAGAGCATATTTCTTCTTTCCAAGAGACATAACATTCACTGGTCCAAAAAGATCAACATGTAGAAGATGATAAGGATCAACAATTGAAGACTCAGACTTGCTTTTGAAGGAAGCCTTTCTCTGTTTGGCCTTTTGACATGAATCACATAGGCCATCTACATTTAACAAGGACTTTGGAAGTCCTCTCACAAGATCATTCTTTATCAGCTCATTGATGTTATTCAGGTTTAAATGAGAGAGTTTCTTATGCCACTTCCAACTCTCTTCACTGGACATTCTTGTTGACAGGCACATAGTCTTTCCAGCAGAGTTTGTCAACAAGCTTGCTTCATAGATATTGTTGTGCCTTTGTCCAATTAAAACAACTTTTCCAGTAGATTTGCTGATGACCTCACAGTATTCAGGTTGAAAATCAACATGAAATCCTCTGTCACAGATTTGACTCACAGATAGCAGATCATGCTTGAGTCCTGGAACCAGAGCTACATTTGTGATGATGACACTTCCAAGATTGATATTGCCATATCCCAGAGTACGTCCTATGTTGCCATCTCCATAGGAAACTTTTGGGCCATCCTTCTCCTCAAAATCTGATAGCAGGGCTTTATTTCCTGTCATGTGTCCAGAACATCCACTGTCCAAGACTAGGGTACTCTCCCTGATGCCCTGCAATCATAAACAATCACTGATTGTTAGTTTTAAGGATCCAGACTTGCTTGGATCCTTTTGCTTTATTGAATCTGTTAGCTTTTGCAGCGGATTTGTCATTATCAGAGTTTAAACTAACATTTTCAGACTTAGCACTTGCAGAATTAACTTTAACCCATTTCAAATTAGGTTTCAGTTCATAGTAATTATGATAAATAGCATGATAATTCTTGCAAGTGTAAATTGAGTGCCAAGTACTTCCACAATGTTTGCACAGAGTTTGTGGTCTAGGTTTGACATTATTCTTTTTCACTTCTGATTTGGAGGGTAAAGAATTAATGTCTTTGTTCTTCCTGCTGAAACTAGCAAGATGATTAGTACTACCACAGTTATGACAAGTTTTTCTAGGTGCAAATGTAGCAAGCATTGGCTTATTTCCAGATGTAATGCCTACCTTCCCATTTCTGTTTTTCCTAGGCATTTTCTGTTTGTTGACAGATTTTATCTCTTTAAGCTTTTGCTTAAGTTGTTTATCTGTCATTGAACCAATGTTAACCTGTTTTGCACAGGTTTTTACTGGTTCACCTTTAACAGCTCCATGTTCATTTTTAACTGTACCATGAACAAATTTTCTAGTTGGAAGAGTTTGCCTAACTTTCACATGATTTAGAAATCTAAGCTCATCTTCCTCACAGTACCCTAAACCAACAGTGTCAGCTTGAAAAACCTCATGAGTGTCTTTTCCAAAATCAGTCCAAGTTTTAATAGTATTATTAGCCTTTTCTAACTCAGATTCTAATTGCTTATACCTACCAAGCAATTCCTGTTCTAGATAAACAGCATCATCTCTCTCCTTTTGAACTTGCTGCATGTAAGCAAGTCTCTCTTCTACTAGCTTATTCCTCTCTTTTAGTTCAGTATTCTCATTTTTAATCCTTTCATTCTCTAAAGTCTGATCCCTATAACTGATATGTAAAGCCTTAAGATAAATCCTCAATTCAGATACATTATCAGTATTATAAGCATAGGTAGTCAGAGGTACCTTATTTTCAGAATTATCAGCATCATCTACAGTAGTAGCCATGAGAGCATAGTTCACTTCCTCATCTGAATCTGAGGTGTCTGCCTAGTCTCTGCCTTTGGTGTAGAGTGCCATTTCAGTTTTACCCTTCTTGCACTCAGGAGCATAGTGACCCATCTCCTTACACTTGTAGCATTGAATCTCAGACTTATCTTTCTTCCCAGATTTGGAGTCCTTTCTCTCAGATTTGCTGAAATTCTTCCTGTCAGACTTTGAATCATTCTTAGAGAATCTCTTTCCCTTCTTGAAGTTCTTGAATCCCATCCTTTTGAAGGTCTTTACCATCAACGCAGCCATTTGCATCATCTCTTCATCATCTTCAGAATCAGATGATCCATCTGTTTTTGAGTCAACATCAGAGTTTGATGACTCACTTTCTGAATGAATGACCAAGGCTTTTCCTTTTACCTTCTGCATTGATGCTTCTTGTTGAGTATTGAATACGATAAAAGAATACAGAGGGGGGGTGAATGGATTCTTGAACTTTTCTTCTTCGAGTCTATGTAGCAAGAGTGTTTGTGTGTGCAAGATTGAAGGTACGGATAAAGAATAACACAAAACACAATATCACTTTAATCTAATGTATTATTAGATAAAGGTTGCTACAATCTGTGAATACAAATGATAGTATTCTCAGCTTCGTTTTTCTCAGAGAGATACAGCTTACAATGTATGAAAAACTTGACTCACAAAGTTACTTACTAAGGAAGTGAGGCTGTGTCCTTATAGAACATGGATACAACCTACTTACTGCAAATAAGGTAGCTAAAACAAATTACTTTCTAGTCTGTCTATCCTTTTTGAGTAAGTGTCCAAACGGTTACAGATTTGACTTTGTAAAGCCTGTTTAGATCCACTTCTTTAGCTCCTTGTCTCTTCTATATCTCTCCAAGCTTCCTTGTAGGCTTTCCAGAGCACGTTACAGATTGTGATCCATAAAGTGCATTGGCTTGTTGCAGGCTTCTGACTTGTACAATTTCTTCAGTATTTTGTCTCCAAGAATGTATTCGAGAAGTGACTAAGTAGTTGATTCGAGAACTAGAATTGACTTGATCGATAACTCTGAGTTCTCGAACACTGTTATATTGACATATCGAATTACTTCTCGAATAGCTCTTTTCTTCAGGATTCCTTGAGTTGTCGAATAGAACACTTGACTTGTCGAATCCTTGAGATATCGAATAGCTTTCTAAGTCTTTGAGATATCGAATGGAATTTTGACTTATTGACTCCTTGAGTTCTCGAATAGAGTACATAGACATATCGAATCTCTGAGATATCGAATGAGATATCGAACAGTGTATTCAGAGATATCGAATAGTGTCTTGAGATATCGAATCCTTGACTTCTCGAATGCTGGACTTCTCGAATAGACAAATATACTTCTCGAATTTGTACTTAGGCAAATTCTTCATTTCTTCAAATCCCAACTGTGATTATTTGACAGTCTTTATCTTCTTGCTTGAGGCATGAACCTTGGAACTTCTTTCAAGCATTATTCTAGACTCTATAAGTACAGTTACACAACTAGGATTTGATGCCTACTACAAGTACAATACAAACAAAAACTCTACAACTAGAGGTTCCCTCAGTTAAGAGGTCATGTAAGTAATGCAAAGCATTACAAACAATTAGGTTTGTTATTAGATGTATACAGGCATGCCTCTGTGACTAACAATCTCCCCCAAATTGTGAGTAAGACCCTTAGTCACAATTTCATGTCTGATAACAAGCCTAACATTCATAAAGATAAAACTTTTAAAAGTACAGGTATGTAGATTGATTGAGCACATGAATGAAGTTACAAGATAAATAATCTTACAGTATGATGAAATACTAGCCATTCTCATTTGATTCCATCTCCATTGCCTTGGCATGTAAATCATCATATGCTTTCTATTTTCTTTCTTTCTCCCTCCTTGCATTCTCATCCATAGCTCTTATGATTTCTACCATAGCATCCAGTTCTTCGAGTAGAATAGAGTTTTTGAAATCTTCAAGTACTGGCTTTAGAATGTTGGCAGGATAGTGACTGAGTAGATTCATTCTGATATTGACATTGTCTCCATTTCTTCTCCTATACTTTACCATATAGGGATCAAACTGAACTCTACACAATCCCTTGGCCCTTAGCTTATCTACTTCAATCTCCAGTCTATCAAGTTCTTTCTCTCTTTCTAACCATTTTTCAAGACATCCCTTCCTTATTGCTTCACCATGATCTCTTTTCATCTTTACAAAAGCAGCTAGCTCCAGTTTCCAAACCCTTTCCACTTTGTCATTAGCATCCAACAGTACAATCATCCTTTCTATGTCATCCAACTTGGCATACCTTTGACACTGCCCTTGTCTGAATTTCTCCTCTCTCCCATCAGTATATTTGACTTCTAGGCAATCATCAACAATGCCAACATGGTAGATTCTCTGAGCTCTTAGGAATTGCAGTTGGTCTATATCAAAGTCTTCATCAAGTGGTTGGAGTTTCAATCCTGGAATGATTGTTAGGGCCCTTGACCTGGATGGCTTTACTCTCCTAGCAGCATGCTTGAGTTTAAACTTTTTCACTCAATTGTTTGGCAGAAACTTCTGACCTTTGTTGGCTGACCATAGTAGTGTTGCATTAGCAGTTTACTTTTTGAAACATACATATGGTTTCTTGACTTGAATCCCTTTCTCTTCTTGAGGTAGTGAAACACTAGCAGAGGCCAGAGATGTAGATTTTGATGAATCATTACTAGTGACATCCACCCTAGACATTGAGCCTTGTGTTGTGGTAGGAGTGTCATTAGTAATGTTCATGGCTTGCTGTTTTCCACTCCTCTTTTCATAGACCTTTCCTTCACCCCTGTCATCATCATTCTTTCTGTCTTTATCATCCCTCTTATTCTTGACATCACTGTCCTTATGTCTCCCTTGATCTCTACCCCTGCTTCCACTTTTATCATGATCATCCTTGTCTTGATTTGACTTTCCACCTTGAGCAATAGGTTTGATGTCTGATTGAGAGTTGATGAACTTCACCAGAATGTCAAGAGCCTCCTTTTCAGATTTAGATTTTCCATTCCTTGAATGTAGAACCCCAGCCAAAAACTTTATGGTGGACATGTTGTTTGCCTTTAGATGTTGGCTAAATCTGAATACAACAATGTCTTGACCCTTTTCATATAGAATACAATGAGGCTGAGGAATCACTTGAGGCAGTTGAGATTTCATGCACTTGGTGAGAATCTCCTTGAGCATATCATTGTCTGGTGAGTTATTCCTTTCTATCTTCTTGATGATTGTTCCAAGTTCAGAGCTAGATAGAATTTGAAAGGCTTCAATGTGGATGTGAAAAAGGTTTTTGGCAGTATGAACTAAGACTTCTCTTTCATTAGAAAGAATGATGGCATGGGGATTGGTTTGCACAATTTCTCTTCTCATTACAGTGACTAGAAACATATCTTGTACAAGAAGCTTGATGTAGTCAAAATAGTGGAGGTTGGCTCTTTTCCTTAACTCTTGTAGATGCTTCAGAAAGGCTATGTCATGGTATAGTCTGGAGTTTGCAGTTTCTTGACATACTCTTTGAGTAAGCACATTTTTGAATTCAGAGGGTTCAGCTTGAAGGGATTGTTTAGCAATGTCAGGGATGTCAAATTCATATTCTTCCTTGGATGCTGGCTTAGGTTTCCCAGACAGAGATGGGGGCTCATCAACCTTTGTTTTACCTTTTCCTGGCACATTGGTTATAGATTTTGAGGCTCTTTGATGACCACCCTCATTTATCTGTATGCCCTTCTCCTTAGGTTTCTCCCCCTTAGTCTCCCCCTTTGTCTGAGGCTCCCCCTTAGATTTTGAGTTCCTTGATGTCCTCTTCTCCCCCTTAGGCTTGTTGTCAGGCACAGAGACTGTAGTAGGAGCCTTTGGAGTTGAAGATTCTTCAAGTAGAGGGAGGCCCATATGCTTCATCATAGCAGTCAGCATCTGTTGTTGAGTGAGAAGAACATTAGCATGAGCAGTTGCTTGAGTGTTCAACTTTTTATTCAGCAGATGGACAGATTCTTTTAGCTCAGCATTGAAGGATTGTTATGCAGACACTTCCTTTTCCAACTTCTCCAGTGAGTGATTGAGGTGTTCAGCTCTGAAAGATGAGAGTGATTGTTTCTGGAGCCTTTCCACTTCATATTTACTCATGTTGTGCACAGGTACCTCAGAAATGACCTTATCTCCATATTGATTTTGCCACATAACTTTCAGAAGGGCATTGGCATCCTGAGTTTGATTGGAGAGAGTGGCCATTTCACTTGTGAGCTTTGAAAGACCATCCTTCAAGGAGGGTAGCTCAAGGTCTACAGATGTGCAGGTCTTCTTGCATTCTCTTATCTCTCTGAGTGTGGATGCTAGAGGAGGGAAGTCTTTGATGAATTTACTTTTGAGTTCATTCACTTCTGTGGATGTATCTCTGCAGATATTGGCTAGTTCATTTTTTATCCCTTTCCCAAGATAGTGAAGGGCCTTTAGACTTCCCTTGTGGACCTCATTCATGGCTTCATAGACTTCAGTAGGTGAGAGAGTTTTAGCATTTGAGCCAAGAGCAGTCACATATTCTTCTCTCAAGTATTGCAGAGCCTCAGCCAGGGTGCAATCCTTTGTAGTGCTCATCCATGCATCTACATTCCCATCTCTCTCAGCCTCATCTGCTATATTTTCTTGTTATCTTTCAACATCTTCTTTGTGACAGAGCAAGATGGCTTCATAGTCAGCATTTGGTAGATTGGCTGTGAGGAGATGTTGAGCTATTTTAGAGATCTCATCAAGCTGTTCCACATTTAAGCAGTGAAGTGCTTCATCCGTCAATAGTGGTGGAACAGTTGATGATCCCAAGACACTGTCATGTTGTACAGGTCTCAGCCATTCTGATAGGGTGGCCTGAGCCAAGTTAGAGCTAGAGCTATGCAATCTAGGCAAGCTAGACTCCTCAGTTACAGATGCAACTTCTGCAATCGGATGGAAAGACTCTACTACTGGTGTCTCCACAGAAGTGGGATGAGTTACACCAGCAGTTGACACATCCACATAGTCTCTAGTTAAAACTAGTGGAATCTCTGTGTTTGTGATGGTGTCATTAGGAGATGCCCCAGCATGCATTCCCTCACCATCTAAATGTGGGTCCTGGGTGGTGAGCAAAGTGTCATGCACTAAGTCACTTGAAATCATTGGCTCATCAAAAGAAAGGAATTCTTGATGATCAATACCTTGCATCTCAGTTACCTGAGTTGCAGGCTCCAAAGAAATATTTGTGAAAGATTCTGGAAGAGAAGTGTGTTGTAGAGTAGATTTTGGCAACTCCCCCTGAGAAATAGAGAGAGTTTCAAGTGTGATGTGCTCTCCACTCAGTGTTGTGCCAGCCTTATCACTCCCATGTGCTGACTCAGTACAAGAATGTGCATTGGGGAGGATGCTTGATTCTATAGGTGCACCCTGTTGAGAGGGTACACCTAGTGAGCTGTGTGCCCCTGATTTTACAACTTCAGCCATTTGTGTGACTGAAGAGGTGGTCTTAGTTTTCTTCTTCTTTGGCTTTAGTAAGGGTGACTCAGGTTCCTCACTCCCTATACCTAATTCCACAGCCAATGCAGCTTCAGATAATATATTTAATGGTGCAGTCATTACTTCCTTTCTCTTCTTTTTATTGACATCACCCTTTTGAGAGGATGATGCAGTTGGCTTAGTGTGTGGTAAAGTGTTTGGTTGAGAGGGTTGGTTAGCAAGCCCTGGGTTAGCATTTTGTTCTACTTGCTTGAGTTGTGCTAACTGAGATTTTGCATCAAATATTGGCATGTTGTGGGGGTAAGTTCTAAACAAACTCTCCATATGGGGAGTTATGTTAAGTCTTACATCCACATCATTCCTAGTTTCCAAATTACCAAAAATGAGTTTGGTCATGGATCTAGGATAGCCTATTCTATTTTTATCTATCCCAGGCAGTTCAATCAATTGAGCATTTTTAAAATTAAGTACAGATTGAATAAAGCGAGGAAAGAAAATATCAGTACCTCTCTTGGTTGTGTTCTTACCAAGTCTCCCATATAGTTCTTGTAGGATGATTTGGCCAACATCTATCTTCTTTCCATAGGCCAATGCATAGCCAATTTCCTGCACAGGTGCACTGATTTGATCAAAGCTTGATTTCCTGGCAGTGAAGACTTGAAGAAGAGTTGCAAACATATGGCTCCACTCCTTTCTCAGATTCTTTCTGTTCAGCTTGCCAAGATTGATCCCATCTGAGTAGTTGATGAACTCAAAGAATTCCTCTAACTCTGCATTCGTGGCTAGTCTGTCAAATGACTCTTGTTGTAGGCCCAGTGCTTGATTCATGTCTGCAGTAGTGATAGTGATTTCCTGATCCTGAATCTTGCAGTAGATGATATATGAAGTGATTGCGTTTTCCAGGGCTACAACCTCCACAGTAGCAGTGCCCCAAAACTGTTCCAGGATATGTAGATATAGAGTTGGGTTGGCAGAGAGTGCATCCTTGATGTATGACTCAGCCATCCATTTCACAAAGCACTTGAAATTGGCGTTGGGTGCTTCCACATCACTAGTTAGGGCAATGAAATTGGTGTTGAACTTTACTGTTGCCATTTGTATGGAGGAGAAGAAAGAAATTGAAGGTTGAAGAAGATATTTGGCTTTTCGCAGTTAGGGTTTCAGAGGTTTAGAGAGTGTAGATGCTTGAGAAATCGTATGAAATGAATCGAATAGATGTAGAATTGTATAAGTATGAAGTACTTGAATTGTCGATTAGAAGTAAGTTTTGTATCGACAAGTCAGCTATTCGAGAAGTAGAAAACATCTATTCGAGAAGTCAAGAAAGGCTTAATCGATAACTCAAGCAGATAGTAACTCACAGCTGGCAGTTTATCAACTCAGAAATAATTCTAAATTAAATAAAATGTGTTTTTATGAATGAATTAAACTTTTAGACAAAAGTCCAAAATTGGTTAAAATTCAGCAAGAATTCAGCCTTTTCAAATGATTCGAGAACTCAAATATAGTGTTCGAGAACTCAGTTACCATATTCGAGAAGTCAAGAATATCTCTATTCGATATCTCAGAAAGGCTCTATTCGAGAACTCAAGAGTACTCTAATGAGACTTGTTAGAGATGTCGAATAGTGAATCATTCGAGAAGTTTGACTTATCGAACTATACCCAACACTCATAAAAATTGATTTTCACTATCTTTTAAAATTAACCAGCCATATTCATTGAAGAATATTCTAGCAAATTAAATAGTGATTTTCTCAAAATTTCATAGAAATTTCAAGTTAGCAAAAATATGATTTTCCAACATATGCAACAGATTTGAAATATTTATAAATCATATTTCAGCCAACACTTACTCCAAAAATATTGAAAATTTAGATAAAGTAAGTGTTTACTGCTGCAACAATCTAGATGATATATTCACTTAGCCAGAATCTGAAGAATTCAGCATTCCAATCTCACTAACCAACCTTGTGAAGTGGCTTCATCTAGTGGCTTAGTGAATATGTCAGCTAGTTGTTTATCTGTAGAGACATAATGCAACTCAATGGTTCCATTAGTTGCATGTTCTCTAATGAAATGATATCTGATGTCAATGTGCTTTGTTCTAGAATGATTGACAGGATTGGCAACTATAGAGATTGCACTTGTGTTGTCACACATGATTGGAATTCTTTCCAACACAAGTCCATAATCTCTAAGTTGATTTCTAATCCAAAGCACTTGAGCACAGCAACTTCCAGCAGCTATGTATTCAGCCTCAGCTGTAGAAGTTGACACAGATTGTTGTTTCTTGCTATACCAAGAGACTAACCTTTGTCCAAGAAACTAGCAGCTACCTGAGGTGCTTTTCCTATCCACTCTGCATCCAGCATAATCAGCATCAGAATAACCAACCAGATTGAACCCTGTGTCCTTAGGATACCATAGTCCCAAGTTTGGAGTGCCCTTCAGATTTCTAAAGATCCTTTTTATAGCAACCAAATGTGATTCTTTTGGATTTGATTGAAACCTTGCACACAAGCATGTAGCAAACATGATGTCTGGTCTACTTGCAGTGAGATAGAGTAGAGAACCAATCATGCCTCTGTAGACTGAGATATTTACCTTCTTGCCTTTAGCATCTTCATCCAATTTAGTTGCAGTGGCCATGGGTGTCTTTGCAGGTGAGCAATCTTCCAAGTCAAACTTCTTCAATAGATCCTTGATGTACTTGGTCTGACTGATAAAGATACCATCCTTCCTTTGACTGACTTGCAACCCAAGAAAGAATGTCAACTCTCCCATCATACTCATCTCATATCTACTCTGCATGAGTTTGGAGAATTTCTCACACAGCTTCTCATTTGTAGAGCCAAAAATGATATCATCCACATAAATTTGAACTAGAATAATATCATCACCATGCTTCTTGTAAAACAGTGTCTTGTCCAATGTGCCTCTAGTGAATTGATTTTCAAGAAGAAATTGTGATAAGGTATCATACCATGCTCTTGGAGCCTGCTTAAGTCCATACAATGCCTTAAGCAATCTGTAGACAAATTCTGGGAGGTGTGGATCCTCAAAGCCAGGTGGTTGTTGCACATAAACTTCTTCTTCTAATTCTCCATTCAGAAATGCACTCTTGACATCCATTTGATAAACTTTGAAGTTTGAATGAGCAGCAAATTTTAAGAATATTCTGATGGCTTCCAATCTAGCAACAGGGGAAAATGTCTCATCATAATCAATGCCTTCCTGTTGAGAGTATCCTTTTGCAACCAACCTTGCTTTGTTCCTTATAATTACACCATCTTCATCCATCTTATTCTTTAGAACCCATTTTGTTCCAACAATGGTTCTGTTCTTTGGTGCAGGCACAAGTTCCCATACTTTGTTCCTTTCAAATTGATTCAGTGATAAGTGGATTTTATATCCACTTATTATGCGCTAAATAGACCTAAATTGGTGGTTTATCCTTAAGTATTTTGTGTCTTTTAATTAGTTTTATGTTGTTTCAAGTCTTTGTAGTGCAGAACTCACAGCTTCAAGTATCCTGGCGATAAAAGGTTAAAAGACGGTGGATTTCTTGCTCAGATGGACTGGCTACGAGGAAAAGGAATTATCATAAAGATGTTCTGAGTGATATATTCTTAAAGCAGGAATCCCGGTTGGAATTGTTATATTTTTTTCTAAACAAAAGGAGTCCGGTTTTAGATCCTCAAGAGACCGTAACTTACATCTGGACGAGCAATGAAGAAATAAGAATTATCACAAAAATATGGAAAGTGATATTTTCTTAAAGCTGGAACCCCGGTTGGAATTGATATATTTTCTGTTAATCAAAAGGAGTCCGGTTCCAGACGACCAGAGACCGCAGCTTAGACAATAAGGATTTATTTATATTATTAAATAATTTTATTAATTTAGAAAATTATATTTATAAATATCTAATAATATTAGATATTTATTTTTATAATTTCTGGATTAAAATAATTATTTATTAATTAAAGATTATAAGCTGTGCGGGTTAAAAGCATTTCTACGGAGCTGATATTAAAATTCAACTACCGCGCCAGTTGCGGAGAAGAATTGCAAATTGGCTTACAATTGTCTCTGCAGAGTGGTTAGAATTAGGCTAGACTTTTTAAACATCTGACTTCTTTGTATTAGGTGTGTGATGAATGTTTTATAAATAGAGGTGTAGGAAATCAAATCAAAAACACAGATTACCCAGGGACGAATTAATTCACTTATTCTCTCTGAGCAAATCCTCCAAACCCTCCTGTATTCTAAATTCAGCAGCTTCTTTCTATAAACAGATCATTTTATACATTTTAATTCTCTGTAATTTTATTTCATTTTATACACTTTTAATTTTCTGAAATCAGTTTATTTTATAAATTAAATTCTGTAATTTTATTCTAATTTATACGCTTTAAATTTTTATTTCGAAAAAAGCTCAAATTGATAGCATTATTTAAGTATTATTCTGGGAACAAATTGCTGAAAACTGAAATTGCTCAAACTAAGTGAACTTAGGTGAACTTAGGAAAGGAAACCAGTGAACTTAGGAAAGGAAACCAGTGAACTACAGGCTCGAGATTAGCCAGAACCAGTCGCAGGAGGCGTGCGTGACCGCCACGCGCGGCAAGTTGTTCCTTAAAGCCTGGCGCGTGCAGTCCACGCACGTGGAGGAGAGTGGGGTTGATTTACAGAACAAAGCATCATCATTACAGAAGTAACGCAGCAGGTGGGTGTGAAGCTTTTAGTTACGTTTTTGTCCGAGTCTTTAATCATTTTAGCTGGCCACTTGGAGTACTCTGTTTCAACAAATTATCCGGTTCTATTTCTAAACTCTGGTAATTTCATATTTAATTTCTCGTAATTTTTAATTTAGTTATTATTTTTATTATTGTTATTATTATTATTATTATTATTATTAGGTTCTAATTCTTTTATTTTTATTTTAATTTTTCGTAATTTCTTAATTAAATTATAAAATTTTCTACCATGATTTTATTTAATTCCATAAAGGTGCCTAGTTTAATTATGAACTAAACACTTTCATGGGGTTCTAATGTAATGAATTGTTAATGCTCATGTTGATTTGATAGATAATTTGTGTTTACAATTTTTATATAAGATTGCCTTGCATGGTTGTTTTAATTGAATATAGGTGAATAGCTAACATCTATTGTGCCAAATCTCTAATGATTGCGAAAGTGGATTTAGAGATTTAGGGCTTGCCATGCTAGCATAGGTATGTCGGCTTCTCCGCATTTCAGATTATAGTTTCGAAAGAACGTTATTCCCCTATGTAGTTAATTGCGGAACTTGTGATTAAATTGATTGTATCACCCATTCACATAGACATATAGTGTATTGGATATAATTAATGCCCTTATAACTTCTATCTCTTTTGTGGATGTTTATTTGGAATGGTGTGAGTTAATTGAAAGATGACTCATATTAGTTTCGTGTTCCCGCTAGCATTCTTAACAATTGTAACACATTAATTCTTGATAGTTAATAGAGCTAAAACATTCATGAAATTAGGACCCCATGCCCCTATCATATTATTTTAAACAAATTAGCCGTTTCATTAGTTAATTGTTATCTGCAAATAAACCATTTTAGTTCGTTCATGCTTCTATAATTAACCAAACATTGTTGAATAGACATATTTACTAAAATAACCGAGTCTTCGTGGGAACGATCCTTATTTCCCTATATTGCTTTTGGACTGCGTACACTTGCGTAGAGAAAATAGCGAACATTCAGCTCCTCTTGCATAGCAATAATCCAATCTGGATCCAATAGTGCATCATCAAGTTTCTTAGGCTCAACTTGTGATAGAAAACATCCATAGAGGCACTCATTTTGAGTTGCTCTCCTAGTCCTTACTCCTGCATTAGGATCTCCAATGATTTGCTCTGCAGTGTGTGATCTATCCCATTTCCTTGAGTGTTCAGCCTGACTTCTCATTCTTGATGTTGCTTCATCATCCACATCATGGTCATTCTCATTTCCTCCCCTTGTGAAGTTGCCATTACTCACAGGTGTGTCTTGGATGCTTGTTTATCCACTATTGATTGGCACAAGTTCTTCTCTTGTATCATCATTCACTTGAGTTTGTTGAACTTGAGTTTCAACTCCAGTTTCAATCTCTTCATCAGAATCATCTAGATTATCAAACCTTAATGGATCTTTATCTTCATCATTGGCTTCTTCTAGTCCAGGTAGTTTGCTGTCATCAAATGTCACATCTGTGCTCTCCATAACTTTCTTTTGGCTGATGACATAAACTTTGTATGCAATTCTTTCCATAGAGTAGCCAAGAAAAATTCCTTCAAATGCCTTTGCATCAAACTTGCCAACATATTCTGAATTGTCCTTTAATACAAAGCATTTGCTTCCAAAAGTATGAACATACTTTAGAGTAGGCTTCTTTCCAGTCATCAAATTGTAAGGTGTCTTTCCAATGTTTTTGTTGATGAGAGTTCTGTTCTGGATATAGCATGCAGTGCTTACAGCCTCAGCCCAAAAACATGTAGGCATCTTTGCATCAAGTAACATTGTTCTGGCAGCCTCAATTAGAGTTCTATTCTTCCTCTCAACAACTCCATTTTGTTGTGGAGTCCTTGGAGATGAGAATTGCTGAGAAATACCATTCTCTTTACAGAATGCTTCAAATATGGCATTCCTGAACTCTGTTCCATTGTCACTTCTTAATGCAGTCATACTTGCATTGTTGTCCTTTGCTTCCTTGTCAACTTTCTTTATGTGCTCAATGATTACTTGTGGAGCCTCATCTTTTGATGCTAAAAATTCCACCCATGTATACCTTGTAAAGTCATCAACCATCACCAAGGCATACTTCTTTCTTCCTAGTGACATAATATTGACAGGCCCAAACAAATCCATGTGAATGAGTTGTAGAGGTTTGGTTATTGATGTCACTGTCTTTGACTTGTGGCTTGATCTTTTCATTTTTCCTTTTTGACAAGCCTCACACACTCCTTCTTGACAGAATTCAAGTGTGGGCATGCCTCTCACTAACTCTCTTTTGACTAGAGAATTAATGGCTTTGAAGTTCAGGTGTGATAGTTTCTTGTGCCACAGCCAACAATCTTCATTTGATGCTTTTGAGTAAAAGCAACAAATTTTGTCCTTGTTTGCAGAATCCATATTGGCTACAAACAGGCTTCCCTTCCTTACTCCAGATAGAGCAAAATCACCAGTCTTCTTGTGAGTGATCAAACATTCATCTTTGTCAAAATCCACCTTGAATCCCCTATCAGTAAACTGACCAACACTTAGCAGGTTATGCTTGAGCCCCTTGACTAGTGCTATATCTTCAATGATGACATTACCAACTTTCAACTTGCCATATCCCAATGTGTTACCCATGCTGTCATCTCCAAAAGCAACCATTGGGCCAGCCTTTTCCTCATACTGTGATAGCAGGGCCATATCACCAGTCATATGATTTGAGCATCCACTGTCCAAAATCCACATGACCTTCTTTTCACTTTCTTTGCCCTGCAACCACAAAGGTATTACTTTTCCTTTGGTACCCAAACAAGTTTGGGTCCATGTGACTTAGAAACAGTTTTATCATAAATAACATGCTTGTCAACTTTCTTGGCATTAGTCTTCTTGTCACTGTTAGAAGTCTTAGAACCTGAGGTTTCAGACTTAGGTGACAAAGGTAGCTTCCTAGCTTTAGGAGGACTCGAAGACTTTGACCTGGTGTAGTGTGTGTGAGAATTGTGACTGATACAACCATCAATGAATTGCCTTCTCAGATTGAAACAACTAGTCATAACATTCATATTGCATGGCATACAGTCAAATTTATCACAAAATGGTGCATCTCTATGTCTTAGAGGCACAGAACAATCATAGAAAGGTTTGGACACACTACCAACAGGTTTCTTGCATGCATGAATTAAATGATTAGGCATATAAGCATAGTTGTTACCCTTGTTAATCCCTAACTTGCCATTTCTGTTCTGTTTCTTCTTAGTCACTTTCTTTTCTGATTCACTCTTCCCAGCTAAAACAAACTTAACAAACTTCTTAGGTCTTGGCCTATCAACTACTGGCTCCTTGTCTTTTGACTTGACACTCTCACTCTTGGATGATGCCTGTTGTTCATTTGATTGTGCCTAATCCTCATCATTCAACATTTGTTTGATGAGTAAGGCATCCTCATCAATTTCAAATGTTGGTTCCTTAAAAATTGGATTTTCAGTCTTTTTCAAAATGTGAGGCACTTCCTCATGAACAACTGTGTCATCTTCAACGACAGCATAGCCTTTTCTCTGTTTAAGAGTGGCATAATCAAGTCCAATAGCAGCCTTGGGTTTTGCTTCAATTTTCTCACAGTAGGATTTCACTAGACCAGATGATTTCTTGAAAGTTTTTAGCTTGAATTCATTTTCAGCTAATTCATCCCTAAGAGCCTTTTCAACCTGACTAGCACACAACACCTTATTCTGCAGATATTCAACTTCTTTCTTAAGGTTTTCTATTTGCATAGCAGTTAGCTCAAGTTCCTCATTCTTTTTGGTTAACATTTCATTTTTAGTAGACAGTTTAGCAATCTCTTCATTAGCAGCAGTCATACTAGTATGAATGTTAAACATTTCAACATATAGTTGTTCAATCATGCATTTATACTCTGAAACAGACATGTCTATAGTAGTGAGAGATGGTACCTGAGGGTTTGATGGAGATGTGTCATCCTTGGAATTGGCCATCAAGGCATAATTGCAGAATTCTTGCTCCTCTCCATCACTGTCAGAATCATTCCAACACTTCCCTTCAGCTATGTAGGCCTTACCTTGTGTCTACTTTTTCAGAAGGGCCTCATACTTAGCTTCAAGCTCAAGATAATCTCTATCCTTATTTTTAGGCTTCTTGCATTCACTAGCAAAATGCCCTAGGTCATTGCATCTATAGCACCTTACAGATGACCTATCCACATGGCTGGTTTTAAACTTATTCTTGTTTGGTTTCACAGGTGCCTTGCTTTTGTTGAATGAATGGTTTTGGGTTTTGGGTTTGAAGGGTTGATTTCTTTTGAATCTGATGTTTGGAAATTTTCTGGCCATGAAAGCATATGAAGTGTTTTCCATCCCATCTAGTTCTTCAAGAGTGTAAAACTCTTCTTCCTCCTTCTCCTCAACAGGTTCACTTACCTCAGGTTCAGTTTCTTCCTCTTCTACTACCTCCTCTATCCTTAACTGGCTTGTGGATGCTTCTAGGTCTTGAATAGATTTGTTGACAATCAAGGCACACGATGTGTTTACCATTCTACCTTGATTGGCTTGGATAGCCCTTTTCTGAAGCAACTCAAGCTCATGAGTTTTTAAAACTCCATAGAGCACATCATATGTAACTTTGTTCAAATCTCTTTCCCTTAGAGAAATGACCCTTTGCTCTAGATGGTTTGGTGAGGATAGCAGAAACTTCATGTTTAACTCCTTGGTACTGTAAACCTTCCCATTCATCTGTAACTCAGTAACTAGCTTGTGAAATCTCTCAAACATCTCAGTAATGCTTTCCTTGGGCTGTGCCATGAAAGCCTCATACTGTGTGACCAGTATCTGTTTCTTGTTTTCCTTAACCTCATCAGTTCCTTCACACAACACCTCAATGTGATCCCACATTTCTTTGGCAGATGTACATGATGCAATGTTTGCAAACATTGACATGTCCATGGAATCAATGATAAGCAACATGAGGTGGCTGTCAAGAGCAACCTTCTCCCTTTCTGATTCTATCCATTTTGATGGATCCTTGGCCTCATAAGATCTTGGGATAGTTGTGGTTCCAACAGTCTTCTCTGGTATATCTTGTTGTGGAACAAAAGGACCATTCTTGAGAATCTCAGGATACAAAGGATGAGAGGCTTTGATGAACAACATCATCTTTATCTTCCAGAGGTTGAAGTTTTCTTTGTCAAACTTAGGGACTTTCACCGTTCCTGTAGTCTTTGGTGTATTCGAACTCATGATCGTTTTTCTGTTTTTGAATAAACAGCCCGCTCTGATACCACTTGTTGAGTATTGAATACGATAAAAGAATACAGAGGGGGGGTGAATGGATTCTTGAACTTTTCTTCTTCGAGTCTATGTAGCAAGAGTGTTTGTGTGTGCAAGATTGAAGGTGCGGATAAAGAATAACACAAAACACAATATCACTTTAATCTAATGTATTATTAGATAAAGGTTGCTACAATCTGTGAATACAAATGATAGTATTCTCAGCTTCGTTTTTCTCAGAGAGATACAGCTTACAATGTATGAAAAACTTGACTCACAAAGTTACTTACTAAGGAAGTGAGGCTGTGTCCTTATAGAACATGGATACAACCTACTTACTGCAAATAAGGTAGCTAAAACAAATTACTTTCTAGTCTGTCTATCCTTTTTGAGTAAGTGTCCAAACGGTTATAGATTTGACTTTGCAAAGCCTGTTTAGATCCACTTCTTTAGCTCCTTGTCTCTTCTATATCTCTCCAAGCTTCCTTGTAGGCTTTCCAGAGCACGTTACAGATTGTGATCCATAAAGTGCATTGGCTTGTTACAGGTTTCTAACTTGTACAATTTCTTCAGTATTTTGTCTCCAAGAATGTATTCGAGAAGTGACTAAGTAGTTGATTCGAGAACTAGAATTGACTTGATCGATAACTCTGAGTTCTCGAACACTGTTATATTGACATATCGAATTACTTCTCGAATAGCTCTTTTCTTCAGGATTCCTTGAGTTGTCGAATAGAACACTTGACTTGTCGAATCCTTGAGATATCGAATAGCTTTCTGAGTCTTTGAGATATCGAATGGAATTTTGACTTGTTGACTCCTTAAGTTCTCGAATAGAGTACATAGACATATCGAATCTCTGAGATATCGAATGAGATATCGAACAGTGTATTCAGAGATATCGAATAGTGTCTTGAGATATCGAATCCCTGACTTCTCGAATGCTGGACTTCTCGAATAGACAAATATACTTCTCGAATTGGTACTTAGGCAAATTCTTCATTTCTTCAAATCCCAACTGTGATTATTTGACAGTCTTTATCTTCTTGCTTGAGGCATGAACCTTGGAACTTCTTTCAAGCATTATTCTAGACTCTATAAGTACAGTTACACAACTAGGATTTGATGCCTACTACAAGTACAATACAAACAGAAACTCTACAACTAGAGGTTCCCTCAGTTAAGAGGTCATGTAAGTAATGCAAAGCATTACAAACAATTAGGCTTGTTATTAGATGTATACAGGCATGCCTCTGTGACTAACACTTCTTTCTTTGAAGGTCTTTCTTCAACTTTTAGAGCAACAGACTTTGACTTCCTGCCTGATCTTCTGCTTCTCTGCTCCATTTCCAGTTCATAAGTCTTGAGCAGTCCATAGATCTCATCAATATCAGTTTCAGCAAGGTCATAGTTGTCTCTAATAGTGGTTGTCTTTACATCCCACTTTTCAGGTAGAGAAAGAAGAAACTTGAGATTTGAATCTTCTAGATCATATTCTTTATTCACCAGTGACAGATCATTGAGAAGTTTACAGAATCTATCAAAAGTTTCAGTCATTGTCTCTTTAGATCTAGCCTCAAAGTGTTCATACTCCTGTGTGAGTATATTCCTTCTATTCTTCTTAATTGCAACAGTCCCCTGACATCTGATCTCAAGGGCATCCCAGATCTCTTTTGCAGTCTTACAGTTTATCACTTTGTTAGACATAACATTATCCAATGCACTATGAAGGAGATGTCTAACCTTTGCATCTTTGCCAATAGTTCAGATGTCTTCAGGAGTAAGATCTTTCTTCTCTTTTGGAATAGATTTAGATTCTTGTCCAGCAGTAACAACAGATTATTTTGTTGGCATATGAGGGCCTTCATAAATCCTGTCAAGATATTCTGGATCTGTAGCCTCCAGAAACATAGCCATCTTCACCTTCCAAGTAAAGTATTCTACTGGCCTGAGAATAGGAACCCTGATTGTCTCATATCGGCTCACTGTTGTAGGTTGAGCCTTCTCTGCACCTGAGCCTGTTGTGGGAGGAAGAATTTTTGTCATTGATTATAGTAGTATTTGTGTGGATCTTAAGCTGTAGTGAATTAACAGATTGGCTCTGATACCAATTGTTAGGCCGAATACACAATAATAATCAATAAAGTATGAGCAAATAACAATTTAAAACTGTTTTTGTATTAACTCCTCTTTCAGTGATGTAAATATCACAGAGAGCTGCTTAGGTTACAATGAATGATATTCGTACACGATGATTACCCTTCTAGGGTTAACCTAACTGTATTTATAAGATATACAGCTTCGTACAATCATTAATTGATTCTCCTATAATTAAGCTATACAATTGATATCAATTACGATTGCTACACGTCTTCTAAGTCAACTCAATCTCTTTGACAGCTATCCAATCTTCAAAGATATTGCTTCCATGTTTATCTTGAATTAATCTTTAATCTCTGTTGACCTGCAGACGCTCCCGCTAGACAGAGTTTAACAAACTCTGTTGCGCTTCCAGTCAGCAGTGTTTGCGCTCCCATCTGCCAGCGTTTGCGCTTCCATCTGTCAGCGTATACTCAAACTCTGCTGCGACTGCTTTCATTAACAAGTTAAACTCTGTTTCCCTGTAACACTTAAACATTGATATTAAATCACATCAATTATATCTAACACAGAATAAAATACTATTATATTATAAAATTATATACGATGCTTATAAAATTATTATTTACATTCCTATTGTATGAAACAAAATGTTGATAATGATGACTTGTACGAAAGTAGTCAGTGGAATGATTGGCAACAAGAAAATACTGGAACTCATTATGATGACAATCATAATCAGTTTCAAGAAACTGATGTTGGAAATGATGATGGACAATGGGGTCAACATAAGAAAGGAATTGACGATGGAAAAGATTGTGGGCAGTGGGGCACATGGCCAAATAAACAAAAGTATGATAGCAATCGGATGCAATCTGACACCGATGTTGATTATGATGAAAGTTTTTCTGAGAATGAAGATAGAGAGAATGTCAATGTAGAAGATGATGCACAATGTGAAGAAAAGGAGACCAAAGATGATAAATCAGAAAAGTTAAAAAAAAAAGCAGTAAATTACGCTAATATTATGCAACATATTACTGATTGAGGCGCATCCACATATATGGATGCGCTTATATTTTTTGATGATGAATATCTGTTTGATTGGAGTAGTACTTCCTTTGAGATCAATTTCATAACAACAATTTGATATGTAAACTAATAAAAAATAAATAATAAAAAATAATATAATAAATATTAGAAAAAGATATGTGCGTTGCACGGGTTATAAGCTAGTATGAAATAAAAAACTTAAATACACACTACGTATTTCCTAACTCAATTCTAGTTATCAGCACGATCACGTAAATCATCGTCAGCCTGAGCAGGGTGAGCCGCCGGAGGAGACGCCGGGGGAGTCGCCGGAGGAGATGTCGGGGGAGCCGCAGCACAACGACACTGGAAATCATCGAAAAAGAGGTGCCGAACACACAGGGCGACCATGAAAACATCGGAACAAATAATTGCTACAGATTCAACACCGGAACAAATAATTGCTACAGATTCGACCAACGATTCAGTGTTTACGCTATGGACCACATTCAAATCCAAGGACCCCCATTTCACCCCCAAATTCCACATATTGTTTCGAGTAATAGATTAAAGTACTAATCCTTTTATAGCAAATTTTAGGATTTTTTGTGGGCAGGTGTCTCATATTAAGTGGATTACAATAAGCACCCGGATCGCTTCCACCATCTTTCATCCGACGGTTGGGACTCACACACACTTGAAATAACTTTATCCAACTGTTCTGCATGTATTGTTGCATGACATTGCTCTCACATGGGCTCTCATGTTTTTTTTCCTTAATTATCATTTGCAGGTAAAATTCCTGACTTTGTTGAATATTTTTTTCTAATTAATATTTTGACCTAAGTAATTAGATTCAATTTGAAAAAGAAAGTTTCAAGTTCAAAAACCTTGTTTATACGTTAAATATATTATATTTGTTTTAAATTTTATTTTTTATTATCAGATTTAAATTTTATTTCGAATTCACGCTTCTTGTTAACTTTTTTTTTTTAAGAAATAGTGTTTTGATTGACACTTTTTTTAAACTTTTTTTTATTAAAGCACGCGTATTTATAAAATTCAAGGCTTTTACTTAGATTGAATGATTATGATATTTTATTCTTTTGTCCTTTTACGTAATTAATCAATCATAAAATTCAGTTTTATGACTTTTTGTTATATGTATAATATTATGAATAAAAATTATTCATTAAATTGTCTTTTTTATAAAATTAAAAAGATATTTTAATTATTGTGATCTCTCGGCATTGCCTTTTTTAAATTAATGAATATAATTTTTTAATTATAAATCAACAATTTATAATTATGTATATATCATGGATTTCACATAACCTCATTAGAAATATACAAAAAAGGTTCTCATATTTATAATAAAAAATATATGATATATGTCTTTTTGTTTAATGACTTTTTTTGCAATTTTCCTTTCAGGAATATACATATCGAAAATGTAATTATATTCATAGTTATTATACAATATAATTCTTTGTTGTGAAAATGAAATAGGGTAATGGACTTTTGTTAGGTCCGATAAGATTGTAGAAGGGGGGGTTGAATACAATCTATACCAATTTATCGAAATTTGTCTTTTAAATAAAATTTAGTTTAGACAAATTTGTGCGGAATAAATTGAAACAAATTTCAAGTTGAATATAACAATATATTAACTTGATGGGTGTTACAATTTCAGTACAGATTAATTATCAAGATGATAAAAACTAATTAGAAAATTCGACATGAACTTTTCTAATTTAGTTAATAAAAAGCAAGATAAGAACTAGGAAACTTAATTCGCTAGTAGTACAAGAATCACAAATAAACAAGTTCCACCGGATAAAATATTACAAAGGCTTAGAACTTGAATTTACAGAAAATAGTTAAAGCTTGTTGTGTTCTTGTTTGAGAGAGAGAAATGGAGTCTGTTTTGATGATATGTTCCAGTGTTGTTTTGTTGAGCCGCCATGCCTTATAACATCTTCTGCCTTTTCTTTTTCACTTGCAGACTATCCAGAGACTATCAAATGCACTGCAGACTATCCAGTTGAACTGCAGACTACCGGTGTGACTATCAGCTCTCTTGCAGACTACCGGTGTGACTATCTGGCTTGGCAGACTACCCAACTCTTTCTCCAGACTATCAGAATGACTATCCTGATAGTCTTTAATACATGATTTTTCTGGCAGACTACCATGTAGACTTTCTGGTAGACTATCACCTTAGCAGACTATCAATCTGTGCAGACTATCTTGCAGACTATCAGCCTTTGTTGTGCAGACTATCAGCTAGACTACTTTTAATAGTCTTTTAACATTAAATCATAGTCTAAAACACTTCTAATAGACTTTCAGGCTATCAAATTAAATAATAAAGACTTGGCCAATTTGGTAGACTATTTGTATAGTCATTCTAGTTCAATTAAACACCACGCGCCAATGACTTTATTTGTTAAAAACCTGGCCACCATTTCTAAATCAACAAAACCAAATGACCTGCTGCCATTTTCTTGTTTTTTTAGCCGTAGGTTTTTTAATAGCCCCGTAGAAATGCTTTTAGTCCCGCACAACTTATAATCTTTAATTAATAAATAATTATTTTAATCCAGAAATTATACAAATAAATATCTAAAATTATTAGATATTTATAAATATAATTTTCTAAATAAATAAAATATTTATTAATATAAATAAATCCTTTACGCTCTAAGTTGCGGTCTCTTGAGGGTCTGAAACCGGACTCCTTTTGCTTAGCAAAAAATACAACAATTCTAATCGGGGTTTCAGCATTAAGAATATATCACTTAGAATTTCTTTGTGATAATTCTTTTTCCTCGTAGCCAGTCCACTTGATAATAAAATCCTTGTGATTAAATAATTTAACCCTTCTGTTGCTTGCACAATGATTTTCTCTCTTACCAGTCTTGATAGCTTGAACCACTGAAGTTAATGACTAACAACCACTGTTTAATGTTGACACTCGATGTACTGTCTGGTTCATGAGTGACTAACCGCAATGACTGTTCTTCATATATTGACTTTAAAATCTGGTTCCTTTTCTTTTCTCATCTCTCTTCAATTCTTCTGTACTGTCTCTGTCACTGTTGAAATCTCTGTCACTTTAAATGAATCCACTTCTTAACGAATACTCCACTGAGGCTTGATCAGATGTCTGAACTTCTTTCAATGTAGTAATTCCTCAAGTCTGTAGATTGACCTTGATCTTTTTCTTTTGACAGATATTACAATCTGAGATTCCTTGTGACAATCTATATACTATTTACTCATACAATCTTGTTTAAGTTGAGTTGTATCCTCGAAATACAAATAGGCTACATCATATGCTTTTCAATCTTCCCCTATTTGTTTGTTAGACAATAACAAGCAAATACCTAGAGGATAACTCAACTAACTCACTTAAACAAGAAAAAGATTAAGCATTTAGGAGCTTAGCAAATAGTACATTAAAAAAATTTCTCTGGTTGAGATTTAACAATTCCAAAATCCTCAGTTTATGAAATGATAGATGATTGTTCCTCTAGCACTGAACTGATCTTCAATAGATAACTCATCTTCATTTTTGATTCTTTATATCTCTGCCTGATAATCCTTCACATCTTACATTGGTGATTATCAGCAGTTCTTGATTTACAATCACTTCCCTTTTCCGACACAGTTTTTCTCACTTAAGAAAAACAACTGTTCCTACTATGTAGACAATGGTGAATCAATACCATTTCTATAATTTCTGGGAAATCTACTACTCCTCCACTTAGCCTTTATACATAGTACATTGAAAGACTAATATAATAGTATTGTGATGTACTCCTCTTTATATCTCCACTTTCAACACAACAACTGAAAGTCCCCTTACTTTTCCGTCTAAGGCTCCCCCTTAGTAACTTGACTTACTTCTCTTCCTAAGCACAGTCTGTAAATGCTCCCCCTTTCTAACCTACTTTCCTTTTTCTTGTACCCCTTTACTTCTCCCCCTTAGTTGAGGAATCCTCCAATCAACTAGTTGACAAAGTAGTTGTACCAATTATTTGAGCTTTGTTAGAAATGAAGTTTCATTTTCTTCCTCACTGTGAGTGTGTGATAGTGTTTAGTGTACCTCACAAGTGTTTCACTCTTCTCTCCACTCATTTGTGTTGAGTGACTCACTTCTCTCTGTGTTTACACTCTTGCTCACTGGTGTATCACTCATATCACTCATAGCTCCAACATCCTTTAGTGTACCTGCAAGGAAAAATCACCCTAGCCTCTTCAAGAGAGGTCAGTGGTGGTGCAATGGGAGTTTGCAAATCCCAAATCCTCGTTAGACTCGTCAGATGAATCTGATTCATAATCTACAAGTTGCTAATTTCCCTTTTAAAGGTTTTCAGATTTGAATTCTGAGAAGGTAAACAATGATCTATAAATTTAGCATTGAGATCAAGGTTCCCTTCTAATGTCTGTGAAGACTTCACCTTGTTAAACTCATCAGGTAAAATCTGAATCATAGTTTACAAGTTGCCGATCCGCACCTATGTCGGATCCGTTACCCGCAGGATCCAGAGATGTTCCCTCTGGGGAGTTAGATAATGATCTTGTTGAATTTTGCATTGAGATCAATACCTTCTCTCGAGGTCTGTGAAGACTCTTGGTTCATTAAAGAACCTTTAACTTATAATCCTAACCGTAAAATGGTTGGATTACAGGTTTCCGTCAATTCATCCTTAAGTGTGTGCAATCTCACTTTGTGCATATGAAATATTTTGGTTAGTGTATAAGGTAGTGACTCTCCAACTGAATATCTCACACATCCTTATTTGCTGCATCACGTGCAGTTACTCCCTGGTGACCTCTAGTCTGATAGGTTACTTCCTTTTAGGGTGTAAGATAGAATGTGTTTGAGTTTGACTGTAATCTGGGATAAAAGTTGTTGGGTTTACAACCTCATGACTAATCATGTGAGAATACAAAATTCTATTTAGATGAACCTGCATCACAGAATATGAGCAATAGAGATAGAATGATATACATTTGTGATTTCAAAAGATTTACAATGTAAGCAATCATAGCTGTAGAAAGAAATTTTGAGTTATGGGAAAGATATAGATCTTGAGCCAATTTTACTAAACAAAAACATAAACAAAAATCCAATTAACAATAAATATTAATCAAATTAATGAATGTTAATGTTTAAACCAATACAAACAAAACTATTTTATCATGTTTTAGATCCTGTATGTTAGATACCAATTGTTAGGTCTTGTCTTCCAATTGTTAGAACCTGGAAATCAAACGTTTGTTCCTAAACAATTGAATTGACATATACCATTTTGATACCAACAATGTTCCTATATACGAAATTCTGTTAATAACAATAACACAACAAAGATTAGAAGTTAAAACAGCATGATATGTGTGTGTTAAACAGAAGAAGTACAAAAGAACCAAGTACAGGGACCTGTTTGTAAGTTTTGAAAGTATAGTGACTAAACTGAAAATACTATACAAACTATTTATTTACACATGAAAAATAATATACAAAAATAAGAAATAATATACATAATAATTAGATAAAATAAAAACTAAAAAGAAAAGAAAAATACGTTTTTTTTTGTTTTTTTTTATTATTATTTTTATTTTATTTTTACTATATAAAAAAAATAACTGTATTAATAATATTTACAGAAAATTAGAAATAAAAGAAAATAATTTACAAAAATATTTACAACAACATATAAATAATAGGTCCGATATCGATTTGAGCTTTCAGAGTGAAGTTTTGAAAATTCTAAGTCTGGGAAGATTTTCGAGTTAGTGAGTCAGTGACTATCTCGAACTTCAACTCGAAACTCGACTTAGATTTTCGAGTTAGTGACTATCTCGAACTTCAACTCGAAACTCGACTTAGATTTTCGAGTTAGTGACTATCTCGAACTTCAACTCGAAACTCACTATCTCGAACTACATCTCGAAACTGACTATCTCGAACTTTATCTCGAAGTTCGACTTAGGATTCGAGTTCGAGTTATCAGTGCCTAGTTTTTATCTTCAAAATTTTCGAGATAAGATCTATCTCGAACTTTATCTCGAAGTTCGAGATGAGGACCAATATAACTATTCTAAAAATCAAGTCTTAACAGAATATGTACTAGATTATTTACATGAAGCAATTCTAACAATGAAGCAAATTTAATTATTAAAACAAGCTATAAAATAGCAAAATAATTTACACTAAAATTATAAAATCGAATAAAAATTATAAAAACAATCATATGTAGTCCCTTTTATGAAATCAAACATTAATAACAAAAGGACAAACACTACAAACCAATTAATAAACTATTAACTATTTACATATATATTTGTAGTAAATTAATAAATCTATATATTTTCTTAATAAAATAACTTTCTTATAGAAAATCATTTAAAGAGAAAATATGACTTATTAAATCAACATAAATATTCAAAAGTAATTTTCAACAAAAATAGATTTCTCACTAAGTTCAGCTTTGTAAAATTTGAGAAAAATATTTTTAGAGAAAATTAAAATATTCTAAAACTAAAAGAAGTAAGTAGGAATATATTAAGAAGATAATGACAATGATTTGAGAATTAACAAGCAAGAAGATAAGTTGATAAAATAATTATACAAGTGATTTTAATAACAAAGTAATCACTTATAAATTATTAAAGAGCAAACCTCAGATATTAACTAGTTTAATTACTAGGACTATTTAACATACCCAATTCACCAACAATTCTGGTGAATGTGGATTCATCAAGAGACTTAGTAAAAATATCTGCTGTTTGTTCTTCCGTGGGTACAAAATGTAACTCCACGGTACCATTCATGACATGCTCTCGAATAAAATGATACCTGATGTCAATGTGCTTGGTCCTTGTATGCTGCACAGGATTGTTGGAGATTGCTATGGCACTTGTATTGTCACACAAAATAGGAATTTTGTCAAGTACAAAGCCATAGTCCCTTAGCTGATTCCTAATCCACAAGATCTGTGCACAACAGCTTCCAGCAGCTATGTATTCAGCTTCAGCTGTTGAGTTGGAAACTGTTTGCTGTTTCTTGCTGTACCAGAAAACCAACCTACCACCTAGGAATTGACAACTCCCAGAGGTGCTTTTCCTATCTACAACACTTCCTGCATAATCTGAATCTGTATATCCAATAAGATTAAAACCAGAATCTTTAGGGTACCAGATGCCTAAGTTAGGCGTACCCTTAAGATATCTCAAGATTCGTTTTACAGCAATGAGATGAACATCTCTAGGATCCGATTGGAACCTTGCACACAAGCACGTAGCATACATAATATCTGGTCTACTTGCAGTAAGGTAAAGTAATGAGCCTATCATACCTCTGTAGCTTGTGACATCTACCTTGGTAGAATTTTCACATGCTCCAAATTTCACAGCTGTAGATGATGGTGTTCTTGCTGAAGATGAGTCCTTCATTTGATATTTCTTGAGAAGCTCTTTGACATACTTGGATTGACAGATAAATATTCCATCTGTTCTTTGACTTACTTGCAATCCAAGAAAGAACTTCAGCTCACCCATCATGCTCATTTCAAACTTACCCTGCATTAACATTTCCTTGGTGCTTGCTTAAGACCATAAATAGCCTTGAAGAGAAAGTAGACATAGTCCATGAATTCTGGATCTTCAAAGCCAGGGGGCTGTTCTACATACACCTCTTCATCTAGCTTACCATTCAGAAAAGCACTCTTGACATCCATTTGATAAACCTTAAAGTTTGAGAATGCTGCGAATGCCAATAATATTCTGATAGCCTCAAGTCTTGCCACTGGAGCGTAGGTTTCATCATAATCAATGCCTTCAGCTTGTGAATAACCTTTTGCTACCAGTCTTGCTTTATTTCTCGTCACTGTACCATCTTCATCTAGCTTGTTTCTGAATACCCACCTTGTGTCAACCACTTTCCTGTCTTTGGGTCTGGGTACCAGCTTCCATACTTCTTGTTGTTTGAATTGATTGAGTTCAACTTGCATAGCAATTACCCAATCAGGATCAGAAAGAGCTTCCTCGGTTTTCTTAGGTTCCATTTCAGATAGAAACCCTGAATAGTTACATTGATTTTGAGTAGCACTTCTAGTTTTGACACCAACATCTGGATCACCAATAATCAGCTCAATTCCAAATATACTGTCCGAGAAGGTTAGATCTTGATGATTCGCCTTGTTCTTCATTGTGATGTTGTGTTTGACTAGTTGATCATTTGTTTACTATCCTCGAGTTATTGCCAGAATGACTTGATGATTCTTCTCCAGTGACATGGGTATCTCTAATATTAAAATTGTTTCCACCACTATCACTTGGATAATTATCATCATTAACATTTTAAACTTATGACTTTAAGGCGACTCCTCGACAACAACAATTGTTAACTCCTAACAACTATTTGTTGGTAGACAACCTTGGTTCTAAAAATAAAACTTGATTACCAAGACTGTCTTGTCTGCAATCTTAGAAATAATATTCTAAGCCCAATATACCTTGATCCATAGTAAACAACATTCATTATCAAAGTGATTAGAAGCTTGCAAATAAGCATAAAAATTATTCGAAGTAACTGAACTATGGTAACTTAAGATATTACAATATCCATAGTTCTACTTAGATAATTTTCATATTATGTATAGTAGAATGAGTGAATTTCAAAAGATAAGACAATGATTACTTAGAGGAGTTCTAAGTAATTTCACTCAAATCAATACATCTCACAATTAGTTTGTAAATAGAATTCTAACTAAATATCATTAACTGATATAAGTCAAAACTTCAATACAACCAATTGTTATAACCATGATATTAATTATAGTGAATTTCCGAAAATGATGCATTAATAAGTTCACTAGAATTAACATCTCACAATTAATTGAAGACCACAACAGATAGGTCCAAATTAGTTATGATTCAAATTTATTTTGATAAATGAGGTATAGAGCAAATACTAACTTGAATTGCTTTAGGTTCTATAACTCATATTAATCAAAATAAATAATTAAATAATTAAATACTAAATCTCTATGAGTTAGATTTTAGCATTTAAATATTTAAATTATCCTTAAATAAACACCACTGAAATATATTACAATTATACACATGGCAATCATTCAACAGATAATTTTCAGCTTGAGGTCTGGATGTAAATAATTTCACAAGTCCTTTCAATATTGACAATTGAATACTTGTAAAATCATTTATGAATTACTTAACAGATGGGATTTACAAATCATATAGCATTAATAAAATCTCAAATTTACAAACCAATCTTGAAAAATTAATTTCATCAAGTGATTTAGCAAACGTGTCTGAAAGTTATTCTTAACTAAAGACATGCTCTCTCAAAAGAATTGATACCTTATATAAGATGCTTAGCCTTGAGTATTCCACAAAGTTGTTGGAGATGAAATTGTTTTCTTGTGTTCTCCAGCTTTCGTACAACTCATTTGATCTGTCTCTGTAGAGATTTTCAATTGTCTCAACAACCAGGAGTGCACTTGTTCACATTCCTCTAGCATCCAGATTCAGTAGGTCCAGATGTCCATTATAATCATGAATGTGCAGCAGGTGCCTGATATCCTCAAGTCTTGCCAGGTATACTATTTTATCAACTTGTAACCTTGCATCCAGTTTGGCTTTGTCCCTCATAACAATGCCTTGACATCCAGTTAGACTTCTGGTTATCCTTGTACCAAATACAACCTTGTTGTTTGGTCTAGATACCAGCTTCCCTTCAATCTGCCTTTTGTACTGATTGAGATCATCTTGAATTGCAATCACTCAATCTGGATCATTCAGAGCCTTTGTAGCTTTATTAGTTTCTTCTGAAAGAAAACTAACAAAATAATCATTGGTACTTGAAGCTCTGCTAGTCTTTTACTTCCACCATTAAGAACACTAAGAACTAGGACAAAGAATTAATTGAGTCAACACTCTTTGTCTCGGTAGACATGTTCTCATAGTGTCCTTTGATTTTCAATGTGGTGTTGATTTGGCTAGTTGATCCTTCTGCTGCTCCCCCTAAGCTGTTGATGGGTTTACATGAAGATTCTCCATGTTTGACATTCATTGGATCTGAATTACCATAACCATTGACAGCTGGGAGCTAGAAGTTGTTGAACATCACTAAGACTTTTAATCACCTTCTGTTGATTAATAACAATCACCCTGTAGGTTGTAGACTCCATTGAGTAACCAAGGAGATTATCCTCTTGAGCATTAGCTGATTGCCAGGATGCTCACTTTCATTTATCATTGAAAAACAATTTCCTTCATAACTTATGAGGTCTTCCTGTATTTCTCACTAATCAGGGTTCAATCATGTTAGTAGCAAACTATTGACTGCCTTAACATTAATACTCTTGAAGGTGCAGAAATCATCCAGAACACTAATAGATATGTCCTGTAATCTGATCTCCAAGTTGTCATAGTCAGTTTGCTTCCTGCAAATCTTCTAGATGTGATCAATCACCATCAGTGGTGTCTTGTCTTCAGATTGTCTGAACAACAACTTGTTTGTTGAGAGAAGCCATCAGTCATCACCACTAAAGTATATTTTTCTTTGATGTAGAACTTCTGTGTGATTCTTCTTTGACTTCTCTTTATGACATTCCTCATAATTTTATTTTACATTAATTCCAGATGAGGTAGTCTCCTTTACTGATTCGATTTCCAGGAAAGAATCTCTTGATATGACATTCAGGTGAGAGAGCTCCTTATGTCATAGCTGAACTCCTGTCTGATGAATCTTTAGATTAGACATATTGACTTCACCTTAGACTGAGATTCCATGTCAAATATTGATAAGTTCTCTTTCCTTAATCCTCGAACAGTAGGCTCTTCATCTTTTAAAAGATGCTTTATTACTGACAACATTTCATAGCTATTGAATAGCCTTGACCCTGAGTCATACCCTTGCTGTTATCTCCAAGGGATACCACTTGGCCAGATACCTTCACCACTTTTGATAGCAGGGTTCTATCTTTGGTCATATGCCTTGAACATTCACTGTCCAGAATCCACACAACACGATCTACCTGTTACACACCCTGCACTGCCAAAATGGTTAAACTTTCTTCGGGACCCAAGCTTGGTTGGGTCCAGAGTACTTGAAAAATTGGCCTTTGTCAGGCAAAACAACATTTTTCACCTTGACACCATCAGTCAACAAACATTTGACCCTATAAATAGATTTGACAATCTTTTGTTTCATTTTAGGTATCCATGTTTGTTTAGCAGCGATAATATTCTTTTCATTGACTGGACATTTAACCTTGTAAACAGCCTTAGTAAAACTTTGTTTTGGCTTTGGTACAAATGTCTCTCTCCTAACATGAGGAGGACTAGCAGTCTTTGATCTAACATTTTTATTTCTATTCATATGTTGTCGAGGAGCAGTCTTATTAGCACATGCATGATTACCATTAAAGTAAGCAGACATAACATTAAATGCACAAGACATACAACTGACAACACCACATGCTTTATGATTAGAATCAATGATAGGCATGGTATTCATGTTAGACATATTATTGTTTTGCTTCAACCTATTACCACCTAACCCAGTTTTAGACGAATTGGTTGACTCAACAAACTTAACTGGTTCCTTTGAAACAACCTTATTAGATTTAACATTTTTTGTTGTAGGTGCCTTAACAGATTTTTCATTAAGTTGGACACTTCCACTAGCAATGTCCTCAATACGCATCTCCTCTTGAATAACGAGAGAAGTCAAATCTAGAGGCTCTGCAATAGACTTCTTAAAGAGTGGATCTTCAACATCCTTAAGCACATGTGGTATTCCCCTTTCTTTAGCACTAACAGGATTAGGGGAGTTTATGCCTAACATTCCAATAGCCTCGTTGTAGCCAAACCCTATTCCTACGGTTCGGTCTACAGCTTGTTTATTGAAAAACTCTTTAGAAGTTTTAACAGAATTAAAGCAAGCAGATAATTTGACATCCTGTTCCTTTATCTTAGTTTCAAGTTCAGCAATTTTAGCAACTTGTTTTAACATGTATTCTGATATCGACTTTTCTCTGTAGTTAAGTCGAGCTATTTCTTTTATTTGCTGATCTTGATTATCATGCACCTTTTTTAGTTCTAACACTTCATTTTCAAGATTAGTGTTTAACAGATTTATTCTAGCATTTTCAGTTTGTGCATTACCCAAGGAATTACGTAAACTACGAATAAGTTCAGCGTCAGTAAGAATTACCGGAGTAGTATAACGAGTTGATGTATCAGCATTTGCCACCAGTGCAAAATCATCAAACTCTTCATTTTCGCTGTCTGTGTCATCCCAGCTTTTACCTTGTACCACATAGGCTGTGTCTGTGTTCTTCTTTCCAGATGCATACTCTCTCCTTGCATCTTGTTGAGGTTGATGACACTCAGTTGCAAAGTGTCCAATTTCATTGCATTTAAAACACCTGATCCTGCTTCTGTCTACCATCCCAGTTTCGTAGCCACCCCTTGTGCTACTTGATGAAAAACTTCCATGCTGGAATCTATTCTCAGTAGACTTGAATCTGAAATTTGGACTTCTTCTAAATCTGAAATTATCAAATTGCCTTACAATCATTGCCATTGACTCATCCTCCAACTGCTCCAACTCCTCTAATGAATAAAATTCTCCACAACCCTGATTTGCAGCTGTCTTCCCATATTCTGCTACAATCACCTCCTTTTCAGAGCTGTAAGGTTGAACAACCTTAGCTTCCATCTTCATCGAGGCTTCACCAACCAAAGCAGTAGAAGTGTCATCTACCCTTTCCTCATTTATTGTCAAAATGGTATCCCAGATATGCTTCGCATCTTTACAATTAACAACATGATTGTGCATGATTAAATCTAGGGATTCCACCAAAATCAGCTGTAGGTTCATATCCAGGGCAGCTTCCTCCTTTTCAGCAGGGGTACAATTATTAGGATCCTTTGGATACGTCCTTTCAGCACATTCAACAACTCCATCCACAATTACTTCCTCTTCTGTAATCATATGAATTATTGGCCCAGTTTTCAATATTCCTAAATATTTAGGATTGGCCACTTGTAGAAAAAGAGTCATTTTCTTTTTCCAGAGTTCATAATTTTTCTTATCAAATATGGGTATCTTAACATAACCAACTTTTGAAGACATGATGAATTTTTAAGTGAGTTAAAAATTCAAGATAAATTTTTGATTGAATAAAAATAGGATCTTGATTTGTGTATCAATCAATAGGCTCTGATACCAATTGTTAGGTCCGATAAGATTGTAGAAGGGGGGGTTGAATACAATCTATACCAATTTATCGAAATTTGTCTTTTAAATAAAATTTAGTTTAGACAAATTTGTGCGGAATAAATTGAAACAAATTTCAAGTTGAATATAACAATATATTAACTTGATGGGTGTTACAATTTCAGTACAGATTAATTATCAAGATGATAAAAACTAATTAGAAAATTCGACATGAACTTTTCTAATTTAGTTAATAAAAATCAAGATAAGAACTAGGAAACTTAATTCGCTAGTAGTACAAGAATCACAAATAAACAAGTTCCACCGGATAAAATATTACAAAGGCTTAGAACTTGAATTTACAGAAAATAATTAAAGCTTGTTGTGTTCTTGTTTGAGAGAGAGAAATGGAGTCTGTTTTGATGATATGTTCCAGTGTTGTTTTGTTGAGCCGCCATGCCTTATAACATCTTCTGTCTTTTCTTTTTCACTTGCAGACTATCCAGAGACTATCAAATGCACTGCAGACTATCCAGTTGAACTGCAGACTACCGGTGTGACTATCAGCTCTCTTGCAGACTACCGGTGTGACTATCTGGCTTGGCAGACTACCCAACTCTTTCTCCAGACTATCAGAATGACTATCCTGATAGTCTTTAATACATGATTTTTCTGGCAGACTACCATGTAGACTTTCTGGTAGACTATCACCTTAGCAGACTATCAATCTGTGCAGACTATCTTGCAGACTATCAGCCTTTGTTGTGCAGACTATCAGCTAGACTACTTTTAATAGTCTTTTAACATTAAATCATAGTCTAAAACACTTCTAATAGACTTTCAGGCTATCAAATTAAATAATAAAGACTTGGCCAATTTGGTAGACTATTTGTATAGTCATTCTAGTTCAATTAAACACCACGCGCCAATGACTTTATTTGTTAAAAACCTGGCCACCATTTCTAAATCAACAAAACCAAATGACCTGCTGCCATTTTCTTGTTTTTTTAGCCGTAGGTTTTTTAATAGCCCCGTAGAAATGCTTTTAGTCCCGCACAACTTATAATCTTTAATTAATAAATAATTATTTTAATCCAGAAATTATAAAAATAAATATCTAAAATTATTAGATATTTATAAATATAATTTTCTAAATAAATAAAATATTTATTAATATAAATAAATCCTTTACGCTCTAAGTTGCGGTCTCTTGAGGGTCTGAAACCGGACTCCTTTTGCTTAGCAAAAAATACAACAATTCTAATCGGGGTTTCAGCATTAAGAATATATCACTTAGAATTTCTTTGTGATAATTCTTTTTCCTCGTAGCCAGTCCACTTGATAATAAAATCCTTGTGATTAAATAATTTAACCCTTCTGTTGCTTGCACAATGATTTTCTCTCTTACCAGTCTTGATAGCTTGAACCACTGAAGTTAATGACTAACAACCACTGTTTAATGTTGACACTCGATGTACTGTCTGGTTCATGAGTGACTAACCGCAATGACTGTTCTTCATATATTGACTTTAAAATCTGGTTCCTTTTCTTTTCTCATCTCTCTTCAATTCTTCTGTACTGTCTCTGTCACTGTTGAAATCTCTGTCACTTTAAATGAATCCACTTCTTAACGAATACTCCACTGAGGCTTGATCAGATGTCTGAACTTCTTTCAATGTAGTAATTCCTCAAGTCTGTAGATTGACCTTGATCTTTTTCTTTTGACAGATATTACAATCTGAGATTCCTTGTGACAATCTATATACTATTTACTCATACAATCTTGTTTAAGTTGAGTTGTATCCTCGAAATACAAATAGGCTACATCATATGCTTTTCAACTTTTAAACAATCTGTAATTTTGTTCAATGGTTGAGATGTTTGTAAAAACAAAATCTAATTAATCCATAAAAGTGCATCTTCTTGTATGCTTATGTGTATGAGCTTTATTCCAAAAAACTGATTTGAATAGGCCTAAGTTAAATTTTGTATACATTTTTTAATTCAAAAAAAAATATCATTTCTTCTTTACATTTATTATTTTCTTAAAACTCAGAAAAAAATTGTAACATCCCGAATTTTCGGGATATTAATTTCTAAATACAAAATTTAAATAAAATCGAAACTTTTTTAAAATAAACCAAAATTCCACGAAAGTCAACGTAACTGTCAAACTCGATAATTCAAAAACATTAAATTCAGAGACGCAGCTCCATAAATCCAATCAATAATTATCTAACAGATAATCAAATTTATTTCTATATAAAACGATAAGTCTTATTTCAATAAGCAAATCACACGAATTCCACACAGTTCACATCCTTATTCGATCCGCAAGCAACATGATCAAGGATATATCTGTGTGTGTTAATTTGGAATTATTGTTCTCTATGGACTAACTTCTAACATTCTCATACGAAAAGTAGATTGAGTGGGAACCTATTACGTTACTGCTTGCTCTATTAGTAAAAGTAACCCGTTGTTGTTGGTAGAGCTTGGATTGAATCTGCAAAAAAAAACACTTGGATTAAAGGCTCTGTTCCAAGTAAATTTATCAAGAAATTGTCAACATGATCGATTTCTTCTCAATGATCTAACACATATTACTCTGTAAATCTGAAGCTGGGTGAGGTCATAGTGGTGGGAATAGCGAATACATATGTAAAGAGGAAGGGCACTTATCACGGGAATCGAGAATACCCTAAGCTCTGTTGTTAAGTAAGTTAAATAGAACTACTCAAAATTTAGAATGAACTTTGTTACGTTCTAATTTATGTCTTTTTGTTAAACCGAGAAGAATTTGTGCGGTCTTACAATCCTTGAATGCTTTCCACAGAAGTTCCAGATATAGATTTCATTGTTGTAATAAGTTTATTTATTGTAAAGTTCAACGAATGTGTTTGCACTAAATCACGCAAGCGTACGTGGTCACAAGTAATATATGAATAAGTCAAGTTCGTTCCCACAGAGATCTGGTTATGGTTTTAATTCAGTAGATGTACCTATGTAACAATGTATGATTATTATTCACTGCTAAGACAATTAACAAATTTGGGTTTTAATTAACTAAAATTAACTAAATAAAATAAATAAACAATCTAAGAATTAATTATCTAATGAAAATTAAAATCGAATTACTTTTACAAGAGTAAACATGGGATCCTAACTTCATTAAATACTTCGCTTAGAGTTGATGCCTTTAATCAATGCATGTGATGGTTATGATATCTGATCAGACAACACGAAACAAGTAAACTCTACCTCTCAGTATACGAATACCAAACTAATCATACATCCACAAAAGAGATAGAAGATGAATAGACACCAATTACGCTTAGACCCTATATCTCTATAAGATTTGAAAATATAACGGTTGAAGAACAAGTTGTCTATTAAGATCATATAGGGCAGCATAATATCTCTATTTATGCTACAAATCATGATATTAAAACATCAACCTATCCTATGCTAGCATGGCAAGTTCTAAATCTCAAGATCCACTATCGTTTCACAAGAGATTAACAAATTAGATGTTCGCGACGCATCTAAACACATGAAGCATAACCATACGAGGATATTAAGAATTCACCACACATAAATCTTTAAAGCAATCAAACTACTAAGCTACATAGATAACTCCATTAGAATCTCATGACAACGATGAGTTCGTAATTGAACCTCTCATCATAATGGGATCAAGTGAAACCATTATAATGACAAAGTATGAAAAAATACAAATAAACCTAAGTAATTGATATGTAATGGTGATACAAATTACAGGTAGGATGTGTTTAAATAGGCTCTAGAAGTCTTGCCCAGCAAGGAAACTACCAAATCAGAATTAAAATAGAATACGTTTCCTAAACTGATTCTGTTTTAAAGGAAAATTCGTAACTGACTTTTATTCATTATTTTTGGGCCGTTCCAGTTGTGTTTGGACATCTGGACCACTTTATAATGATAGAGAATCTCGTTAGCTTCGCGTGGATAGTAAGATCGTCCAAAACGGACTTGTAGAACTCAAGATATGGCCCAAACAGTAAATCAGGATTTTCAGGACAAAATTTTGGAATTTCTAGAAGGGTTCCCGCGCTGCAGCGCGCTCTCCAGGCCGCAGCGCACCCTGGTCACTGTTCACTTTTACAGAAAATCTTCTCCTCTTCGTGTGAGCTGTAAGATCATCAGAATCGGACTTGTAGAACTCCAGATATGGCCAAAACAGTGAAGACTGCGCAACCTACCCAGAAAATCCGAATTTTATATAATTTGCTCTTTTCTTCTCCGTTTTCTCTTCCGATCTTATGCCACTTCCCATTCTTCAGTTCTTAAGCATGAATCCACCATGAAACATGCAAATGTATCTCCCCACTTCAAAATAGTAACCCTGCACCATTCTTGCTAAAAATGAATCAAAAACACGACATACTTGAGGCCAAGTAGATCAATTTAAGCCGAATCGAAGCGTTCCAAGTGTATATAAAATCCACTTATCACACCCCCAAACTTAAACCGATGCTTGTCCTCAAGCATAAACAAATATACTATATACAACTAACTAGTACCACTTCCGTAGGTGATCACAGTTGCATTTGGCATATGCAACAAGCCCTTTAAACCCCTAGGCAACCCTAGTGGATGAGTGAGGTCTCGTGTGGGACTATAGCGGATGTACCCACAAATCCATCTAACTAAACAATGCAATAACAATGCAATGCATGAATGCAACTAAATGAAAATGCAACGATCCCTTTCAAACTAACCGAAACCAACTAGCAAGCAAATATCTCAAAGAATGCAACTAAATCCAAATAGAGCTCGGCTAAGTCCCCGTATACTAACAATACATGAACAAAAACGTGTGTGTGCGATGCTCATTAGATATACTCCCAAAACTAGATCAAAAATCATACCTATTCTTCGCCAAGACAATCACAGGTTTATAAATAGAATAGACTGTAGACACTTCATAACCTAGGAACACCTCCATCCTTATCTAAGGTAGACAAGAATCCATGCTTTATTACTAACAACTACGACACATAATACTATATACAAGCATGCTTATTTAACCGTGCAATGGATGAGACCCCAAAAGGCTTATACAATAATACCCATGTAGCGAGTGTTAGGTCAGCAATCCCAAACCACAAGGGCTTTAGGTTACTAGGACTAAGTCCCCTCAGACTTAATTACTCGAGTATTAAAGAGCTCACTCGTGGTTAATTTTGCATTTAACAATTGAGCTTTTGACCTTTTTTTTCTTTTCTTCTTTTTTTTATGAATTTTTTTTTCATGCAATCTGGAATGAGAATTCTCATTTCCAACCCTAGACTACTCATATAAATATGAGCCTGCTACTAGCCATTTGACGCCTAGCCATTATTGACAACTATTTACAACTAGCATGAAATCCCTGGTTTCCCCTAAACTTAGACTTTAGTGCTCCTACGCCATCAAGGGAATAACGAAAATTCTAAATATAATCAAGTGATTAAATCTCAAAACATCCAAACAAGCATGACCCTAACTAGCCCAAAAGCACCCAATGAGACTGTGAAATTATTGTGTTTCTGAAACATGCAAGTCAATTTCGTAGGAACTATAAATCAACCCTCTACTCATCATCACCGCACTCAATTAGACATCTACCTACCAATCAGAATTAGCTCATTCTAAGGGATCATGAAATATGCATGCCATGAAAATGCAACTAAAATGAACTCACATGGTATACGAAAACAAAAACAGAATGTCCTATATGAAACACACATTAATAATACGAACATACATGAATGAACTACCACTAACATGCATCATATAATATCCTACATGAACACAATGACTCACAATCACAAATAACTACCACACGCTACTTATCCCCAAATCACCCCCAAACTTAAAGTATTCAATGTCCCTATTGAATGGAAGGTAATACAAGGAATAGTAGAAAACACACCTAAATAAAAATGCCGAAAAGCATGGGTTGCCTCCCACGAAGCGCTTATTTAGAGTCTTTAGCTAGACATGGCAATGGATTTTTCTCTTGAAAATTTCTACACCGTATCTCTATATGGCCATTCAATTATCTTTTCCGGTGCTACATCCTTGATGACAAGTTTCAGCCTTCTTTGCTCCTCAAAAGTGTTCGTAACATTGTTCTCTTCACTACCTGACAAGTTAGCAACAATAATAATAGGCAAAGTAGATGAATGACCCAAATATACATAGCTCAGTTGATCTGATGGTTTAAGCTCGAGTCTGGAAGTTTCTTCAACATGATGATTTTCATTATTAACCACCAAAGACTGAGCAAGAGTGGAAATAGACGGATTAGGAACGAAAGTGGGTAGTTCACCAACAGAAGTCTTCACAACAGACTTAGGATCAAAAGAACTCTCCTCAAGTTAAATTTCATGCTTAGAACAAATGACCTTCAATTCCTCTAACATCTCATCAGAAGTAAAATTCCTATACAACTCATGAAGATCTTCATTACCCTCAATCAAAACATCTTCCTCAAGAAAAGACTCAATTGCAATATCCTCAAGATTTGACCATGAAACCACCTCATCAACCAGCACCTTAGAATCCCGGAGATCATCCAAGCCTAGTGACTCACACTCTTCCTCCTCATCACTATCCACCACAGGTTTTGACAAAACAGAATTTTCTTCTTTTTCTGTAGGATCCTGATCATGAATTCCTTCTTCATCCTCAATTGCTGAATTCTGATCGTTCGTGACTATTCCAGATCTGAGTGTTATGGCATTAACCTGCTCCATGCCATCTTGTTTTCCTGGATTCACCTCTGTGTCACTAGGAAGAACTCCCTGCGGTCCGTTGAGAAAGGCACTTGCAATTTGCCTAATCTGATTCTCTAATGTCTTGAGAGATACCGCCTGACTTTTAATCATCAACCTCAATTCATCCAATTCAGATTTTTCATTCGAAGATTGACCATCATCCCCATGAAACTGTTGTTGCTGAAAATCTTGATTGTTGCTCCAGCCGAAATTGGGATGATAGGTGGCTGGAGCTGGTTGCGAAGGTTGCTAGAAGTTACTCACAAACTATACCGATTCAGAAGATATGGCACATTGACTCGTCTCATGTGCGCCCTCACATAGCTCACAAACACTAGCAACTTGATGCACCCCATACTTTGACATAAAATCCAATTTCTTATTAAGTGCCTCTAGCTGAGCTGCTAGAGCTGTGACTGTATTAACTTCCAAAATTCCTGCTAATTTGCCTTCTGATAATCTCTGAGTTGGATTCTGGTATTCATTCGCAGCCATCATCTCAATCAGCTCATAAGCTTCCGCATAGCTCTTAGCCCATAGAACTCCACCTGATGCTGCATCTATCATGGGTCTTGACTGGGCACCCAAGCCATTATAAAAGTAGTTAATTACCATCCAATCAGGCATCCCATGATGCGGACACTTCCTTAGCATCTCCTTATATTGCTCCCAAGCCTCGCACAAAGATTCTTTAGACTGCTGTGAAAATTGAGTTAGAGCGTTCCTGATTGCTGCGGTCTTTGCCATGGGGAAAAATTTAGTGAGAAATTTCTGAGCAAGATCCTCCCATGTCAAAATAGAACCTGCTGGTAGAGAGTGCAACCAGCCCTTAGCTTTATCCCTCAAAGAGAATGTGAAAAGTCTCAATTTGATAGCATCTTCCGACACCCCGATGATCTTGAAAGTGTCGCAGATCTCAATGAAATTCCGAATATGCATGTTAGGATCCTCCGTAGGAGCACCCCCAAACTGAACCGAATTCTGCACCATCTGAATTATGCTAGGCTTGATTTCGAAAGTATTAGCTGCAATAGCTGGCCTGACAATGCTAAATTGGATGTCCTTGATCTTTGGTTAAGAATAATACATCAATGCTTTCGCTGCTGCTGGTCCTCCCATTGCTACTTACAACACATAAAACTAAACAACTATGTAAGAAACAATCCGAGTCACTGAACTCTAACGACCACTGATGACAAACACATAAACTAAAAATAAAACACCGATGATCCCCGACAACGGCGCCAAAAACTTGTTTGCACTAAATCACGCAAGCGTACGTGATCACAAGTAATATATGAATAAGTCAAGTTCGTTCCCACAGAGATCTGGTTATGGTTTTAATTCAGTAGATGTACCTATGCAACAATGTATGATTATTATTCACTGCTAAGACAATTAACAAATTTGGGTTTTAATTAACTAAAATTAACTAAATAAAATAAATAAACAATCTAAGAATTAATTATCTAATGAAAATTAAAATCGAATTACTTCTACAAGAGTAAACATGGGATCCTAACTTCATTAAATACTTCGCTTAGAGTTGATGCCTTTAATCAATGCATGTGATGGTTATGATATCTGATCAGACAACACGAAACAAGTAAACGCTACCTCTCAGTATACGAATACCAAACTAATCATATATCCACAAAAGAGATAGAAGATGAATAGACACCAATTACGCTTAGACCCTATATCTCTATAAGATTTGAAAACATAACGGTTGAAGAACAAGTTGTCTATTAAGATCACATAGGGCAACATAATATCTCTATTTACGCTACAAATCATGATGTTAAAATATCAACCTATCCTATGCTAGCATGGCAAGTTCTAAATCTCAAGATCCACTCTCGTTTCACAAGAGATTAACAAATTTGATGTTCACGACGCATCTAAACACATGAAGCATAACCATACGAGGATATCAAGAATTCACCACACATAAATCTTTAAAGCAATCAAACTACTAAGCTACATAGATAACTCCGTTAGAATCCCATGACAACGATGAGTTCGTAATTGAACCTCTCGTCATAATGGGATCAAGTGAAACCATGATAATGACAAAGTATGAAAAAATACAAATAAACCTAAGTATTTGATATGTAATGGTGATACAAATTACAATGGTAGGATGTGTTTAAATAGGCTCTAGAAGTCTTGCCCAGCAAGGAAACTACCAAATCAGAATTAAAATAGAATACGTTTCCTAAACTGATTCTGTTTTAAAGGAAAATTCGTAACTGACTTTTCTTCATTATTTCTAGGCCGTTCCAGTTGTGTTTGGACATCTGGACCACTTTGGAATGATAGAGAATATCGTTAGCTTCGCGTGGACAGTAAGATCGTCCAAAACGGACTTGTAGAACTCAAGATATGGTCCAAACAGTGAATCAGGATTTTCAGGACAAAATTTTGGAATTTCCAGAAGGGTTCCCGCGCTGCAGCGCGCTCTCCAGGCCGCAGCGCACCCTGGTCACTGTTCACTTTTGCAGAAAATATTCTCCTCTTCGCGTGAGCTGTAAGATCATCAGAATCGGACTTGTAGAACTCCAGATACGGCCAAAACAGTGAAGATTGCGCAACCTACCCAGAAAATCCGAATTTTATACAATTTGCTCTTTTCTCCTCCGTTTTCTCTTCCGATCTTATGCCACTTCCCATTATTCAGTTCTTAAGCATGAATCCACCATGAAACATGCAAATGTATCTTCCCACTTCAAGATAGTAACCCTGCACCATTCTTGCTAAAAATGAATCAAAAACACGACATACTTGAAGCCAAGTTAATCAATTTAAGTCGAATCGAAGCGTTCCAAGTGGATATAAAATCCACTTATCAGAATGTATTTTTTTTATTTTGAAAGAGATTTATTTCATTAATAAGAAGAAGCTTCAGACATAAGAGTCTCCAACAAAGAACGGGGAGGAGACGTAAAATCATTGTAGCTATAGCACATGGAATTCTAGTCATATCCAGCCAATGACTGAGATATCATTTCTGCGTTGAAGGATAGACCTGTAACTTTCCAGCACATTCCCGACCTCTAAATGTTTTGACCCCGGACTACACAAATCTTTCACACTTAGCAGAGAATCACTCTCAATTACAACCAAATTTCTTTTTAAAAAAATAAAATAAATAATAATACGAGCAGTTTTGTATAATAAAATAACATAATTATATTATAATTATTATTAATTAATCAATTACCTTTTTTCACCCAAAACACGTTACCTTTTCTTTTTTCTTTAACTAACATTTCTCTTTTTCCAATTATATCATGTACGATTAACTTTTTCAGCCAAAACACGTTACATTTTTTCTTTTCTCCTACTAAAACCTCTCCTTTCCAATTATTATAATATAAAATAATAATATTATAATACTAATAATTAACCGATTACATTTTCAGCTAAAACGTATCATCTTTTATATTTTTTCCAAATTAAATTCCCTTTTTTCTAGAAATATCACAAGCAACATTAATTTCTCGTTTTCTAAAAAATATGAGTAAATTTATTTAGTAAAATAACTTAATTAAATTATAATTATATATGCTAATCAATTACCTTTTTCACATAAAACATGTCATCTTTTTAATTTTCATGTTACCTTTCTATTTTCTCTAGCTAAAATCTCTATTTTTTCAATTATATCAAGGGCGGTTCTATTTAATAAAATAAACTAATAATATTATAATATTAATAATTAACCGATTACCTTTTTCAGCTAAAACATGTCATTTTTTTAAATTTTCTAACTAAAATCCCTCTTTAATGGAAATATCACGGACAATATTAATTCCTGCTTTTCTAAAAATATTATGAGTAATTGTATTTAGTAAAATAAGGTAATTAAATTATAATTCCTATAACTAATCAATTACCTTTTTCATCTAGAACATGTTACCTTTTTAATTTTTTCTAACTAAATCATCTCTTTTTCCAATCATATCACCGACATTCTATTTAATAAAATAAAATAAAATAATAATTTTATAATCACTAACAATTAGCCGATTACCTTTTTCAACTAAAACCTATCATCTTTTGTGGCAAAAAAAAAACCTATCATCTTTTCTATATTTTCTAACTAAAATCCCTCATTTTCTATAAATATCACGGATAACGTAACATATCTATACTATCTATTCTATTATATTAAAGCCGAAACATTAAAAGTTTGGTTCAACGGTACCTATTGAATTTACCTAATTACCCTTACTCAATTACAGATCTATTAACTAATCAATTTCCATTTTCAGGTTACACATATTATCTTTTCTATTTTCAAGAACTAAATAATTTCCTTTTTCAAGTAAAATACAATATCTTTTATATTTTATCTAACTAAAATTTCTCATTTATTAATCAATTTCCTTTTTCAATTTAAACATATAACCTTTTCTATTTTTCAATAACTAAATAATTTCCTTTTTCATTTAAAATAGAATATCTTTTACATTTTATCTAACTAAAATTTCTCCTTTTTAAAAACACTACGAGCAATTTTGTATAAAAAAAATAACTTAATTATATATAATTGCTATTAACTAATCAATTACCTTTTTCAGTCAAAACACGTTACCTTTTCTCTTTTTTCTAACTAAAATCTCTCTTTTTCCAATTATATTATGGATGGTTACCTTATTCAACAAAACACATTACCTTTTTTCTTTCTTCTTACTAAAATCTCAAATTTTCTAATTATATTACAGGCGTTTCTATTTAATAATAAAAATAATAATATTATAATACTAATAATTAACCAATTACCATTTCAGCTAAAAAATAACATAATTATATATAATTATTACTCCCTCCGTCCCACCAGATTCTATACAGTTTTTTTTCACTGCTTGGCACGCATTTTAAGGCTCCTGTAAAGTATAGTTCCATAACTTATTTTTAAAATTTTCTTTTTTTGTATAAAAATTTAATATACCTATTTTTGTACAAAAAAAGAAAATTTGAAAAATAAGTTATGGAACTATCCTTAAAATGCACCTTAAAATGTGTGCCACACCCCCGTCCCCCAATGTATAGTTTCTGCTGGGACAGAGGGAGTATTAACTAATCAATTACCTTTTTCAATCAAAACATGTTACCTTTTCTCTTTTCTCTAACTAAAATCTCTCTTTTTCCAATTATATCATGGACGGTTACCTTTTTCAGCAAAACATGTTACCTTTTTTTCTTTCTTCTTACTAAAACCTCCATTTTTCTAATTATATTACAGACGTTTCTATTTAATACAAATAAAATAATAATATTATAATACTAATAATTAACGGATTACCTTTTCAGCTAAAATATATCATCTTTTCTATTTTTTCTAATTACATTCCCTTTTTTTCTAGAAATATAACGGGTAGCGTTAATTTCTCATTTTCTAAAAACTATTAACAATTTTATTTCGTAAAATAACATAATTAAATTATAATTACTATAAACTAATCAATTACTTTTTCCACATAAATCATGCATGTTACCTTTCTATTTTCTCTAACTAATTTTTTTTAAATTATATCACGGACGGTTCTATTTAATAAAATATACTAATAATATTATAAAAAAATTAATTAACCAATTACCTTTTTCAGTTAAAACATATCATCTTTTCTATATTTTCTAACTAAAATCCCTTTTACAATAGAAATACCACGGACAATATTATTTTCTCATTTTCTAAAAACATTACGAGTAATTGTATTTAGTAAAATAACGTAATTCAATTATAATTACTATAAACTAATCAATTACCTTTTTCACCTAAAACATATAATCTTTTTAATTTTCACTAACTAAATTCTCTATTTTTCTAATCATACCACAGACATTCTATTTAATAAAATGAAGTAATAATTTTATAATTACTAATAATTAATTGATCATTCTTTTTAACTAAAACCTGTCATCTTTTCTATATTTTCTAACTAAATCCCTCCTTTTCTAGAAATATCACGAATAACATTTATATAATTATTATCAAATGATCTCATATAAAAAAGTAAGCCTCCAAAATTCATGTTTTAAAAAAATTAATTTTAATTAATGAAATTTTTTATATAATATAAAAAAATCCGTGCATCGCACGGGTTTTAGGCTAGTCTATACTATTATATAAATTCCGAAACATTGAAAGTTTTGATACCTGTTTTTTGGTACCATTTTTTTGGTACCTGTTTTTTGGTACTTCGTGAATTTACTTATGTACCCTTCATTATAAAGAAAAATATATATTAAAACATCTAAAATAAATTTTAACATAATATAATTAATGGTAATTAGTAGATTGCCTTTTTCATATTTACTTTTAGTTGAAGATGTTACCTTTTATCATATCTTCCAATCATTAATATTACCTTTTAAATTAAAATACGTTTCCTTTTTGATTTAAAACTAATCTTACAATCATTAATATATACCCGAAAATATCATACAATATTTTTCAATTATTAGTAAAATATATTAAAAATATACTTTGTTTATAATAAGGAAACATTAGTATAATCCGTAAACATGTGTATATTAAATTATATTAATTAAAATTAAAAATTATGTAAAAAACAATGATTATATAAATTGGTACCAGTTTTTTTGTACATATTTTTTGGTATTTCGTGAATTTACTTATTTACCCTTCATTATAAAGAAATATATATATTAAAACACATAAAATAAATATTAACATAATATAATTAATGGTAAGTAGTCGATTGCCTTTTTCATATTTACTTTTAGTTGAAGATGTTACCTTTTATCATATCTTCCAATCATTAATATTTTCTTTCGAATTAAAATACGTTTTCTTTTGGATTTAAAACTAATCTTACAATCATTAATATATATATCCGAAAATATCGTACCATATTTTTCAATTATTAATAAAATCTATACTATTATATAAAAACTGAAACATTAAAAGTTTTGGTACCTGTTTTTTGGTACCTATTTTTTGGTATTTCGTGAATTTACTTACTTATCCTTCATTATAAAAAAAATAAATACACCTAAAAAAGTAATAACATAATATAATTAATGGTAATTAGTCAAGATACTACCTTTTATAAACAAATAAAAACATCAATCGTATCACATCTTTCCATCATTAATATTTCCTTTCGAACTAAAAGTCTAAAACACGTTACCTTTTTAATTTAAAACAAATTTTACAATCTAAAATAAGTAATAATATAATATAATTAATGGTAATTAGTCAAGATATTACCTTTTATAAACATCTAAAAACATACTCCTCTATAACTTATTTTTGATATTTTATTTTTTTGTATAAAAATAGAACAATCCTATTTTTATACAAAAAAATAAAATTTAAAAAAAAATAAGTTATAGAACTATCCTTAAAATGCACCTTAAAATCCGTGTCAGGTCCGCAAACGTAAATAATTCAAAGGGACGGAGGGAGTAAATCGTATTATTTCTTTCCATCATTAATATTTACTTTCGAACTAAAACACGTTACCTTTTAATTTAAAACAAATCTATACTATTATATAAAAATCGAAACATTAAAATTTTGGTACCTATTTTTTGGTACCTATTTTTTGGTACTTATTTTTGGTACTTCGTGAATTTAATTATTTACCTTTCATTATAAAAAAAATACATCTAAAATAAGTAATAACATAATATAATTAATGATAATTAGTCAAGATACTACCTTTTATAAACAACTTAAAACATCAATTGTATCATATATTTCCATCATTAATTTTTCCTTTCGAACTAAAAGTCTAAAAGACGTTACCTTTTTAATTTAAAACAAATCTTACAATCTAAAATAAGTAATAACATAACATAATTAATGGTAAGTAGTCAAGATATTACCTTTTATAAACACCTAAAAACACCAATCGTATCATATCTTTCCATCATTAATATGTTCTTTCGAACTAAAACACGTTATCTTTTTAATTTAAAACAAATCTTACAATCATTAATATGTACCCAAAAATATCACATTAATATAATAAAATTAACGGTAATTAGTCGATTGTCTTTTTCATATTTACTTTTAGTTGAAGATATTACATTTTATAAACACGTAAAAACATGAATCATATCATATCTTTCGATCATTAATATTTCCTTTCGAACTAAAACACATTACCTTTGTAATTTAAAATAAATCTTTCAATCATTAATATATAACCGAAAATATCACACCATAATTTTCAAGTCAAATGTAACACCTAAAATAAATAACAATATAATATAATAAATGGTAATTAGTCGATTGCATTTTTCATATTTAATTTCAGTTGAAGATATTACCTTTTATAAATACTTAAAAAGATCAATTGTATCATATTTTTCAATCATTAATATTTTTAATTAAAACACGTTACCTTTTTAATTTACAACAAATCGTACCGTCATTAATATATACTCGAAAATATCACAGCAAAATTTTCAATTATTAATAAAATATATTAAAAATCATATACGTTGTTCATAATAAGGAAACATTATTATAATCTGTAAACATGAGTATATTAAATTATAACAAATTAAAATTATTAAAATTATTAAAATTATTAAAATAATGATTATATAAAAACATAATTTTAATATATTAAATAAAATTTATAACATAATACAAGAAACCCGTCACTGCAATACTAATAATTAATCGATTATCTTTTCAACTAAAACATATCATCTTTCTATTTTTTTCTAATTAATTTCCTTTTTTTCTAGAAATATAACGGACAACGTTAATTTCTCATTTTCTAAAAAACACTAGGAGCAATTTTAATTAGTAATTGAACATAATTAAATTATAATTAGTATAAACTAATCAATTACCTTTTTCACCTAAAACATGTCACCTTTTTAATTTTTCCGTTTTCTTTTCTGTTTAATCTAACTAAAATATCTCATTTTTCAAGTATATTAAGGGCAGTTCTATTATATGAAGTAAAATAGTAATATGATAATACTAATAATTAATCGATTAACTTTTTCAGTTAAAACATATCATTTTTTCTATATTTTATAATTAAAATCCCTCTTTTCCTAGAAATATCACGGGCAACAATAATTTCTCTTTTTCTAAAAACATTACAAACAATTTATTTAATAAAATAACATAATTAACTTATAATTACTATAAACTAATCAATTACCTTTTTCACCTAAAACATGTTACCTTTTTAATTTTCTCTAACCAAATCCTCTATTTTTCCAATTATATCATGGGCATTCTATCTAATAAAAAAATAATTTTATAATTACTTATAATTAACCGATTATCTTTTTCAACTAAAATCCATCATCTTTTCTAAATTTTTAACTAAAATTCCCCATTTTTTAGAATTATCACGAATCATTTATATAATTATCATCATATAATCTCATTTAAAAATTTAAGTCTCCAAAAATCATGTTTTAAAAAAATTAATTCAAATAATTAAAATTTTAATATAATATTAAAAAAATTCGTGCATCGCACGGGTTTTAAGCTAGTCTATACTATTATATAAATTCCGAAACATTAAAAGTTTGGTTGGTCGGTTGGTTGGTACCTATTAAATTTACCTAATTACCCTTGCATCCAATTAATTACATCCAATTAATATTATTAATATTACTATTATCAATTACAATTTCTAACCTATTGATTTTACTTATTTACCCTTAATCAAATCTACTAACTAATCAATTTCCTTCTTGAGGTTAAACATAATATCTTCTTTTATATTTTATCTAACTACAATTTTTCCTTTATTAATCAATTTCCCTTTTCAAGTTAAACATATTATCTTCTCTATTTTTCAATAACTAAATACCCTTGCATCCAATTAATTACATCCAATTAATATTACTATTATCAATTACAATTTCAAACCTATTGATTTTACTTATTTACCCTTACTCAATTACAGATCTACTAACTAATCAATTTCCTTCTTGAGGTTAAAAATATTATCTTCTTTTATATTTTATCAAACTACAATTTTTCATTTATTAATCAATTTCTCTTTTCAAGTTAAACATATTATCTTCTCTATTTTTCAATAACTAAATAATTTTCTTTTTCATGTAAAATAGAATATCTTTTACATTTTATTTAACTAAAATTTCAATAATTTACTTTTTCAGGTAAAATACAATATTCTTTTATATTTTATCAAACTAAAAATTTTCCTTTATTAATCAATTTCCCTTTTCAAGTTAAACATATTACATTTTCTATTTTTCAACAACTAAATAATTTCCTTTTTTCAAGTAAAATAGAATATCTTTTACATTTTATTTAACTAAAATTTCTCTACCTATTGATTTTACTTATTTACCCTTGCTCAATTACAGATCTACTAACTAATCAATTTCCTTCTTGAGGTTAAACATATTATCTTTTCTATTTTTCAAGAATTAAATAATTTTCTTTTTCAGGTAAAATACAATATTCTTTTATGTTTTATCTAACTAAAATTTTTCCTTTATTAATCAATTTCCCTTTTCAAGTTAAACATATTACCTTTTCTATTTTTCAATAACTAAATAATTTCTTTTTTCAGATAAAATAGAATATCTTTTACATTTTATTTAACTAAAATTTTAATAATTTCCTTTTTCAGGTAAAATACAATATTCTTTTATATTTTATCTAACTAAAATTTTTCTTTATTAATCAATTTCCCTTTTCAAGTTAAACATATTACTTTTTCTATTTTTCAACAACTAAATAATTTCCTTTTTCAGGTAAAATAGAATTTTATTTAATAAAATGACATAATTAAATTATAATTATTATAATCTAATCAATTACCTTTTTTCACATAAATCATGCCATCTTTTTAATTTTTACGTTACCTTCTTCTACTTTCTCTAACTAAAATCTCACTTTTTCCAATTATATTAAGGACGGTTCTATTTAATAAAATAAAATATTAATATTTAATATTAATAATTATCCGATTACCTTTTTCAGCTAAAACATATCTTCTTTTCTAACCAAAATCCTTCTTTTATTAGAAATATCACGGGCAACATTAATTTTTTCCTTTTATAAAAATATTACGTGCAATTGTATTTAGTAAAATAACGTAATTAAATAATAATTACTATAAACTAATCAATTACCTTTTTCACCTAGAACATGTTATCTTTTTAATTTTCTCTAACTAAATCCTATTTTTTCCTAATCAAATCATGGACATTCTATTAATAAAATAAAATAATAGGTTTATTATTACCTATATTTAACCGATTACTTTTTCAACTAAAACCTATCATCTTTTCTATATTTTCTAACTAAAATCCCTCCATTTCTAGAAATATCACGAATAACATTTATACAATTACAGTATTATCAAATCATCTCATATAAAAATGTAAGCATCCAAAATTCATGTTTTAAAAAATTAATTTAAATAAATGAAAAATTCATGTAATATTAAAATAAAAAAAATCCGTGCATTGCACGGGTTTTAAGCTAGTATTATATAAAAGCCGAAACATTAAAAGTTTTGGTACCTATTTTTTGGTACGTTGTGAATTTACTTATTTACCCTTCATTATAAAGAAAAATGTATATAACATCTATACTATTAAAACTCCTAAAATAAATAATAACATAATATAATTAATGGTAAGTAGTCGATTGCCTTTTTTCACATCTTTTAATTGAAGATATTACATTTTATAAACAGATAAAAACATCAATCGTATCATATCTTCCAATCATTAATATTTCCTTTAGAATTAAAACACGTTTCCTTTTTAATTAAAAAACTAATCTTACAATCATTAATATATACCCGAAAATATCACATTATATTTTTCAATTATTAATAAAATACATTAAAAATATGTATATGTTGTTTATAATAAGGAAACATTGGTATAATCCATAAACATGGGTATGTTAAATTATATTAAGTTAAAATTAATTAATTATATAATAGCCGAAACATTAAAAAATTTGGTACCTATTTTTTGGTATATGTTTTTAAGTATTTTGTGAATTTACTTATTTAACCTTTATTATAAAGAAAAATATATACGATATCTGTACTATTAAAACACCTAAAATAAATAATAACATAGTATAATTAATGGTAATTAGTCGATTGCATTTTTTCACATTTAATTTTAGTTGAAGATATTACCTTTTATTAACATATAAAAACATCAATCAAATCATATGTTCTAATCATATCATATCAAACAATAATTAATATGTAACCAAAAATATCAAATCATATCTTCTAATCACTAACAAAATATAATAGAAATCCGTATCCTACGAATAATGACCATTAGATTTTTAGTAAAAAATTAGAATCGTTAGATCTAATGATTAAATATATTATATAATTAAATTAATTTACAAAAATTTCAAGGTTCAAATTCTATAACAACATATTTATTTTAAAATTTTATAATATAAGTTTTAAACCATGCATTTCATTAAATAAATTTATATTAAATTATTAATATTAAAATTAAAATCAAATATTGTAAAAAATGATTATATAAAAATATATTTTTAACATAAAATAAAATTTGTTACATATGAAAAAAAATTCGTGCATCGCACGGGTTATAAGCTAGTTATATAAAAGCCGAAACAGTAAAATTTTGGTACCTATTTTTTGGTACTTCGTGAATTTACTTATTTACCCTTCATTATGAAGAAAAATATACACAATATCTATACTATTAAAACGCCTAAAATAAACAATAACATAATATAATTAATGATAATTAGTCGATTGGTTTTTTCACATTTACTTTCAGTTGAAGATATTACCTTTTATAAACACTTAAAAACATCAATTGTATCATATCTCCCATCATTAATATTTCTTTCGAATTAATTAAAACACGTTACCTTTTCCACATTTACTTCAGTTGAATATATTACCTTTTATAAACAATTAAAAACATCAATCGTATCATATCTTCCAATTATTAATATTTCTTTCGAATTAAAACACGTTACCTTTTTTATTTAATCAGTTTAAGATATTACCTTTTATAAACACTTAAAAACATCAATCGTACCATATCTTCCAATCATTAATATTTCTTTCGAATTAAAACACGTTACCTTTTTCACATTAACTTTCAGTTGAAGATATTACCATTTACAAGCACTTAAAAACATCAATCGTATCATATATTCCAATCATTAATATTTTGATTTAATCAGTTTAAGATATTACCTTTTACAAATACTTAAAAACATCAATCCTACCATATCTTCCAATCATTAATATTTTCTTTCGAATTAAAAACACATTATCTTTTTCACATTAAATTCCGGTTGAAGATATTACCATTTACAAGCTTTGTTATTGAAATCGGTCGATTTGGCCGATTTTGCAAAAATCATCGATTTTTCAATCGAATCACCCGATAAATCGTAAATCGGTACCTCAACCGAATAGTTTCGATAAAACATCAATCGTATCATATACTCCAATCATTAATATTTCTTTCGAATTAAAACACGTTACCTTTTTGATTTAAAACTAATCCTATAATCATTAATATATACCCGAAAATATCACACCATACTTATCAATTATCAATAAAATATATTAAAAATCCGTATACGTTGTTTATAATAAGAAAACATTAGTATAATCCGTAAACATTAGTATATTAAATTATATTAAATTAAAATTTAAAAATTATTAAAAATGATGATTATATAAAACATAATTATAATATTAAATAAAATTTATAACATAATAAAAGAAGCCGGTGCATCGCACGAGCATTGAAAGTTTGTCGGTTCGGTTTTTAGCATGGTCACCCTAATTATTAAAATAAATAATAAAATAATATGATTACTGATAATTAGCCAATTACCTTTTTACTTATAAAAAGTTTACTTTTAATTGATGATATTACTTTTTATAAACACCTAAATATCATATCTTCCAATCAATAATTTTTTTTCAAATTAAAACACGTTAACTTTTATTTTAAAACAGAATCTTGCAATAATTAATATATACCAAAAAATAACACACCATATCTTCTAATCACTAACAAAATATAATAGAAATCTGTATACTACGAATAATGACCATCAGATTTTAGTAAAAAAACAGAACCGTTCGATCTAATGATTAAATTAATTTACTAAAATTTCAAGGTTCGAATTCCATCAACTGACATACTTATTTTAAAATTTTCTACTATAAGTTTTAAACCATGCATATCATTAATTAAATTTATATTAAATTATGTAAATTAAATATTGTAAATGATGATTATCTAATTATATAATTGTTACATAAAATAAAATTTAACACATACCAAAAGAAATCCGTGCATCGCACGGGTTATAAACTAGTATATATTTATTATCAAATCATCTCATAAAGAATTTAAATCTCCAAAATTCACGTTTTAAAAAAATTTATTTAAATTAATAAAAAAAATCTTATAATATTAAAAAAATCCATGCATAGCACGAGTTTTAAGCTAGTGTAGGTTAAAAAGCCTTTGTACGACATCTAAAAAATGATCAAGCCGAACAAACATAAAATATTGATCGCCAGTCTTCATGAAGAGACAATTAAGCGATTTGAAGAAAATATATCTACATGTAGTACCTGCTTCGACACAAACCGTTTGAGCTATCGATTATAATTGCAATCCCATACAAACTTTCATCACTAAATCAAAACCAACCCTCACAATAAAGGAGAGAACAAACACCCTCTCACCAGTGTTGTGAAAAGCGCAAATCAGACCTAAGCGGCGGGATGACCTTCTAGCACTTAAGCGGTTAAGCGGACGCTTAAGCGGTTTTAAAAGCGAATCACTAATCGGATTATAAATAATTATATATTTATAGAAATAAATATTATATTATTTTTTTTAAAAAAAGCTAATCACATATGATATAACATATTATGATAAAAATTAAAACTAGTAATCCCTACATTCACAAAGTCATACTTAGTCATAATGAACTTAGAAAATACAAACACCATAATTATCATAATACGAGTTCAGAAAGATAGAGAAATACAAAGATAGATTGTAGCATCCTTTCAGAAAGACGGAAACATATGCATTCTTTCACCATCCTTTATAATTTTTATAATTTTTTATATTTTTTATATTTTTTTATAATTTTATAAATTTTTTAAATTAATCCGCTTAATCCGTCTTTGACCCGCTTAATCCGTCTTTGACCCTCTTAAACCCGCTTAAACCCAAAAAACGTTTAAAATCCCGATTTTGTTAAAAGCTAGGCATTTTACCCCCGATTCCGCTTAAGCGGCCGCTTAATACGCTTTTCACAACACTGCCTCTCACTAAGGAGAAAAAAAAAATTGAAATTACAAATTAAAATTCCAAGCAAAAACCTTAGATAAACGAAACCACAAAGAGAATCGATCCACTCTCGAATCCAATAAGCTCCGCTTGAATCGAAGAATAAAGAAAATCGAAAGTTTCGATGATTTAGATCTAAAAATAAAATAAACAAACTAAAAGGATAGATTTCCTTCCTCAAAAAGGAAGATTATTAAATGAAACAAAAACAAAAACAATAAATTAAAGAGTTTGGGGCTTTCCACCGAAAAAAACCGATAAGAAGAAAAAGACGGCTGCAGAGAGAGAGAATAGGGTCAGGAGAGGGAGGCCGGAGGCGTAATCGTAACATAGTTAACAATCAATCATTAAATTAAACTTGTAAATATAAAACACTAGCCTAAAACCCGTGCGATGCACGGATTTTTTTTATATTATATAAAAAATTTCATTAATTAAAATTAATTTTTTTAAAACATGAATTTTGGAGGCTTACTTTTTTATATGAGATGATTTGATAATAATTATATAAATGTTATTCGTGATATTTCTAGAAAAGGAGGGATTTAATTAGAAAATATAGAAAAGATGATAGGTTTTAGTTAAAAAGAATAATCAATTAATTATTAGTAATTATAAAATTATTACTTCATTTTATTAAATAGAATGTTCGTGGTATGATTGGAAAAATAGAGAATTTAGTTAGTGAAAATTTAAAAGATTATATGTTCTAGGTGAAAAAGGTAATTGGGTAGTTTATAGTAATTATAATTGAATTACGTTATTTTACTAAATATAATTGCTCGTAATGTTTTAAAAAATGAGAAAATAATATTGTCCGTGGTATTTCTATTATAAAAGGGATTTTAGTTAGAAAATATAGAAAAGATGATACTATGTTTTAGCTGAAAAAGGTAATCGGTTAATTAAAAATATTATAATATTATTAGTTTATTTTATTAAATAGAACCGTCCGTGATGTAATTAAAAAAAATTAGTTAGAGAAAATAGAAATGTAATGTGCATGATTTATGTGGAAAAAGTAATTGATTAGTTTATAGTAATTATAATTTAATTATGTTATTTTACGAAATAAAATTGTTCTTAGTTTTTAGAAAATGAGAAATTAACGCTACCCGTTATATTTCTAGAGAAAAAAGGGAATGTAATTAGAAAAAATAGAAAAGATGATATATTTTAGCTAATCGGTTAATTATTAGTATTATAATATTATTATTTTATTTGTATTAAATGGAAACGCCTGTAATATAATTAGAAAATGGAGGTTTTAGTAAGAAGAAAGAAAAAAGGTAACGTGTTTTGCTGAAAAAAGGTAACCGTCCATGATATAATTGGAAAAAGAGAGATTTTAGTTAGGGAAAAGAGAAAAGATAATGTGTTTTGATTGAAAAAAGTAATTGATTAGTTAATAATAATTATATATAATTATGTTATTTTTAGTTGAAAAGATAATCGGTTAATTATTATTATTAAAATATATTTTTTATTAAATAAAAACGCCTGTAATATAATTAGAAAAATGGAGGTTTTAGTAAAAAGAAAGAAAAAAGGTAACGTGTTTTGTTGAAAAAGATAACCGTCCATGATATAAATGGAAAAGAGAGAGATTTTAGTTAGAGAATAGAGAAAAGGTAATGTGCTTTTACTGAAAAAAGTAATTGATTAGTTAACAGTAATTATATATAATTATGTTATTTAATTAAACAACAAAATTGCTCGTAGTGTTTTTAAAAAGAAGAATTTTAATTAGATAAAATTAGAAAATGAGAAAATAATATTGTTCGTGGTATTTATATTATAAAAGGGATTTTAGTTAGAAAATATAGAAAAGATAATACGTTTTAGCTGAAAGAGGTAATCGGTTAATTAAAAATATTAAAATATTATTAGTTTATTTTATTAAATAGAACCGTCCGTGATATAATTAAAAAAAATTAGTTAGAGAAAATAGAAAGGTAACGTGCATGATTTATGTGGAAAAAGTAATTGATTAGTTTATAGTAATTATAATTTAATTATGTTATTTTACGAAATAAAATTGTTCGTAGTTTTTAGAAAATGAGAAATTAACGCTACCCGTTATATTTCTAGAAAAAAAAGGGAATGTAATTAGAAAAAATAGAAAAGATGATATATTTTAGCTGAAAAGGTAATCGGTTAATTATTAGTATTATAATAATATTATTTTATTTGTATTAAATAGAAACACCTGTAATATAATTAGAAAAATGGAGGTTTTAGTAAGAAGAAAGAAAAAAGGTAACGTGTTTTGCTGAAAAAAGGTAACCGTCCATGATATAATTGGAAAAAGAGAGATTTTAGTTAGAGAAAAGAGAAAAGGTAACGTGTTTTGACTGAAAAAGGTAATTGATTAGTTAATAATAATTATATATAATTAAGTAATTTTGTTTAAACAAAATTGCTCGTAGTGTTTTTAAAAAGGAGAAATTTTAGTTAGATAAAATGTAAAAGATATTCTATTTTAAATGAAAAAGGAAATTATTTAGTTATTGAAAAATAGAAAAGGTTATATGTTTAAACTGAAAAAGGAAATTGATTTTTTTTTTTGAGTAAAAAAAAGAAAAGAAAAGGAAATTGATTAATAAATGAGAAATTTTAGTTAGATAAAATATAAAAGATATTGTATTTTACTTGAAAAAGGAAATTATTTAGTTCTTGAAAATAGAAAAGATAATATGCGTACCATGAAAAAGGAAATTGATTAGTTAATAGATCTGTAACTGAGTAAGGGTAATTAGGTAAATTCAATAAGTACCGTTGAACCAAACTTTTAATGTTTCGGAATTTATATAATAGTATAGATTACACCTATTTAAGAGCAAGTAATTTTGTAAAAATTAATACATGTCAGATCTAAAGTTTTAATATGCTATCTCCGGTTATTTAATAAACTTTTTTTTAACATGCCATCCTTATTCTCAAAAAAAAAAAAATTTAAAAAAAATGCCATCCTTATCATCACTTCCTGCGCACCTGCATGAGAACACGAAGTCTGTTTAATTTTAAATGTTAGATTTTTTTTTTAAAAAAAACATAAGATGCACAAATGCAAAACTAATAAAATTAAATTCTCCACTCATACATCATCATGTGAACCAACACAAAAACCACGAATAATCTTTATCAAAGGCATTATGTGGATAATCTGATAAACATGAAAAAAATTTAGACGAATTCTTATCAGAAATCAATCACAGTTTCCGTATTTACTAACCAAATAGGATTTACTTTTATATACTCCCTCTGTCCCGTACTCCCGTTATATTCTTAACATGGGGCTGGGCACGGAGACTAAGGGTCCGTTTGGATTGAGGGTTGAGAAGGGTCGGGTTGGGTCGGGTTCAAATTTAAAAATTCGTTTTTGAGAAAATTTTGAAAAGTAAAGTGTTGGATTTTGATAGTTTACGGAAGAATTAGCATAATATTACATATTAAATCCAAAATCCAACACTTTACTTTTTAAAATTTTCTCAAAATCGAATTTGTAAATTTGAACCCAACCCAACCCAACCCTTCTTAACCCCCAATCCAAACGGACCCTAAGTGGAGACTAAGTGGATATAATATTATTAAAATAAATGAAGTAGTGAGTGTAATAGTGATTTTATTGTTAAAATAAGTGAATTAGTGGGTGTAATAGTGTAAAGTGTTGAAAAAATGAAGTGAAGTAGTGGATGTAATAATGTATTTTATTATTAAAAGTTAATATTTTTAGTAATGTAAAGAATTGGTGGGACGTCCTAAAAAAGAAATTGTAAATAAATGGATGAGACATAGGGAGTACTTTTTTTTTTTTTAATAACAAGCGTTTTAAATTCAATAAAATAAAACAAAGTCATACGACATCTACAAATCTCATACCGAGTAGACATATAACAGATTGTATCGCTGGACATCCATAAAAGACCAAAAGCGAAATTTTGAAAAAGATATATACATCGATGTGTATCCCCAACATCCGTTTGAGCTTATCAACCATGAGTGCAGAACCAAAACAGCTTGAATCACTAAATTCAAATCCACGCTCCCACAAACCGGAGAGAAAAACAAACTCCCACAAAACGGAGAGAAAACCAAACACTTAAGCATTACAAGCTAAAGATTAAGATCTTAAAGATTTAAAACTGAAAAAAAAGTACTCCCTCCATCTCATATTATGTGTCCTATTTGAGAAAAAAAAATATCTCATTTTATGTGTCTTGTACGTTATCCAATGCAAATAGTCTTTCTTTCATTTTATATTTCCAATAGTTGACTAATAAAGTAATAGTAGAAGGTTTTATACTCATGGAGATTAATAAAGCAAGAGTAAGTCTTGTGGAGTAATTAATGATGGTGAATCCCAAGTCTAATTATGAGAATATAGTTGCATAGTTATTTGATTGGATGAGGATATTTAAGTATGCTTAATATGTGTGAAATTTGCAAAGAGGACACATAATATGAGATGGAGGGAGTATAAACTAAAGAAACAAGAAGAAAAAAACTACAAGAACTCCAAACTTAGATCTGAAAAATCGAAACCCCAATAATACAAGGTGAACAACCACTCACAAGTCCGGAGGCAAGTCGGAAAAGGAGAAATAGCCGGAGCTCCGAGGTTTAAGAAACTAAGAAAAGAGGCAAATCGGAAAAGACTTATAAACCTTAGATCCGATGGGATGAAAGCAAGAAAACGAGAAGAAAAACTGAAGAGAAAGAAGCGAGAAATAACTAAAGATTTAATGGGAGGGCCTCATTAAAAACCTATTGAGGAAAAAGAGTACCCTTCTTTTCTATAAATTTGAATATAAATAAGGAAATTTAATTTTATTAAATTGAAATAAAAAAATTCTAAAGAAAATAGATAAATATGATTAATGTTAATATCAACACAATAAGTTGTGAAAAAATAAAAGAAAGTAAATGAATTTATCTAAAGTAATCCAAACGGAAAGGAGGAGATTACTACATATTATACATTTATACCATACACACTAGCGAATATGTCTCAATTTCTTTTGTTACATTGAAACTATTGTTACGTGCAGATTCTATAATGTTACTTCATAGAGACAGCTTTGTCGGAAAATTTTCCGAACACAATCTTCTACTCCGTATAATGTTACTTAATAGAGACAGGTTTGTCGGAAAATTTTCCAACACAATCTTCGCTAACTCTATACCAACTTTGGCACTTTTATTGCTTCCATTAATCAAGTAAATTTTCCGGCAACTATTACAAAATTATGGTAAACTTGGATAATAAGTAACTTTTTCTTTTTAAACAATAGATCATATGGGGGCTATATAAACCAAGGAACCACCAACTCTTTTTCTTAACATCATTCATCTTTCGAACTTTCATATATACCAGGTTAGTTTCTTTCGTATACTCATGAATTGTTGCATGATTGCTGTTTAGCTTTCAACTACATGTTTACAACGTGCACATTCATGTATGATTAAATTCTTGAATGTGAAGATGGTTTTAAAATCTGTATTGTTGATATTTATCAGTTTAAGGTTGTTGATTAAACAAGCACAGTTAGTACATAATTTGTAACATGTCTAACCACGCAGACTTGTGTTGGTGGATTTTGTTTTCTTAAAAGAATATGAACGAGTTACTTGTGCGTTTTATTTACATAAAAATTCTGAAACTACTGCCACGAATGACCTTTTTTTTACGAGTGTGCAGATCCCTGAACCCACGCAATATGTATTTCGCAAATGGAAACGGAGAACACCTCGAGGGCAGAACCTCCTTAGTTGATACTGAAGACTCTGATTTGGATGAGAGATCTTTTAATAGATCTCAACCTTTAGACTTTGTGGAGTCCCTGGGAAGTCCTATATCAAGTAGCTGCTTCAATATGCATCCCATGTTTGGAGAAGCTTGGAACGCATTGAAACGATCATTAGTTTATTTCCGTGGACAAGCTGTTGGGACCGTTGCTGCAAGGGATCATTCTTCCGAAGAACTTAACTACAACCAGGTAAAATTCATGGAATTCTTCTGTTTACAACCCCATAAAATCGTAATTACTTGTTACTTAAGTTGTCTAAGATTACATGTTCAATAGGTTTTCGTGAGAGACTTTGTTCCTAGTGCACTGGCTTTTATGATGAATGGAAAGCCTGAAATAGTCAAGAATTTTATTCTGAAAACTCTTCGCCTGCAATCATGGGAGAAGACAGTAGACCGATTTGAGTTAGCTGAAGGAGTGATGCCAGCAAGCTTCAAAGTACATCATGATCCTGTTCGGGATTTGGAAATTCTTATTGCAGATTTTGGTGAAAGTGCAATAGGCAGAGTGACTCCCGTGGACTCTGGTTTTTGGTGGATCATATTACTTCGCGCATACACAAAATCAACAGGGGACATTTCTTTGGCTGAACTGCCTGAATGTCAAAAGGGAATGCGCCTTATTTTAAATTTATGTCTTGCTGAAGGTTTCGATACTTTCCCTACCCTTCTCTGCGCTGATGGATGCTCCATGATTGACCGTAGAATGGTTAGTATGGACTATTAACCTTTTTTGTTACTTTCAACTTTTACTTATTTTGCAATTTGCCATGTAGATTTTTAGCAGAGCCAAAGATTTTTATCTTAGTATATTAACTTAGACGAATGGATAGGACGATCCTTAGGTTTCCATTACTGCAAAAGAATTATTGCGAAAAAACAACAATTCTAAAAGCATTCCTTTGTTTGGTGTACTATAACTCAGGGTGTTTACGGTTATCCCATTGAGATACAAGCACTATTCTTTATGGCCTTAAAATGTGCCCTGCTTTTACTCAAGACCGATGCCGAGGGGAAAAAGCTAGCTGACAGAATAAAAAAACGCCTCACCGCTCTAACGTATCACATGCGCAGTTACTTCTGGTTGGACATGAAGCAACTGAACAACGTATATCGGTACAGGACCGAGGAGTACTCTAATACTGCAGTGAACAAGTTCAATGTGATGCCGGACTCCCTTCCAGACTGGGTGTTTGATTTCATGCCAACTCGTGGCGGTTACTTCGTTGGAAATGTGAGCCCGGCAAGAATGGATTTTCGCTGGTTTTGCTTGGGAAATTGTGTTGCAATCTTGTCATCTATGGCTACTCCTGAACAAGCCTCAGCAATAATGGATCTCATTGAAGCACGATGGGATGATCTAGTGGGAGAAATGCCTTTAAAGATTTCTTATCCTGCAATGGAAGGTCACGAGTGGCGCATTGTGACAGGTTATGATCCAAAGAACACTAGTTGGAGTTATCATAATGGAGGTTCTTGGCCAGGTGAGCTCTTCTCAAACATTTTTTTACTGAATTATCTAAATTTCTTACTAGATCAGTGGTGTGGTATGCATTTGCATTTCGCCTCTTGCCTTGAACAAATAATTTATTTTGTCTGAATAACGATTATATCAAAAACGAAAAAGAGAAACATCTCAGAGTTATTGTAAGTGCAGTGCTCCTGTGGCTGCTAACTGCTGCATGTATCAAGACGGGACGACAGGAGATTGCGAGGCGTGCCATAGAACTTACAGAGAGTCGTTTGATGAAGGATAATTGGCCTGAATACTATGACGGAAAGAGTGGGCGGTACGTGGGAAAGCAGTCGCGAGGTAACCAAACTTGGTCCATTGCTGGCTACTTGGTAGCTAAAATGATGCTCGAGGAACCTTCTCATCTCGGAATGATTTCAATGGAGGAAGACAAACAAATGCAGACGCCCATGAGAAAATCTGCTTCTTGGGTTGGATAAGTGATTTATCAAAAAAACACTAGTGAATTTTTGACTTTGAATGATTGAATCCCTCTGTGCACTCTCGCATATAGCAATTACTTTTTTGATTATTTACCATAGTTTTGAAGGATTCGATAGGATATATTTTTGTTATTAGATATCGTTCTTTTGTTCTTTACTCTCTTGGAAGAGAATTTGAATTATTTAAGTCATTAGCTTCTAAATGTCAGCTGGAAAACAAAATATTTTCTTACATTTTTCAGAGGTGTTGGTTTCACCTTCTCGGAGCCATCTCCTAAAATTTGGTATAAATAGATTTGTACATGGTAACGGATAATGAAATGATGAAAGTTTTATATTTGTGCTGATGAAATTATTGACGTGCTAATTAGCTATGGTGTAGTGCGGGCTTAACCTATTTTTTCATCAATTTCGTTCTCTTTATTCAAATATGGTGTAGGTGCTAAATAGATATATTTTCAAATATATCTGACTGCTGTTCTAAACTAAATGAAACTTCTTTTAGCAATCTTATAATACAAAGACAAATGCAGATTAAAAATTCTCAAAGAATAAACCTTGAAATGAAGCCATAACTGAATGTGTGAATCCTTACTACTGTATACGCTTTACTATAAGTCAATTAAAGAGAGAAACCGTATGGAATAAATTCCATAGGTATGCAATCTATTCTGTCGGAGAGAGCTAAAATAAAACCTAATAAATGATCAAACAAGCAACCATCACCACGCACATCATTTAGCCACAGAATAACATCAAGAACTCATTATTAGTTCCTAATGAAACCTCGTTAATAAAAAGAGTCAAACATTAGCAACCAATTGTTTCTCAACACAAACGTCAACTGAAACCAAATGTTCAGAAATCTTAGGTACGACAAACCACAAGAACTTATTTAGGTACTAAACCAAACTTTAGAAACCACCACGGAGACGAAGAACAAGATGGAGAGTGGACTCTTTCTGAATGTTGTAGTCCGCCAAGGTCCTTCCATCTTCCAACTGCTTTCCAGCAAAAATCAACCTCTGTTGGTCTGGTGGGATTCCCTCCTTGTCTTGGATCTTGGCCTTCACATTATCAATCGTGTCTGAGCTCTCCACCTCCAAGGTGATGGTCTTGCCAGTCAATGTCTTCACAAAGATTTGCATCCCACCACGCAGACGAAGCACCAGATGAAGGGTAGACTCCTTCTGAATATTGTAGTCTGCCAATGTGCGGCCATCCTCAAGCTGCTTGCCAGCAAAAATAAGCCTCTGCTGGTCTGGTGGGATTCCTTCTTTGTCCTGGATCTTTGCTTTCACATTATCAATAGTGTCTGAGCTCTCAACCTCTAGAGTGATGGTCTTCCCTGTCAGAGTCTTCACAAATATTTGCATCCCACCCCTCAACCTCAGTACCAAATGAAGAGTCGATTCCTTCTGAATGTTGTAATCAGCCAATGTCCTTCCGTCTTCCAACTGCTTACCAGCAAAAATCAACCTCTGCTGGTCTGGGGGAATTCCCTCCTTGTCTTGAATTTTTGCCTTGACATTGTCAATGGTATCCGAGCTTTCTACTTCAAGGGTGATTGTCTTCCCAGTGAGGGTCTTGACAAAGATTTGCATGCCACCACGTAGGCGGAGTACCAAATGAAGGGTTGATTCCTTTTGAATATTATAGTCAGCAAGGGTGCGACCATCTTCTAGCTGCTTGCCAGCAAAAATGAGCCTCTGCTGGTCTGGAGGGATGCCTTCCTTGTCTTGAATCTTAGCTTTGACATTGTCAATAGTGTCAGAGCTCTCAACCTCAAGGGTGATTGTCTTTCCGGTAAGAGTTTTCACAAAGATCTGCATCTGTTATCAATGCAAGCAAAGTTAAAATTTAAGTTTCCAATTTTTCTGATAACAATGTAAGAGTGCTTGAAAAACTTCAAATACATAAATAGCAGTACAAATTAGAAAAAAACAAAAAGATCAATATGAACATCTTAAATCATGTTGATCCTAAATCACAATAATTCAAATAATCGTATTCCGTAACTTATTTCAGTTCATTGAGAAAAAAGTGTAATGTACTAGTTTTCCCTAAAATCAAAGATATAGAACAAAAAACAACTAACACAAGTACAAATTTCTCGAGATTTATACACGCCTAGCAGCAACAAATTGAACCAGTCAAACACGAACACAACTCGATAATCATCTACTATAATCTTAAGTCTAAATTAAGATGATAAATAAGCAGATAGAACAAACACAAATACGATATAACAAAATAAAAAAAACAGATAAATCAAAACAACAGGATGACAGCAACAATATATAGTTAGAGTCCGACTCTATGGAGAACCATCTTACGTGGAGAACTGTGGAAAACCACTTAAAATGCATTAAAATTGCCCTTTACCCCTTCACAAAAAAGTCTTATAATTCTACCCTCTATCCATTCATCAAAAAAAAAAATTAAATTTTTTTTTAAAAAAATTTAAAAAACTGTTGCCACGTCATCATTTTTTGAAAATTTTTAAAAACTTTTTTTTTTTGTAATTTTTTTATAAATAGATAGAGGATAGAATTATAAGACTTTTTTTTGTGAAGGTGCCCCTGCGGGGCCCTTATATATAAAGCAATTTTAATGCATTTTAAGTGTTTCTTCACGGTTCTCCATGTAAAATGGTTCTTCATGGAACAATGATCTATATTAGTTAATACATACACGCACAGATCAATCGTTTTTATGCTCTCCTAAATAAATAAACAGATCTAGAGTACTAAAATCAATCATATACATACACGCACAGATCTATACATACATACATACATCAAATGATAAAAAAGTACAATCAATCAAAGACGAACATGTGATTAAAATCGATTATAACGAAGAAAAATTAAACGTATTGTAATGAATTAGGATTTGGTACCTTGAAAGTAGGTTGATCGAATTGAAGAGAAACAGAATTGTGTATGTATAGGCTAGGGTTTTTGCCAAGACAAAAGATATAATGAAACGGAGAAATTGGGGGAAATGGTTAGCGCATCTATATACTGTAATGGGCCTGTTTCGGTGCTCTGATAAGGAGTTTAAACGGGCCTTAAGCCCATTTCAGCTTATCAATTATTGTTTAGTAACATACTTATTTTATCCAAATATGAAATTAGTCATAAGCAGAAAGTTATGGATCATGTATTTTTTCATTGCCTTTCAAATTTATTTTGAAATATTAATCGAATCAAATCGTTTTTCTAATTAACATTATATCACGATCTTTTTAAATTAAGTACTAGCTTATAACCCGTGCAATGCACGGGTTTCTTATATTATGCTATAAATTTTATTTAATATTATAATTATGTTTTTATATAATCACTATTTTTAATAATTTTTTTGAATTTTAATTTGATATAATTTAATATACTCATGTTTACGAATTATATTAATGTTTCCTTATTATAAACAACGTATACGATTTTTGATATATTTTATCAATAATTGAAAAATATGGTGGGATATTTTCGGGTATATATTGTAAGATTTGTTGTAAATAAAAAAGGTAACGTTTTTAATTGGAAAAGAAATATTAATAATTGAAATATATGACACAATTGATCTTTTTAAATGTTTATAAAATGTAATATCTTCAACTAAAAGCAAATGTGAAAAATGCAATCGACTAATTACCATTAATTATATTATGTTATTATTTATTTTAGCTGCCATTTTTTTCTTGAAAATTATGGTGTGATATTTTTGGGTATATATTAGTGATCGTAAGATTTGTTTTAAATTAAAAAGGTAACATTTTTTTTTTAATTCAAATGAAATATTAATGATCGAAAGATATGATATGATTGCTGTTTTTAGGTGTTTATAAAGGTAATATTTTCAACTAAAAGTATATGTTAAATGGGCAGTTCGGTAATTACCATTAATTATATGATTTTATTATTTATTTTAATAATTATGATAACCAAATTGACAAACTTTCAATCTTTCTGCTTTAATATAGTAGTATAGATACGTATTTTAATAAAAAAAGGCAATCGGCTGCTTAACATTAATTATATTATTTTTTATTTATTAATTAAGATAACTGTACGTAAACCAAACCGATAAAATTTTCAATATTTCAACTTTAATATAATAACTACCTTATAACCCGTGCAATGCACGGGTTTCTTATATTATGTTATAAATTTGATTTAATATTACAATTACATTTTTATATAATTATTACTTTTAATAATTTTTTTAATTTTAATTTGATATAATTTAATATATTCATGTTTACTGATTATACTTATGTTTCCTTATTATAAACAACGTATATGATTTTTAATATATTTTATTAATAGTTGAAAAATATGGTGTGATATTTTCGGGCTATATTTTTCTTGAAAATTATGGTGTTATATTTGTGGGTATATATTAATGATTATAAGATTTGTTTTAAATTAAAAAGGTAACGTGTTTTAATTCGAATGGAAATATTAATGATCTATTTTTAGGTATTTATAAAAGGTAATATTTTCAACTTAAATTAAATGTTATGTTATAAATTTTAGGGCTCTTTTGAAAAATAAATAGGAAAAAGTAAATTTTTGCACATTTACTTTTGTTAAGAAAGACTATTTGCAATTTTACTAAACTAAGTTTCAAATTGCAAAAATACTAACCCTAATTCTCCCCCTCCCCCTTTCCTCAATTTCTCTCTCCTCCCCATCAACATGCGCGTGACTTCACTTGTGTCCTTTTTTTTTTTTTTTTTTTTTAAGGTGGGAGCTATTTTGGTGGATTTGGGTATTTTGGCCCCGCAGGGGCATATTCAACTAAATTTGCAACTAATTGCAACTGAATGCAACTAAATTTCTGATTTCAAGTTCCATTTGTCAGTTGTCATTTTCGACCTCATTTTTGAACTCTATTATATATATATATATATATATATGTATATATATATATTTAAGATGGGTGATATTTTGGTGGATTTAGGTTTCCTGGCCCCGCAGGGGCATATTCAACTAAATTTGCAACTAATTGCAACTGAATGCAACTAAATTTCTGATTTCAAGTTCCATTTGTCAGTTGTCATTTTCGACCTCATTTTTGAACTCTAATATATATATATATATAGGCCTATGCTCAAGGGAGAACCCTGCTTAGGGGGAGAACCCGAAGACCACTCATCCAGCCATTCATTTAGTTTCATCTGATGGTTTCAAAAAATCAATCATTAACCTTAAAAAATTAATAAAACTTCCTTTTTTTATATGATAAGGATAAAATGGGTAATAAAAATTGTTAGTTACAGAGGCATGCCTGTATACATCTAATAACAAGCCTAATTGTTTGTAATGCTTTGCATTACTTACATGACCTCTTAACTGAGGGAACCTCTAGTTGTAGAGTTTCTGTTTGTATTGTACTTGTAATAGGCATCAAATCCTAGTTGTGTAACTGTACAAATAGAGTCTAGAATAATGCTTGAAAGAAGTTCCATGGTTCATGCCTCAAGCAAGGAGTTAAAGACTGCCAAATAATCACAGTTGGGATTTGAAGAAATGAAGAATTTGCCTAAGTACCAATTCGAGAAGTATATTTGTCTATTCGAGAAGTCCAGCATTCGAGAAGTCAGAGATTCGATATCTCAAGACACTATTCGATATCTCTGAATACACTGTTCGATATCTCATTCGATATCTCAGGGATTCGATATGTCTACTACTCTATTCGAGAACTCAAGAAGTCAACAAGTCAAGATGGTATTCGAGTTCTCAAAGAGTCAACAAGTCAAAGTTCCATTCGATATCTCAAAGACTCAGAAAGCTATTCGACAACTCGAGGATTCGATAAGTCAAATGCTCTATTCGACAACTCAAGGAATCCTGATTGAAAAGAGCTATTCGAGAAGTGGTTCGATATGTCACTATAACAGTATTCGAGAACTCAGAGTTATCGATCAAGTCAATTCTAGTTCTCGAATCACTTACTTAGTCACTTCTCGAATACATTCTTGGAGACAAAATACTGAAGAAATTGTACAAGTCAGAAACCTGCAACAAGCCAATGCACTTTATGGACCACAACCTGTAACGTGCTCTGGAAAGCCTACAAGGAAGCTTGGAGAGATATAGAAGAGACAAGGAGCTAAAGAAGTGGATCTAAACAGGCTTTGCAAAGTCAAATCTGTAACCGTTTGGACACTTACTCAAAAAGGATAGACAGACTAGAAAGTAATGTGTTTTAGCTACCTTATTTGTAGTAAGCAGGCTGTATCCATGTTCTATAAGGACACAGCCTCACTTCATAACTTAGTAACTTTGTGAGTCAAGTTTTTCATACACTGTAAGCTATATCTCTCTGAGAAAAACGAAGCTGAGAATACTACCATTTGTATTCACAGATTGTAGCAACCTTTATCTAATATACATTAGATTAAAGTGATATTGTGTCTTGTGTTGTTTATTTATCCGCACCTTAATTTCTGCACACACAGGCACTTATCTGCTACACAGACTCAATCCAAGAAAAGTTCAAGAATCCATTCACCCCCCCCTCTGTATTCTTTTACCGTGTTCAATACTCAACAAGTGGTATCAGAGAGGGCTGTTTATTCAAAAACAGAGAAACGATCATGAGTTCGAATACACCAAAGACTACAGGAACGGTGAAGGTCCCTAAGTTTGATAAAGAAAACTTCAACCTCTGGAAGATAAAGATGATGTTGTTCATCAAAGCCTCTCATCCCTTGTATCCTGAGATTCTCAAGAATGGTCCTTTTGTTCCACAACAAGAGATACCAGAGAAGACTGTTGGAACCATAACAATCCCTAGAGCTTATGAGGCCAAGGATCCATCAAAGTGGACAGAGTCAGAAAGGGAGAAGGTTGCTCTTGACAGCCACCTCATGTTGCTCATCATTGATTCCATGGATATGTCAATGTTTGCAAACATTGCATCATGCACGTCTGCTAAAGAGATGTGGGATCACATTGAGGTGTTGTGTGAAGGGACTGATGAGGTTAAAGAAAACAGGAAACAGATACTGGTCACACAGTATGAAGCTTTCATGGCACAACCCAAGGAAAGCATCACTGAGATGTTTGAAAGGTTTCACAAGCTAGTTACTGAGTTGCAGATGAATGGAAAGGTTTACAGCACCAAGGAGTTAAATATGAAATTTCTGTTGTCTTCACCAAATCATCTGGAGCAAAGAGTCATTTCCCTAAGAGAGAGAGATTTGAACAAAGTCACCTATGATGTACTCTATGGAGTCCTAAAGACTCATGAACTTGAGTTGCTTCAGAAGAGGGCTATCCAAGCAAACCAAGGTAGGATGATAAACACATCATGTGCCTTGATTGTCAACAAATCCATCCTGGACCTAGAAGCATCTACAAGCCAACTAAGGATAGAGGAGGTGGCAGATGATGAAGAAACTGAAGCTGGGGTGAGTGAACCTGTTGAGGAAAAGGAGGAAGAAGAAGAGGAGTTTTACACTCTGGAAGAACTTGATGGGATGGAAAATACTTCATATGCTTTCATGGCCAGAAAATTTCCAAACATCAGATTTAAAAGAAATCAACCCTTCAAACCCAAAACTCAAAACCATTCAGCCAACAAGAACAAGGCACCTGTGAAACCAAACAGAAATAAGTTCAAAACCGGTTATGTGGATAGGTCATCTGTAAGGTGTTATAGATGCAATGACCTAGGGCATTTTGCCAGTGAATGCAAGAAGCCTAAAAAGAAGGATAGAGATTATCTTGAGCTAGAAGCTAAGTATGAGGCCCTTCTAAAAAAGCAGACACATGGTAAGGCCTACATAGCTGAAGGGAAGTGTTGGGATGATTCTGAGAGTGATGAAGAGGAACAAGAATTCTGCAATTATGCCTTGATGGCCAACTCCAAGGATGACTCATCTTCATCTGATTCTCAGGTACCATCTCTCACTACTATAGACATGTCTGTTTCTGAATACAAATCCATGATTGAACAATTATCTGTTGAAATGTTTAATATTCATACTAGTATGACTGCTGCTAATGAGGAGATTGCTAAACTGTCTACTAGAAATGAAGTATTAACCAAAAAGAATGAGGAACTTGAGCTAACTGCTATGCAAGTAGAAAACCTTAAGAAAGAAGTTGAATATTTGGAGAACAAGGTTCTATGTGCTAGTCAAGTAGAGAAGGCTCTTAGGGATGAATTAGCTGAGAATGAATTCAAACTTAAAACTTTCAAGAAATCATCTGGTTTAGTGCAATCCTACTGTGAGAAAATTGAAGCTAAACCTAAAGCAGCTATTGGACTTGACTATGACTCTCTCAAACAAAGGAAAGGCTATGCTGTCATCGAAGAGGACACAGCTGTTCATGAGAAAGTGCCTCACATTTTGAGAAAAACTGAAAATCCAATTTTTAAGGAATCAACATTTGAAATTGATGAGGATGCCTTACTCATCAAGCAAATGTTGAATGATGAGGATGAGGCACAATCTAGTGAACAGCAAGCATCCTCTAAGGGTGAGAGTGCCAAGTCAAAGACCAAGAAGCCAGTAGTTGATAGGCCAAGACCTAAGAAGTTTGTTAAGTTTGTATCAGCTGGGAAGAGTGAATCAGAAAAGGAAGTGACTAAAAAGAAACAGAACAGAAATGGCAAGTTAGGGATTAACAAGGATAACAACTATGCTTATATGCCTAATGCCCCTAGGAAAACTTGTCAGAACTGTTTCAGTACCAACCATCTAACTCATGCATGCAAGAAACCTGTTGGTAGTGTGTCTAAACCTTTCTATGATTGTTCTGTGCCTCTAAGACATAGAGATGCACCCTTCTGTGATAAATTTGACTGTATGCCATGCAATATGAATGTTATGACTAGTTGTTTTAATTTAAGAAGACAGTTCATTGATGGTTGTATCAGTCACAATTCTCACACACACTACACAAGGTCAAAATCTTCAAGTCCTCCTAAAGCTAGGAAGGTACCTTTGTCACCTAAGTCTGAAACCTCAGGTTCTAAGACTTCCAACAGTGACAAGAAGACTGACACTAAGAAAGTTAACAAGCATGTTGTTTATGATAAAACTGTCTCTAAGTCACATGGACCCAAACTTGTTTGGGTACCAAAGGAAAAGTAATACCTTTGTGTTTGCAGGGCAAAGAAAGTGAGAAGAAGGTCATGTGGATTTTGGACAGTGGATGCTCAAATCATATGACTGGTGATATGGCCCTGCTATCACAGTATGAGGAAAAGGCTGGCCTAATGGTTGCTTTTGGAGATGACAGCATGGGTAACACATTGGGATATGGCAAGCTGAAAGTTGGAAATGTCATCATTGAAGATGTAGCACTAGTCAAGGGGCTCAAGCATAATCTGTTAAGTGTTGGTCAGTTTACTGATAGAGGATTCAAAGTGAATTTTGACAAAGATGAATGTTTGATCACCCACAAGAAGACTGGTGATTTTGCTCTATCTGGAGTAAGGAAGGGAAGCCTGTTTGTAGCCAATATGGACTCTGCAAACAAGGACAAAATTTGTTGCTTTTACTCAAAAGCATCAAATGAAGATTGTAGGCTGTGGCACAAGAAACTATCACACCTGAACTTTAAGGCCATTAATTCTCTAGTCAAAAGAGAGTTAGTGAGAGGCATGCCCACACTTGAATTCTGCCAAGAAGGAGTGTGTGAGGCTTGTCAAAAAGGAAAAATGAAGAGATCAAGCCACAAGTCAAAGACAGTGACATCTGTAACCAAGCCACTACAACTTATCCATATGGATTTGTTTGGGCCTGTTAACATAATGTCACTTGGAAGAAAGAAGTATGCCCTGGTAATGGTTGATGATTTTTCAAGGTATACATGGGTAGAATTTTTGGCATCAAAAGATGAGGCTCCACAAGTAATCATTGAGCATATAAAGAAAGTTGACAAGGAAGCAAACGCAAACGATGCAAGTGTGATTGCATTGAGGAGTGATAATGGAACAGAGTTCAGAAATGCCACACTTGAAGCATTCTGCAAAGAGAATGGCATTTCTCAGCAATTCTCAGCTCCAAGGACTCCACAACAAAATGGAGTTGTTGAGAGAAAGAATAGAACTCTAATTGAGGCTGCTAGAACAATGTTACTTGATGCAAAAATGCCCACATGTTTTTGGGCTGAGGCTGTGAGCACTGCATGCTATATTCAGAACAGAACCCTCATCAACAAAAACACTGGAAAGACTCCTTACAACTTGATGACTGGAAAGAAGCCTACACTGAAGTATATTCATACTTTTGGAAGCAAATGCTTTGTACTTAAGGACAATTCTGAATATGTTGGAAAGTTTGATGCAAAAGCATTTGAAGGAATTTTTCTTGGCTATTCTATGGAAAGAATTGCATACAAGGTTTATGTCATCAGTCAAAAGAAAGTTATGGAAAGCACAGATGTAACATTTGATGACAGCAAACTACCTGGACTAGAAGAAGCCAATGATGAAGACAAAGATCCATTGAAGTTTGATAATCTAGATGATTCTGATGAAGAGACTGAAACTGGAGTTGAAACTCAAGTTCAACAAACTCAAGTGAATAATGATACAAGAGAAGAATTTGTGCCAATCAATAGTGAAGAAACAAGCATCCAAGACACACCTGTGAGTAATGACAACTTCACAGGGGGAGGAAATGAGGATGATCATGATGGGGATGATGAAGCAACATCAAGGATGAGAAATCAGGCTGAACACTCAAGGAAATGGGATAGATCACACACTGCAGAGCAAATCATTGGAGATCCTAATGCAGGAGTAAGGACTAGGAGAGCAACTCAAAATGAGTGCCTCTATGGATGTTTTCTATCACAAGTTGAGCCTAAGAAACTTGATGATGCATTGTTGGATCCAGATTGGATTATTGCCATGCAAGAGGAGCTGAATCAATTTGAAAGGAACAAAGTATGGGAACTTGTGCCTGCACCAAAGAATAGAACCATTGTTGGAACAAAATGGGTTCTGAAGAATAAGATGGATGAAGATGGTGTAATAATAAGAAACAAAGCAAGGCTGGTTGCAAAAGGATACTCTCAACAGGAAGGCATTGATTATGATGAGACATTTGCCCCTGTTGCTAGATTGGAAGCCATTAGAATATTCTTGGCATTTGCTGCTCATTCAAACTTTAAAGTTTATCAAATGGATGTCAAGAGTGCATTTCTAAATGGAGAGTTGGAAGAAGAGGTTTATGTGCAACAACCACCTGGCTTTGAGGATCCACATTTCCCAGAATTTGTCTACAGATTGCTTAAGGCACTGTATGGACTTAAGCAAGCTCCAAGAGCATGGTATGATACTCTATCACAATTTCTTCTTGAAAATCAATTCACTCGAGGCACATTGGACAAGACACTGTTTTACAAGAAGCATGGTGATGATATGATCCTAGTTCAAATCTATGTGGATGATATCATTTTTGGTTCTACAAATGAGAAACTGTGTGAGAAATTCTCTAAACTCATGCAGAGCAGATATGAGATGAGTATGATGGGAGAGTTGACATTCTTTCTAGGGTTGCAAGTTAGTCAAAGGAAGGATGATATCTTTATCAGTCAAACCAAGTACATCAAGGATTTATTGAAGAAGTTTGACTTGGAAGATTGTTCACCTGCCAAGACACCCATGGCCACTGCCACTAAATTGGATGAAGATGCTAAAGGCAAGAGAGTAGATATCTCAGTCTACAGAGGCATGGTTGGTTCTCTACTCTACCTCACTGCAAGTAGGCCAGACATCATGTTTGCTACATGCTTGTGTGCAAGGTTTCAATCAAATCCAAAGGAATCACATTTGATTGCAATAAAAAGGATCTTTAGATATCTGAAGGGCACTCCTAACTTGGGATTATGGTACCCTAAGGACACAGGGTTCAATCTGGTTGGCTACTCTGATGCTGATTATGCTGGATGCAGAGTGGATAGGAAAAGCACCTCAGGAAGCTGCCAGTTTCTTGGACAAAGGTTAGTTTCTTGGTATAGCAAGAAGCAACAATCTGTGTCAACTTCTACAGCTGAGGCTGAATACATAGCTGCTGGAAGTTGCTGTGCTCAAGTGCTTTGGATTAGAAATCAACTTAGAGATTATGGACTTGTGTTGGAAAGAATTCCAATCATGTGTGACAACACAAGTGCAATCTCTATAGTTGCCAATCCTGTCAATCATTCTAGAACAAAGCACATTGACATCAGATATCATTTCATAAGAGAACATGCAACTAATGGAACCATTGAGTTGCATTATGTCTCTACAGATAAACAACTAGCTGATATATTCACTAAGCCATTAGATGAAGCCACCTTCACAAGGTTGGTAAGTGAGATTGGAATGCTGAATTCTTCAGATTCTGGCTAAGTGAATACATCATCTAGATTGTTGCAGCAGTAAACACTTACTTTATCTAAATCCTCAATATTTTTGAAGTAAGTGTTGGCTGAAATATGATTTATAAATATTTCAAATCTGTTGCATATGTTGAAAATCATATTTTTATTAACTTAAAATTTCTATGAAATTTTGAGAAAATCACTATTTGATTTGCTAGGATATTTTTCAATGAATATGTCTGGTAAATTTTTACAAGATAGTGAAAATCAAATTTTTTTTATGAGTGATGGGTATAGTTCGATAAGTCAGACTTCTCGAATGATTCACTATTCGACATCTCTAATACGTCTCATTAGAGTACTCTTGAGTTCTCGAATAGAGTCTTTCTGAGATATCGAATAGAGGAATTCTAGACTTCTCGAATATAGTAACTGAGTTCTCGAATGATTGAGTTCTCGAACACTATATTTGAGTTCTCGAATCATTTGAAAAGGCTGAATTCTCGCTGAATTTTAACCGATTTTGGATTTTTATCTAAAAATTTAATTCACTCATAAAAACACATTTTATTTAATTTAGAATTATTTCTAAGTTAGATAACTGCCAGCTGTGAGTTTCTATCTGCTTGAGTTATCGATTAAGCCATTCTTGACTTCTCGAATAGTTGTTTTCTACTTCTCGAATGCCTGACTTGTCGATACAAAACAGTCTGCTAATCGACAATTCAAGTACTTCATACTTATACAATCTCACATCTATTCGATTCATTTCATTCGATTTCTCAAGCATCTACACTCTCTAAACCCCTGAAACCCTAGCTACGAAAAGCCAAATTTCTTCTTCAACCTTCAATTTCTTTTCTCTCTTCTACACAAATGGCAACAGTAAAGTTCAACACCAACTTCATCGCTCTCACTAGTGATGTTGAAGCACCCAATGCAAATTTCAAGTGCTTTGTGAAATGGATGGCTGAGTCATATATCAAGGATGCACTCTCTGCCAACCCAACTCTGTATCTCGATATTCTGGAACAATTCTGGAGTACTGCTATTGTGGAGGTTGTAGCCCTGGAAAACGCAATCACTTCCTATGTCATCTACTGCAAGGTTCAAGATAAGGAAATCACTATCACTACTGCAGACATGAACCAAGCACTAGGACTACAACAAGAGTCATTTGACAGAATGGCCACTAACGCAGAGTTGGAGGAATTCTTTGAGTTCATAAACTACTCAGATGGGATTAACCTTGGAAAGCTAAACAGAAAGAATCTGAGAAAGGAGTGGAGCTTTGTGTTTGCAACTCTTCTCCAAGTCTTCACTGCCAGGAAATCAAGCTTTGATCAAATCAGTGCACCTGTGCAGCAAATTGGATATGCTTTGGCCTATGGAAAGAAGATAGATGTTGGCCAAATCATACTTCAAGAATTATATGGGAGACTTGGTAAGAACACAACCAAGAGAGGTACTGATATTTTCTTCCCTCGCTTTATTCAATCTGTACTTAATTATAAAAATGCTTCATTGATTGAATTGCCTGGGATTGATAAAAATAAAATAGGCTATCCTAAGTCCATGACCAAACTCATTTTTGGTAACTTGGAAACTAGGAATGATGTGGATGTAAGACTGAACATAACTCCCCATATGGAGAGTTTGTTTAGGACTTACCCCCACAACATGCCAACATTTGATGCAAAATCTAAGTTAGCACAGCCCAAGCAAGTAGAACAAAATGCTAACCCAGGGCCTGCTAACCAACCCTCTCAACCAAACACTCTACCTCTTACTGAGCCAACTGCATCATCCTCTCAAAAGGGCGATGTTAGTAAAAAGAAGAGAAAGGAAGTAATGTCTGCACCTTTAAATATCTTGTCTGAAGCAGCATTAGCTGTTGAATTAGGTCTAGGAAGTGAGGAACCTGAGTTACCCTTACACAGAACAAAGAAGAAGAAAACTAAGACCACCTCTTCAGTCACACAAATGGCTGAAGTTGTAAAATCAGGGGCACACAGCTCACTAGGTGTATCCTCTCAACAGGGTGCACCTATAGAATCAAGCATTCTCCCCAATGCACCCTCTTGTATAGAGTCAGCACATGGGAGTGATAAGGCTGGCACAACACTGAGTGGAGAGCACATCACTTTTGAAACTCCCTCTATCTCTCAGGGGGAGTTGCCAAAATCTACTCTAAAACACACTTCTCTTCCAGAATCTAACTCTGAAATTTCTTTGGAACCTGCAACTCAGACAACTGAGATGCAAGGTATTGATCATCAAGAATCCTTTTCGCTTGATGAGCCAATAATTTCAAGTGACTTAGTGCATGACACTTTGTTCACCACTCAGAACCCACATTTAGATGGTGAGGGAATGCATGCTGAGGCATATCCTAATGACACCATCACAAACACAGAGGTTCCCCTAGTTTTTACTAGAGACTCTGTGCCTGTGTCAACTGCTGGTGTAATTCATCCCACTTCTGTGGTGACACCAGTAGTAGAGTCAATCCATCCGGTTACAGAAGTTGCATCTGTAACTGAGGAGACTAGCTTGCCTAGCTCTAGCTCTGACTTCATGTCAACATGGCTGAAGCCTGTGCAACATGACAGTGCTTCAGGATCAGGGTCTGTTCCACAACAATTGACGGTTGAAGCACTTCAAAGCTTAATTGTGGATCAGATTCCTGAGTTCACAAAGATTGCTCAGCACCTTCTCACTGCAGACATGCCCAATCCATACTATGAGGCTATTCTGTTATGCCATAGGGATGATGTGGAAGTGCAGAAGTCAAAGATCATTGATGATGCTGAGAGAGATGGCAACATAGATGCCTGGTTGCAAGGAAAATATGATATTACTCTCGATGAAGCACTTCAGTATCTCAGGGAGGAATACATCACTTCACTGGGCTCCAATGCAAAATCCCTGTCACCTGGTGAAGTGTATGAAGCTGTAAATGACTCCTACAAGGGTTTCCTCAAGGCTGCACACTATCTTGGCAAGGGAGTCAAAACTGAAGTCAACAGGGTGTGTGATAAGACAGCCACTTCAGTAGCAGAAGTCAAGAGGGCCTTTGATGCTAAATTTCCTCAATTGGACAGTGTGTTCAAGGACATCAAACACTGCAACTCTACCTGCACTCAGGTGGACAATGGGCTGGCTGTGCTAAAAGATGCTGTCACAGGTCTGGGGCATCAATTTCAGAATCTATCTGACCAGACTACAGATGCCAATGCCATGCTGAGGATAATGTTCAAAAATCTTTATGGTGATAGACTAGTGACTGATGTCCCTGTGCATGAATTGTCTAAATATGAAGTGAAGAGGCTGCAGGATCAATCTTTATCTGGCTTCAAGGCCAATGAGTTATTCACTAAGGTCAACACTCTTGAGCAGGAGGTAGCTACTCTCACCAAGACCAATGCTCATCTCACAGAAAAGGTTGCATTGCTAAATGATCAGTTGGACACTCAAGCATCCACCACAGCTGATGTCCTTCTGCATCAACAATCCATGTTAGCTGCAATGATGAAGCATATGGGTCTCCCTCTACCTGATGAATCTTCACTCCCAAAGGACATTTCTACAGCCTCTGTGCCTGACAACAAGCCTAAGGGGGAGAATAAGGCTAGGAACTAAAATTCAAAGGGGGAGACAAAGGGAGAGAAAGGCATAATAATCAAAGAGGGTGGTCAACAAAGGGCTTCTAAGTCTCTAGCAAATGTGCCTGGCAAGGGAAAAGCCAAAGTAGATGAGCCTCCATCTATCTTGCCAGTTGTCACCTTACCAACTGTGCACATCACTACTCCTGGAGGACAAAAGCAATCCATAACTACCACAGTGGTTGCAGGGAGTATGCCATCTGACAAACCTCCAATCTCTATATCTGAGAGTGCCAAGCCTGTAGAAGTCAAAGTTGTTACTGAGGCCAAGCTACAAGAAGTTGCTAACTCCAATGACTATCATGATAAAGCCTTCTTGGAGTTTCTGAAAGCCATAAGGGAACAGGTTGGTGACACTCAGTTTTATCTGAGGGAGGTGAAGAAGCAGATAGACTACATCACTGTCATCCCCAAGAAAGTCAACAATATATGGGTCAAGGAGATAGTGATGGTTTCCAAACTAAAGATATGGCATCTAACATACCAGACTCTACAAGACCTAAAGCACTCAGAGATAGATGCCATACTTGAGATCATTGAGAAGAAAAATGAGAACAGCAAGAGTCTGTTTGATGATTTGAGGAATGGTCAACCTACAAGGCTACCAGAAGTGATCAAGAAGCCATGGACAATTATTTATCAGTCTGGTACCAGAATTGAAGATATCAAGCAATTGGTCATTCCTCATGATCTCACCTCCAGAAATCACAGACTGATCATTGCTATCATTGATCAATTACAGAAGAAGGTTGGAGCCAGAAATGCTGAAGAAATTGAGGCACTGCATATCCTCAGAACCTATATTGCAACTGGTGAAATTCCAGAGATGGCTCAACCTAGGAGAAATAAGGATGATGATTCTGAAGACAAAGGTGATGGGAGGAGAAGACATCACAGGAGAGATAAGGGTGATGAAGATAAGAAGAAAAAGGGGGACAAGGATGAAAAGGATGATGATGACCAGGGTAAAACATATGTGAGAAAGAGTGGAAGACAGCAAGCCTTAGGCAATGCTAGCAGTAATCTCACCACAACACAAGACTCTAAGTCTAGGGTGAATACTGTTAGTAGTGACCTAGCAAAATCTACATCTATGGCTTCTGCAACTGTCTTACCATCTCAAGAAAAGAAGAAGATTCAAGTCAAGAAACCATGTGTATGTTTCAGAAAGCAATCTGCTAATGGAATACTACTATGGTCTACCAACCAAGGTCAAAGATTTCTGCCAAGCAACCATGTCAAGAGGATAAAATTTAAACATGCTGCAAGGAGAGTGAAGCTATCCAAATCTAGAGCCCTAACAATCCTTCCAGGATTAAAGCTCCAGCCACTTGATGAAGACTTTGATGAAGAGCAACTGCTATTTCTAAGAGCTCAAAAGATATGCTATGCTGCAATTGTGGATGACCACCTTGTAATCAAGTACACTGATGGGAAAGAAATGAAATTCAAACAAGGGGGTTGTCAACATTGGGGTAAATTGTATGAGATAGAAAGAATCATTGCATTGCTGGATTCTAAGGACAAGGTGGAGAAAGTATGGAAGCTGGAATTGATTGACTTTGTGAAAATGAAGAAAGAATATGCTGAGAAGATAAGGAAGGGCTGCTATGAGAAATGGTTAGAAAGGGAGAAAGAAATTGATAGACTGGAGATTGAAGCAGAAAAGCTAAGGGCAAAGGGATTGTGTAGAGTTCAGTTTGATCCCTATGTGGTGAAGTATAGGAGGAGAAATGGAGACAATGTCAATATAAGAATGAACCTACTCAGTCACTATCCTGCCAACATTCTGAAGCCAGTGCTTGAAGATTTCAAAAACTCTATTATGATTGAAGAATTGGATGCTATGACAGAAATCATGAGAGCAGTAGATGAGATTGCAAGAAAGGAGAAAGAAAGGAAACAGAAAGCATATGATGATCTACAAGCCAAGGCAATGGAGATGCAATCAAAAGAAAACGGCTAGTACCTCATCATACTGTAAGAAGTATTTATCTTGTAATTTCATTTATGTGTTCAATCAAATCACATACCTGTACTTTTAAAAGTTTTATCTTTAATGTATGTTAGGCTTGTTATCAGACATGAAATTGTGACTAAGGGTCTCACTCACAATTTGGGGGAGATTGTTAGTTACAGAGGCATGCCTGTATACATCTAATAACAAGCCTAATTGTTTGTAATGCTTTGCATTACTTACATGACCTCTTAACTGAGGGAACCTCTAGTTGTAGAGTTTCTGTTTGTATTGTACTTGTAATAGGCATCAAATCCTAGTTGTGTAACTGTACAAATAGAGTCTAGAATAATGCTTGAAAGAAGTTCCATGGTTCATGCCTCAAGCAAGGAGTTAAAGACTGCCAAATAATCACAGTTGGGATTTGAAGAAATGAAGAATTTGCCTAAGTACCAATTCGAGAAGTATATTTGTCTATTCGAGAAGTCCAGCATTCGAGAAGTCAGAGATTCGATATCTCAAGACACTATTCGATATCTCTGAATACACTGTTCGATATCTCATTCGATATCTCAGGGATTCGATATGTCTACTACTCTATTCGAGAACTCAAGAAGTCAACAAGTTAAGATGGTATTCGAGTTCTCAAAGAGTCAACAAGTCAAAGTTCCATTCGATATCTCAAAGACTCAGAAAGCTATTCGACAACTCGAGGATTCGATAAGTCAAATGCTCTATTCGACAACTCAAGGAATCCTGATTGAAAAGAGCTATTCGAGAAGTGGTTCGATATGTCACTATAACAGTATTCGAGAACTCAGAGTTATCGATCAAGTCAATTCTAGTTCTCGAATCACTTACTTAGTCACTTCTCGAATACATTCTTGGAGACAAAATACTGAAGAAATTGTACAAGTCAGAAACCTGCAACAAGCCAATGCACTTTATGGACCACAACCTGTAACGTGCTCTGGAAAGCCTACAAGGAAGCTTGGAGAGATATAGAAGAGACAAGGAGCTAAAGAAGTGGATCTAAACAGGCTTTGCAAAGTCAAATCTGTAACCGTTTGGACACTTACTCAAAAAGGATAGACAGACTAGAAAGTAATGTGTTTTAGCTACCTTATTTGTAGTAAGCAGGCTGTATCCATGTTCTATAAGGACACAGTCTCACTTCATAACTTAGTAACTTTGTGAGTCAAGTTTTTCATACACTGTAAGCTATATCTCTCTGAGAAAAACGAAGCTGAGAATACTACCATTTGTATTCACAGATTGTAGCAACCTTTATCTAATATACATTAGATTAAAGTGATATTGTGTCTTGTGTTGTTTATTTATCCGCACCTTAATTTCTGCACACACAGGCACTTATCTGCTACACAGACTCAATCCAAGAAAAGTTCAAGAATCCATTCACACCCCCCCTCTGTATTCTTTTACCGTGTTCAATACTCAACAAAAATAATGTAATAAGATTGCATATCAATCAATTGATTCTGATTAAATTACCATTTTTTTAAAGATCGAACATTCCCTATCAAAATCAATAATTAAATATGGCAACATAATACATTATCATAATGTCTCATCTCTGCAATATATACTTTTCTTATATATATAGTCTTAACAGAATCTTAACAGATTCTTAACAAAAACACTAATATGATCATATTAATGAATTTATAGTCTTAACAAAATCTTACATTAAAAATCTAACACACAAAACTTATAATCAAATAAATGTTTAAATTATACAAGAACACACAAAAGAATCTCGTCTTTATTAAATACCTTGTACAGTCCATTTTTCTTAAATTGAAACACTTAATAAGATATTATTTAATGAATTTAAATAAAGTAATAATACGATTTTAAAGTAATTAACAAAATACCTAAGAAAATCTTGGTAGTTTACATAATATTTTTATACATTTTAAAAAAACTATACATTTTACATATAAAAATATCATTCACTACACCAAGATTCTCTTACTTGTTGCAACTTATTATATCAATTTATTTCCTTTTATTATCTTTTTTAGAGAATTTTTTAAAAAAATATGCTATCAAACAATTGAATTCCAACTCAAAAAAAATTATGTAGATTTTCTTAAATTTTCGATGAATCATTTATTGTGTTGTACTTGTATCTACCTATATTCAAAACTTATTTTAGAACAATAATATAAATATATAAAAAAGTAATATTACGATTTCACAAAAATTAACAAAATACCTAAGAGAATCTTGGTATATTACATAATATTTCTATATATATTTTTAAATACAAAAATTGTAGATATCTTCTAAAATTATGTTATATTTAGAAATATTATGTTGCACACCAAGATTCTCTTACGTGTTTCAAAAAAAATTAAATTCTAATTCGTAAAAATCTCAAAAATTAAAAATATTATTTTAGGTAAAAATATTATAATAGTTTGAAAAATCTCAAAAGTTTAAAAAAAAGTTAATATAAACATCTAATTAAATAATACTACAATTTAAAAATAATTAACAAAACACCTAAGAGAATTTTGGTGGGTTGCATAATGTTTTTATACATTTAAAAAAAACTATACATTTCTTTTGAGATTAAGTTACATAAAAAAATATTGTCTAATACACCAAGATTCTCTTACGTGATTCAAATATCAATTTATTTCCTTTTATTATCTTTTTAAGATTCTTTCGAGAATTATTTTAAAAGACATGTTATACAAAATTGAATTTTAATTAAAAAAAAATTCTATGGATTTTCTTAAATTTTTAATGAATCATTTATAGTGTTGTACTTTTGTCTAACTATATTCAAAACTTATTTTAGATCAATAAAATATTTAGTAGAAATTTTAATATAAATATCTACTAAAGTAGTATTACAATTTCAAAATAACTAACAAAACACTTAATAGAATCTTGCTGTATTACATAATATATCTAAATATTTATTTCTGTTAAAAAAAATTATACATTTCTTCTAAAAATAAGTTATATTTAGAAATATTATGTTACACACCAGGATTCTTTTACGTGTTTCAAAAAATAAATTCTAATTTGAAAAAATCTCAAAAATTAAAAATATTATTTTAAATAAAAATATTATATTACTTTGAAGAATATGAAAAGTTTAAAAAACTTTAATATAAATATCTAATAAAATAATAGTACAATTTTAAAATAATTAACAAAACACCTAACAGAATCTTGGTGGGTTACATAATTTTTGTAGGGAAATGATTTCCAGTGCATTTTTTTTTATTTTCAGAGTTGTCATATTCGACTTGCATTGACAATTTGTAGCATATTCTAATACAATAGCTCACAAACAACTCTGTGGAAATTAAAAATTTGCTCTGAAAATAACATTTTCCTTTTTTATACATTTAAAAGAAAAAACAATACATTTCTTTGAAAATTAAGTTACATATAAAAATATCGTTTAATACACCAAGATTCTCTTATGTATTTCAAATCATTATATTAATTTATTTCCTTTTCTTCGAGAATTATTTTAAAAGACATGCTATGAAATTAAATTTCAAATTCAACAAAAAATTCTATGGATTTTCATAAATTTTCGTTGAATCATTTATAGTGTTGTACTTATGTCTAACTACATTCAAAACTTATTTTAGATCGATAAAATATTTAGTAGAATTTTAATATAAATATCTAATAAAGTAGTATTACGATTTCAGAGTAATTAACAAAACACCTAAGAAAATCTTGGTATATTACATAATATTTCTAAATATTTAATTTTTTTATAAAAAAATTATGCATTTCTTCTAAAATTAAGTTATATTTAGAAATATTATATTACACGCCAAGATTCTCTTATGTGTTTTAAAAAAAAATTAAATTCTTATTTGAAAAATCTTAAAAAATAAAAATATTACAATACTTTGAACAATCTCAAAAGTCTTAAAAAAATTAATATAAATATTTAATAAAATAATATTACAATTTTAAAATATTTAACAAAATACCTAAGAGAATCTTGGTGGGTTACATAATATTTTGATGAATCATTTATTGTGTTGTACTTGTACCTACCTATATTCAAAACTTATTTTAAAACAATAATATAAATATATAAAAAAGTAATATTACGATTTCAAAAAAATTAACAAAATACCTAAGAGAATCTTGGTATATTACAAAATATTTCTATATATTTTTTTAAATACAAAAATTGTACATATCTTCTAAAATTATGTTATATTTAGAAATATTATGTTACACACCAAGATTCTCTTACGTGTTTAAAAAAAAATTAAATTATAATTCGTAAAAATCTCAAAAATTAAAAATATTATTTTAATTAAAAATATTATAATAGTTTGAAAAATCTCAAAAGTTTAAAAAAAGTTAATATAAACATCTAATTAAATAATACTACAATTTAAAAATAATTAACAAAACACCTAAGAGAATTTTGGTGGGTTGCATAATGTTTTTATACATTTAAAAAAAACTATACATTTCTTTTGAGATTAAGTTACATAAAAAAATATTGTCTAATACACCAAGATTCTCTTACGTGATTCAAATATCAATTTATTTCCTTTTATTATCTTTTTGAGATTCTTTCGAGAATTATTTTAAAAGACATGTTATACAAAATTGAATTTTAATTCAAAAAAAATTCTATGGATTTTCTTAAATTTTTGATGAATCATTTATAGTGTTGTACTTTTGTCTAACTATATTCAAAACTTATTTTAGATCAATAAAATATTTAGTAGAAATTTTAATATAAATATCTACTAAAGTAGTATTACAATTTCAAAATAACTAACAAAACACTTAATAGAATCTTGCTGTATTACATAATATATCTAAATATTAATTTCTGTTAAAACAAATTATACATTTCTGTTAGTTACAGAGGCATGCCTGTATACATCTAATAACAAGCCTAATTGTTTGTAATGCTTTGCATTACTTACATGACCTCTTAACTGAGGGAACCTCTAGTTGTAGAGTTTCTGTTTGTATTGTACTTGTAATAGGCATCAAATCCTAGTTGTGTAACTGTACAAATAGAGTCTAGAATAATGCTTGAAAGAAGTTCCATGGTTCATGCCTCAAGCAAGGAGTTAAAGACTGCCAAATAATCACAGTTGGGATTTGAAGAAATGAAGAATTTGCCTAAGTACCAATTCGAGAAGTATATTTGTCTATTCGAGAAGTCCAGCATTTGAGAAGTCAGAGATTCGATATCTCAAGACACTATTCGATATCTCTGAATACACTGTTCGATATCTCATTCGATATCTCAGGGATTCGATATGTCTACTACTCTATTCGAGAACTCAAGAAGTCAACAAGTCAAGATGGTATTCGAGTTCTCAAAGAGTCAACAAGTCAAAGTTCCATTCGATATCTCAAAGACTCAGAAAGCTATTCGACAACTCGAGGATTCGATAAGTCAAATGCTCTATTCGACAACTCAAGGAATCCTGATGGAAAAGAGCTATTCGAGAAGTGGTTCGATATGTCACTATAACAGTATTCGAGAACTCAGAGTTATCGATCAAGTCAATTCTAGTTCTCGAATCACTTACTTAGTCACTTCTCGAATACATTCTTGGAGACAAAATACTGAAGAAATTGTACAAGTCAGAAACCTGCAACAAGCCAATGCACTTTATGGACCACAACCTGTAACGTGCTCTGGAAAGCCTACAAGGAAGCTTGGAGAGATATAGAAGAGACAAGGAGCTAAAGAAGTGGATCTAAACAGGCTTTGCAAAGTCAAATCTGTAACCGTTTGGACACTTACTCAAAAAGGATAGACAGACTAGAAAGTAATGTGTTTTAGCTACCTTATTTGTAGTAAGCAGGCTGTATCCATGTTCTATAAGGACACAGCCTCACTTCATAACTTAGTAACTTTGTGAGTCAAGTTTTTCATACACTGTAAGCTATATCTCTCTGAGAAAAACGAAGCTGAGAATACTACCATTTGTATTCACAGATTGTAGCAACCTTTATCTAATATACATTAGATTAAAGTGATATTGTGTCTTGTGTTGTTTATTTATCCGCACCTTAATTTCTGCACACACAGGCACTTATCTGCTACACAGACTCAATCCAAGAAAAGTTCAAGAATCCATTCACCCCCCCTCTGTATTCTTTTACCGTGTTCAATACTCAACAAGTGGTATCAGAGCGGGCTGTTTATTCAAAAACAGAGAAACGATCATGAGTTCGAATACACCAAAGACTACAGGAACGGTGAAGGTCCCTAAGTTTGATAAAGAAAACTTCAACCTCTGGAAGATAAAGATGATGTTGTTCATCAAAGCCTCTCATCCCTTGTATCCTGAGATTCTCAAGAATGGTCCTTTTGTTCCACAACAAGAGATACCAGAGAAGACCGTTGGAACCATAACAATCCCTAGAGCTTATGAGGCCAAGGATCCATCAAAGTGGACAGAGTCAGAAAGGGAGAAAGTTGCTCTTGACAGCCACCTCATGTTGCTCATCATTGATTCCATGGATATGTCAATGTTTGCAAACATTGCATCATGCACGTCTGCTAAAGAGATGTGGGATCACATTGAGGTGTTGTGTGAAGGGACTGATGAGGTTAAAGAAAACAGGAAACAGATACTGGTCACACAGTATGAAGCTTTCATGGCACAGCCCAAGGAAAGCATCACTGAGATGTTTGAAAGGTTTCACAAGCTAGTTACTGAGTTGCAGATGAATGGAAAGGTTTACAGCACCAAGGAGTTAAATATGAAATTTCTGTTGTCTTCACCAAATCATCTGGAGCAAAGAGTCATTTCTCTAAGAGAGAGAGATTTGAACAAAGTCACCTATGATGTACTCTATGGAGTCCTAAAGACTCATGAACTTGAGTTGCTTCAGAAGAGGGCTATCCAAGAAAACCAAGGTAGGATGATAAACACATCATGTGCCTTGATTGTCAACAAATCCATCCTGGACCTAGAAGCATCTACAAGCCAACTAAGGATAGAGGAGGTGGCAGATGATGAAGAAACTGAAGCTGGGGTGAGTGAACCTGTTGAGGAAAAGGAGGAAGAAGAAGAGGAGTTTTACACTCTGGAAGAACTTGATGGGATGGAAAATACTTCATATGCTTTCATGGCCAGAAAATTTCCAAACATCAGATTTAAAAGAAATCAACCCTTCAAACCCAAAACTCAAAACCATTCAGCCAACAAGAACATGGCACCTGTGAAACCAAACAGAAATAAGTTCAAAACCGGTTATGTGGATAGGTCATCTGTAAGGTGTTATAGATGCAATGACCTAGGGCATTTTGCCAGTGAATGCAAGAAGCCTAAAAAGAAGGATAGAGATTATCTTGAGCTAGAAGCTAAGTATGAGGCCCTTCTGAAAAAGCAGACACATGGTAAGGCCTACATAGCTGAAGGGAAGTGTTGGGATGATTCTGAGAGTGATGAAGAGGAACAAGAATTCTGCAATTATGCCTTGATGGCCAACTCCAAGGATGACTCATCTTCATCTGATTCTCAGGTACCATCTCTCACTACTATAGACATGTCTGTTTCTGAATACAAATCCATGATTGAACAATTATCTGTTGAAATGTTTAATATTCATACTAGTATGACTGCTGCTAATGAGGAGATTGCTAAACTGTCTACTAGAAATGAAGTATTAACCAAAAAGAATGAGGAACTTGAGCTAACTGCTATGCAAGTAGAAAACCTTAAGAAAGAAGTTGAATATTTGGAGAACAAGGTTCTATGTGCTAGTCAAGTAGAGAAGGCTCTTAGGGATGAATTAGCTGAGAATGAATTCAAACTTAAAACTTTCAAGAAATCATCTGGTTTAGTGCAATCCTACTGTGAGAAAATTGAAGCTAAACCTAAAGCAGCTATTGGACTTGACTATGACTCTCTCAAACAAAGGAAAGGCTATGCTGTCATCGAAGAGGACACAGCTGTTCATGAGAAAGTGCCTCACATTTTGAGAAAAACTGAAAATCCAATTTTTAAGGAATCAACATTTGAAATTGATGAGGATGCCTTACTCATCAAGCAAATGTTGAATGATGAGGATGAGGCACAATCTAGTGAACAGCAAGCATCCTCTAAGGGTGAGAGTGCCAAGTCAAAGACCAAGAAGCCAGTAGTTGATAGGCCAAGACCTAAGAAGTTTGTTAAGTTTGTATTAGCTGGGAAGAGTGAATCAGAAAAGGAAGTGACTAAAAAGAAACAGAACAGAAATGGCAAGTTAGGGATTAACAAGGATAACAACTATGCTTATATGCCTAATGCCCCTAGGAAAACTTGTCAGAACTGTTTCAGTACCAACCATCTAACTCATGCATGCAAGAAACCTGTTGGTAGTGTGTCTAAACCTTTCTATGATTGTTCTGTGCCTCTAAGACATAGAGATGCACCCTTCTGTGATAAATTTGACTGTATGCCATGCAATATGAATGTTATGACTAGTTGTTTTAATTTAAGAAGACAGTTCATTGATGGTTGTATCAGTCACAATTCTCACACACACTACACAAGGTCAAAGTCTTCAAGTCCTCCTAAAGCTAGGAAGGTACCTTTGTCACCTAAGTCTGAAACCTCAGGTTCTAAGACTTCCAACAGTGACAAGAAGAATGACACTAAGAAAGTTAACAAGCATGTTGTTTATGATAAAACTGTCTCTAAGTCACATGGACCCAAACTTGTTTGGGTACCAAAGGAAAAGTAATACCTTTGTGTTTGCAGGGCAAAGAAAGTGAGAAGAAGGTCATGTGGATTTTGGACAGTGGATGCTCAAATCATATGACTGGTGATATGGCCCTGCTATCACAGTATGAGGAAAAGGCTGGCCCAATGGTTGCTTTTGGAGATGACAGCATGGGTAACACATTGGGATATGGCAAGCTGAAAGTTGGAAATGTCATCATTGAAGATGTAGCACTAGTCAAGGGGCTCAAGCATAATCTGTTAAGTGTTGGTCAGTTTACTGATAGAGGATTCAAAGTGAATTTTGACAAAGATGAATGTTTGATCACCCACAAGAAGACTGGTGATTTTGCTCTATCTGGAGTAAGGAAGGGAAGCCTGTTTGTAGCCAATATGGACTCTGCAAACAAGGACAAAATTTGTTGCTTTTACTCAAAAGCATCAAATGAAGATTGTTGGCTGTGGCACAAGAAACTATCACACCTGAACTTTAAGGCCATTAATTCTATAGTCAAAAGAGAGTTAGTGAGAGGCATGCCCACACTTGAATTCTGCCAAGAAGGAGTGTGTGAGGCTTGTCAAAAAGGAAAAATGAAGAGATCAAGCCACAAGTCAAAGACAGTGACATCTGTAACCAAGCCACTACAACTTATCCATATGGATTTGTTTGGGCCTGTTAACATAATGTCACTTGGAAGAAAGAAGTATGCCCTGGTAATGGTTGATGATTTTTCAAGGTATACATGGGTAGAATTTCTGGCATCAAAAGATGAGGCTCCACAAGTAATCATTGAGCATATAAAGAAAGTTGACAAGGAAGCAAAGGCAAACGATGCAAGTGTGATTGCATTGAGGAGTGATAATGGAACAGAGTTCAGAAATGCCACACTTGAAGCATTCTGCAAAGAGAATGGCATTTCTCAGCAATTCTCAGCTCCAAGGACTCCACAACAAAATGGAGTTGTTGAGAGAAAGAATAGAACTCTAATTGAGGCTGCTAGAACAATGTTACTTGATGCAAAAATGCCCACATGTTTTTGGGCTGAGGCTGTGAGCACTGCATGTTATATTCAGAACAGAACCCTCATCAACAAAAACACTGGAAAGACTCCTTACAACTTGATGACTGGAAAGAAGCCTAAACTGAAGTATATTCATACTTTTGGAAGCAAATGCTTTGTACTTAAGGACAATTCTGAATATGTTGGAAAGTTTGATGCAAAAGCATTTGAAGGAATTTTTCTTGGCTATTCTATGGAAAGAATTGCATACAAGGTTTATGTCATCAGTCAAAAGAAAGTTATGGAAAGCACAGATGTAACATTTGATGACAGCAAACTACCTGGACTAGAAGAAGCCAATGATGAAGACAAAGATCCATTGAAGTTTGATAATCTAGATGATTCTGATGAAGAGACTGAAACTGGAGTTGAAACTCAAGTTCAACAAACTCAAGTGAATAATGATACAAGAGAAGAATTTGTGCCAATCAATAGTGAAGAAACAAGCATCCAAGACACACCTGTGAGTAATGGCAACTTCACAGGGGGAGGAAATGAGGATGATCATGATGAGGATGATGAAGCAACATCAAGGATGAGAAATCAGGCTGAACACTCAAGGAAATGGGATAGATCACACACTGCAGAGCAAATCATTGGAGATCCTAATGCAGGAGTAAGGACTAGGAGAGCAACTCAAAATGAGTGCCTCTATGGATGTTTTCTATCACAAGTTGAGCCTAAGAAACTTGATGATGCATTGTTGGATCCAGATTGGATTATTGCCATGCAAGAGGAGCTGAATCAATTTGAAAGGAACAAAGTATGGGAACTTGTGCCTGCACCAAAGAATAGAACCATTGTTGGAACAAAATGGGTTCTGAAGAATAAGATGGATGAAGATGGTGTAATAATAAGAAACAAAGCAAGGCTGGTTGCAAAAGGATACTCTCAACAGGAAGGCATTGATTATGATGAGATATTTGCCCCTGTTGCTAGATTGGAAGCCATTAGAATATTCTTGGCATTTGCTGCTCATTCAAACTTTAAAGTTTATCAAATGGATGTCAAGAGTGCATTTCTAAATGGAGAGTTGGAAGAAGAGGTTTATGTGCAACAACCACCTGGCTTTGAGGATCCACATTTCCCAGAATTTGTCTACAGATTGCTTAAGGCACTGTATGGACTTAAGCAAGCTCCAAGAGCATGGTATGATACTCTATCACAATTTCTTCTTGAAAATCAATTCACTCGAGGCACATTGGACAAGACACTGTTTTACAAGAAGCATGGTGATGATATGATCCTAGTTCAAATCTATGTGGATGATATCATTTTTGGTTCTACAAATGAGAAACTGTGTGATAAATTCTCTAAACTCATGCAGAGCAGATATGAGATGAGTATGATGGGAGAGTTGACATTCTTTCTAGGGTTGCAAGTCAATCAAAGGAAGGATGGTATCTTTATCAGTCAAACCAAGTACATCAAGGATTTATTGAAGAAGTTTGACTTGGAAGATTGTTCACCTGCCAAGACACCCATGGCCACTGCCACTAAATTGGATGAAGATGCTAAAGGCAAGAGAGTAGATATCTCAGTCTACAGAGGCATGGTTGGTTCTCTACTCTACCTCACTGCAAGTAGGCCAGACATCATGTTTGCTACATGCTTGTGTGCAAGGTTTCAATCAAATCCAAAGGAATCACATTTGATTGCAATAAAAAGGATCTTTAGATATCTGAAGGGCACTCCTAACTTGGGATTATGGTACCCTAAGGACACAGGGTTCAATCTGGTTGGCTACTCTGATGCTGATTATGCTGGATGCAGAGTGGATAGGAAAAGCACCTCAGGAAGCTGCCAGTTTCTTGGACAAAGGTTAGTTTCTTGGTATAGCAAGAAGCAACAATCTGTGTCAACTTCTACAGCTGAGGCTGAATACATAGCTGCTGGAAGTTGCTGTGCTCAAGTGCTTTGGATTAGAAATCAACTTAGAGATTATGGACTTGTGTTGGAAAGAATTCCAATCATGTGTGACAACACAAGTGCAATCTCTATAGTTGCCAATCCTGTCAATCATTCTAGAACAAAGCACATTGACATCAGATATCATTTCATAAGAGAAAATGCAACTAATGGAACCATTGAGTTGCATTATGTCTCTACAGATAAACAACTAGCTGATATATTCACTAAGCCATTAGATGAAGCCACCTTCACAAGGTTGGTAAGTGAGATTGGAATGCTGAATTCTTCAGATTCTGGCTAAGTGAATACATCATCTAGATTGTTGCAGCAGTAAACACTTACTTTATCTAAATCCTCAATATTTTTGAAGTAAGTGTTGGCTGAAATATGATTTATAAATATTTCAAATCTGTTGCATATGTTGAAAATCATATTTTTATTAACTTAAAATTTCTATGAAATTTTGAGAAAATCACTATTTGATTTGCTAGGATATTTTTCAATGAATATGTCTGGTAAATTTTTACAAGATAGTGAAAATCAAATTTTTTTTGAGTGATGGGTATAGTTCGATAAGTCAGACTTCTCGAATGATTCACTATTCGACATCTCTAATAAGTCTCATTAGAGTACTCTTGAGTTCTCGAATAGAGTCTTTCTGAGATATCGAATAGAGGAATTCTAGACTTCTCGAATATAGTAACTGAGTTCTCGAATGATTGAGTTCTCGAACACTATATTTGAGTTCTCGAATCATTTGAAAAGGCTGAATTCTCGCTGAATTTTAACCGATTTTGGATTTTTATCTAAAAAAAAAATAATTCACTCATAAAAACACATTTTATTTAATTTAGAATTATTTCTAAGTTAGATAACTGCCAGCTGTTAGTTTCTATCTGCTTGAGTTATCGATTAAGCCATTCTTGACTTCTCGAATAGTTGTTTTCTACTTCTCGAATGCCTGACTTGTCGATACAAAACAGTCTGCTAATCGACAATTCAAGTACTTCATACTTATACAATCTCACATCTATTCGATTCATTTCATTCGATTTCTCAAGCATCTACACTCTCTAAACCCCTGAAACCCTAGCTACGAAAAGCAAAATTTCTTCTTCAACCTTCAATTTCTTTTCTCTCTTCTACACAAATGGCAACAGTAAAGTTCAACACCAACTTCATCGCTCTCACTAGTGATGTTGAAGCACCCAATGCAAATTTCAAGTGCTTTGTGAAATGGATGGCTGAGTCATATATCAAGGATGCACTCTCTGCCAACCCAACTCTGTATCTCGATATTCTGGAACAATTCTGGAGTACTGCTATTGTGGAGGTTGTAGCCCTGGAAAACGCAATCACTTCCTATGTCATCTACTGCAAGGTTCAAGATAAGGAAATCACTATCACTACTGCAGACATGAACCAAGCACTAGGACTACAACAAGAGTCATTTGACAGAATGGCCACTAATGCAGAGTTGGAGGAATTCTTTGAGTTCATAAACTACTCAGATGGGATTAACCTTGGAAAGCTAAACAGAAAGAATCTGAGAAAGGAGTGGAGCTATGTGTTTGCAACTCTTCTCCAAGTCTTCACTTCCAGGAAATCAAGCTTTGATCAAATCAGTGCACCTGTGCAGCAAATTGGATATGCTTTGGCCTATGGAAAGAAGATAGATGTTGGCCAAATCATACTTCAAGAATTATATGGGAGACTTGGTAAGAACACAACCAAGAGAGGTACTGATATTTTCTTCCCTCGCTTTATTCAATCTGTACTTAATTATAAAAATGCTTCATTGATTGAATTGCCTGGGATTGATAAAAATAAAATAGGCTATCCTAAGTCCATGACCAAACTCATTTTTGGTAACTTGGAAACTAGGAATGATGTGGATGTAAGACTGAACATAACTCCCCATATGGAGAGTTTGTTTAGGACTTACCCCCACAACATGCCAACATTTGATGCAAAATCTAAGTTAGCACAGCCCAAGCAAGTAGAACAAAATGCTAACCCAGGGCCTGCTAACCAACCCTCTCAACCAAACACTCTACCTCTTACTGAGCCAACTGCATCATCCTCTCAAAAGGGTGATGTTAGTAAAAAGAAGAGAAAGGAAGTAATGTCTGCACCTTTAAATATCTTGTCTGAAGCAGCATTAGCTGTTGAATTAGGTCTAGGAAGTGAGGAACCTGAGTTACCCTTACACAGAACAAAGAAGAAGAAAACTAAGACCACCTCTTCAGTCACACAAATGGCTGAAGTTGTAAAATCAGGGGCACACAGCTCACTAGGTGTATCCTCTCAACAGGGTGCACCTATAGAATCAAGCATTCTCCCCAATGCACCCTCTTGTATAGAGTCAGCACATGGGAGTGATAAGGCTGGCACAACACTGAGTGGAGAGCACATCACTTTTGAAACTCCCTCTATCTCTCAGGGGGAGTTGCCAAAATCTACTCTAAAACACACTTCTCTTCCAGAATCTAACTCTGAAATTTCTTTGGAACCTGCAACTCAGACAACTGAGATGCAAGGTATTGATCATCAAGAATCCTTTTCGCTTGATGAGCCAATAATTTCAAGTGACTTAGTGCATGACACTTTGTTCACCACTCAGAACCCACATTTAGATGGTGAGGGAATGCATGCTGAGGCATATCCTAATGACACCATCACAAACACAGAGGTTCCCCTAGTTTTTACTAGAGACTCTGTGCCTGTGTCAACTGCTGGTGTAATTCATCCCACTTCTGTGGTGACACCAGTAGTAGAGTCAATCCATCCGGTTACAGAAGTTGCATCTGTAACTGAGGAGACTAGCTTGCCTAGCTCTAGCTCTGACTTCATGTCAACATGGCTGAAGCCTGTGCAACATGACAGTGCTTCAGGATCAGGGTCTGTTCCACAACAATTGACGGTTGAAGCACTTCAAAGCTTAATTGTGGATCAGATTCCTGAGTTCACAAAGATTGCTCAGCACCTTCTCACTGCAGACATGCCCAATCCATACTATGAGGCTATTCTGTTATGCCATAGGGATGATGTGGAAGTGCAGAAGTCAAAGATCATTGATGATGCTGAGAGAGATGGCAACATAGATGCCTGGTTGCAAGGAAAATATGATATTACTCTCGATGAAGCACTTCAGTATCTCAGGGAGGAATACATCACTTCACTGGGCTCCAATGCAAAATCCCTGTCACCTGGTGAAGTGTATGAAGCTGTAAATGACTCCTACAAGGGTTTCCTCAAGGCTGCACACTATCTTGGCAAGGGAGTCAAAACTGAAGTCAACAGGGTGTGTGATAAGACAGCCACTTCAGTAGCAGAAGTCAAGAGGGCCTTTGATGCTAAATTTCCTCAATTGGACAGTGTGTTCAAGGACATCAAACACTGCAACTCTACCTGCACTCAGGTGGACAATGGGCTGGCTGTGCTAAAAGATGCTGTCACAGGTCTGGGGCATCAATTTCAGAATCTATCTGACCAGACTACAGATGCCAATGCCATGCTGAGGATAATGTTCAAAAATCTTTATGGTGATAGACTAGTGACTGATGTCCCTGTGCATGAATTGTCTAAATATGAAGTGAAGAGGCTGCAGGATCAATCTTTATCTGGCTTCAAGGCCAATGAGTTATTCACTAAGGTCAACACTCTTGAGCAGGAGGTAGCTACTCTCACCAAGACCAATGCTCATCTCACAGAAAAGGTTGCATTGCTAAATGATCAGTTGGACACTCAAGCATCCACCACAGCTGATGTCCTTCTGCATCAACAATCCATGTTAGCTGCAATGATGAAGCATATGGGTCTCCCTCTACCTGATGAATCTTCACTCCCAAAGGACATTTCTACAGCCTCTGTGCCTGACAACAAGCCTAAGGGGGAGAATAAGGCTAGGAACTAAAATTCAAAGGGGGAGACAAAGGGAGAGAAAGGCATAATAATCAAAGAGGGTGGTCAACAAAGGGCTTCTAAGTCTCTAGCAAATGTGCCTGGCAAGGGAAAAGCCAAAGTAGATGAGCCTCCATCTATCTTGCCAGTTGTCACCTTACCAACTGTGCACATCACTACTCCTGGAGGACAAAAGCAATCCATAACTACCACAGTGGTTGCAGGGAGTATGCCATCTGACAAACCTCCAATCTCTATATCTGAGAGTGCCAAGCCTGTAGAAGTCAAAGTTGTTACTGAGGCCAAGCTACAAGAAGTTGCTAACTCCAATGACTATCATGATAAAGCCTTCTTGGAGTTTCTGAAAGCCATAAGGGAACAGGTTGGTGACACTCAGTTTTATCTGAGGGAGGTGAAGAAGCAGATAGACTACATCACTGTCATCCCCAAGAAAGTCAACAATATATGGGTCAAGGAGATAGTGATGGTTTCCAAACTAAAGATATGGCATCTAACATACCAGACTCTACAAGACCTAAAGCACTCAGAGATAGATGCCATACTTGAGATCATTGAGAAGAAAAATGAGAACAGCAAGAGTCTGTTTGATGATTTGAGGAATGGTCAACCTACAAGGCTACCAGAAGTGATCAAGAAGCCATGGACAATTATTTATCAGTCTGGTACCAGAATTGAAGATATCAAGCAATTGGTCATTCCTCATGATCTCACCTCCAGAAATCACAGACTGATCATTGCTATCATTGATCAATTACAGAAGAAGGTTGGAGCCAGAAATGCTGAAGAAATTGAGGCACTGCATATCCTCAGAACCTATATTGCAACTGGTGAAATTCCAGAGATGGCTCAACCTAGGAGAAATAAGGATGATGATTCTGAAGACAAAGGTGATGGGAGGAGAAGACATCACAGGAGAGATAAGGGTGATGAAGATAAGAAGAAAAAGGGGGACAAGGATGAAAAGGATGATGATGACCAGGGTAAAACATATGTGAGAAAGAGTGGAAGACAGCAAGCCTTAGGCAATGCTAGCAGTAATCTCACCACAACACAAGACTCTAAGTCTAGGGTGAATACTGTTAGTAGTGACCTAGCAAAATCTACATCTATGGCTTCTGCAACTGTCTTACCATCTCAAGAAAAGAAGAAGATTCAAGTCAAGAAACCATGTGTATGTTTCAGAAAGCAATCTGCTAATGGAATACTACTATGGTCTACCAACCAAGGTCAAAGATTTCTGCCAAGCAACCATGTCAAGAGGATAAAATTTAAACATGCTGCAAGGAGAGTGAAGCTATCCAAATCTAGAGCCCTAACAATCCTTCCAGGATTAAAGCTCCAGCCACTTGATGAAGACTTTGATGAAGAGCAACTGCTATTTCTAAGAGCTCAAAAGATATGCTATGCTGCAATTGTGGATGACCACCTTGTAATCAAGTACACTGATGGGAAAGAAATGAAATTCAAACAAGGGGGTTGTCAACATTGGGGTAAATTGTATGAGATAGAAAGAATCATTGCATTGCTGGATTCTAAGGACAAGGTGGAGAAAGTATGGAAGCTGGAATTGATTGACTTTGTGAAAATGAAGAAAGAATATGCTGAGAAGATAAGGAAGGGCTGCTATGAGAAATGGTTAGAAAGGGAGAAAGAAATTGATAGACTGGAGATTGAAGCAGAAAAGCTAAGGGCAAAGGGATTGTGTAGAGTTCAGTTTGATCCCTATGTGGTGAAGTATAGGAGGAGAAATGGAGACAATGTCAATATAAGAATGAACCTACTCAGTCACTATCCTGCCAACATTCTGAAGCCAGTGCTTGAAGATTTCAAAAACTCTATTATGATTGAAGAATTGGATGCTATGACAGAAATCATGAGAGCAGTAGATGAGATTGCAAGAAAGGAGAAAGAAAGGAAACAGAAAGCATATGATGATCTACAAGCCAAGGCAATGGAGATGCAATCAAAAGAAAACGGCTAGTACCTCATCATACTGTAAGAAGTATTTATCTTGTAATTTCATTTATGTGTTCAATCAAATCACATACCTGTACTTTTAAAAGTTTTATCTTTAATGTATGTTAGGCTTGTTATCAGACATGAAATTGTGACTAAGGGTCTCACTCACAATTTGGGGGAGATTGTTAGTTACAGAGGCATGCCTGTATACATCTAATAACAAGCCTAATTGTTTGTAATGCTTTGCATTACTTACATGACCTCTTAACTGAGGGAACCTCTAGTTGTAGAGTTTCTGTTTGTATTGTACTTGTAATAGGCATCAAATCCTAGTTGTGTAACTGTACAAATAGAGTCTAGAATAATGCTTGAAAGAAGTTCCATGGTTCATGCCTCAAGCAAGGAGTTAAAGACTGCCAAATAATCACAGTTGGGATTTGAAGAAATGAAGAATTTGCCTAAGTACCAATTCGAGAAGTATATTTGTCTATTCGAGAAGTCCAGCATTCGAGAAGTCAGAGATTCGATATCTCAAGACACTATTCGATATCTCTGAATACACTGTTCGATATCTCATTCGATATCTCAGGGATTCGATATGTCTACTACTCTATTCGAGAACTCAAGAAGTCAACAAGTTAAGATGGTATTCGAGTTCTCAAAGAGTCAACAAGTCAAAGTTCCATTCGATATCTCAAAGACTCAGAAAGCTATTCGACAACTCGAGGATTCGATAAGTCAAATGCTCTATTCGACAACTCAAGGAATCCTGATTGAAAAGAGCTATTCGAGAAGTGGTTCGATATGTCACTATAACAGTATTCGAGAACTCAGAGTTATCGATCAAGTCAATTCTAGTTCTCGAATCACTTACTTAGTCACTTCTCGAATACATTCTTGGAGACAAAATACTGAAGAAATTGTACAAGTCAGAAACCTGCAACAAGCCAAAGCACTTTATGGACCACAACCTGTAACGTGCTCTGGAAAGCCTACAAGGAAGCTTGGAGAGATATAGAAGAGACAAGGAGCTAAAGAAGTGGATCTAAACAGGCTTTGCAAAGTCAAATCTGTAACCGTTTGGACACTTACTCAAAAAGGATAGACAGACTAGAAAGTAATGTGTTTTAGCTACCTTATTTGTAGTAAGCAGGCTGTATCCATGTTCTATAAGGACACAGTCTCACTTCATAACTTAGTAACTTTGTGAGTCAAGTTTTTCATACACTGTAAGCTATATCTCTCTGAGAAAAACGAAGCTGAGAATACTACCATTTGTATTCACAGATTGTAGCAACCTTTATCTAATATACATTAGATTAAAGTGATATTGTGTCTTGTGTTGTTTATTTATCCGCACCTTAATTTCTGCACACACAGGCACTTATCTGCTACACAGACTCAATCCAAGAAAAGTTCAAGAATCCATTCACCCCCCCCCTCTGTATTCTTTTACCGTGTTCAATACTCAACAAAAATAATGTAATAAGATTGCATATCAATCAATTGATTCTGATTAAATTACCATTTTTTTAAAGATCGAACATTCCCTATCAAAATCAATAATTAAATATGGCAACATAATACATTATCATAATGTCTCATCTCTGCAATATATACTTTTCTTATATATATAGTCTTAACAGAATCTTAACAGATTCTTAACAAAAACACTAATATGATCATATTAATGAATTTATAGTCTTAACAAAATCTTACATTAAAAATCTAACACACAAAACTTATAATCAAATAAATGTTTAAATTATACAAGAACACACAAAAGAATCTCGTCTTTATTAAATACCTTGTACAGTCCATTTTTCTTAAATTGAAACACTTAATAAGATATTATTTAATGAATTTAAATAAAGTAATAATACGATTTTAAAGTAATTAACAAAATACCTAAGAAAATCTTGGTAGTTTACATAATATTTTTATACATTTTAAAAAAACTATACATTTTACATATAAAAATATCATTCACTACACCAAGATTCTCTTACTTGTTGCAACTTATTATATCAATTTATTTCCTTTTATTATCTTTTTTAGAGAATTTTTTAAAAAAATATGCTATCAAACAATTGAATTCCAACTCAAAAAAAATTATGTAGATTTTCTTAAATTTTCGATGAATCATTTATTGTGTTGTACTTGTATCTACCTATATTCAAAACTTATTTTAGAACAATAATATAAATATATAAAAAAGTAATATTACGATTTCACAAAAATTAACAAAATACCTAAGAGAATCTTGGTATATTACATAATATTTCTATATATATTTTTAAATACAAAAATTGTAGATATCTTCTAAAATTATGTTATATTTAGAAATATTATGTTGCACACCAAGATTCTCTTACGTGTTTCAAAAAAAATTAAATTCTAATTCGTAAAAATCTCAAAAATTAAAAATATTATTTTAGGTAAAAATATTATAATAGTTTGAAAAATCTCAAAAGTTTAAAAAAAAGTTAATATAAACATCTAATTAAATAATACTACAATTTAAAAATAATTAACAAAACACCTAAGAGAATTTTGGTGGGTTGCATAATGTTTTTATACATTTAAAAAAAACTATACATTTCTTTTGAGATTAAGTTACATAAAAAAATATTGTCTAATACACCAAGATTCTCTTACGTGATTCAAATATCAATTTATTTCCTTTTATTATCTTTTTAAGATTCTTTCGAGAATTATTTTAAAAGACATGTTATACAAAATTGAATTTTAATTAAAAAAAAATTCTATGGATTTTCTTAAATTTTTAATGAATCATTTATAGTGTTGTACTTTTGTCTAACTATATTCAAAACTTATTTTAGATCAATAAAATATTTAGTAGAAATTTTAATATAAATATCTACTAAAGTAGTATTACAATTTCAAAATAACTAACAAAACACTTAATAGAATCTTGCTGTATTACATAATATATCTAAATATTTATTTCTGTTAAAAAAAATTATACATTTCTTCTAAAAATAAGTTATATTTAGAAATATTATGTTACACACCAGGATTCTTTTACGTGTTTCAAAAAATAAATTCTAATTTGAAAAAATCTCAAAAATTAAAAATATTATTTTAAATAAAAATATTATATTACTTTGAAGAATATGAAAAGTTTAAAAAACTTTAATATAAATATCTAATAAAATAATAGTACAATTTTAAAATAATTAACAAAACACCTAACAGAATCTTGGTGGGTTACATAATTTTTGTAGGGAAATGATTTCCAGTGCATTTTTTTTTATTTTCAGAGTTGTCATATTCGACTTGCATTGACAATTTGTAGCATATTCTAATACAATAGCTCACAAACAACTCTGTGGAAATTAAAAATTTGCTCTGAAAATAACATTTTCCTTTTTTATACATTTAAAAGAAAAAACAATACATTTCTTTGAAAATTAAGTTACATATAAAAATATCGTTTAATACACCAAGATTCTCTTATGTATTTCAAATCATTATATTAATTTATTTCCTTTTCTTCGAGAATTATTTTAAAAGACATGCTATGAAATTAAATTTCAAATTCAACAAAAAATTCTATGGATTTTCATAAATTTTCGTTGAATCATTTATAGTGTTGTACTTATGTCTAACTACATTCAAAACTTATTTTAGATCGATAAAATATTTAGTAGAATTTTAATATAAATATCTAATAAAGTAGTATTACGATTTCAGAGTAATTAACAAAACACCTAAGAAAATCTTGGTATATTACATAATATTTCTAAATATTTAATTTTTTTATAAAAAAATTATGCATTTCTTCTAAAATTAAGTTATATTTAGAAATATTATATTACACGCCAAGATTCTCTTATGTGTTTTAAAAAAAAATTAAATTCTTATTTGAAAAATCTTAAAAAATAAAAATATTACAATACTTTGAACAATCTCAAAAGTCTTAAAAAAATTAATATAAATATTTAATAAAATAATATTACAATTTTAAAATATTTAACAAAATACCTAAGAGAATCTTGGTGGGTTACATAATATTTTGATGAATCATTTATTGTGTTGTACTTGTACCTACCTATATTCAAAACTTATTTTAAAACAATAATATAAATATATAAAAAAGTAATATTACGATTTCAAAAAAATTAACAAAATACCTAAGAGAATCTTGGTATATTACAAAATATTTCTATATATTTTTTTAAATACAAAAATTGTACATATCTTCTAAAATTATGTTATATTTAGAAATATTATGTTACACACCAAGATTCTCTTACGTGTTTAAAAAAAAATTAAATTATAATTCGTAAAAATCTCAAAAATTAAAAATATTATTTTAATTAAAAATATTATAATAGTTTGAAAAATCTCAAAAGTTTAAAAAAAGTTAATATAAACATCTAATTAAATAATACTACAATTTAAAAATAATTAACAAAACACCTAAGAGAATTTTGGTGGGTTGCATAATGTTTTTATACATTTAAAAAAAACTATACATTTCTTTTGAGATTAAGTTACATAAAAAAATATTGTCTAATACACCAAGATTCTCTTACGTGATTCAAATATCAATTTATTTCCTTTTATTATCTTTTTGAGATTCTTTCGAGAATTATTTTAAAAGACATGTTATACAAAATTGAATTTTAATTCAAAAAAAATTCTATGGATTTTCTTAAATTTTTGATGAATCATTTATAGTGTTGTACTTTTGTCTAACTATATTCAAAACTTATTTTAGATCAATAAAATATTTAGTAGAAATTTTAATATAAATATCTACTAAAGTAGTATTACAATTTCAAAATAACTAACAAAACACTTAATAGAATCTTGCTGTATTACATAATATATCTAAATATTAATTTCTGTTAAAACAAATTATACATTTCTGTTAGTTACAGAGGCATGCCTGTATACATCTAATAACAAGCCTAATTGTTTGTAATGCTTTGCATTACTTACATGACCTCTTAACTGAGGGAACCTCTAGTTGTAGAGTTTCTGTTTGTATTGTACTTGTAATAGGCATCAAATCCTAGTTGTGTAACTGTACAAATAGAGTCTAGAATAATGCTTGAAAGAAGTTCCATGGTTCATGCCTCAAGCAAGGAGTTAAAGACTGCCAAATAATCACAGTTGGGATTTGAAGAAATGAAGAATTTGCCTAAGTACCAATTCGAGAAGTATATTTGTCTATTCGAGAAGTCCAGCATTTGAGAAGTCAGAGATTCGATATCTCAAGACACTATTCGATATCTCTGAATACACTGTTCGATATCTCATTCGATATCTCAGGGATTCGATATGTCTACTACTCTATTCGAGAACTCAAGAAGTCAACAAGTCAAGATGGTATTCGAGTTCTCAAAGAGTCAACAAGTCAAAGTTCCATTCGATATCTCAAAGACTCAGAAAGCTATTCGACAACTCGAGGATTCGATAAGTCAAATGCTCTATTCGACAACTCAAGGAATCCTGATGGAAAAGAGCTATTCGAGAAGTGGTTCGATATGTCACTATAACAGTATTCGAGAACTCAGAGTTATCGATCAAGTCAATTCTAGTTCTCGAATCACTTACTTAGTCACTTCTCGAATACATTCTTGGAGACAAAATACTGAAGAAATTGTACAAGTCAGAAACCTGCAACAAGCCAATGCACTTTATGGACCACAACCTGTAACGTGCTCTGGAAAGCCTACAAGGAAGCTTGGAGAGATATAGAAGAGACAAGGAGCTAAAGAAGTGGATCTAAACAGGCTTTGCAAAGTCAAATCTGTAACCGTTTGGACACTTACTCAAAAAGGATAGACAGACTAGAAAGTAATGTGTTTTAGCTACCTTATTTGTAGTAAGCAGGCTGTATCCATGTTCTATAAGGACACAGCCTCACTTCATAACTTAGTAACTTTGTGAGTCAAGTTTTTCATACACTGTAAGCTATATCTCTCTGAGAAAAACGAAGCTGAGAATACTACCATTTGTATTCACAGATTGTAGCAACCTTTATCTAATATACATTAGATTAAAGTGATATTGTGTCTTGTGTTGTTTATTTATCCGCACCTTAATTTCTGCACACACAGGCACTTATCTGCTACACAGACTCAATCCAAGAAAAGTTCAAGAATCCATTCACCCCCCCTCTGTATTCTTTTACCGTGTTCAATACTCAACAAGTGGTATCAGAGCGGGCTGTTTATTCAAAAACAGAGAAACGATCATGAGTTCGAATACACCAAAGACTACAGGAACGGTGAAGGTCCCTAAGTTTGATAAAGAAAACTTCAACCTCTGGAAGATAAAGATGATGTTGTTCATCAAAGCCTCTCATCCCTTGTATCCTGAGATTCTCAAGAATGGTCCTTTTGTTCCACAACAAGAGATACCAGAGAAGACCGTTGGAACCATAACAATCCCTAGAGCTTATGAGGCCAAGGATCCATCAAAGTGGACAGAGTCAGAAAGGGAGAAAGTTGCTCTTGACAGCCACCTCATGTTGCTCATCATTGATTCCATGGATATGTCAATGTTTGCAAACATTGCATCATGCACGTCTGCTAAAGAGATGTGGGATCACATTGAGGTGTTGTGTGAAGGGACTGATGAGGTTAAAGAAAACAGGAAACAGATACTGGTCACACAGTATGAAGCTTTCATGGCACAGCCCAAGGAAAGCATCACTGAGATGTTTGAAAGGTTTCACAAGCTAGTTACTGAGTTGCAGATGAATGGAAAGGTTTACAGCACCAAGGAGTTAAATATGAAATTTCTGTTGTCTTCACCAAATCATCTGGAGCAAAGAGTCATTTCTCTAAGAGAGAGAGATTTGAACAAAGTCACCTATGATGTACTCTATGGAGTCCTAAAGACTCATGAACTTGAGTTGCTTCAGAAGAGGGCTATCCAAGAAAACCAAGGTAGGATGATAAACACATCATGTGCCTTGATTGTCAACAAATCCATCCTGGACCTAGAAGCATCTACAAGCCAACTAAGGATAGAGGAGGTGGCAGATGATGAAGAAACTGAAGCTGGGGTGAGTGAACCTGTTGAGGAAAAGGAGGAAGAAGAAGAGGAGTTTTACACTCTGGAAGAACTTGATGGGATGGAAAATACTTCATATGCTTTCATGGCCAGAAAATTTCCAAACATCAGATTTAAAAGAAATCAACCCTTCAAACCCAAAACTCAAAACCATTCAGCCAACAAGAACATGGCACCTGTGAAACCAAACAGAAATAAGTTCAAAACCGGTTATGTGGATAGGTCATCTGTAAGGTGTTATAGATGCAATGACCTAGGGCATTTTGCCAGTGAATGCAAGAAGCCTAAAAAGAAGGATAGAGATTATCTTGAGCTAGAAGCTAAGTATGAGGCCCTTCTGAAAAAGCAGACACATGGTAAGGCCTACATAGCTGAAGGGAAGTGTTGGGATGATTCTGAGAGTGATGAAGAGGAACAAGAATTCTGCAATTATGCCTTGATGGCCAACTCCAAGGATGACTCATCTTCATCTGATTCTCAGGTACCATCTCTCACTACTATAGACATGTCTGTTTCTGAATACAAATCCATGATTGAACAATTATCTGTTGAAATGTTTAATATTCATACTAGTATGACTGCTGCTAATGAGGAGATTGCTAAACTGTCTACTAGAAATGAAGTATTAACCAAAAAGAATGAGGAACTTGAGCTAACTGCTATGCAAGTAGAAAACCTTAAGAAAGAAGTTGAATATTTGGAGAACAAGGTTCTATGTGCTAGTCAAGTAGAGAAGGCTCTTAGGGATGAATTAGCTGAGAATGAATTCAAACTTAAAACTTTCAAGAAATCATCTGGTTTAGTGCAATCCTACTGTGAGAAAATTGAAGCTAAACCTAAAGCAGCTATTGGACTTGACTATGACTCTCTCAAACAAAGGAAAGGCTATGCTGTCATCGAAGAGGACACAGCTGTTCATGAGAAAGTGCCTCACATTTTGAGAAAAACTGAAAATCCAATTTTTAAGGAATCAACATTTGAAATTGATGAGGATGCCTTACTCATCAAGCAAATGTTGAATGATGAGGATGAGGCACAATCTAGTGAACAGCAAGCATCCTCTAAGGGTGAGAGTGCCAAGTCAAAGACCAAGAAGCCAGTAGTTGATAGGCCAAGACCTAAGAAGTTTGTTAAGTTTGTATTAGCTGGGAAGAGTGAATCAGAAAAGGAAGTGACTAAAAAGAAACAGAACAGAAATGGCAAGTTAGGGATTAACAAGGATAACAACTATGCTTATATGCCTAATGCCCCTAGGAAAACTTGTCAGAACTGTTTCAGTACCAACCATCTAACTCATGCATGCAAGAAACCTGTTGGTAGTGTGTCTAAACCTTTCTATGATTGTTCTGTGCCTCTAAGACATAGAGATGCACCCTTCTGTGATAAATTTGACTGTATGCCATGCAATATGAATGTTATGACTAGTTGTTTTAATTTAAGAAGACAGTTCATTGATGGTTGTATCAGTCACAATTCTCACACACACTACACAAGGTCAAAGTCTTCAAGTCCTCCTAAAGCTAGGAAGGTACCTTTGTCACCTAAGTCTGAAACCTCAGGTTCTAAGACTTCCAACAGTGACAAGAAGAATGACACTAAGAAAGTTAACAAGCATGTTGTTTATGATAAAACTGTCTCTAAGTCACATGGACCCAAACTTGTTTGGGTACCAAAGGAAAAGTAATACCTTTGTGTTTGCAGGGCAAAGAAAGTGAGAAGAAGGTCATGTGGATTTTGGACAGTGGATGCTCAAATCATATGACTGGTGATATGGCCCTGCTATCACAGTATGAGGAAAAGGCTGGCCCAATGGTTGCTTTTGGAGATGACAGCATGGGTAACACATTGGGATATGGCAAGCTGAAAGTTGGAAATGTCATCATTGAAGATGTAGCACTAGTCAAGGGGCTCAAGCATAATCTGTTAAGTGTTGGTCAGTTTACTGATAGAGGATTCAAAGTGAATTTTGACAAAGATGAATGTTTGATCACCCACAAGAAGACTGGTGATTTTGCTCTATCTGGAGTAAGGAAGGGAAGCCTGTTTGTAGCCAATATGGACTCTGCAAACAAGGACAAAATTTGTTGCTTTTACTCAAAAGCATCAAATGAAGATTGTTGGCTGTGGCACAAGAAACTATCACACCTGAACTTTAAGGCCATTAATTCTATAGTCAAAAGAGAGTTAGTGAGAGGCATGCCCACACTTGAATTCTGCCAAGAAGGAGTGTGTGAGGCTTGTCAAAAAGGAAAAATGAAGAGATCAAGCCACAAGTCAAAGACAGTGACATCTGTAACCAAGCCACTACAACTTATCCATATGGATTTGTTTGGGCCTGTTAACATAATGTCACTTGGAAGAAAGAAGTATGCCCTGGTAATGGTTGATGATTTTTCAAGGTATACATGGGTAGAATTTCTGGCATCAAAAGATGAGGCTCCACAAGTAATCATTGAGCATATAAAGAAAGTTGACAAGGAAGCAAAGGCAAACGATGCAAGTGTGATTGCATTGAGGAGTGATAATGGAACAGAGTTCAGAAATGCCACACTTGAAGCATTCTGCAAAGAGAATGGCATTTCTCAGCAATTCTCAGCTCCAAGGACTCCACAACAAAATGGAGTTGTTGAGAGAAAGAATAGAACTCTAATTGAGGCTGCTAGAACAATGTTACTTGATGCAAAAATGCCCACATGTTTTTGGGCTGAGGCTGTGAGCACTGCATGTTATATTCAGAACAGAACCCTCATCAACAAAAACACTGGAAAGACTCCTTACAACTTGATGACTGGAAAGAAGCCTAAACTGAAGTATATTCATACTTTTGGAAGCAAATGCTTTGTACTTAAGGACAATTCTGAATATGTTGGAAAGTTTGATGCAAAAGCATTTGAAGGAATTTTTCTTGGCTATTCTATGGAAAGAATTGCATACAAGGTTTATGTCATCAGTCAAAAGAAAGTTATGGAAAGCACAGATGTAACATTTGATGACAGCAAACTACCTGGACTAGAAGAAGCCAATGATGAAGACAAAGATCCATTGAAGTTTGATAATCTAGATGATTCTGATGAAGAGACTGAAACTGGAGTTGAAACTCAAGTTCAACAAACTCAAGTGAATAATGATACAAGAGAAGAATTTGTGCCAATCAATAGTGAAGAAACAAGCATCCAAGACACACCTGTGAGTAATGGCAACTTCACAGGGGGAGGAAATGAGGATGATCATGATGAGGATGATGAAGCAACATCAAGGATGAGAAATCAGGCTGAACACTCAAGGAAATGGGATAGATCACACACTGCAGAGCAAATCATTGGAGATCCTAATGCAGGAGTAAGGACTAGGAGAGCAACTCAAAATGAGTGCCTCTATGGATGTTTTCTATCACAAGTTGAGCCTAAGAAACTTGATGATGCATTGTTGGATCCAGATTGGATTATTGCCATGCAAGAGGAGCTGAATCAATTTGAAAGGAACAAAGTATGGGAACTTGTGCCTGCACCAAAGAATAGAACCATTGTTGGAACAAAATGGGTTCTGAAGAATAAGATGGATGAAGATGGTGTAATAATAAGAAACAAAGCAAGGCTGGTTGCAAAAGGATACTCTCAACAGGAAGGCATTGATTATGATGAGATATTTGCCCCTGTTGCTAGATTGGAAGCCATTAGAATATTCTTGGCATTTGCTGCTCATTCAAACTTTAAAGTTTATCAAATGGATGTCAAGAGTGCATTTCTAAATGGAGAGTTGGAAGAAGAGGTTTATGTGCAACAACCACCTGGCTTTGAGGATCCACATTTCCCAGAATTTGTCTACAGATTGCTTAAGGCACTGTATGGACTTAAGCAAGCTCCAAGAGCATGGTATGATACTCTATCACAATTTCTTCTTGAAAATCAATTCACTCGAGGCACATTGGACAAGACACTGTTTTACAAGAAGCATGGTGATGATATGATCCTAGTTCAAATCTATGTGGATGATATCATTTTTGGTTCTACAAATGAGAAACTGTGTGATAAATTCTCTAAACTCATGCAGAGCAGATATGAGATGAGTATGATGGGAGAGTTGACATTCTTTCTAGGGTTGCAAGTCAATCAAAGGAAGGATGGTATCTTTATCAGTCAAACCAAGTACATCAAGGATTTATTGAAGAAGTTTGACTTGGAAGATTGTTCACCTGCCAAGACACCCATGGCCACTGCCACTAAATTGGATGAAGATGCTAAAGGCAAGAGAGTAGATATCTCAGTCTACAGAGGCATGGTTGGTTCTCTACTCTACCTCACTGCAAGTAGGCCAGACATCATGTTTGCTACATGCTTGTGTGCAAGGTTTCAATCAAATCCAAAGGAATCACATTTGATTGCAATAAAAAGGATCTTTAGATATCTGAAGGGCACTCCTAACTTGGGATTATGGTACCCTAAGGACACAGGGTTCAATCTGGTTGGCTACTCTGATGCTGATTATGCTGGATGCAGAGTGGATAGGAAAAGCACCTCAGGAAGCTGCCAGTTTCTTGGACAAAGGTTAGTTTCTTGGTATAGCAAGAAGCAACAATCTGTGTCAACTTCTACAGCTGAGGCTGAATACATAGCTGCTGGAAGTTGCTGTGCTCAAGTGCTTTGGATTAGAAATCAACTTAGAGATTATGGACTTGTGTTGGAAAGAATTCCAATCATGTGTGACAACACAAGTGCAATCTCTATAGTTGCCAATCCTGTCAATCATTCTAGAACAAAGCACATTGACATCAGATATCATTTCATAAGAGAAAATGCAACTAATGGAACCATTGAGTTGCATTATGTCTCTACAGATAAACAACTAGCTGATATATTCACTAAGCCATTAGATGAAGCCACCTTCACAAGGTTGGTAAGTGAGATTGGAATGCTGAATTCTTCAGATTCTGGCTAAGTGAATACATCATCTAGATTGTTGCAGCAGTAAACACTTACTTTATCTAAATCCTCAATATTTTTGAAGTAAGTGTTGGCTGAAATATGATTTATAAATATTTCAAATCTGTTGCATATGTTGAAAATCATATTTTTATTAACTTAAAATTTCTATGAAATTTTGAGAAAATCACTATTTGATTTGCTAGGATATTTTTCAATGAATATGTCTGGTAAATTTTTACAAGATAGTGAAAATCAAATTTTTTTTGAGTGATGGGTATAGTTCGATAAGTCAGACTTCTCGAATGATTCACTATTCGACATCTCTAATAAGTCTCATTAGAGTACTCTTGAGTTCTCGAATAGAGTCTTTCTGAGATATCGAATAGAGGAATTCTAGACTTCTCGAATATAGTAACTGAGTTCTCGAATGATTGAGTTCTCGAACACTATATTTGAGTTCTCGAATCATTTGAAAAGGCTGAATTCTCGCTGAATTTTAACCGATTTTGGATTTTTATCTAAAAAAAAAATAATTCACTCATAAAAACACATTTTATTTAATTTAGAATTATTTCTAAGTTAGATAACTGCCAGCTGTTAGTTTCTATCTGCTTGAGTTATCGATTAAGCCATTCTTGACTTCTCGAATAGTTGTTTTCTACTTCTCGAATGCCTGACTTGTCGATACAAAACAGTCTGCTAATCGACAATTCAAGTACTTCATACTTATACAATCTCACATCTATTCGATTCATTTCATTCGATTTCTCAAGCATCTACACTCTCTAAACCCCTGAAACCCTAGCTACGAAAAGCAAAATTTCTTCTTCAACCTTCAATTTCTTTTCTCTCTTCTACACAAATGGCAACAGTAAAGTTCAACACCAACTTCATCGCTCTCACTAGTGATGTTGAAGCACCCAATGCAAATTTCAAGTGCTTTGTGAAATGGATGGCTGAGTCATATATCAAGGATGCACTCTCTGCCAACCCAACTCTGTATCTCGATATTCTGGAACAATTCTGGAGTACTGCTATTGTGGAGGTTGTAGCCCTGGAAAACGCAATCACTTCCTATGTCATCTACTGCAAGGTTCAAGATAAGGAAATCACTATCACTACTGCAGACATGAACCAAGCACTAGGACTACAACAAGAGTCATTTGACAGAATGGCCACTAATGCAGAGTTGGAGGAATTCTTTGAGTTCATAAACTACTCAGATGGGATTAACCTTGGAAAGCTAAACAGAAAGAATCTGAGAAAGGAGTGGAGCTATGTGTTTGCAACTCTTCTCCAAGTCTTCACTTCCAGGAAATCAAGCTTTGATCAAATCAGTGCACCTGTGCAGCAAATTGGATATGCTTTGGCCTATGGAAAGAAGATAGATGTTGGCCAAATCATACTTCAAGAATTATATGGGAGACTTGGTAAGAACACAACCAAGAGAGGTACTGATATTTTCTTCCCTCGCTTTATTCAATCTGTACTTAATTATAAAAATGCTTCATTGATTGAATTGCCTGGGATTGATAAAAATAAAATAGGCTATCCTAAGTCCATGACCAAACTCATTTTTGGTAACTTGGAAACTAGGAATGATGTGGATGTAAGACTGAACATAACTCCCCATATGGAGAGTTTGTTTAGGACTTACCCCCACAACATGCCAACATTTGATGCAAAATCTAAGTTAGCACAGCCCAAGCAAGTAGAACAAAATGCTAACCCAGGGCCTGCTAACCAACCCTCTCAACCAAACACTCTACCTCTTACTGAGCCAACTGCATCATCCTCTCAAAAGGGTGATGTTAGTAAAAAGAAGAGAAAGGAAGTAATGTCTGCACCTTTAAATATCTTGTCTGAAGCAGCATTAGCTGTTGAATTAGGTCTAGGAAGTGAGGAACCTGAGTTACCCTTACACAGAACAAAGAAGAAGAAAACTAAGACCACCTCTTCAGTCACACAAATGGCTGAAGTTGTAAAATCAGGGGCACACAGCTCACTAGGTGTATCCTCTCAACAGGGTGCACCTATAGAATCAAGCATTCTCCCCAATGCACCCTCTTGTATAGAGTCAGCACATGGGAGTGATAAGGCTGGCACAACACTGAGTGGAGAGCACATCACTTTTGAAACTCCCTCTATCTCTCAGGGGGAGTTGCCAAAATCTACTCTAAAACACACTTCTCTTCCAGAATCTAACTCTGAAATTTCTTTGGAACCTGCAACTCAGACAACTGAGATGCAAGGTATTGATCATCAAGAATCCTTTTCGCTTGATGAGCCAATAATTTCAAGTGACTTAGTGCATGACACTTTGTTCACCACTCAGAACCCACATTTAGATGGTGAGGGAATGCATGCTGAGGCATATCCTAATGACACCATCACAAACACAGAGGTTCCCCTAGTTTTTACTAGAGACTCTGTGCCTGTGTCAACTGCTGGTGTAATTCATCCCACTTCTGTGGTGACACCAGTAGTAGAGTCAATCCATCCGGTTACAGAAGTTGCATCTGTAACTGAGGAGACTAGCTTGCCTAGCTCTAGCTCTGACTTCATGTCAACATGGCTGAAGCCTGTGCAACATGACAGTGCTTCAGGATCAGGGTCTGTTCCACAACAATTGACGGTTGAAGCACTTCAAAGCTTAATTGTGGATCAGATTCCTGAGTTCACAAAGATTGCTCAGCACCTTCTCACTGCAGACATGCCCAATCCAGACTATGAGGCTATTCTGTTATGCCATAGGGATGATGTGGAAGTGCAGAAGTCAAAGATCATTGATGATGCTGAGAGAGATGGCAACATAGATGCCTGGTTGCAAGGAAAATATGATATTACTCTCGATGAAGCACTTCAGTATCTCAGGGAGGAATACATCACTTCACTGGGCTCCAATGCAAAATCCCTGTCACCTGGTGAAGTGTATGAAGCTGTAAATGACTCCTACAAGGGTTTCCTCAAGGCTGCACACTATCTTGGCAAGGGAGTCAAAACTGAAGTCAACAGGGTGTGTGATAAGACAGCCACTTCAGTAGCAGAAGTCAAGAGGGCCTTTGATGCTAAATTTCCTCAATTGGACAGTGTGTTCAAGGACATCAAACACTGCAACTCTACCTGCACTCAGGTGGACAATGGGCTGGCTGTGCTAAAAGATGCTGTCACAGGTCTGGGACATCAATTTCAGAATCTATCTGACCAGACTACAGATGCCAATGCCATGCTGAGGATAATGTTCAAAAATCTTTATGGTGATAGACTAGTGACTGATGTCCCTGTGCATGAATTGTCTAAATATGAAGTGAAGAGGCTGCAGGATCAATCTTTATCTGGCTTCAAGGCCAATGAGTTATTCACTAAGGTCAACACTCTTGAGCAGGAGGTAGCTACTCTCACCAAGACCAATGCTCATCTCACAGAAAAGGTTGCATTGCTAAATGATCAGTTGGACACTCAAGCATCCACCACAGCTGATGTCCTTCTGCATCAACAATCCATGTTAGCTGCAATGATGAAGCATATGGGTCTCCCTCTACCTGATGAATCTTCACTCCCAAAGGACATTTCTATAGCCTCTGTGCCTGACAACAAGCCTAAGGGGGAGAAGAAGGCTAGGAACTCAAATTCAAAGGGGGAGACAAAGGGAGAGAAAGGCATAATAATCAAAGAGGGTGGTCAACAAAGGGCTTCTAAGTCTCTAGCAAATGTGCCTGGCAAGGGAAAAGCCAAAGTAGATGAGCCTCCATCTATCTTGCCAGTTGTCACCTTACCAACTGTGCACATCACTACTCCTGGAGGACAAAAGCAATCCATAACTACCACAGTGGTTGCAGGGAGTATGCCATCTGACAAACCTCCAATCTCTATATCTGAGAGTGCCAAGCCTGTAGAAGTCAAAGTTGTTACCGAGGCCAAGCTACAAGAAGTTGCTAACTCCAATGACTATCATGATAAAGCCTTCTTGGAGTTTCTGAAAGCCATAAGGGAACAGGTTGGTGACACTCAGTTTTATCTGAGGGAGGTGAAGAAGCAGATAGACTACATCACTATCATCCCCAAGAAAGTCAACAATATATGGGTCAAGGAGATAGTGATGGTTTCCAAACTAAAGATATGGCATCTAACATACCAGACTCTACAAGACCTAAAGCACTCAGAGATAGATGCCATACTTGAGATCATTGAGAAGAAAAATGAGAACAGCAAGAGTCTGTTTGATGAAGCTAGCGATGCTTGTCATGCCTTTTGTTTCTGCAAAGGCAAGAAATAACATGATTATTAATATTAATCATAATTTAGACCTCTTTTGGTCGAAAGTAAACGATGGAGACTCTGTCGTCTTCATTTATCCACAAATTGGTATCAGAGCCTAGGTTAAATCTTTTAAAATGAATCTTTTAAAAGACAAAGGCAAAGAAATTGATGATCCTCAGACTTCTGATGATAATCAAGATTTTGAAATCGAGTTTTCCGAAAACGAAAAAGGATTTCAAGGAAGTTTTTTGGTAAAACAAGAAACACTTTCAAAAATCAAGAACTTGAAACTTGATCTAAAGAAAGAAAAAATATTTAGAATCCCAAATTCATTTGGTTTAAACATTCTGAATAGAAAAAACAATATCTTTTATTTTGTCAGCACTAAAGAAATGCATGTAGACATAAAAGATACAAAAGGTTCTGTTTTCCTTTCACTCATTAATAGAGAAGAAATTAGGAAAAACCTTTTAAAAATCCCTTCTAAGATTAGATCAACAATCAGCACGGTTCATTTAGGAGCTGTAAAGATTCTGTTAAAATCTGAGTTTCAAGAAGGTATTGATTCACCTATTAAAATGGCTTTAATAGACAATAGAATCAAAGATCGTAGAGATTGTATTTTAGGTGCTGCTAGAGGAAATTTAGCATACCAAAAATTCATGTTCTCAGTCTACCCTAAGTTTGGACTTAGCCTAGACACAAAGAATTTAGATTCGGTTTTATCATTCGTACATCAGTTTGAACGAGAAAACCTTATGGATGCCGGAGACAAAGTCTTTAGCATATCATACGTTGTAGCCTATGCCTTGACCAATAGTCATCACAGTATAGATTACAAGAAATCAGAATATATTGAATTAGAAGATATATTCTCAGACATAGGATCTGTAGAAGAGAAGCAATTCTCAGAAATCAGTCCTTTGGAAAATTCATGGGCAATAGATATTGCTAGGAATAAACCTCATTTAGGAGAAAAACCTAGAATGAGTTTTAAGGGGAAAAGCCTAGCCATAGGAGAGTCCTCAACAGACAGTCTTTTAAGGAATGTCTCAACCAGAATTGATAGTTTAGGACGAAAGCTTGAACGTATCAGTTAAATGAATACTTCTTTACCTGTAAATCCGCATATTTACAAGAAAGGAAAAGTTCTTAATCTGAAAAGATTAAGCGAAGTTGAGGGACAAGAGCTGAAGAATTACACCTTCAGTAGTCACCCTGGTAGTGCAAGAATTACTACAATAATTGCATCTACTAATAATCTTAATCAGATTACAGGAAGAATTTTACTTGGAGTTTATAAGATGTTATCTTATTTCGGTCTTAGTAAAGATCCAAGCGAGAAATTCTCAAAAGCTCCCAGTTATTTTGGAAAATATGGAACTACTTATTTTCAAAGAGGGGGGAGTGGATCTAGCAGTAGCAACAGGCTAGAAGATATAAAAAATCTCGTAAATGAGATTAACAACAAAGCTATGAATCTTTTAGTTAAGAATAACGAAGAGATTAAAAAGCTTACAGAACAGGTAGAAAAGCTTAGTAAAAATAAGCATGACATACCTATATCTAGAAAAGAAGTTATAGACTTTACGTCTAAACTTATAGAAATCGAGGATTACCTTAGAAAGATTCTAGGATGAGTCTTAAGGAATTACAAGAAGATTTCACTAAGATTATTAAGCCACAGTTAGAAGAAATTCTAGAGTTGCTTAAAAATCATCAGAGAGCCGATAATATTGAAGCGGCAGCAGCAAAGATTATTAATGAAATAAAATTAATTATTCATGATTGTCCTTGCAATAAAGAAATTCTTGATGCTCTTAAGACAGGTACATCAGGAAAAGAAATCGTCTTAACAGATGAAAAATTCAAGAAACCCTTGAAATACAGTTATCCTAACTTTAATGTTGGTAACGAAGAAATGGGTTCAGGAAAGAACGCAGGAAGCTTAACCTGGCCATTTGGTGATAAAGAATCATCATGAACTACATGAAAAAGGTAGAAGAATTCTTCTGGAATAATCTAGAAGATGAAGAATTGCAGGTTACAGATGACAACTACGGTCAATTGGAACAAGCAATCAGGTTAATGGAAATAGAGGATGACTCTATCGCCAACAAAGAAATAGAGTCGAGCAGTGAGTTAAGATCATTATTTGGTTTTAATAATTACGAAACTCTAAATATTATTGAAGCTTTCAGTACTGAAACAGAAGAATCAGACTCTGGAGAAACACTTCAATACTCAAGTAATGAGAGTTCAGAAGAAGAAGTTTTCCCTGAAAATTTCAGAATGAACAATCAAGCATCTCCAGAAAAAGGAGAAAATTCAGGAGTCAAAAAAGAAGATGAACCTGAGGACAGAACCACAGGTAATAGGAAGAGAAAAGGTAATTTTTATCCTTCTTATTCTAATACAGACTCTAAAAATGTTACTAATATTTATGGTAGTAATATCTTAAATATTGATGGCAAGCCTAATAGAAAAGAGCTCATAGAAAAATGGTCTCAAGAAATTAGTCTAATAATTCAGACTAACAGAGAAGCTTATGACGATCAAGAAACAGTTTTGTTATTGATGGAACATAAGTGTACAGGTGTAGTTAATAGCATGATTAAAAGCACCACATGGGAACCAAGAATGAATCCCATAACTGCCTATGAAGATGTTATAGATGCAATCTATACATTGTTCTTAGGAATAGATCTTATGACCAATAAAATTCAAGAATCGCATAAGATAATTAGTAAGGCAAAATCCATGCTTACTAAAATACAACTTTGTGATATATGTTTTCTTAATCGATTTTATGATGATTATGAAAAATATTTATATCAATTGTATGAAAAAGAAGATTATAAGAAATTCATTAGAGATTATCTTCTTAAAATTCCCTTAGTCGGTGAAAAGGCCCTTGAACGCTTCAACCTCGAAGCAACAGGTGCAGCAGAGTATAGTTTAGGCTACGCTCAAAGAATAGTTAAAGAAGAAATCAGTAAGATTTGTGATTTAACTAAGAAGCAAAAACAGCTAAAATTATTTAGTAAAAAATGCTGTGAAAAAATAGTAGAACAACCATTTGAGTACGGATGTAGCAAAGCATCTAAGAAGTTCTACAAGAAAAAATCGTATAAGAAATATACGAAAAAATACAGGTTTGTTAGGAAAAAGAAACCTTTCAAATCAGGTAAATATGTTAAGAAAAAATCTTCTAAGAAGTTTTCTAACGATAAACAAAAGTTTTGCCCAAAAGGCAAGAAAAATTGCAGGTGTTGGATTTGCAATGAAGAAGGACACTATGCAAATGAGTGCCCAAACAGGCAGAAGCATGAGAGTAAAGCTCGAATGCTTGAACAGGTATACTCTTTAGGATACATTCCTATAGAAGAGCCATATGAGAATGTACAAGAAGTGTACATCCTTGAAGAAGAATTAGATCCCGGACCAGAAGAGTCAGAGACTAATGAATATACTTCATCAGATTCGGACTGAAGAAGTAAAAGATCTGGCGATATCTAATATCACCAACCCTAATTCTATTTATATCCCTGGTATCTTGAATTTTGCAGGATATAAAAAGATAGAATTACATTGCTATGTTGATTCAGGTGCAAGTCTGTGCTTAGCAAGTAAATACGTTATCCCGGAAGAACACTGGGTTAATGCAGAAAAGCCCATAGAGGTAAAAATCGCAGATAATAGTTCCATTACTATTACAAAGGTATGTAAAAACCTTGACATAATGATTGCAGGAGAAATATTTCATATTCCTACAATCTATCAGCAGGAATCAGGTGTAGACCTTATTCTAGGCAATAATTTTCTAAACTTATATGGACCATTTACTCAACATCTAGATCATATTATTCTGACCCACCCAGATGGAAGAGTATTTGTCAAAAAATTGGTTATAGCTAAAAAGTTTGGAGCCAAAGATTTTCTTGAATCTATGAAGAAAAACTCTAAGACTCGTCAACCAGAAGCTATAAACATCAGCCCTAATAAAATTCAACTTTTAAAAAGGGGGAAGGATAGTTTAGAAGAATTTAAAGAATTGAATTTTATTTGTAAAAATTTGATTCTAAATATAGAAAAGAAATCTATAATCGAGAGATTATTAGATTCAGTTTGCTCTGAAAATCCCTTAGATCCTAAAAAGACTAAGCAATGGATGAAAGGAAGCATCAAGCTCAGAGATCCAAAGACAGTAATCAAGGTAAAACCTATGAAGTACAGTCCACAAGATCGAGAAGAATTTGGCAAACAAATTCAGGAGCTACTGGATATGAACATCATCATACCCAGCAAATCACCTCACATGTCTCCAGCATTTCTAGTAGAAAACGAAGCAGAAAGGAGAAGAGGCAAAAAGAGAATGGTAGTCAACTACAAGGCGGTTAATGATGCCACCATAGGAGATAGCCATAATTTACCAAATAAGGATGAATTACTCACCCTTATCAGAGGTAAGAAAATGTTTAGTTCACTAGACTGTAAATCTGGTTTTTGGCAGGTATTGCTAGACGAAGAATCACAGCTATTGACAGCATTCACATGTCCTCAAGGACATTACCAATGGAAGGTGCTACCTTTTGGATTCAAGCAAGCGCCCTCTATATTCCAAAGACATATGCAAAATGCATTCAGGTCTTTTGAAAAATTCTGTTGTGTATATGTAGATGATATTCTTATTTTTAGTGATAATGAACAGGATCATCTCAGACATTTAGCAGCAGTATTAAAGAAATGCCAACAACTTGGTATTATATTGTCAAAGAAGAAAGCTCAGCTCTTCAAGACAAAGATTAATTTCTTAGGATTAGAAATTGATCAAGGAACTCATTGTCCTCAGTCGCACATCCTAGAACATATTCATAAGTTCCCGGATAAAATTGAAGACAAAAAACAGTTGCAAAGGTTTTTAGGTATATTAACTTATGCTTCTGATTATATTCCCAAACTTGTAGCTATACGTGCTCCTTTGCAGGCAAAGCTCAAGAAATATGTTCCTTGGGAATGGAAAGATTCAGACACCAGCTACATGGTCAAAGTCAAGAAGAATCTAAAGAGTTTTCCAAAACTCTATCATCCAGAACCGGATGACAAGCTTATCATTGAGACAGACGCCTCAGGAGAATATTGGGGAGGAGTGCTCAAAGCCGTTAATTCTGATAAAGAGTTAATATGCAGATACGCTTCAGGAAGCTTTAAGGACGCTGAGAAAAATTATCATTCCAATGAAAAGGAATACTTAGCAGTCATTAGAGTAATTAACAAATTTTCTATTTATCTAACTCCAGTTAAATTTCTGGTTAGAACTGATAATAGAAATTTCTCTTATTTTCTTCGTATTAAGTTACAGGGAGATAATAAGCAAGGAAGACTGGTGAGATGGCAACAATGGCTATCCCGCTACAGCTTCGATGTTCAACATATCGAAGGAGTTAAAAACTGCTTAGCAGATTTTTTAACAAGAGAATTCCAGCAAAAACAGGTGTAAAGTTATGACATGACATTTCTTGTTATCTTTACTTTTGCAGGAATCCAAAGCCTGAATTCTGGCTATAAATACGAGAGGATTTGGAGAAGAGAAATCACACCAAACAGAAATAACATCTAAACACCTCTCTATACCAACGATCTTCTAACAGATCAAAGAGCTTGTTTGCTCTATATATATATAATCTCTTTCTTTGAGAAAAACTATGGACACTTCCATAGAACAACTAAAGCTTAAAGAAGCCATCCTCTTGAAGAAATTCAAACTTATTCAAGATGAACTATCCCTAGTTCGAGCAGAGCTAGAATATGTAAGGAAGTATTCTCTTCCTGAAAAACAAAAGGTCATTTCTACACCTTCCTCGGAAACAAGTGAAGTAGAAACTAGCCCGGAGCAAACGGCTACCGGTAAAGGCAACTCAAACCCGTTGATACCTGTGGATTTGGTAAAAATCCAAAACGAAGCTCAGTCTTCGCAACAAAAGGTTATTTGTACACCTTCCTTAGCAATAAGTGAAGTACAGACTAATCCAGAGCAAACGGCTCCTGGTAAAGATTCAACAAATCCGTTGAAGGTTGTGGGTTTACCAAAAATCCAGTCAGAGGTACAGACCTCAACAACGTTAGTCAAGCCTTCCGATTTAAATCTAAGGCCTAACGGGGGAATTCCAATCCCTGATAAGATTGAAGGTCAGACTTCAACATTTCCCACCGGATATAAGGCCCCAAAAGCCTATTATGTTGTGTTCAATGGTTCTAATGCAGGTATTTACACTACATGGGACATAGCTGAGAAGGCAATAAAAGGTTTCTCAGGCATCAAACACAAAAAGTATAAATCATTTGCTGAAGCAAAAGTCGCAGCAGATTTATATACTAGACAGGAGTTCAAGCCACCTCTACAGTTGATTAGTTCTGCAGAAGCATTACATCCAACATACGCAGGTGCCATAACTCAGAATAAATCCTCTAACAAAGTTGTTTTAGGATTCATTCCAAGAAATCAGCAAGCAGTGTTGATTCAGACCGATGAAGATACTCATGAATCGAGCTATGCGAAGTTCAATTATCTTTATCGAATGGGAAGATTAGCTACTGAAAAGGAGTTCGTTGATGAACATTACTTCACGACGGATAAAAAGAATGTTAGCTACTTCAACTTTTATCCAAATGCCAATCCAGAAATGGTGTACGAGGCATATCAGTATGGATTATTAGCACAAATTTATCCAGCTAGTAATCTCCTGGAAATTTCTAAGTTCTCGAAAGAATTTAGAAATGCGATTAAGGTTTTTAAGAAAAATTATCTTAAAAATCTAGAAACAGATATCTTCATCAAAACCACCAGCACAATTATTTGTTGGGAAAATGAAGAGGAGTATGATTGTCCACCAGAACCACCCATTCATTATTTACAGGTTGGTGCGGCAAAGGAAAAAATCTATTCTCCTAGTCAAGCTATGGAAGCTACCCTGGAGAAGCAAGATTTAAGAGAACTTGCTGAACAAAAGTTATTGGTCTTGATCAATAAATTATTCAGCATCAAGCGAGAAGACAAGTTAAAGGTTAACCTCGCAACCATTACTGCGTTAATGACATCTTATTCCCATCAAGGACTAAGTGAAGAAGATTACAGCAAAATTGTGGCCTTCAGAAAGCAATTATTACACAAAGATGCTGTCGGATCTCATAAAGAAATCTTTTGTAAAAGAAAACAAAAGGAAATGCAGAAATTTGGCATGTTGCTTAATTGTCAAATTTGTGGTCCCACCACCAAAGAAGAAGAAGACAAGCTGTCTAAAGCAGCTGGAAAAGCAGCGGTGGAGGATTAAAGTAGAGGAATCTGCTTTATCAAAAGCAAGGGTAGAAAACATTTTACTTAAGTAAAAGCATCTACTTTAGCTTTATTAAAGTAAAGCATCTACTTTATTAAAAGGTAGTCATCTGCTTTAAGAAAGGAATCTACTTTATGCAAAGTGGAAAATAATTCATTGTACAGGGATGTTGTACAGACCCTCGACCTTGTGCTATAAAAGGCGAGTTCCCCTTTCAGTTTAGGACATCGAAAAACATACACACAACACTGTATGCAATTAGAGCGTCCACAATCAATGTGTGAGTAAAAACCCTACGGGGTTAAGAGTGTAAACAGGCTCATAATGAGTCTATATCTGTAACATATTATCTTGATCAATAAAAAGTCTTTTCTTTTTATAAATCTTGGCTATATTCTTGTTATTCTGGAGTCCGCTTGGAGCACTGGGAGTACCGCTAGGCAGGAGGCCGTTTAGGGAAACGCCGCTCGTAGGATTGAAGACAGAGAATAAAAAGCTAGAAGATTTAAAGAAGAAATGAAGTTTTAGAGATCAGATAATCACTGAACAGATAAAGATCATTGGAGATCCTGGTAAAACTCTAAACCCTGTTTTAAATAAATATAAATCTTTTTATATTTAGCAATTTTGATCATGATTAGCAATAATCGAAGGTCTGTAATGTTCCCTTGGAGCTTAACCATTAATGGTAACACCATTAGACTTAGTGATGAAGACTTCTTCACTAGAGTAAGAGATCTAGCATGCCTAGATATCAATAACAACAGAATAGACCGACTTAGAGAATTCTATGACAGTCTAGAAACAATGAAAGAACAGCATGGTAGGTTCTATATTTGGAACAGTCAAGAAATTGATGGTCTAAAAAATCATATTGGTAGCTTTATTGAAGAAGCTAGCGATGCTTGTCATGCCTTTTGTTTCTGCAAAGGCAAGAAACCAATTTGCGGATAAATGAAGACGACAGAGTCTCCATCGTTTACTTTCGACCAAAAGAGGTCTAAATTATGATTAATATTAATAATCATGTTATTTCTTGCCTTTGCAGAAACAAAAGGCATGACAAGCATCGCTAGCTTCTTCAATAAAGCTACCAATATGATTTTTTAGACCATCAATTTCTTGACTGTTCCAAATATAGAACCTACCATGCTGTTCTTTCATTGTTTCTAGACTGTCATAGAATTCTCTAAGTCGGTCTATTCTGTTGTTATTGATATCTAGGCATGCTAGATCTCTTACTCTAGTGAAGAAGTCTTCATCACTAAGTCTAATGGTGTTACCATTAATGGTTAAGCTCCAAGGGAACATTACAGACCTTCGATTATTGCTAATCATGATCAATATTGCTAAATATAAAAAGATTTATATAAATGTATTTAAAACAGGGTTTAGAGTTTTACCAGGATCTCCAATGATCTTTATCTGTTCAGTGATTATCTGATCTCTAAAACTTCATTCCTTCTTTTAAATCTTCTGGCTTTTTATTCTCTGTCTTCAATCCTACGAGCGGCGTTTCCCTAAACGGCCTCCTGCCTCAGCGGTACTCCCATTGCTCCAAAGCGGACTCCAGAATAACAAGAATATAACCAAGATTTATAAAAAGAAAAGACTTTTTATTGATCTAGATAATATGTTACAGATATAGACTCATTATGAGCCTGTTTACACTCTTAACCCCGTAGGGTTTTTACTCACACATTGATTGTGGACGCTCTAATTGCATACAGTGTTGTGTGTATGTTTTTCGATGTCCTAAACTGAAAGAGGAACTCGCCTTTTATAGCACAAGGACGAGGGTCTGTACAATGCATTATTTTCTACTTTACATAAAGTAGATTCCTTTCTTAAAGCAGATGACTACCTTTTAATAAAGTAGATGCTTTACTTTAATAAAGCTAAAGTAGATGCTTTTACTTAAGTAAAATGTTTTCTACCCTTGCTTTTGATAAAGCAGATTCCTCTACTTTAATCCTCCACCGCTGCTTTTCCAGCTGCTTTAGACAGCTTGTCTTCTTCTTCTTTGGTGGTGGGACCACAAATTTGACAATTAAGCAACATGCCAAATTTCTGTATTTCCTTTTGTTTTCTTTTACAAAAGATTTCTTTATGAGATCCGACAGCATCTTTGTGTAATAATTGCTTTCTGAAGGCCACAATTTTGCTGTAATCTTCTTCACTTAGTCCTTGATGGGAATAAGATGTCATTAACGCAGTAATGGTTGCGAGGTTAACCTTTAACTTGTCTTCTCGCTTGATGCTGAATAATTTATTGATCAAGACCAATAACTTTTGTTCAGCAAGTTCTCTTAAATCTTGCTTCTCCAGGGTAGCTTCCATAGCTTGACTAGGAGAATAGATTTTTTCCTTTGCCGCACCAACCTGTAAATAATGAATAGGTGGTTCTGGTGGACAATCATACTCCTCTTCATTTTCCCAACAAATAATTGTGCTGGTGGTTTTGATGAAGATATCTGTTTCTAGATTTTTAAGATAATTTTTCTTAAAAACCTTAATCGTATTTCTAAATTCTTTTGGGAACTTAGAAATTTCCAGGAGATTACTAGCTGGATAAATTTGTGCTAATAATCCATACTGATATGCCTCGTACACCATTTCTGGACTGGCATTTGGATAAAAGTTGAAGTAGCTAACATTCTTTTTATCCGTTGTGAAGTAATGTTCATCAACGAACTCCTTTTCAGTAGCTAATCTTCCCATTCGATAAAGATAATTGAACTTCGCATAGCTCGATTCATGAGTATCTTCATCGGTCTGAATCAACACTGCTTGCTGATTTCTTGGAATGAATCCTAGAACAACTTTGTTAGAGGATTTATTCTGAGTTATGGCACCTGCGTATGTTGGATGTAATGCTTCAGCAGAACTGATCAACTGTAGAGGTGGCTTGAACTCCTGTCTAGTATATAAATCTGCTGCGACTTTTGCTTCAGCAAATGATTTATATTTTTTGTGTTTGATGCCTGAGAAACCTTTTATTGCCTTCTCAGCTATGTCCCATGTAGTGTAAATACCTGCATTAGAACCATTGAACACAACATAATAGGCTTTTGGGGCCTTATATCCGATGGGAAATGTTGAAGTCTGACCTTCAATCTTATCAGGGATTGGAATTCCCCCGTTAGGCCTTAGATTTAAATCGGAAGGCTTGACTAACGTTGTTGAGGTCTGTACCTCTGACTGGATTTTTGGTAAACCCACAACCTTCAACGGATTTGTTGAATCTTTACCAGGAGCCGTTTGCTCTGGATTAGTCTGTACTTCACTTATTGCTAAGGAAGGTGTACAAATAACCTTTTGTTGCGAAGACTGAGCTTCGTTTTGGATTTTTACCAAATCCACAGGTATCAACGGGTTTGAGTTGCCTTTACCGGTAGCCGTTTGCTCCGGGCTAGTTTCTACTTCACTTGTTTCCGAGGAAGGTGTAGAACTGACCTTTTGTTTTTCAGGAAGAGAGTACTTCCTTACATATTCTAGTTCTGCTCGAACCAGGGATAATTCATCTTCGATAAGTCTGAATTTTTTCAAAAGGATGGTTTCCTTAAGCTCTAGCTGTTCTATGGAAGTGTCCATAGTTTTTCTCAAAGGAAGAGATTATATATATAAATATATAGAGCAAACAAGGCTCTTTGATCTGTTAGAAGATCGTTGGTATAGAGAGGTGTTTAGATGTTATTTCTGTTTGGTGTGTTTTTTCTTCTCCAAATCCTCTCGTATTTATAGCCAGAATTCAGGCTTTGGATTCCTGCAAAAGTAAAGATAACAAGAAATGTCATGTCATAAATTTACACCTGTTTTTGCTGGAATTCTCTTGTTAAAAAATCTGCTAAGCAGTTTTTAACTCCTTCGATATGTTGAACATCGAAGCTGTAGCGGGATAGCCATTGTTGCCATCTCACCAGTCTTCCTTGCTTATTATCTCCCTGTAACTTAATACGAAGAAAATAAGAGAAATTTCTATTATCAGTTCTAACCAGAAATTTAACTGGAGTTAGATAAATAGAAAATTTGTTAATTACTCTAATGACTGCTAAGTATTCCTTTTCATTGGAATGATAATTTTTCTCAGCGTCCTTAAAGCTTCCTGAAGCGTATCTGCATATTAACTCTTTATCAGAATTAACGGCTTTGAGCACTCCTCCCCAATATTCTCCTGAGGCGTCTGTCTCAATGATAAGCTTGTCATCCGGTTCTGGATGATAGAGTTTTGGAAAACTCTTTAGATTCTTCTTGACTTTGACCATGTAGCTGGTGTCTGAATCTTTCCATTCCCAAGGAACATCTTTCTTGAGCTTTGCCTGCAAAGGAGCACGTATAGCTGCAAGTTTGGGAATATAATCAGAAGCATAAGTTAATATACCTAAAAACCTTTGCAACTGTTTTTTGTCTTCAATTTTATCCGGGAACTTATGAATATGTTCTAGGATGTGTGACTGAGGACAATGAGTTCCTTGATCAATTTCTAATTCTAAGAAATTAATCTTTGTCTTGAAGAGCTGAGCTTTCTTCTTTGACAATATAATACCAAGTTGTTGGCATTTCTTTAATACTGCTGCTAGATGTCTGAGATGATCCTGTTCATTATCACTAAAAATAAGAATATCATCTACATATACACAACAGAATTTTTCAAAAGACCTGAATGCATTTTGCATGTGTCTTTGAAATATAGAGGGCGCTTGCTTGAATCCAAAAGGTAGCACCTTCCATTGGTAATGTCCTTGAGGACATGTGAATGCTGTCAATAGCTGTGATTCTTCGTCTAGCAATACCTGCCAAAAACCAGATTTACAGTCTAGTGAACTAAACATTTTCTTACCTCTGATAAGGGTGAGTAATTCATCCTTATTTGGTAAATTATGGCTATCTCCTATGGTGGCATCATTAACCGCCTTGTAGTTGACTACCATTCTCTTTTTGCCTCTTCTCCTTTCTGCTTCGTTTTCCACTAGGAATGCTGGAGACATGTGAGGTGATTTGCTGGGTATGATGATATTCATATCCAGTAGCTCCTGAATTTGTTTGCCAAATTCTTCTCGATCTTGTGGACTGTACTTCATAGGTTTTACCTTGATTACCGTCTTTGGATCTCTGAGCTTGATGCTTCCTTTCATCCATTGCTTAGTCTTTTTAGGATCTAAGGGATTTTCAGAGCAAACTGAATCCAATAATCTTTCGATTATAGATTTCTTTTCTATGTTTAGAATCAAATTTTTACAAATAAAATTCAATTCTTTAAATTCTTCTAAACTATCCTTCCCCCTTTTTAAAAGTTGAATTTTATTAGGGCTGATGTTTATAGCTTCTGGTTGACGAGTCTTAGAGTTTTTCTTCATAGATTCAAGAAAATCTTTGGCTCCAAACTTTTTAGCTATAACCAATTTTTTGACAAATACTCTTCCATCTGGGTGGGTCAGAATAATATGATCTAGATGTTGAGTAAATGGTCCATATAAGTTTAGAAAATTATTGCCTAGAATAAGGTCTACACCTGATTCCTGCTGATAGATTGTAGGAATATGAAATATTTCTCCTGCAATCATTATGTCAAGGTTTTTACATACCTTTGTAATAGTAATGGAACTATTATCTGCGATTTTTACCTCTATGGGCTTTTCTGCATTAACCCAGTGTTCTTCCGGGATAACGTATTTACTTGCTAAGCACAGACTTGCACCTGAATCAACATAGCAATGTAATTCTATTTTTTTTATATCCTGCAAAATTCAAGATACCAGGGATATAAATAGAATTAGGGTTGGTGATATTAGATATCGCCAGATCTTTTACTTCTTCAGTCCGAATCTGATGAAGTATATTCATTAGTCTCTGACTCTTCTGGTCCGGGATCTAATTCTTCTTCAAGGATGTACACTTCTTGTACATTCTCATATGGCTCTTCTATAGGAATGTATCCTAAAGAGTATACCTGTTCAAGCATTCGAGCTTTACTCTCATGCTTCTGCCTGTTTGGGCACTCATTTGCATAGTGTCCTTCTTCATTGCAAATCCAACACCTGCAATTTTTCTTGCCTTTTGGGCAAAACTTTTGTTTATCGTTAGAAAACTTCTTAGAAGATTTTTTTCTTAACATATTTACCTGATTTGAAAGGTTTCTTTTTTCCTAACAAACCTGTATTTTTTCATATATTTCTTATACGATTTTTTCTTGTAGAACTTTTTAGATGCTTTGCTACATCCGTACTCAAATGGTTGTTCTACTATTTTTTCACAGCATTTTTTACTAAATAATTTTAGCTGTTTTTGCTTCTTAGTTAAATCACAAATCTTACTGATTTCTTCTTTAACTATTCTCTGAGCGTAGCCTAAACTATACTCTGCTGCACCTGTTGCTTCGAGGTTGAAGCGTTCAAGGGCCTTTTCACCGACTAAGGGAATTTTAAGAAGATAATCTCTAATGAATTTTTTATAATCTTCTTTTTCATATAATTGATATAAATATTTTTCATAAAACATATATCACAAAGTTGCATTTTAGTAAGCATGGATTTTGCCTTACTAACTATCTTAGCCAATTCTTGAATTTTATTGGTCATAAGATCTATTCCTAAGAATAATGTATAAATTGCATCTATAACATCTTCATAGGCAGTTATGGGGTTCATTCTTGGTTCCCATGTGGTGCTTTTAATCATGCTATTAACTACACCTGTACACTTATGTTCCATCAATAACAAAACTGTTTCTTGATCATCATAAGCTTCTTTGTTAGTCTGAATTATTAGACTAATTTCTTGAGACCATTTTTCTATGAGCTCTTTTCTATTAGGCTTGCCATCAATATTTAAGATATTACTACCGTAAATATTAGTAACATTTTTAGAGTCTGTAGTAGAATAAGAAGGATAAAAATTACCTTTTCTCTTCCTATTACCTGCGGTTTTGCCCTCAGGTTCATCTTCTTTCTTGACTCCTGAATTTTCTCCTGTTTCTGGAGATGCTTGATTGTTCATTCTGAAATTTTCAGGGAAAACTTCTTCTTCTTCTGAACTCTCATTGCTTGAGTATTGAAGTGTTTCTCCAGAGTCTGATTCTTCTGTTTCAGTACTGAAAGCTTCAATAATATTTAGAGTTTCGTAATTATTAAAACCAAATAATGATCTTAACTCACTGCTCGACTCTATTTCTTTGTTGGCGATAGAGTCATCCTCTATTTCCATTAACCTGATTGCTTGTTCCAATTGACCGTAGTTGTCATCTGTAACCTGCAATTCTTCATCTTCTAGATTATTCCAGAAGAATTCTTCTACCTTTTTCATGTAGTTCATGATGATTCTTTATCACCAAATGGCCAGGTTAAGCTTCCTGCGTTCTTTCCTGAACCCATTTCTTCGTTACCAACATTAAAGTTAGGATAACTGTATTTCAAGGGTTTCTTGAATTTTTCATCTGTTAAGACGATTTCTTTTCCTGATGTACCTGTCTTAAGAGCATCAAGAATTTCTTTATTGCAAGGACAATCATGAATAATTAATTTTATTTCATTAATAATCTTTGCTGCTGCCGCTTCAATATTATCGGCTCTCTGATGATTTTTAAGCAACTCTAGAATTTCTTCTAACTGTGGCTTAATAATCTTAGTGAAATCTTCTTGTAATTCCTTAAGACTCATCCTAGAATCTTTCTAAGGTAATCCTCGATTTCTATAAGTTTAGACGTAAAGTCTATAACTTCTTTTCTAGATATAGGTATGTCATGCTTATTTTTACTAAGCTTTTCTACCTGTTCTGTAAGCTTTTTAATCTCTTCGTTATTCTTAACTAAAAGATTCATGGCTTTGTTGTTAATCTCATTTACGAGATTTTTTATGTCTTCTAGCCTGTTGCTACTGCTAGATCCACTCCCCCCTCTCTGAAAATAAGTGGTTCCATATTTTCCAAAATAACTGGGAGCTTTTGAGAATTTCTCGCTTGGATCTTTACTAAGACCGAAATAAGATAACATCTTATATACTCCAAGTAAAATTCTTCCTGTAATCTGATTAAGATTATTAGTAGCTGCAATTATTGTAGTAATTCTTGCACTACCTGGGTGACTACTGAAGGTATAATTCTTCAGGTCTTGTTCTACTTCTTCGCTTAATCTTTTTAGATTAAGGATTTTTCCTTTCTTGTAAATATGAGGATTTACAGGTAAAGAAGTAGTCATTTAACTGATACGTTCAAGCTTTCGTCCTAAACTATCAATTCTAGTTGAGACATTTCTTAGAAGACTGTCTGTTGAGGATTCTCCTATGACTAGGCTTTTCCCCTTAAAACTCATTCTAGGTTTTTCTCCTAAATGAGGTTTATTCCTAGCAATATCTATTGCCCATGAATTTTCTAAAGGACTGATTTCTGAGAATTGCTTCTCTTCTACAGATCCTATGTCTGAGAATATATCTTCTAATTCAATATACTCTGATTTCTTGTAATCTATACTGTGATGACTATTGGTCAAGGCATAGGCTACAACGTATGATATGCTAAAGACTTTGTCTCCGGCATCCATAAGATTTTCTCGTTCAAACTGATGAACGAATGATAGAACCGTATCTAGATTCTTGGTATCTAAGCTAAGTCCAAACTTAGGGTAGACTGAGAACATGAATTTTTGGTATGCTAAATTTCCTCTAGCAGCACCTAAAATACAATCTCTACGATCTTTGATTCTATTATCTATTAAAGCCATTTTAATAGGTGAATCAATACCTTCTTGAAACTCAGATTTTAACAAAATCTTAACAGCTCCTAAATGAACCGTGCTGATTGTTGATCTAATCTTAGAATCAATTTTTAAAAGGTTTTTCCTAATCTCTTCTCGGTTAATGAGTGAAAGGAAAACAGAACCTTTTGTATCTTTTATGTCTACATGCATTTCTTTAGTGCTGACAAAATAAAAGATATTGTTTTTTCTTTTAAGAATATTTAGACTATAGGGAATTCTAAATATCTTTTCTTTTTTAAGATCAAGTTTTAAATTCTTAATCTTTGAAAGTGTTTCTTGTTTTACCAAAAAACTTCCTTGAAATCCTTTTTCGTTTTCGGAAAACTCGATTTCAAAATCTTGATTATCATCAGAAGTCTGAGGATCATCAATTTATTTGCCTTTGTCTTTTAAAAGATTCATTTTAAAAGATTTAACCTAGGCTCTGATACCAACTTGCGGATAAATGAAGACGACAGAGTCTCATGATCTCACCTCCAGAAATCACAGACTGATCATTGCTATCATTGATCAATTACAGAAGAAGGTTGGAGCCAGAAATGCTGAAGAAATTGAGGCACTGCATATCCTCAGAACCTATATTGCAACTGGTGAAATTCCAGAGATGGCTCAACCTAGGAGAAATAAGGATGATGATTCTGAAGACAAAGGTGATGGGAGGAGAAGACATCACAGGAGAGATAAGGGTGATGAAGATAAGAAGAAAAAGGGGGACAAGGATGAAAAGGATGATGATGACCAGGGTAAAACATATGTGAGAAAGAGTGGAAGACAGCAAGCCTTAGGCAATGCTAGCAGTAATCTCACCACAACACAAGACTCTAAGTCTAGGGTGAATACTGTTAGTAGTGACCTAGCAAAATCTACATCTATGGCTTCTGCAACTGTCTTACCATCTCAAGAAAAGAAGAAGATTCAAGTCAAGAAACCATGTGTATGTTTCAGAAAGCAATCTGCTAATGGAATACTACTATGGTCTACCAACCAAGGTCAAAGATTTCTGCCAAGCAACCATGTCAAGAGGATAAAATTTAAACATGCTGCAAGGAGAGTGAAGCTATCCAAATCTAGAGCCCTAACAATCCTTCCAGGATTAAAGCTCCAGCCACTTGATGAAGACTTTGATGAAGAGCAACTGCTATTTCTAAGAGCTCAAAAGATATGCTATGCTGCAATTGTGGATGACCACCTTGTAATCAAGTACACTGATGGGAAAGAAATGAAATTCAAACAAGGGGGTTGTCAACATTGGGGTAAATTGTATGAGATAGAAAGAATCATTGCATTGCTGGATTCTAAGGACAAGGTGAAGAAAGTATGGAAGCTGGAATTGATTGACTTTGTGAAAATGAAGAAAGAATATGCTGAGAAGATAAGGAAGGGCTGCTATGAGAAATGGTTAGAAAGGGAGAAAGAAATTGATAGACTGGAGATTGAAGCAGAAAAAGCTAAGGGCAAAGGGATTGTGTAGAGTTCAGTTTGATCCCTATGTGGTGAAGTATAGGAGGAGAAATGGAGACAATGTCAATATAAGAATGAACCTACTCAGTCACTATCCTGCCAACATTCTGAAGCCAGTGCTTGAAGATTTCAAAAACTCTATTATGATTGAAGAATTGGATGCTATGACAGAAATCATGAGAGCAGTAGATGAGATTGCAAGAAAGGAGAAAGAAAGGAAACAGAAAGCATATGATGATCTACAAGCCAAGGCAATGGAGATGCAATCAAAAGAAAACGGCTAGTACCTCATCATACTGTAAGAAGTATTTATCTTGTAATTTCATTTATGTGTTCAATCAAATCACATACCTGTACTTTTAAAAGTTTTATCTTTAATGTATGTTAGGCTTGTTATCAGACATGAAATTGTGACTAAGGGTCTCACTCACAATTTGGGGGAGATTGTTAGTTACAGAGGCATGCCTGTATACATCTAATAACAAGCCTAATTGTTTGTAATGCTTTGCATTACTTACATGACCTCTTAACTGAGGGAACCTCTAGTTGTAGAGTTTCTGTTTGTATTGTACTTGTAATAGGCATCAAATCCTAGTTGTGTAACTGTACAAATAGAGTCTAGAATAATGCTTGAAAGAAGTTCCATGGTTCATGCCTCAAGCAAGGAGTTAAAGACTGCCAAATAATCACAGTTGGGATTTGAAGAAATGAAGAATTTGCCTAAGTACCAATTCGAGAAGTATATTTGTCTATTCGAGAAGTCCAGCATTCGAGAAGTCAGAGATTCGATATCTCAAGACACTATTCGATATCTATGAATACACTGTTCGATATCTCATTCGATATCTCAGGGATTCGATATGTCTACTACTCTATTCGAGAACTCAAGAAGTCAACAAGTCAAGATGGTATTCGAGTTCTCAAAGAGTCAACAAGTCAAAGTTCCATTCGATATCTCAAAGACTCAGAAAGCTATTCGACAACTCGAGGATTCGATAAGTCAAATGCTCTATTCGACAACTCAAGGAATCCTGATTGAAAAGAGCTATTCGAGAAGTGGTTCGATATGTCACTATAACAGTATTCGAGAACTCAGAGTTATCGATCAAGTCAATTCTAGTTCTCGAATCACTTACTTAGTCACTTCTCGAATACATTCTTGGAGACAAAATACTGAAGAAATTGTACAAGTCAGAAACCTGCAACAAGCCAATGCACTTTATGGACCACAACCTGTAACGTGCTCTGGAAAGCCTACAAGGAAGCTTGGAGAGATATAGAAGAGACAAGGAGCTAAAGAAGTGGATCTAAACAGGCTTTGCAAAGTCAAATCTGTAACCGTTTGGACACTTACTCAAAAAGGATAGACAGACTAGAAAGTAATGTGTTTTAGCTACCTTATTTGTAGTAAGCAGGCTGTATCCATGTTCTATAAGGACACAGCCTCACTTCATAACTTAGTAACTTTGTGAGTCAAGTTTTTTATACACTGTAAGCTATATCTCTCTGAGAAAAACGAAGCTGAGAATACTACCATTTGTATTCACAGATTGTAGCAACCTTTATCTAATATACATTAGATTAAAGTGATATTGTGTCTTGTGTTGTTTATTTATCCGCACCTTAATTTCTGCACACACAGGCACTTATCTGCTACACAGACTCAATCCAAGAAAAGTTCAAGAATCCATTCACCCCCCCCCCCCTCTGTATTCTTTTACCGTGTTCAATACTCAACAATTTCTTCTAAAAATAAGCTATATTTAGAAATATTATGTTACACACCAGGATTCTTTTACGTGTTTCAAAAAATAAATTCTAATTTGAAAAAATCTCAAAAATTAAAAATATTATTTTAAATAAAAATATTATATTACTTTGAAGAATATGAAAAGTTTAACAAACTTTAATATAAATATCTAATAAAATAATAGTACAATTTTAAAATAATTAACAAAACACCTAACAGAATCTTGGTGGGTTACATAATTTTTGTAAGGAAATGATTTCCAATGCATTTTTTTTATTTTCAAAGTTGTCATATTCCACTTGCATTGACAATTTGTAGCATATTCTAATACAATAGCTCACAAACAACTCTGTGGAAATTAAAAATTTGCTCTGAAAATAACATTTTCCTTTTTTATACATTTAAAAGAAAAAACAATACATTTCTTTGAAAATTAAGTTACATATAAAAATATCGTTTAATACACCAAGATTCTCTTATGTATTTCAAATCATTATATTAATTTATTTCCTTTTCTTCGAGAATTATTTTAAAAGACATGCTATGAAATTAAATTTCAAATTCAACAAAAAATTCTATGGATTTTCATAAATTTTCGTTGAATCATTTATAGTGTTGTACTTATGCCTAACTACATTCAAAACTTATTTTAGATCGATAAAATATTTAGTAGAATTTTAATATAAATATCTAATAAAGTAGTATTACGATTTCAGAGTAATTAGCAAAACACCTAAGAGAATCTTGGTATATTACATAATATTTCTAAATATTTATTTTTTTATAAAAAAATTATGCATTTCTTCTAAAATTAAGTTATATTTAGAAATATTATATTACACGCCAAGATTCTCTTATGTGTTTTAAAAAAAATTAAATTCTTATTTGAAAAATCTTAAAAAATAAAAATATTATAATACTTTGAACAATCTCAAAAGTTTTAAAAAAAATTAATATAAATATTTAATAAAATAATATTACAATTTTAAAATATTTAACAAAATACCTAAGAGAATCTTGGTGGATTACATAATATTTTTATACATTTAAAAAAAATATACATTTCTTTCGAAATTAAGTTACTTATAAAAATATCATCTAATACATCAAGATTCTCTTACGTGTTTCAAATATTGATTTGAAAAATACCCAAAAAGGAGGAAAACTAAAAGATTCCAAAAAGTAAATTAATATTAACACTGAAATAAATAAAATCAAATAATATATTAATGTGAAACATCTAAAGGAATTTTAAAATTTACAACTATTTTATTTGTCAATGTTTCTGGCCCAATTCCTGTTCAACGTATTAGATGCAAATGTTTAGCATTCATTTGCTTTCCATACTACAAAGATTCTGATTGCATCACTCAAATCCCAAACTTAGTAATTGCCATATTAAATAAGAACAAACGTATAACTCAGTTTAGAAGGGTAATATATTAGTACTCATTCTTTAAAGTATTCACAAAAATGCCATTACCAAAAAAATTAATAATTATAATAAATCAATGGTCTTAGATTAGATCTCTAAGTTCTCTAGATAGCATGGTTCTCCCTTGAACCCTACTCTATATATATATATATATATATATATATATATATATATATATATATATATATATATTTAAGAAGGGTGATATTTTGGTGGATTTAGGTTTCCTGGCCCCGCAGGGGCATATTCAACTAAATTTGCAACTAATTGCAACTGAATGCAACTAAATTTCTGATTTCAAGTTCCATTTGTCAGTTGTCATTTTCGACCTCATTTTTGAACTCTAATATATATATATATATATATATATATATATATATATATATATATATATATTTAAGAAGGGTGATATTTTGGTGGATTTAGGTTTCCTGGCCCCGCAGGGGCATATTCAACTAAATTTGCAACTAATTGCAACTGAATGCAACTAAATTTCTGATTTCAAGTTTCATTTGTCAGTTGTCATTTTCGACCTCATTTTTGAACTCTAATATATATATATATATATATATATATATATAATAGAGTTCAAAAATGAGATCGAAAATGACAAATGAAAAATGGAACTTGAAATCAGCAACTTAATTTCTGATTTCAGTTGCATTCAGTTGAATATGCCCCTGCGGGGCCTTGCAACCCAAATCCACCAAAATCACCCAAACCAATAATATGTAGTTGCAACTAGTTGTAACTAGTTGAAAGTAGTTGAAACTAGTTGCAACTAGTTGAAAATAGTTGTAACTAGTTGAAAGTAGTTGAAAATAGTTGCATTCAGTTGAAAACAGTTGAAAATAGTTGATTTGGTTGAATATTGCCCCTGGCGGGGCCTTGGAACCCAAAATCACTCAAACCAATAATATGTAGTTGCAATTAGTTGAAAGTAGTTGAAAATGGTTGCAACTAGTTGAAAATATTTGAAAACAGTTGATTTGGTTGAATATTGCCCCTGGCGGGGCCTTGGAACCCAAATCCACCAAAATAGCCCCCATCTTAAAAAAAAAAAAAAAAAAAAAAAAAGAGTACTGCAGTCGACTGTGGGCTGAAAGGAAGGAGGGAGGGAGGGGGAGTGGGTTGGGCTAGGAAGGAGGGAGGAGGATTGGGCCTAGTATTTTTGCAATTTGAAACTTTGTTTAGGTAAAATTGCAATTTATTAAGGAAGGTGGTATTTTTGCAAAAAGAAACTTTAAATCTAGTATTCTTGGTAAATATCCTAAATTTTATTTAATATTACAATTATGTTTTTATATAATCATTATTTTTAATAAATTTTTAATTTTAATTTGATATAATTTGATATACTCATGTTTACGGATTATACTAATATTTCCTTATTATAAACAACGTATATGATTTTTAATATATTTTATTAATAATTGAAAAATATGGTGTGATATTTTCGGGCTATATTTTTCTTGAAAATTATGGTGTGATATTTTTGGGTATATATTAATGATTGTAAGATTTGTTTTAATTAAAAAGGTAACGTGTTTTTAATTAGAAAGGAAATATTAATGATCTGTTTTTAGGGTAAATAAGTAAATTCACGAAATACCAAAAAACAGGTACCAAAACTTTTAATGTTTAGTTTAGCTGTATTAGTAATGGTGTAAATATAAAATACTACTTTGTATTTAGGATTAAAGACAATAACGGAATTTATTTGATTTGTTTTATATTATAAATAATTTAAAATTAAATAATTAGAGTGAAAACCAAAACTTAGGAGAAAACCAAAACTTTCAATGTTTCGGCTTTAATATAATAGTATAGATTTGAAATTTATATCTTGATAAAGTTTTGTTACTAAGTAATGTGTTTTTATTTAATCCTTATATATTCAAATGGACATCAAAACATTTTTCTTAAAATTATTTTAAAATTTTTAGTTTTTTTAATTTTATAATTTTAATTTATAATTCATACATTAACGAAATACTTGATTAAACTTGAATGAATTTTTTCTTTAAAATATATATAATAAAATAATTACAAACAAAAATTTGTTTGTAAATATAAAAAAAATATGATAAATTTATAGAATCTGTTTTAGAATTTTAGTGCATATTTTTGGAAATTGTACATAAATCCTTTTCAATATTTAATTAATGATTCAAATATCGATTTTAAAAATTATATAATGACACGATTAAAATGTGGAGAAATTGCCCAAACTACACCACATTTCTGTGGAAACTACCTGAAATACCGATATTCAAGAGAAGCCGCCCTTTTTGTCCACGGACAAATCACCATGCGTAATCTGATATACGCATGCCCAGAATGCGTATGTAGAGATACACATGACGTCATTTTTTCAATTGCATCTCCGGCGATCAGACGGGCCTAAAATCGCCATTGCGATCGCCTTCCTCTGTTCTCCAATATCTGGCAACTTCCGGTCCTTTTGAGGACATCAAAATGATGCCCAGACAGTACTCTCCCTTTTCCCCCATTCGTTTGTTATTGTTTGCCCCCGTAGGGGCGTGTTTTAGTAGGTCGGAAAATTAAATCGGAAATAAATCTCGTTTTGTGACTTTTTAATTCGGTAAAACAAATTGAAATTGAGAATTATAGGGTTGTAGAGGATGAAAAGACGACTCGTTTGGTGTATAGTATGCAATTGCTCGATGCATGTAGAGAGCACACGAAGTGGTTGAAAAAATGGAGCAAAAAACGTCCGACGACGGGGAAGGAGACGGTGAACAGTGTCTTCTATTACGCATCTTCAGACTACGTATCCTTATCCACGCATTATCATCATGCGTGTTCATAGTTGCTGTTCACGTTTCCTAAATTGAATTTAACAAAAGACACGCATTGTTGAACTGCGTAGTCCGTAGCCACACATTTCTGGAATGCGTGTACCCTATACGCATGTCCAAAATGCGTGGCCCGTGGGTAAAAAGGGCGGACGGTTCTGAATATAGGCATTTTGGGCAGCTGAATTAGAAATGTGGGTAGTTTGGTTTTTCACCATAAAATGTGTTGATACAATTATTTCATGAAAATAAATTAAAAAACATTTAGAATTTTTTCTGAATCTCAAGTTCTTTAGTTATCGTTTTAAGGGAGTACTCTTTGGAACCTTGTATACAAATTTCACACAAATTTGTAAAAATTTGTAAATTCATATATTCATATGTAGTATATTATATATATATATATATATAATATAAAAATTTTAAATGCATATATTAAAATTATTAATTAAATTTCAAAAAAAAATCAAATTTATAAATTATAATTTATCAAACACTTTATTAACTTACAAGTAAAATTATCCAAATAGTTAAATAACTTATAATTAATAATTTATCACTTATGAGGTACTTATGCACTTTAAGTTATAAGTTACTTTTTTAAAAATATCCCAAACGGGCCTAATGGATGTTGCTAAATGCAATTATTTTTACTAAATGAAAGTCATGGATATTATATTTAAACCCTTTTGTATGGTATCCTATTAAATGTAACTAGCTTCATTACGTGCAAGACATGGGGATATTTTAATTTTATTACGAGATTTTGGTTTTTAATAATTGTAATGATGGATATTTTCTAATTTGTTGCAGTGTTACATAAATATAGATTAACTTACTCTATATCTGATCAATTATCCTTCTAGTTCAATAATTTTAGTTATAAATTTAAATTCATTATATTTAGAACTGAGATGTTACAGTTTCGATTCTGGATAATGTGAAGATTAACTAACGTTTTCATATCATTTGACTTTAGGAGGGTTTTAGAGTAAAATCATAGGAAATTGGAAGGTATAAATGTGAAATGATATTAAATAAAATGTGGAATATTGCGATATTTTGGCTTTTATTAGTTCAACTTTGTGGCCATGAACATCTTTCAATTTGTAGCGACATTGCCTAAATATAGCTTAGCAAACTCTTTTCTCGAGAGCTTCATTTTCAACATGATATGTGTAAGATTTATAATATCTACTAAGATAGTCATCTAATTCAATGTTTCAGTTTGAATTTAAATTCACTTTATTCAGAACTGAGAATTAAATCTGATTACTAGCTATGAACTTTTAAATAGTATATTTTATTACAAATAAGACTAATATATTAAATACCATTATAATACTAAAATATATACGTACGTTTATTATACTTGTTATTCCCACGCTTAATCCCTAATCGCGAACCCAATCGATTAATTCTAATTCTCGAATTTTATGAGTATTTCTATAAGGTTTTTATTCGTACTTGTATACTCATCTCCTTTCCCATACCCTGCACACTTTTCTCCACCATAACACTTATCTCTCATTTTCTTTCATCAACATGGCTTACTATACCTGGAAAGCCCCACTTAGGAACCAATATAAAGTTAATGTGCATGTCATCCAAACTTCTCGTTAGTTCAATGGTAACACCAACGGTGTAGGGATAGTAAATCGAGATCATAAGGGACTCATGTTGAAGGCACTCACAGGTACTATGAGAGGGTTCTCTCCTCCAGCCACACGACTTTGGGCACTACATATGGGTCTCAACCAGGCCCGACTCATCAATTGCGAGATTGTCTCCCTCGAAACGGACAACTTCAATTCGTACTTCGAGGTCACCAAGAAGGATGGGCGAGGAGATCGAACATGCTTGTGGATAGTGGAGCAGATCAAGAAACTACTTGGACACAACCCGGAATGGGAGATGTGATTCACTATGTGGCGGACATTGCAGATCGCACTGCACATTACCTCGCGGTGGTGGGACTAAACAACTGGGATTCTATGTACTACACCTCAGTCCCATTTGGCAGTGTTGAGTATTGAATACAGTAAAAGAATACAGAGGGGGGGTGAATGGATTCTTGAACTTTTCTTCGTTCTTGAATCTGTGTAGCAGATAGGTGTTTGTGTGTGCAAAGTTTAGGTGCGGATAAAAGATAACACAAGACACAATATCACTTTAATCTAATATATTATTAGATAAAGGTTGCTACAATCTGTGAATACAAATGATAGTATTCTCAGCTTCGTTTTTCTCAGAGAGATATGTCTACAATGTGTATGAAAAACTTCTCCTCAAAAAGATAACTACTAAGGAAGTGAGGCTGTATCCTTATAGAACATGAATACAACCTACTTACTACAAATAAGGTAGCTAAACAAATTACTTTCTGGTCTGTCTATCCTTTTTGAGTAAGTGTCCAAACGGCTACAGATTTGACTTTGCAAAGTTCTGTTCAGATCCACTTCTTTAGCTCTTTGTCTCTTCTATATCTCTCCAAGCTTCCTTGTAGGCTTTCCAGAGCACATTACAGATTGTGGTCCATAAAGTGCATTGGCTTGTTGCAGGTTTCAGACTTGTATAATTTCTTCAGTATTTTGTCTCCAAGAATGTATTCGAGAAGTGGCTAAGTTATTGATTCGAGAACTGGGATTAGATAACTCTGAGTCCTCGAACACTGTATGATTGACATATCGAATCACTTCTCGAATATTACTTTTCTCCAGGATTCCTTGAGTTGTCGAATAGAACACTTGACTTGTCGAATCCTTGAGATATCGAATAGCTTTCTGAGTCCTTGAGATATCGAATGGAGCTTTGACTTGTTGACTTCTTGAGTTCTCGAATAGAGTATTTAGACATGTCGAATCTCTAAGATATCGAATGAGATATCGAACAGTTTATTTAGAGATATCGAACAGTGTCTTCTCAGATATCGAATCTCTGATTTCTCGAACGCTAGACTTCTCAAATAGACAAAAGTACTTCTCGAATTGGTACTTAGGCAAAATCTTCATTTCTTCAAATCCCAACTGTGATTATTTGACAGTCTTTATCTTCTTGCTTGAGGCATGAACCTTGGAACTTCTTTCAAGCATTATTCTTGACTATATAAGTACAGTTACACAACTAGGATTTGGTGCCTATTACAAGTACAAAACAAATAGAAACTCTACAACTAGAGGTTCCCTCAGTTAAGAGGTCATGTAAGTAATGCAAAGCATTACAAACAATTAGGCTTGTTATTAGATGTAAACAGGCATGCCTCTGTGACTAACAGGCAGACTTCAAGAGAAGCTGGACTTAGATCTGGGCTTCGACCCTCCAATCCCACAGCTCCTAACTTCTCCAGTTCCTACTGATGCTAATGGGTTCGTGTTAGGCTTCATTCCATCTGGTGAACATGCCCGTACACAAGAACAAGCTCAAGACCAAGACTCGGTTAATGGTGGTGGATCGCAGTAGTTAGTCAGCTCACTCTAGCCTTTTGCAGTTGCTAGTTTTTTGCTTGCTATTCTAGAGTGTGTTTCCTAGGTGTAGTCTCTTTGGTGTCATTTGACATCCACACTGTTGTTCTGTGCACTGTGTGTGCTTTGTTGTAGCTCTTTTGGGTTGGCTGGGCTTCTAGGTTTCCCTAGAAGTATTACCAACCTTCAGCTATAAAATTTTAATTATAAAAAAAAGTCTAAAAAAGTTGGGTGTAGATGAAGAATTTAACTCAAATAAAACGAAAAGAGTATGTAATTAAATATTAATTGGAGTGTAATTAAAAGAGTTTGTTATTAAGTTAAATATGTGGTTTATTTTTTGTAAAATAAAATTTTATATGTATTTTAATTTATTTTTTCATTCGCTTATAATAGTATAGTATAGATAGATAATATAGATTTTTTGTAAAATAAAATTTTATATGTATTTAATTTAGTTTTCATTCGCTTATAATAATATAGTATAGATAGATAGTATAGTTTTTTTTGTAAAATAAAATTTTATATGTATTTTAATATTATTTTTTTTTCATTTTTGAAAGGTGTTAACCAACCAACCGACCAACCAATCAATTATACCATGTTTCGTTTATAATAGTACAGTGTAGATTGCCTACTGCACGTGAAAAAAATTAAGTTTATACGAACAACATTCTCAAACATTAACTATTAATTAACACATTATTAAAACAACTTGAACAATAGTCACCATCGTGTAAATGAAAAAACCGTGGAGAACTGATGGTTAAGGGCCCCTTTTTTTTTTTTTTTTTGCATAAATGAAACGATTTCATTTAAAAGATAAAATTGACATAATCCGAGAGGGAAAGGAAAATGAGACATTCTGTTCTTCCACAAAAGTTTATCATTTATCCGAAAGGTATGCTTAACCAATCCTCTATATCAGAGAAGAAGACTCCATACATGGACATGCCTCGTTAAAAACCCCGCAAGAGCAAAACCCTATGGGAAAAAACTCAAGGGGGAAAAAAGAGCGCCCCACTCAATAAAATCAAACATCGAAACACATAATGCTAAAAACTAAATCCAGTGATTTGTTGTTTCCACCATGCATCCAATATACTATTACCCTCCGTCACTTCTTTACACATCCTCTCTCCCAAAGGAAGCCAGCTCCATCTTCTCTTTTCAACTCCTCCCGTCCAAAAAACTGAAAAATTATCAAAACAACCACAACAAAAAACTCATGTCAAAAAAGCCAATAATATTAAATACTTTTAGGAATTAAATATATGCAATCTACTAAACTAAATAGTACAGTTTTATATATCTAACCAAAGGGGATCCCTTTGGTTAGGCATATTAAACGTAAAAACTCTGAGTTCTCAAAAAAACTTAAACCATATCTAAAACGACACTAAAAAATACCAAAAAATGCCTTTATAGCTACTTAAACCAAAACACCCTAAATAAATTCTACTCTAAATTAAAAGTATTTAATATATTTCGTAACCTTGTATAACCTCAGAGCGGTTCCCTCCCTTAACAAACTCACCTTCAGAGCTTTGCGCCACCTTTAAATCCTCTATATACGAAAACATCCACCTTTTTAATTGATATAGAGTTCTAGGTTGCTGACCATGTGTTCTTCTATTTCTTTCATACCATAAACTCTATGACCCAATTAGCAACCTGGCAAAGGCATCTTTCTCCAATAGCTCAGTTGCATAGAACAATACTCCTTTAAAGGATATATCTTCTTTTTGCCCCACCAGAAAGGGGAAATCCAAAAGCGCCCACAATTCTTGTGCAAAAGGACACCAAAACACCACATGTGCATTTGAATCTTTACCAAACCCACATAAAGGGCAATTACTATTCGTAGAAATCTTCCTTGAGAATAAACCAGTGCCGTAGGTAAAATTTCATGGAAACCTCTCCACCCAAAAAGTAGTATTTTATGTGGGATTTTTAAAGTCCAAAAGGCTTTCCACCACACTGAAAGTACGTCTGATGATGCTGACGGACTAGATGCATCCATGTCAGCAGCTAGTTTATATCCACTTCTTACTGAATAACTTCCATTTTTAGTGTAATGCCAAAACCAAGAGTCAGAATGATTAAACAGACTTAGCGGAATTGTATGAATAAGTTGAGAATCAGGTGTGAGGAAACTATGTTAAGGGCCTTCAGGTTACTAATGCAATGTACAAGATTATATATTTCGTTTAAATATTTGAATTAGTGAAGTTTGAAATTATAATTTATTTTGAAAATAATACATATTTATAAATACAATTTTAAATGGATTTATCTATAAATCAGTTTTTAAAATTGGAACATTTTAATAAAAAAAACTCTTAATATTTTCTAATCACACAATTAAAATTTTTGGGATAAAATTTAAAATTGAATCTAATTTTTAAAATAGTAACTTGGATATTATGCAAGAAATAGTAGGTTAAAAATAGAAAATTAAGTTTAAAAGTGTATAAATTTGTACACACACATATATATATATATATATATATATATATATATATATATATATATATATATATATATATATATATATATATATATATATTTGTAAATGAAAAAAAAGGAGCGAGACAAACACATGAACAGATTTTGTTAATGACTCTATTCATATTCTTACATACATAGCCTATTTTTTACAAATATATTTTGATGATGTTAAATTCGAGTTTACATACGCCTATGTTGTACGCGGATAATAATGCTAAAATATTTTTATTTATTTTATGTTTGGTTTTTCGAATTGATAAGCGAATAATAATGCTAAAATAATTATTTATAGGACTTTTTTCATAAATATATATAAAAAAGTAAAATTTTGCAATTTTACTTTTGTTAAGAAAACCTATTTGCAATTTTACTAATCTAAGTTTCAAAATTGCAAAAATACTACCTTTTAGGGCAACCCTGCCCAGCCGTGCAACCAAATACAACCACATTTAACAATTTTTTTTAAGGTGGGTGCTATTTGGGTTCCATGGCCCCGCAGGGGCATATTCAACTGAATGCAACCACATTCAACTGAATGCAACCACATGCAACTAAATTTCTGATTTCATGTTCCATTTTTCATTTGTCATTTTCGACCTCATTTTTGAACTCTAATATATATATATATATATATATATATATATATATATATATGGGGCTACTCCAATACAAACCTCTTTAAAATACAAACCTATAAACCAAGCAAAATCTAATATTTCAAGCTAATCTAATGACCAAACTAGGGGTACCCCAATACAAAAAACGTTTAAAATAATTGGCACTATCCAACAAAAAAAAATCATTGTTCACGTGATGACGTGGCAGTGGATTTCACTGGTTAACGGTGCTTCACACCTTCTTGTACGGCGCTTCGTGCCTTTATCATTCTAAAGTTGTAAGGAATGACAATCAATGGTAAAGGCAATAGACGATTGACGGGTGTGTCAAGAACCTTCGGCCCTCATGACTACCTAACTCATCCGTTTACTGTCTTAAATGCTTCGCATTTCCTCGGGAAGTTTTTTTTTTTTTTTGTTGGATAGAGCCAATTATTTTAAGCATTTTTTGTGAAGGTACCCTTGGCGGGAACCTTAGAATAGATGAAATATAATTAATTTAGTGTTGGTTTGTAGGTTTGTATTTTAAGAGTGGTTTGTATTTGAACAAAAGCCTATATATATATATATATATATATATATATATATATAGGCAAATGATCAAAAGAGAACTCTTTTTTTGAAGAAAACTAAGGTACTAATCCTAACCATCGGATGTATTATAATCGGTGATATTTTTTTAAAATCTAATTTCACCACATTTTTCTCCATCTCCCAACGATCAGTTTGAATACCATATGTGCTATATTTTAATTTAGTTTTCTAAGTTCTCCTTTTAAAGGGGTTTTCTCTAGATCCCTACTCATATATATATATATATATATATATATATATATATATATATATATATATTAGAGTTCAAAAATGAGGTCGAAAATGACAAATGAAAAATGGAACATGAAATCAGCAACTTAATGCAACTAGTTGAATGCAACCACATTCAACCGAATGCAACCACATGCAACTTTGTTTTTTAAGGTGGGATGCTATTTTGGTGGATTTGGGTTGCATGGCCCCGCAGGGGCAACCACTTTCAACTGAATGCAACCACATGCAACTAAATTTCTGATTTCATGTTCCGTTTTTCATTTGTCATTTTCGACATATATATATATATGCTAGAGTTAAAAAATGAGGTCGAAATGACAAATGAAAAATGGAACATGAAATCAGCAACTGAATGCAACCAGTTGAATGTGGTTGCATTTGGTTGAATATTGCCCCTGGCGGGGCCTTGTAACCCAAATCCACCAAAATCACTCCACCGTTTTTTTTAAAAAGTTGAATGTGGTTGCATTTGGTTGAATATTGCCCCTGGCGGGGCCTTGTAACCCAAATCCACCAAAATCACCCACCTTAAAAAAAGTTGAATGTGGTTGAATATTGCCCCTGGCGGGGCCTTGTAACCCAAATCCACCAAAATCACCCACCTTAAAAAAAGTTGAATGTGGTTGAATATTGCCTCAGGCGGGGTCATGCAACCCAAATCCACCAAAATCACCCACCTTAAATAAAAGTTGAATGTGGTTGCATTCGGTTGAATGTGGTTGAATGTGGTTGCAACCAAAATATAACCCCGCCTTAAAAGTTTTTTTGCAATTTTGAAACTTATGTTAGTAACATTGCAATTAATTAAAGAAGATAGTATTTTTGCAAATAGATTTTTGATAAATTCCCTTATTTATATTACGTTCGGTTGTTCAAATTGATAAAATTCATTTCACATCATTGAAATTGAAATCTAAACTAATATATATCAATTAACAATAATCATGTTATTATTGTCGTCTAGATATTTATTCAAATTTTATGAAACATAATCAAATTATAAAATATTTGCTTCATGATAATATAATATTACAAAATTATTATATAAATATAAAATAAAAATATTATCTTTTATCGTATTTCTAATTACAAATTTTTAATAATTGTACAGGTCCGTACCTCAATTCTGATGCTAGATAAAAAGAAAAATAATCATATTAAAATATTTGTACGGGCTTGTGATAATTCGAGTATATAGTGCCACTTGCAAACAAATGAAAGATCATAAAGCAAATAAACGAATTAATCCAAAGTTGTGGTATTAATCAAATAAAAGATGATAAGATTAGGCCGAGGCCATGGTCCATGGATTACACAAGGCGTTGGGAAAAATAATCGATTGGATTATGCACATTATTGCTTAACCTAGAATTCCAACACTGCCACTACCAAGCAACGTTGGTTAATTACCCAAAGCTTGACAAAATATACTATTCAATATATAACCTAAATATGTATTGAGTTTTTTTTAAAAATTGTAATGCCGCCGCGAAGCGCGGCTTTATCGACTAGTTAATCAAATAAAAGATGATAAGATTAGGCCGGGGCCATGGATTACACAACGCGTTGGGAAAAATAATCAATTGGATTGTGCACATTATTGCTTAACCTAGAATTCCAAGACTGCCACTACCAAGTGTTATGCCCGAATCTCGGCATAGGTCCTAAACAGGCCCAATGGACTACATTAGGGGTCCACCTCTCCTAATGGGCTCAAATATCTCTCAATGAGCATAAATATTGAAGAAGGATCAACAAGACATGAGGACCGATTAGGGATCGCCTCACCTCTATCTCATAAATCTCTTGAAGACACTATCACCCAAGGGGTCTCACGCTAGGCCTCCAAGGGGTCTCACGCTAGGCCTCCAAGGGATCTCATTCTAGGCCTCTAGGCGTCTCATTCTAGGCCTCTAGGCGTCTCATGCTAGCCCGGACTCGGGATTACATCTTCACTCTAACGCTAGCCCGGCCTCGGGATCGCATCTCCCTGGATCGCATCTTCCGGGATCGCATATACCGGGATCGCATATACCTGGATCGCATCTCCCGGGATCGCATCTACCGGGGTCACAACCCGGGGTCACGTCTCCATCATGAACAGCATCGTATTTGATAATCTTATTAAAGTATCTACATATGAAGGCTCATAGCTGACCCCTCGAGGTCACATGAGTATCCATATACTTGGGTCCGCTTCGCATGACTCGACCCCACGAAGGTCACATACCAGGCCCTTGTTACTTCTCTACTAACCTCACCTGAGAGGCCTCGACTCTAACCATGCGAGACCATCGGTTTCCTTCTATGGGCCATGGATCATGGATAGAAATAATGACTCATTGCCACATCAGCCCTAAAACGAGTGGGTTTGGGCCATGACTTATCTTCTAAAACCCTAGCCCGTCTAGGTAACTTCTTCTCCAAGAACTACGTACGGCTTGATCCCTATAAATAGGGTACGTAGGCACCTTGTTATGGATGATTAATAGCTCACCCCTGAAAACACCATACAAGATCAGCCACCAACAATCTCCACTCTCCTTCCGTGTTCTTCGTGTTCTTAGCAAAATATCTGTATTTTTCTCCGTGATTCCAGCAACCTCCATAAACATTGTTATACCAATTTCTCCCTATAACATTTGGCGCTAGAAGGATGGGCTAGTCATCATATTGGGAGAAGGATGACTAAGTCGAACAAGAAGAACGGAGGGAACAATGGTGAGACCCCGAGGTCTCACAAGACACCCAAAGGTGACCCCCCAGGAGCGAGGCCTCCGCACCTAGCGCTGAGAGGCCCCACCTAGCATAGCGAGGCCAAGGCAAGGATCAAGGTTCTAGGTGATCCCCATCTCCTCGTTGAGATTGTGAGCGGTCCCATCGTCCTGATGACAGACCCCCATCTCCTCATTGAGATTGTGAGAGGTCCCATCATCGTGATGATAGACCCCCATCTCCTTATTGAGATCGTGAGCGGTCCTATCGTCGTGACGATAGACCCCCATCTCTACGTGAGATGCCTCATAGTGAGATGCCTCTACGTGAGATGCCTCTTAGTGAGATGCCTCTACGTGAGATGCCTCCTAGTGAGATGCCTCTACGTGAGATGCCTCCTAGTGAGATGTCTCGCAACAATCTTATTACATATGCAACATAGGGAAGCTTGTTATGACATTGAAGAAACTAATGGCCCCGGGATAGTGATGATGAGGCCAAGGGCCTCAGGATAGCATGACGAGGCCAAGTGCCCCGGGATAGCGATGATGAGGCCAAGGGCCCCGGGATAGCATGACGAGGCCAAGTGCCTCGGGATAGCGTGATGAGGCCAAGTCCCCCCGGATAGCGTTGATGAGGTCAAGTGTCTTGGCACAACAATGAAGAGTACAAGTGCTCTGGTATAGCGATGGAGAAGTCAAGTATGCTTATAGCGGGATCACACCTAATTCTCTTCATTACAAATGGTGTCAACCTCAAATAATACAAGAAGGATGCTGAAACATGTTGATTCCTCATCACATCTATAATGATAATGAGGACTCGGGGGGTAGTGGCATTACATAAACACCTCTTCTAGCAAGACATTTGAAATATTACAAGTACAGTCTCTAGCAACGCGACATCTTGTGATGCGAGGCCTCTCAACATATGAGGCTGCGAGGAGGAGACCTCTCAACATATGAGGCTGCGAGGAGGAGACCTCTCAATATATGAGGCTGCGAGGAGGAGACCTCTCAACATATGAGGCTGCGAGGAGGAGGCCTCTCAACATATGAGGCTGCGAGGAGGAGACCTCTCAACATATGAGGCTACTAGGAGGAGACCTCTCGACATATGAGGCTGCGAGGAGGAGACCTCTCAACATATGAGGCTGCGAGGAGGAGACCTCTCAACATATGAGGCTGTGAGGAGGAGGCCTCTCAACATATTAGGCTGCGAGGAGGAGACCTCTCAATATATGAGGCTACTAGGAGGAGACCTCTCAACATATGAGGCTGCGAGGAGGAGACCTCTCAACATATGAGGCTGCGAGGAGGAGACCTCTCAACATATGAGGCTACTAGGAGGAGGCCTCCCAACATATGAGGCTGCGAGGAGGAGACCTCTCAACATATGAGATTACGAGAAGGAGGTCTCTCAACATATGAGGCTGTAAGGAGGCCTCGCAACATATGAGGCTACAAGGAGGCCTCGCAACATAGGAGTCTATGAGGAGTCCTCTTACCATAATAACAAGGAGTAAGCTCGGAGGAGAGTCCTCTCATCATATTCTAAAAAGAACTTGAAGACACAAGTGGAAGCGTGAGCTCATATATCAGCTAAACAGAAGATAGATTTCACAATTTATGACCACAAGGCCCTATGGGGTCGCCTCTCAAGGTCCCTACAAGACCACGTTGCGCTTGGAAGGACCCTTTGAGGTCACCAACACTTACATATACTTGACTTCACATCACTTGGAGGACACACCTTTACTTGATTCCACATCGCATTCATAATGGCAATATGGAATCGGGGGGTAGTTGTTATGCCCGAATCTCGGCATAGGTCCTAAACAGGCCCAATGGACTACATTAGGGGTCCACCTCTCCTAATGGGCTCAAATATCTCTCGATGAGCCTAAATATTGAAGAAGGATCAACAAGACATGAGGACCGATTAGGGATCGCCTCACCTCTATCTCATAAATCGCTTGAAGACACTATCACCCAAGGAGTCTCACGCTAGGCCTCCAAGGGGTCTCATGCTAGGCCTCCAAGGGATCTCATTCTAGGCCTCTAGGCGTCTCATTCTAGGCCTCTAGGCGTCTCATGCTAGCCCGGACTCGGGATTACATCTTCACTCTAACGCTAGCCCGGCCTCGGGATCGCATCTTCCGGGATCGCATCTTCCGGGATCGCATCTCCCTGGATCGCATCTTCCGGGATCGCATCTTCCGGGATCGCATCTACCAGGATCGCATCTACCGGGATCGCATCTCCCGGGATCGCATCTACCGGGATCGCATCTACCGGGGTCACAGCCCGGGGTCACATCTCCATCATGAACAACATCGTATTTGATAATCTTATTAAAGTATCTACATATGAAGGCTCATAGCTGACCCCCTCTGTTGGGTTCCGAGGCATAAAACGCAGCGGAATAACGTAAATAAAACAATAAATTTCGAAACCCAAACCAGGATCCATGTATAATTCTGGACAGATTATGGAGAAAAATGAATCATACCTTTAAAACGTAGTTTCACGAACTCAACGGAGATCCTAGCTTGTAATCACCACACACAGCCTTGCGTCAAGATCTGCGTCTCTAAGGTAATCCACACGAATGTCCGACCGTCCAATGATCCAAGAAGCCAGGTACTAGCCTACGAAGAACAACCCCTCTCTCTCTCTCTCTAGCCTCTCAAAGATAGAGCTGCTAGGGTTTTATCAAAAACGAAATTATGATCTCTTAACCCTAAATTAATACATCATTATGTATTTATATTAGAGAGATAATGGGCTAAAATCAAAAATCGAATTGGGCTTCCTTAAACCCAACTCAATTTTATTCTGATTTTATTATTGGATTTCCTTAAATCCAATTCTGTTATTCCTTTATTAAAATTCGAATTTACTAAGATAATTAATTAGAACCAGTCCAATTAATTAAATAGCCTATTCTCAATTTAACAATGATTTAATTTAAATTCTTAATTTAAATTAAAACTCCTTTTAAGACGTTCTAAGTGTGTGACCCTATAGGTTATTATTACGTTGGCAATAATTTTAATATCTAATAATAAAATTATAAACAATGAGCGGTATCTAGTAATACATCATTGCTACCCAAGTAATAATAATAATTGGTGATCCAATTTAAACCTTTCGTGACTAATGTTTCCGTGTAATATAATCCTTTTAACCATATATATTATAGATTAAACTCGAGGCATGTATTTAGTCATCCTCTTCAACATTTAATCCGGGTTTACTTGATCCATGAGTAGACTATTAAAAATAAATCATTATTTGAGCACGACCATGCATTTTATAGTCTCACTCAATCAAGAGGCCAATAATATCTCTCCTAATTATAGGAGGGTAAAATCCTTTATCTATCATTCATATTTCTCATACGACTCATGATATACCCGATGTCCACTTTTATCATCACCCGGTCAAAGGTAACTTTTAATGTAGTCAAAGTATTTTAATTATCGTATAGAAATATAATGATCTCAAGTCAAAGGATCATTACACCATTATCACTGTGAGTCTTTCTTATGACTTTATTAAACATGAAGAATCTCACTATGGGTCTGTCTAGTACCATGTACTCCTACATGTACCTATGTATTGACTTTAGTATCTCCATACTTATAACCAATGAGATGTGGTTATCTGTCAAACAACATACTAGTCTATCTGTGTATTATCATTGTCCTATATAATAATACTTGATTAGGGACATTTAAGAATATGATATATTATATAATCTCAAGTTCAAGTCATGTACTTAAACCATACAATGTGTATCATGATTCTATGGACACTTATTATGCTAACATATATATCGCAGTAATTAAAGTCATAATAAATACGTTTATTTAATAATCAAATGACATAAAGGTTTATTCAAGAAACAATGTATTGCCTCTAGGGCACCTACACTAACAATCTCCCACTTGCACTAGAGCCAATCACCCATGTATCTAATACCCATGGAACTAGTATGACCATCGTGCTTCTGCTGCGACAAGCCTTTGGTCAGTGAGTCTGCAATGTTATCATTTGTGTGCACTTTACATATGTGTATGTCACCCCATTCATTAATCTCTCAAATGAGGTGAAATTTCCTGAGTATATGTTTGGATCGGGAGTGCGATCTAGGTTCTTTAGCCTGTGCAATGGCTCCATTATTATCGCAGTATAGATCAATGGGATCTGCGATCGATGGAACCACTCCCAAATCAGTAATGAATTTTCGAATCCAAACAGCCTCCTTAGCTGCTTCACAAGCTGCAATGTACTCAGCCTCCATTGTAGAATCAGCTACTGTTTCTTGCTTTGAACTCTTCCAGCTTACAGCACCCCCGTTTAGACAAAACACAAAACCAGACTGTGATACAGTATCATCCCTGTCTGTTTGGAAACTTGCATCAGTGTAACCTTTTACAACCAGTTTCTCCTCTCCTCCATACACCAAGAATGAATCTTTAATCCTTTTCAGGTACTTAAGAATATTCTTGACTGCCGTCCAGTGACCTTTACCTGGATTAGACTGGTATCTGCTCGTCATGCTCAAAGCATATGAAACATCTGGGCGAGTACATACCATTGCATACATGATAGATCCAATTGCTGATGCATATGGAACCTTACTCATGTGGTCCTTCTCATCCAATGATTTCTGTTGCGTAAAATACAGATGTGCAAGTGTACACAATCGCAAACAAGTAATATAGTAATAAATACCGAATATCGTTCCTCAAGGACTGCAAATTTGTATCAATCGCAAGTAATATCTAACAACTTGGTTATCGAACAAAAATATTGATTGTTGATTTTTATAACTAAATTAATTATAAGAACTAAATTAACCAACTAATTATACTAAAGAAGTAACTTTAACGAGTTCCAAATATGAGAAGATAAGTCAGGATAATTACTTCCCCCTAACATGTGAAAATCAGCAATAAAGTTGCAGCGCACTTAGCAAGTTCACAGTCTACTAGCAAGAATTCAATGGTCACAGGTTTCTCTCGAAATAAGTATGGTATAATTCCTACTAAATAAACTAACATATGTCTATGCCAATTTACTCTTCAGAATTTAATTAAGCACCAATTCACAAAACTATGCACGGTCACAATATATGTCTATACTGCAACAATATTATAATCAAAAGATATATAAGCATGCACCACTCAAGTCTTATGTCAATTAAATATAACCCTCTCGGTATTATAATTAACTCGTTAACCTACTAGAGTTGATCAGGCAATAGCAAGTATTAACATGAAAAACACTTGACTGAATAAACTGCAGAATCGCATACAGTACTCTTTAACAAAACACCAATAATCCCATGCTAGGGTTCCATAAAAATCTCAACTCAATAAATTTAGTTCATAATGAAAATCTCAAAATCATACAATAATTGATAGCACATATTCATGATTGTAAAAGTTAAGGAGAGAATTCTGAACAAAAAGATGAAGAAAAACAAGCCGAGTGAATGTCTTCAATGGTTGAATCTCCGTCTCAAGCTTCTTCTTTCTCTTGCATGTGCCTCCCTCTTGTACGATGTAAGTCTCTATTAGATCTGATGTATATCCTATATTATCTCTAAATAAAAGTATTTTAAATTATTTAATATAAATACAAAGAAATTTCCCAATCAAAATTGAATTCCAAAAAGAGGAAATTCGTAGTTGACTTTGTGACTCAGATTCTGGGCTGATTCGGCTGGATTTTAAATAAAAGACCACTTCAGAAATAAAGCCCTTCTCATAAGCTTTCTGTGGGCTGTTGAATCGCCTAAAACGGACTTCTGGATCTCCAGATATGGGCAAAACAGTGTAGACTGCGCAAGCAATCCATAAAATCCGATTTTTTATCCAATTAATCCCCAACTCTTGCTATTTAAACTCCAAGCCTTCTTTTATTATAACTCCTTGATTCCTACAATAAAAAATTGAAACTTATTAAATAAAAATCCAAATCAATGCAAAATAACTTAAATATAGGGACAATTATTAAGATTAAATGCACGTTTATCACATCCCCACACTTAGCATCTTGCACGTCCTCGGGCAAAGAAGAAAGAAAAAAAACTAAGTCCTATCTAACTAGTACCACTTCCGTAGGTAATCACGGTTGCATTTGGCATATGTAACAAGTCCTTTAAACCCCAAGGTAGCCCTAGTGGACGAGTAAGGTCTCGTGAGGGTTTGTAGTGAATTTACCCACAAAATTCCTAATATTTATTTTATTATGACTGCCAAGTCTCAAACATGAAATATATCTTAGCACTCCACACATGCAAACTTAATCATGTAATAGCTCTTAAATGTAATATAATGCAATTCCTCAACTTTACACACCGACACAACTATTCAAGCACGCACACATAGTCTCAAAAGACTAAAATATCATGAATAACATCAAAGTCTCAATCAACAAGAAAATAGCATGCTTAGGATGGAAAATAACCCCACAAACACTCAAATCACACAAGTGTTTAGGTGCAACTGTATCACTCAAATTCAATCAAATGCACATGTGCTACCATAAGCTTGCTTGTCCACCAAAATCTCTAGACTTCGTGTTCGTATAAATCAAAAGGTCTTTGTCAAGGGTTGTAACGAGGCTTAGGTGCGGGGATGTGATATCAAAGAAATTGGCTAACAAGTGGCTAACTTGACAACTAATAGAGCATAATGTTCATATACACTTAAAACACTCAACATGAAACTAAACTTGAGATATCATCCCACATACTAATGTAAACTCATAAATTTCACATTGCAGGAATCATTGAACATATACTCTCTTTCTTTCTTTCTTTTTTAATTTTTTTTCTTGCTTCCTCCTTTTTTTTATTAATTTGACCTTTGTGACTCAACTGAGATGTCACGGAGAGAAAGTAGCCAAGCCAATTCAATTCCCACCCAAAAGTTCACACAATAACAAAGATATCTCCACACTTAATATTTTACCAATCTCATGTATACATCACACTGCTCTACTAGTCAATCAAGACAAGAAGAAATATATAAGCTCAAGATTTAGCTGGTGATATACAAAGAAAAAGGATATAGGCTCAAGGGGGCTCACTAGGGATTATTTTTAAGGGTACTGTTTGGGACAATACGGTTAATCCTAGTGCCTTTATCATTTTTACACAAGACACAATATCAATATGCGCACGAACTGGTTTAAAGCAAGTTCTAGAGCAACACATGCAATGATGAATAACTCACCACAAAAAAAATAGATTGATAAAAGATGTATCAATCACAAATTAAGGCTCAAGATCTCACATGGTGATAGCATGCATGCCATACTCATCAAAATTGACAGTGACGTACATTCAAGTTTTTAATTTTCGCAAGCACGTACAAAACATCATCATGTATAAGGTATTTTACGCTAAGGAGACATATATACGACACTCGAAAAATAAGTCTACATGGTGTGTACTTATCCTTATTAACATGCTATATTGACAAGGCAATCAATTTTTTAAGTTTTCTAATTTTTTTTGTTTTTTTCTATTTTTTAACTATCCTAAAATAAAATCTAAAAAAATGAAATATCTAATCTCCTAAAAAAAACTAAGAAAAAAAAATCCTAAAATAAAATTATTAATGATCCTAATTTTTTTTTCATCTTTTATATTGAAAACCCCTCCCCACACTTAAGTGGTTCATTGTCCCCAATGAATTATATCTATAAAATTAAATGCAAAAAAAATCCAAAAAAAAAAAATACAAAATACAAAAAGAAATTAACAAAAATATATATGTACAAAGAAAAGTTAAGAATACTCCCCTAATGCCGCATGAAATGCCAAATAAATGGTTGCCAATTTAAGTCTTGATGCACATGAATTTGTCTGGGAAGCATCCTTTATTAAATTGAAAGAACATTTCTTAACACCTATAGCAATTTGGTGCAGCGGTTTGTAGCATTGTGTTGCATGCAAGGGGTCAGGGGTTCAACTCCCCTCGACCTTTACTATCTCCAATAATTTTTTTGTACAAGGACAGTCCACTAGCTTCTCACGTGTGAAGCTGCTTGCTTGGAAACCTTGCACACAGATGGGCTGATCAGGAGATGGGCTGGACCAAGCATGATACTGGGCTGCAGCAGATGGGCTACTGATGGATGGCTGAACTGGACTGAAGGAACTGGGCTACTCTTGTGAAAGAGGACAGCAGCAAGAAGAAGTGGACTGCAGCCGCGCAAAGAAGTGAAGTGCTTAAATTGATTTAAGCTCAGGAGCACGCGCACAGACTTGAGGAACAGAGAGGACTCGCACCGCGAGTTTAAAATGCTTCACCGGGGCGCGCGGGACTGCTGACATGTCAGAGATTGTTGCACTGCGGGAAATTGAAATCACACCGCGATAAATTAAAATCACCAGCTTCCAGAGAATGCACGCACCGTGGGTAGTAAAGATTGCACCACGAGCAAACACTGAATAAAAACAAATGCTGCTGCGTTCATTTAACAGAGATTTCCACGCCGCAGGTAGCAAAACTCGCACCCCCAATTATTATTTTTTTTTCTGCACCTCAGCTTCTTCTTACTAAAAATTTTCGTGCCTTCAAATTTATTAAAATTTTGTCTGAAACACTTCAAATCAAACGCATCAAGGCATCTTGTGGGAGATAAAAAAAACAAAAATTTCTATCCTAAAAAAAAAAGATAAAATATACATATCTAACATGAAGAAAAAAAACAAAACAAAAATATACTAACCACAACAAGTATGGGTTGCCTCCCAATAAGCGCCTTTCTTTAGTGTCTTTGGCTAGACATCATTCTCTTTCAAGGCTCCATTAAATCAAGTGAGGTTTTATCACGTACAACCTCACCTCCCCAATAATGCTTCAGTCTTTGTCCATTGACCTGAAATTCACCCCCTTGATTATCACGTAATTCCACAGCTCCATAGGGATGTACTTTCACAATTGTGAAAGGTCCGGACCATCTAGATTTCAGTTTGCCTGGAAATAACTTCAGCCTTGAGTTGAATAATAAAACCTGTTGCCCCACTTCAAACACTCGAGATTGAATGTTTTTATCATGCCATTTTTTGTCTTCTCCTTGTAGAGCTTAGCATTCTCATAAGAGAAGAATCGTAGTTCATCCAACTCATCAAGTTGCAACATTCTTTTTTCACCAGCAAGTTGCATGTCAAAATTTAGATTTTTGAGAGCCCAATAAGCCTTGTGTTCAAGCTCAACCGGTAAATGACACGCCTTTCCAAAAACCAACCGATATGGAGACATACCCAAAGGAGTTTTGTATGCAGTACGATAGGCCCAAAGAGCCTCGTCTAACCTTGTAGACCAATCCTTACGATTCGGATTCACCACCTTCTCAAGAACGCCCTTGATTTCTCTGTTAGACAACTCAGCTTGCCCATTTGTTTGAGGATGATAAGCAGTAGCTACCTTGTGTCTCACATTATACTTAGCTAAAGTACTAGCCAACAATTTATTCACAAAGTGTGTACCTTCATCACTGATTATAGCCCTCGGGGTTCCGAAGCGAGTAAAAATATGTTTGTCTAAGAACTTGATGACAACTTTTGCATCATTAGTGGGATAGGCAGCAGCTTCCACCCATTTAGAAACATAATCAACAGCCACTAAGATGTATTCATTTTTGAAAGAAGGAGGGAATGGACCCATGAAGTCAATGCCCCACACATCAAACAACTCTACTTCATGAATATTAGTCAAAGGCATCTCACTTCTTTTCGAGATATTACCAACCCTTTGACAACGATCACATCTAACAACATATGCATGAGCATCCTTGAACAGAGAGGGCCAAAAGAAACCAGATTGCAATACCTTTGCAGCAGTGCGTTGTCCACCAAAATGTCCACCAGAAGGAGATGAATGACAATGAAAAAGAATATCTTGCACCTCAAATTCAGCAACACATCTTCTAATAATTTGGTCTGCACCTTGCTTGAACAAATAAGGCTCATCCCAAAAATAAGATTTCACATCATGCAAGAATTTCTTTCTTTGTTGACTTGATAAATCCAGCGACATTAACCCAGTAGCTAAATAATTGGCAAAATCAGCAAACCAAGGAGTAACATTAGAGAGTTGTACCTGAAACATCTGTTCATCTAGAAATGTTTCTTTAATAGGAATCAAAGTACTAGATTCCTCATTGTACTCCATTCTTGATAAATGATCAGCTACTTGATTTTCAACACCTTTTCTATCTTGTATCTCAATATCAAACTCTTGGAGCAAAAGAACCCACCTAATCAACCGTGGTTTTGCATCCTTCTTGCTGATTAAATATATTATGGCTGAATGATCAGTGAAGACAACCACTTTAGTGCCCACAAGATAAGACCGAAACTTGTCAAAGGCAAACACAACAGCGAGAAGTTCCTTTTCAGTCACCGTGTAATTCAATTGAGCTCCGGACAAAGTGCGACTTGCATAGTAGATAGGATGAAATAAATTGTTCTTTCTTTGACCCATTACCGCACCCACTGCATAATCACTAGCATCACACATTAATTCAAAGGGCAAGCTCCATTCTGGTGCAATAATGATATGTGCTGAAATCAACCTCTTCTTTAATTCCTCGAAAGCCTTCAAACATGCTTCATCAAACTGAAAGGGAGTATCATTCTCCAATAACTTGCAAAGTGGCTTAGAAATTTTTGAGAAGTCTTTAATGAACCGTCTATAGAAACCTGCATGCCCAAGAAAACTTCTTATATTCTTGACGGAAGTAGGAGGAGGTAGCTTCTCAATGACTTCAATTTTCGCCCTATCAACTTCGAGTCCCTTCCTTGAAACTTTATGCCCCAATACAATGCCCTTCTTCACCATGAAGTGACACTTTTCCTAGTTAAGTACAAGATTAGTTTCCTTGCATCTTTTTAACACCTTACCCAAGTTACATAGACAATCACTGAAAGAATCTCCAAACACAGAGAAATCATCCATGAACACCTCTAGAAAATCACCAACCATGTCAGAAAAGATAGCCATCATACATCTTTGAAAAGTTGGAGGCGCATTACATAACCCAAACGAAACCCTTCGAAAGGCAAAAGTACCATAAGGACATGTGAATGTAGTTTTGTGCTGATCTTCTGGAGCTATAGTTATCTGATTATAACCAGAGTACCCATCAAGAAAACAATAGTACTCTCTTTCAGCAAGTCTGTCCAGCATTTGATCAACAAAGGGCAATGGAAAGTGATCCTTCCTAGTGGCCTTGTTCAACTTTCGATAATCAATGCAAATTTTCCAACCCGTGACTGTTCTGGTCGGAATCAACTCATTGTCTTCATTCTTTATCACTATGAATCCACCCTTCTTAGGCACACACTGGACAGGACTAACCCATGAGCTATCTGAAATTGGATAAATGATTCCAACATCAAGCCATTTGATAATCTCTTTCTTTATCACCTCTTTCATAATGGGATTCAATCTACGTTGGCCTTCAATAGATCCCTTAGCACCATCTTCCAACAAAATTTTGTGCATACAAACAGAAGGGCTAATACCTCGAATATCCGCAATAGTCCACCCAATAGCTTTCTTGTGCTTTTTAAGAATTTCCAATAATTGATCTTCCTGAGCACTAGATAAGTTAGCAGAAACAATAACAGGCAAAGTAGAAGAAGGTCCCAAATAAGCATACTTCAAATGAGAAGGAAGAGCTTTCAATTCTAACTCCGGTGGTTCGATAATGGATGGCTTTGGAATCTTGAATTCCCTTGATGATAACTCTAGTGACTCAAAATGACCTCTAGTTCTTGTACCATGTGAATTAGCTTCCAACCAAGCTAACAGATTAGCATCATCAACTTCATCTTCAGATACATTAAGAATCAATTGCTCCAAAGAGTCATGTGAAGAAATATACACTAGTTTTTCAGAAACTAGATCATCAACCAAAGTGACTGCTGAACAATATTGTACATCATCAGAATATTTCATAGCCTTGAAAACATTAAAAGTCACCTTTTCATCTTGAACCCTCATTGTTAGCTCCCCATTTTGTACATCAATTACTGTTCTTCCGGTAGCAAGAAATGGCCTACCCAAGATAATGGGAACTTCCCGATCTGCCTCATAATCCAAAATAATTATAAAATTAGCAGGGAAGATGAATTTGTCCACCTTGACCAAAACATCTTCAATCTTTCCTTCAGGATGAGCAAGAGATCTATCTGCTAGTTGAAGAGTGACAGTTGTAGGTCGAACTTCTCCAATTCCTAATTTCTTGAACACAGACATAGGCATCAAATTTATACTAGCTCCCAAATCACACAATGCCATACCACAATAAGAATTTCCAATAGTGCAAGGAATGGTGAAACTTCCTGGATCTTTCATCTTCGGTGGTAATTTATTCTGGACGAATGAGCTACATTCTTGTGTAAGAGCTACAGTTTCAAACTCCTCCAACCTCCGCTTCTTTGTAAGAATGTCCTTCATGAATTTCACATAGTTGGGCATTTGCTCAAGAGCTTCTACAAGTGGAATATTGATGTGAAGCTGTTTCAGAACATCTAGAAATTTCTTAAACTGAACATCTTGCTTCTGCTTTTGAAATCGTTGAGGGAATGGTGGTTGTGGTTGGAGTGTTGGAAGAACCTTAGAAGTCTGGACACCACTATTTTCTGAATTTTTCTCCTCACCTTCAGTTGTTGAGGAATCACCTTCTTTGGACTTAGATATAGCATTCTCCACGACCTTCCCTCTCTTCAATGTCATGGCCTTGTAGTGCTCATTCCCAGCATCCCTAGGCTTTTCAGTGTCGCTAGGGAGAGTGCCATGTGGTCGATTTATTAACTCATTAGCTAGTTGCCCAACTTGATTCTCTAAGTTTCTCAGTGATGCTGCTTGACTTTGGATGAGAGCATCATTATTTGCCATGTATGCCTTTAGCATATTTTCAAGAGAATTGGATTGAGATGCTTGTTGAGGCAATTGTTGTTGAGCTTGTTGAGAAAATCCAGGCGGATAATTGGGCCTAAAGGTATTTGATGAAGTTCCAGAAGTAGCTCCTTGATTGTTCCAAGAAAAATTAGGATGTTGCCTGTTAACACAAAATCACGCAAGCGTACGTGGTCACAAGTAATATAGATATAAGTCGAGTTCGTTCCCACAGAGATCTGGTTATGGTTTTAATTCAGTAGATGTACCTATGCAACAATGTATGATTATTATTCACTGCTAAGACAATTAACAAATTTGGGTTTAATAAACTAACTTAACTAAGAAGTAAATTAACTAACTAAGAATTAACTAACTAACAAGAATTGGAATCGAATTACTTCTGCAAGAGAAAACATGGGATCCTAACTTCATTAAATACTTTGCTTAGATCTGACGCCTTTAATCACTATATGCAATGGTTATGATATCTGATCAGACAACACGAAACAAGTACACGCTACCTCTCACTATACGAATACCAAACTAAACATACATCCACAAAAGAGATAGAAGATGAATAGACACTAATTATGCTTAGACCCTATATCTCTATAAGATTTGAAAACATAACGGTTGAAGAACAAGTTGTCTATTATGATCACATAAGGCAGCACAATATCTCTATTTACGCTACAAATCATGATGTTAAAACATCAACCTATCCTATGCTGGCATGGCAAGTTCTAAATCTCAAGATCCACTCTCGCTTCACAAGAGATTAACAAATTAGATGTTCATGACGCATATATCAATTAAGCATAACCATACGAGGATATCAATTATACACCACAAACAGATCTTTAAAGCATCAAGATACTAAAGCTCCATAAATAAATCCGTTAGAATCCCATGACAACGATTAGTTCATAATCGAACCTCTCGTCATCATGGAGTTTAATGAAAACATGATGTAAAGCAAAGAGTCAATGATACAATTCTATGGTGTGTGTCGTGGTTGTGATCTATGGTGGATGGTTCTCTTTGTGTGCTCCCAAAGACGTATATTTATAGCCCCAAGTCGCCTCTCCTCCAAGCAATTGCCATCTTTGAGTTGGAATAGAATTGTGGCAATTTCCATCTTTAAACGGGATAAGATTTGTAAATTCCATGCGTAAGACTGATTCTGGAATGTTCCCACCATCCAGGACAATTACCATATTGATTAGAAGTAGGAATTATAGCAATATCCTTGTAAAAATAGAATTCTGCAGCTTCTGGAAATTTTCTGCCGCAGATGGGCGCGGCCGCGCGCTCCCCTAGTGCTTTTCAGGCGCGCCCGTGCGCTACATTCTGCCAGAAATATTTTTATGCTCTAGAACATTCTCCAAGCTTCGCGTGGACAGCTTACGGGCCTCAAACGGACTTGTAGAACTCCAGATATGGCCAAAACAAAGTAGACTGCGAAATCTACCGGCAAATCCGAATTTTCCACAATTTGCTCATTTCTCTTCCGCTTTCTCTTCCGATTCTTTCGCCACTTCCCGTTCTTCAATTCTTAAGAGTTATGATCTTCATGGTAGCCTAGGGAAATACGCCATCCTTCATTCCATTGTGCAAATCATTTCCAAAATTGACGGAAACACCAACCCTAAACGATATTTCGCAAACCTGCACAACTAAACACAAACACATCAAAACTACAACAAACTTGAAGCCAAGTGAATCAATTTAAGCCGAATTGGAATGCTCTAAATGGATATAAAATCCATTTATCACACCCCCAAACTTAAACCGATGCTTGTCCTCAAGCATAAACAATTAAAACTAACTAACTAATTAGTACCACTTCCGTAGATGATCACGGTTGCATTTGGCATATGCAACAAGCCCTTTAAACCCCTAGGCAGCCCTAGTGGATGAGTAAGGTCTCGTGAGGGCCTATAGTGAATGTACCCACAAAATCCATCTAACTAAACAATGCAATAACAATGTAATGCATGACTGCAACTAATATGAAAATGCAAAGATCCCCTTCAAACTAACAAAAACCAACTAGCAAGCAAATATCTCAAAGAATGCAAATAAATCCAAATAGAGCTCGACTAAGTCCCCGTATACTAACAATACATGAACAGAAATGTGCGTGTGTGCGATGCTCATCAGAAATACTCCCAAAACTAGATAAAAAATCATACATATTCTTAGCCAAGACAATCACAGGTTTATAAATAGAATGGACTGTAGACACTTCATAACCTAGGAACACCTCCATCTTCATTCAAGTTAGCCAGGAATTCATGCTTTATTACTACACTACGACACATAATACTATATATAATACGCATGCTTATTTAACCGTGCAATGAATGAGACCCCAAAAGGCTTATACAATAATACCCATGTAGCGAGTGTTAGGTCAGCAATCCCAAACCACAAGGCTTTAGGTTACTAGGACTATGTCCCCTCAGACTTAATTACTCGAGTATTAAAGATCTCACTCGTGGTTAATTTTGCATATAAACAATTAAACTATTGACTCTCTTTTTTTCTTTTTCTGTTTTTTTTTGTTCTTTTTTTTCTGGTTTTTTTTATATATATATATATGCAATCTGGAATGAGCCTTTCTCATTTCCAACCCTAGACTACTCATATAAATATGAGCCGGCTACTAGCCAATTGATGCCTAGCCATTATTGACAAATATTACAACTAGCATGAAATCCCTGGTTTCCCCTAAACTTAGACTTTAGTGCTCCTACGCCATCAAGGGAATAACGAAAATTCTAAATATAAACAGGTGATTAAATCTCAAAACATCCAAACAAGCATGACCCTAACCTAGCCCAAAAGCACCCAATGAGACTGTGTAAAATTTTTGTTCCCGTATCATGCAAGTCAATTTCATAGGAACTATAAATCAACCCTCTACTCATCATTACCACACTCAATTAAACACCTACCTACCAATCAGAATCAGCTCGCCCTAAGGGATCATGAAATATGCATGCCATGCAAATACAACTAACATGAACTCACATGGTATATGACAATAAAAAAAACAGAATGTCCTATATGAAACAAACGTAAATAATACAAACATACATGAATTACTACTAATATGCAAAATATGATATCTATATGAACACAATGACTCACATAATCACAACTAATTACATATACATTACTTATTCCCCCAAACCACCCCCAAACTTGAAAGATTCAATGTCCGCATTGAATGGAAGTAAATAGGAGGAAAAGTAGAAACATACCTAACATTAGAACCACATGGGTTGCCTCACATGAAGCGCTTCTTTAACGTCATTAGCTTGACATTCTTCCAAGCCTCCATTAAGGATGATAATATTTTGCCTGTTCCTCTCTTCGTGAGACTTCATCGTCATCACGGCGGCACACTTTCTGCCCCTTCTTCTCGTTTGGCCTATTCGTGTAACAACTATGTCCTATTCCAATGCCTTCATCTGTTAACCCAAAATCTGTCAATTTGTAGATCAACACACACTCGCGGGCTTCGCTTGAATATAATGGAGGAGGGTAAATGTAAGTTGCTGAAGCCTTTGGTTCCTCAAAGAGAACTTCCTCCATTGGCTCTATGCGCTACCTCCATCTTTAAACTCTGAGACAAGTAGAAGACCTGCATCTTTCCCATGTTCTTCAGCCTCTTGGTACGCACATACCAATTTTTGAAATTTGTGCAGCTCATCAATGTCTGTCCCAAATAGTGCCCTTTCCAAATCATCCACCATCCTAATATGATCAAATTCCTCACATGGCTTGCGAATGCTCACCTCACCTTGGAATTTGTCTTCCTCAATTAAGCATGCAGTACCTTGCTCCAAGTCACCGTTCTTTTCTGGAATTGCCTCTAGTATGAATTGTTGTTTCTCTTGTTCCACAACACTCACAACTCGAGCAACTAGTATCTCCAAAGATTTGAGAGACTCCTCATTACTCTTTATAAGCATCATAAGCTCCTCCATAGCATCAACCTCATCTGACTGAAAAGTAGGAGTAGGTTGCTGATGTTGAAACTCTTCACTACCAAAGAAATATGACATATTTGGAACATCTTGCTGGTACTGTTGAGGATGGTATTGAAAATATGGTTGTTCCTCATAACTGACATATGGATCAACTCCTTCGTAGTAACAATATTGTGAGGGATCATGAACGCCCAAACACTGCTCACATTGCTGAGGCATGGATGTCCTCGAATATGCCCACCATGGCAACTCCTCGCATGCCATCTTCAAACACTCAAGTACCTGAACACACCGAACTAAACAAGATAGGTAAGAAAAAATCTGAGTCAGTGAACTCTAACGACCACTATTGACAAGCACATAAACCAAAAATAAAACACCGATGATCCCCGGCAGCAGCGCCAAAAACTTGTTAACACAAAATCACGCAAGCGTACATGGTCACAAGTAATATAGATATAAGTCGAGTTCATTCCCACAAAGATCTGGTTATGGTTTTAATTCAGTAGATGTACCTATGCAACAATGTATGATTATTATTCACTGCTAAGACAATTAACAAATTTGGGTTTAATAAACTAACTTAACTAAGAAGTAAATTAACAAACTAAGAATTAACTAACTAACAAGAATTGGAATCGAATTACTTCTGCAAGAGAAAACATGGGATCCTAACTTCATTAAATACTTTGCTTAGATCTGACGCCTTTAATCACTATATGCAATGGTTATGATATCTGATCAGACAACACGAAACAAGTACACGCTACCTCTCAGTATACAAATACCAAACTAAATATACATCCACAAAAGAGATAGAAGATGAATAGACACCAATTATGCTTAGACCCTATATCTCTATAAGATTTGAAAACATAACGGTTGAAGAACAAGTTGTCTATTATGATCACATAGGGCAGCATAATATCTCTATTTACGCTACAAATCATGATGTTAAAACATCAACCTATCCTATGCTAGCATGGCAAGTTCTAAATCTCAAGATCCACTCTCGCTTCACAAGAGATTAACAAATTAGATGTTCATGACGCATCTATCAATTAAGCATAACCATACGAGGATATCAATTATACACCACAAACAGATCTTTAAAGCATCAAGATACTAAAGCTCCATAAATAAATTCATTAGAATCCCATGACAACGATTATTTCATAATCGAACCTCTCGTCATCATGGAGTTTAATGAAAACATGATGTAAAACAAAGTTCGCTCAATTTCAGGATCAAAGACAAATAATCCTGCAGGTTCTTCGCTCATACACAAAGACACCTGATAAGAAACAAATATTACTCCCGTTAGCACAGAAGTAACAAAAACCAAACTGTAAGAAAATTAACTTCGTAATTAACAACTAAAACAGTCCCCGGCAGCGGCGCCAAAAACTTGTTTAGTAAAATACAGATGTGCAAGTGTACACAATCGCAAACAAGTAATATAGTAATAAATACCGAATATCGTTCCTCAAGGACTGCAAATTTGTATCAATCGCAAGTAATATCTAACAACTTGGTTATCGAACAAAAATATTGATTGTTGATTTTTATAACTAAATTAATTATAAGAACTAAATTAACCAACTAATTATACTAAAGAAGTAACTTTAACGAGTTCCAATTATGAGAAGATAAGTCAGGATAATTACTTCCCCCTAACACGTGAAAATCAGCAATAAAGTTGCAGCGCACTTAGCAAGTTCACAGTCTACTAGCAAGAATTCAATGGTCACAGGTTTCTCTCGAAATCACTATGGTATAATTCCTACTAAATAAACTAACATATGTCTATGCCAATTTACTCTTCAGAATTTAATTAAGCACCAATTCACAAAACTATGCACGGTCACAATATATGTCTATACTGCAACAATATTATAATCAAAAGATATATAAGCATGCACCACTCAAGTCTTATGTCAATTAAATATAACCCTCTCAATATTATAATTAACTCGTTAACCTACTAGAGTTGATCAGGCAATAGCAAGTATTAGCATGAAAAACACTTGACTGAATGAACTGCAGAATCGCATACAGTACTCTTTAACAAAACACCAATAATCCCATGCTAGGGTTCCATAAAAATCTCAACTCAATAAATTTAGTTCATAATGAAAATCTCAAAATCATACAATAATTGATAGCACATATTCATGATTGTAAAAGTTAAGGAGAGAATTCTGAACAAAAAGATGAAGAAAAACAAGCCGAGTGAATGTCTTCAATGGTTGAATCTCCGTCTCAAGCTTCTGCTTTCTCTTGCCTGTGCCTCCCTCTTGTACGATGTAAGTCTCTATTAGGTCTGATGTATATCCTATATTATCTCTAAATAAAAGTATTTTAAATTATTTAATATAAATACAAAGAAATTTCCCAATCAAAATTGAATTCCAAAAAGAGGAAATTCGTAGTTGACTTTGTGACTCAGATTCTGGGCTGATTCAGCTGGATTTTAAATACAAGACCACTTCAGAAATAAAGCCCTTCTCATAAGCTTTCCGTGGGCTGTTGAATCGCCTAAAACGGACTTCTGGATCTCCAGATATGGGCAAAACAGTGTAGACTGCGCAAGCAACCCATAAAATCCGATTTTTTATCCAATTAATCCCCAACTCTTGCTATTTAAACTCCAAGCCTTCTTTTATTATAACTCCTTGATTCCTACAATAAAACATTAAAACTTATTAAATAAAAATCCAAATCAATGCAAAATAACTTAAATATATGGACAATTATTAAGATTAAATGCACGTTTATCAATTTCGGACACTGGTCTTTAGAGATCGTTATCCCTTGAGACACGGGGACATATCCCCTTTTTGCATTTTGCATACCAAAACGATGCAAAACCTTATCAATGTATGTACTCTGACTTAGACCGATCATCCTTCTAGATCTATCTTTATAGATCCTCATTCCTAGAATGTAGGTTGCCTCTCCTAAGTCTTTCATAGAGAAGTTGCTCCCTAACCAAGTCTTAACAGCCATTAGAGAAGGTATGTCATTCCCCATTAATAGTATATCATCAACATATAGTACTATGAATGCCACATGGCTCCCACTAACCTTCTTGTAAACACAAGGTTCATCTTCGTTTTGAACAAAGCCATACTCTTTGACTGTTTCATCAAAACGGATATTCCATCTCCTAGAGGCTTGCTTCAATCCATAAATGGATCGACATAATTTATATACCTTGCCAACATTCCTTGGATCGACAAAACCTTCAGGTTGTGTCATGTATACATCCTCTTCAAGGCTTCCATTAAGGAAGGCTGTTTTGACATCCATTTGCCAGATTTCATAATCATGGAATGCTGCAATGGCAAGCAAAATCCTTATGGATTTGACCATAGCCACTGGTGAGAAAGTTTCATCATAGTTAATACCATGAATTTGTTTGAAACCTTTTGCAACCAGCCTCGCTTTATAGGTCTGAACATTTCCATCCATGTCAGTTTTCTTCTTGAAAACCCATTTGCACCCTACGGGTTTTACCCCTTCAGGTGGATCAACCAAATTCCATACTTGGTTTTCGTACATGGAATCCATCTCGGATTTCATGGCTTCAAGCCATCTCTTAGAGTTTGGACTGTTCATAGCATCTTGATATGTAAGAGGCTCATCTTCATCTATGAGCATCAAATCACCACATTGAGTCAAGAGAAATCCATATCTCTCTGGCTCATGGCGAATTCTACCAGATTTATGAACAACCTGTGTTTCTTGAGCATTATCATTATCCTGCTCTTGTTCCACTTCAGGTTCAATGCTATTTTGTGGTTCTCGATCTTCATCGAGATCTATAGTTCTCCCACTATTTCTTTTGGAAACAAAATCTCTTTCCATGAAGACAGCATCTCGAGCAATAAACACTTTTTGCTCAGAAGGACTATAAAAATAATACGCCTTTGTTTCACTAGGGTATCCCACAAAATTGTATTCTTCGGATTTAGGTCCAAGCTTGTCAGATACTTGACGTTTCACAAACGCCTTGCATCCCCAAACTTTCATAAAGCTCATGCCTGACCGTTTCTCCATCCATATCTCGTATGGAGTCTTTTGAACCTTCTTAGTAGGAACACGGTTAAGTGTGAAAGCCGCTGTTTCTAGAGCGTAACCCCATAAACTAATTGGAAGATCTGCATGACTCATCATCGATCGTACCATGTCCAACAGGGTGCGATTTCTCCTCTCTGAAACTCCATTCCATTGAGGTGTGCCTGGCGGAGTGAGTTGTGATACAATACCACACTCTTTTAAATACTCTTTAAATTCGGTGCTTAGGTATTCACCCCCACGATCGGATCGTAAAGATCTTAATACTTGCACCTCCGCCTATTTGCTTCTTTACTTCAGCCTTGTATTCTTTGAACTTTTCAAAGGAATCGGATTTATTCTTCATAAGATATACATATCCATATCTACTGAAATCATCAGTAAATGTTATGAAGTAGTAGTAGCCTCATCTAGCCATCACACGCATTGGGCCACATACATCACTATGTATTAGCTCCAGACGTTCAGTGGCCCTTTGACCCTTACCAGTGAAAGGGGCTTTAGTCATCTTACCAAGCAAACAAGATTCGCATTCATCGTATGATTCAAAATCAAACTTATCCAAGTATCCATCCTTATGTAATTTGGATATTCATTTCTCATTTATATGGCCTAGACGACAATGCCAGAGGTATGTTTGATTTGAGTCATTAATTTGAAGTCGTTTGTTTTCTATGTTACAGACAGGATTATCTAAATCAAGAACATATAAACCATTAAATAAACGCGCAACACCATAGGTTAAATCATTCAAAGCAAAAGAGCAACTGTTGTTCTTTATTGTAAACGAAAAATCTTTCTTGTCCAAACAAGAAACAGAAATAATGTTTTTGCGAATCGCAGGCACGTAAAAATAGTCTTCAAGTTCTAAAACAAGCCCAGAGGGCAAAGATAAATAATAAGTCCCTACAGCTAAAGCAACAACTCTTACTCTATTGCCTACTCGTAGGTCCACTTCTCCCTTAGCCAAAGTCCTACTTCTCTGTAGTTCCTGCACATTTATACAAATGTGAGAAGCACATCCAGTATCCAATACCCAAGATGTAGAAATAGACAGATTGACTTCTATAACATAAATACCTGATCCAGAAATCTGAACACCCTTCATTTTCTTCAGATCCTCCAAATAAGCTGGACAGTTTCTCTTCCAGTGACCAGGCTTGTGGCAATAGTGACAATCACCTTTGTCAGCCTTTGCGACATCTCCCTTCGGCTTTTTAGCCTTTTTGAAAGAGGGATTAGAAGGACCAAGATCTTTTGATGCAACCTTTTTCTTGCCCTTCCATTTCCCCTTTCCCTTAACACCTTTCTTGCCCACCATCATTATGGGAGCTTTCTCAGGTGCCTTGACCATATTTACTTCAGTGGTCCTCAGCATGGCCAACAATTCCATAGGAGTCTTTTCTTGCTCAGTCATATTAAAAGTCATAATGAACTGAGTATAGTCGTTGTTCAAAGATTGCAAGATTATATCGACTTGAGCCTCTCGCTGAAGCGGGAAACCCAAACGAGCAAGGTAATCACAATACCCAATCATCTTTAGAACATGTGGTCCGACTGGTCCGTTGCCCTGCTTGCATGAGAAGAGTGCTTTGCTCGTGTTGAACTTTTCCACACGAGCCTGTGATTGAAACATCGTTGAAAGATGTTCAAACATAGTATAAGCATTCATATCAAAATGCTACTTCTGAAGCTCAGCATCCATAGTGGCAAGCATAAGACAAGCCACATCAGTCGCATCATCAATATGCTTGTGATAAGCATTTTGTTGAGCAAGAGTGGCATTGGCAGCAGGGGTTGCCGGTGGAGGAATATCAATCACATAAGATTTCTTTTCCTGCATGAGAACAATTCTCAAATTCCTAGACCAGTCAAGGAAGTTTGATCCTGTCAGCTTGTCTTTCTCAAGGACTGATCGCATAGAGAAAGTATTGTTTGTGTTTTGTGCCATTTGTTTTCTACAATGATAAAATGCATAAGATAAGTTAGATTGTTACAATAATTATGTTCAAGTGATTATGACATATTCATAATATATCTCCCACTATTTTTATCAAATTAATAGCCCTTACTATTAAATCGGAAAGAATATCCCATAAATCTTTCTAGTGAGCCAAGATCCATATTTCGTCATATCCTAAGCCAACCACTGGTAGTCCTTAAAACATGATTATTTAGGTAGACAATAGTTGTCAATTATATCATATATAATTCTTGGATAGTTTGATGAACAACATTTGATCTTATCTATCTAATAGATTTTGAACCAAACTCTATGCTTCTAAGTTCATAATAGTTGAATATAACCGTTTATTTTCACCTTATTATGACGACTCAGTTAAGTTAGACCCAATGATACAACGACCGAATATAACTATTTATATTCATCGCATCTCACCACGATAGACAGGAGTCCCCTGCCACTGGTAGTCATTCCCCTTATCGATCTAGGATTCAATGAGTGTTCATTCATTGGAAAGCATCCGATTAAAACTTAATATTTTGTTAAGGGGTTTAGAAAAATTATAAGGATCATGATCACATCATAAAGAGATCCTCAATTTTTCCTTGAATCAAATATTTCAAATTGACATCTTAAACTGTTCATTTCCCAGGTAGATGGAGGATCCCAATGGTCACACTTAATACCCATTAACCTTACGAATACGCATATCCGTTTTTGTCAGAAAATCCCAATTTTCGATATCAAAAATCCATATTTAATTCCGTGTTTTAAAAATCCATATTTCATAAACACAAGAATCTCATGATCGTTTGTTCATTTTAAAATCTTGAATCGTTACAGATTTTATCTTGTTTAGCATGGCAAGCATGGCATGGGTGACGTATCTAATACATGCATACATCATTAATTTAATTAAAGCATGCATCTTCTACTCTACACATACATTCCATACATCATATGTAAAGTGCATAAAGTAAACGTGTAATGGTTATGGCTCAATCCTATGTGATCTTTTCAAGCTAATGAAAAGATCAAGGTCAATCTATGGGATAATAATAACTATTACATTTGTCTTCTTAATTGCTTCCATTGACTCCTTAGCCTCCATGGAATGCCTCCTTATTCCCTTGTCCTCCTTGGAAGTTACAAAAAATAACTATACTAATGAACTTACAAAATAACTCGAGTTACATTCGAGATAAACCATTAAAATAGAAAACGACATGCAAGTCGTATTTATTACAAACCAAAAGAATAAACCATTACACTAGGGTCAATAAGCCATAATGAAAGGCATATGATGTAGCCTATTTGTATTTCGAGGATACAACTCAACTTAAACAAGATTGTAATAGTAAATAGTATATAGTCTGTCACAAGGAATCTCAGATTGTATTATCTGTCAGAAGAAAAAGATCAAGGTCAATCTAAAGACTTGAAGAATTACTACATTGAAAGAAGCTCAGACATCTAATCAAGCCTCAGTGGAGTATTAGTCAAGAAGTGGATTTGTTTGAAGTGACAGAGATTTCGAAGGTGACAGAGATAGTACAGAAGAATTAAAGAGAGAGAGGAGAAAAGAAAGGAACCAGATTTTAAAGTCAATATATGAAGAACAGTCATTGCGGTTAGTCACTCATGAACCAGACAGTACATCGAGTGTCAACATTAAACAGTGGTTGTTCATCATTAACTTCAGTGGTTCAAGCTATCAAGATTGGTATGAGAGAAAATCACTGTGCAAGCAACAGAAGTGCTAAATTAATTAACCACAAGGATTTTACTATCAAGTGGACTGGCTGTGAGGAAAAAGATTTATCACAAAGAAATGCAAAGTGATATATTCTTAATGCTGGAACCCCAGTTAGAATTGTTGTATTTTTTGCTAAGCAAAAGGAGTCCGGTTCCAGACGCTCAGGTAACCGCAGCTTAGAGCTTAAGGATTTATTTATATTAATAAATATTTTATTTAATTAGAAAATTATATTTATAAATATCTAATAATATTATATATTTATTTTTATAATTTCTGTATTAAATTAATTATTTATTAATTAAAGATTATAAGCTGTGCGGGTTAAAAAGCATTTCTACGGAACCCATCCATGTAAAACAAAACATGGCCCGAGTGTTGTAAATTGTATAACCAGTTATACTATTTCTGAAATTAATAGTATACTATTTCTGGAGGCTATACTATTTCTGGAAGATATACTAATTCTGGAGGTTATACTATTTCTGGAAGTTATACTATTTCTGGAGGTTATACTATTTCTGGAGGTTATACTATTTCTGGAAGCTATACTATTTCTGGAGGTTATACTATTTCTGGAGGTTATACTATTTCTGGAGATATGGTATACTATTTCTGGAGGCTTCTGCATACTATTACCAAGATAAATCAGCTATACTATTTCCAGCCATCTATACTATCACCGAAATTATACTATCACAGAATCAGTTATACTATTACTTAGTCATAGTTATACTATTACCGAGGTAATTATACTATTACCAAAGTTTTAAGTAAACTATTTCTAGAGTAAATGTAAACTATTTCTGAGTATAATCCATACTATTACAAGGGAATGAGTTATACTATCCCTACACAAGCTATACTATCCCCGAGTAAAAAGAAGGCAGGAGATGTGTTTGTTGGTTTTTAATATAAACACTAAACACACGCAGAAGACAAAAACGGACGAACACAGACCAGGAGAAAAGAAAGAAACAAAAAGCTCTCATCTCTTTCATCTTCAAGAAATTTAATTGCCATAAATTCTTGAGTTCTTGTATCAAAAATTGTATCCATTAGAACTTAATTATTTGTGATTCTTGTACTACTAGCGAATTAAGTTTCCTAGTTCTTATCTTGATTTTTATTAACTAAATTAGAAAAGTTCATGTCGAATTTTCTAATTAGTTTTTATCAACTTGATAATTAATCTGTACTGAAATTGTAACACCCATCAAGTTAATATATTGTTATATTCAACTTGAAATTTGTTTCAATTAATTCCGCACAAATTTGTTCAAGTTAAATTTTATTTGAAGAACAAATTTCGATAAAAGAGTATAGATTGTATTCAACCCCCCCCTTCTACAATCTTATTGGACCTAACACATAACCATGCACCATGCTCAAGTAACCATTAAAGCATATGTCATAAGCACAAATTAAAACGAAGCCCTAACCCGCGGATCGAAAATATAGAAGCATGTATCAAAATACAATATACATGCAAAATTTTGCAAAATCACGTATCAAAATACATGCAAATCATGTATCAGAATACAATTCCAGAAGCATATATCAATATACATGCGACCTTGATTCCAGTTACCAGAAACATGTATCAGCATACACGTAACCCTAATCCCAATAAACAGATCGTATCCGTTTGCATCCATCCGACAGTTTATATCATCATACAAACCAAACAGCATATATGTCATAACAAATCGCATACAGATGAGTCATGGCAGATTCTAAACATACTAATATCATCATATCAGATTATACAGATTCATCATATCAATCATATAACATAACTGTATCATGGCAGATTCATCTAACATGCATACTCGTAAAAATACAGTAAACACGTAACCAAATCAGTCCATTATACACGTAGCTTTGATAGCATTGTTGGGTTCCGAGGCATAAAACGCAGCGGAATAACGTAAATAAAATAATAAATTTCGAAACCCAAACCAGGATCCATGTATAATTCTGGACAGATTATGGAAAAAAACGAATCATACCTTTAAAACGTAGTTTCACGAACTCAACGGAGATCCTAGCTTGTAATCACCACACACAGCCTTGCGTCAAGATCTGCGTCTCTAAGGTAATCCACACGAATGTCCGACCGTCCAACGATCCAAGAAGCTAGGTACTAGCCTACGAAGAACAGCATCTCTCTCTCTCTCTAGCCTCTCAAAGATAGAGCTACTAGGGTTTTATCAAAAACGAAATTATGATCTCTTAACCCTAAATTAATACATCATTATGTATTTATATTAGAGAGATAATGGGCTAAAATCAAAAATCGAATTGGGCTTCCTTAAACCCAACTCTATTTTATTCTGATTTTATTATTGGATTTCCTTAAATCCAATTCTGTTCTTCCTTTATTAAAATTCGAATTTACTAAGATAATTAATTAGAACCAGTCCAATTAATTAAATAGCCTATTCTCAATTTAACAATGATTTAATTTAAATTAAAACTCCTTTTAAGACGTTCTAAGTGTGTGACCCTATAGGTTATTATTACGTTGGAAATAATTTTAATATCTAATAATAAAATTATAAACAATGAGCGGTATCTAGTAATACATCATTGCTACCAAAGTAATAATAATAATTGGTGATCCAATTTAAACCTTTCGTGACTAATGTTTCCGTGTAATATAATCCTTTTAACCATATATATTATAGATTAAACTCGAGGCATGTATTTAGTCATCCTCTTCAATATTTAATCCGGGTTTACTTGATCCATGAGTAGACTATTAAAAACAAATCATTATTTGAGCACGGCCATGCATTTTATAGTCTCACTCAATCAAGAGGCCAATAATATCTCTCCTAATTATAGGAGGGTTAAATCCTTTATCTATCATTCATATTTCTCATACGACTCATGATATACCCGATGTCCACTTTTATCATCACCAGGTCAAAGGTAATTTTTAATGTAGTCAAAGTATATTAATTACCGTATAGAAATATAATGATCTCAAGTCAAAGGATCATTACACCATTATCATTGTGAGTCTTTCTTATGACTTTATTAAACATGAAGAATCTCACTATGGGTCTGTCCAGTACCATGTACTCCTACATGTACCTATGTATTGACTTTAGTATCTCCATACTTATAACCAATGAGATGTGGTTATCCGTCAAACAACATACTAGTCTATCTGTGTATTATCATTGTCCTATATAATAATACTTGACTAGGGACATTTAAGAATATGATATATTATATAATCTCAAGTTCAAGTCATGTACTTAAACCATATAATGTGTATCATGATTCTAAGGACACTTATTATGCTAACAAATATATCGCAGTAATTAAAGTCATAATAAATACGTTTATTTAATAATCAAATGACATAAAGGTTTATTCAAGAAACAATGTATTGCCTCTAGGGCACCTACACTAACACCCTCGAGGTTACATGAGTATCCATATACTTGGGTCAGCTTCGCATGACTCGACCCCACGAAGGTCACATGCCAGGCCCTTGTTACTTCTCTACTAACCTCACCTGAGAGGCCTCGACTCTAACCATGCGAGACCATCGGTTTCCTTCTCTGGGCCATGGATCATGGATAAAATTAATGACTCATTGCCACATCAGCCCTAAAACGAGTGGGTTTGGGCCATGACTTATCTTCTAAAACCCTAGCCCGTCTAGGTAACTTCTTCTCCAAGAACTATGTACGGCTTGATCCCTATAAATAGGGTACGTAGGCACCTTGTTATGGATGATTAACAGCTCACCCCTGAAAACACCATACAAGATCAGCCACAAACAATCTCCAATCTCCTTCCGTGTTCTTCGTGTTCTTAGCAAAATATCTGTATTTTGCTCCGTGATTCCAGCAACCTCCATAAACATTGTGTTGTGGAATAAAAACTAGGTTTAAATTATTGCTGCTAGGGTTTGTGTATTTAAGGCTAGGGTTCGTGAGCTTCGTGCTTTTATGGCTGCTTCTGCGTTCGAGACTAACGGTCCTCACAGAATGCCTACGTATCTCTGTATTAGAGAATCAAGCCAAGAAAACGTAGTTCTGAGATGAGGGGTCAGACCCTTTATATAGGCTGAGAAACCCTAAAATCGTAGTAGGGTTAGGGTTAGGTGACTTGGTGGGCAAGTCACCGCCTCAAGGAAGGTTCTAGACTCCTTCCTTGTAGGAGTCAGTTTCCATGTTGGAATATGTATCTTGGAGACTAAGTCAGGCAAGAATAATATCCTTATTTGACTCTCACTTGCTGGGCTGTTTATTACCCCTAATATTAATTACGAAATTAATATTATAGTTAGGGTTTGGGCCCATCTGGTGGGCCCCACGTTTGGACCATTCTAGGTCTAATTAATGCCACATTAAATGTGTCTTAGGGCTTACTTTTAGCCCATATCACATTGTTATACCAATTTTTCCCTATAATACCAAGCAACTTTGCTTAATTACCCAAAGCCAGCAAAATATACTTGGTTTGATGAAACGGGTAAGAAATACGTATATCTTAATTAATTATAAAAAAAATCCATTATTTTTGCAATGGGTCGCGATCGATCATGTCTTTTTCAATAATTGTTTACTAAACAAAAATGCTGAAAATAAAAATCAATATTAATTTGTGTCCCTCACAGTTGACTATCAAGTTTACATCATGCAGGATTGTCACTTGTCAGCGTCGATATATATGACAAAAAAGAAAAGGAAAATAATCAATCCAAATTTAACCATAACCAGAATTAATTATATAAATCGCATAATCGTCTGCACCGACAAGTTTGTGAGACATAATACGAATGACACCGAATCTAGTGATTAGAATTGCTTCAAAATATGAAGTTGATCCCATACCCAACTGATCTCTAAGAAATGCTCCGATCAATAGTCAAATTAATTTATACGATGTAGCCCATCAACTTGCTAGGAAATCATATAATTATCCAGATCGTAGTTTTAATAGGGATTCAATTCCGATTTCGGTTAAGCATTGTATCAAGTTGGATTTGAATTATTAATAAAATTCCCAGATTTTCGTCAAAAAAATAATCCTAGTGGCAAGGCAAACACACCGAATGTGCTGCAGTCAATCGATGAATGTATGATTTCATGTGGTGCAGCGCAGTCGTAGCAATTGCGCCTAATTTTGAGACTACACTCACTCTCTTGCTCCTTTCAGCAAAGTTACAAAAAGGAAAATGATGAATTCAGTTTCCAGAGTTGCATTATCTAAAAAACTAATTTACCCTTAAAGTAACTTATGTATACAAACATATAAAACGCCTCTTTTGTTTTAATTTCTAATTCTTGGAGCCCTAATTCCAAGTAACACAATGATATGGAGGATAATTCTGAAGCAATCCAAGTGTCCTGTGATGATCTTCAAACCACTGAAAATTCATCCATTAAAGGTATCTTCACTTCTCTCACTTTTCATACTTGAAAAAAGTCTAGAGTACTTTTGATTTAATGTAATTGTTGCTTATTTTCCGGAATTTGATTCCAAAGATTGTGGAGAACGAAGCATTGCAGAAAATTAAGCAGCGCCTGGCTGTATAAATACGGATATCCTAGCACCTTGACCTGGCTGTATAAATACGAATATTCTATTGTTTTTGTTAAGTGTTTAGATCAGTTAGTTTTGGACTAGCAGTGATTTATATTTTGTTCATGAAGAAATTGCAATGTTCCGGACATTTTTAATCATGTGAAAGTGTATTAGTTTTGAAAGTTAATTTAATTTTGCTCCGTAAATTAATGTCAAGCTGATATTTATCACATATATTATCCTGGAAACTAAATTTTGGCTGTGAATTTATCATTTTCCTTCAAAAAATGGCACACAGAGAAAGAAGAATCAAACATGTTTTTAGAATTCAACTCTGATTCTGCAGGTTCAATTCTAGAACTATACCTACAACGGGTTTTATATATATCAAACTGGCCACTCCCTTCGTCAAAAATTATCATTTAACCCACCGTTCTTATCGGGGTCTCATTTAAACCACTAAACTAAGAAAATATATCATTTGCCCCCTGCATTCAAAAAAATTAATAGAATTTATGGTGGTCTAAGTGATATACAGGGGCAAATGATATATTTTCTTAATTTAGTTGTTTAAATGAGACCCCGATGAGAACGGTGGGTTAAATGATAATTTTTTATGAAGGGAGTGGCCAGTTTGATATAAAACCCTACCTACAAGTCTACAACTGTCCACATACTGTTATTTGCTGAGCAGTTTAAATAATTATTGGTAATACACAATATACTCCAATATACACTACTTTTTTTTTTTTGAAAAAATGCATTTGCTTATATTAATTTGCCTCTGCAATAAGATTACAACGAATAAATTAAGGAGCAGTTTGATACCACTCCATTAGACCTGACATGAAAAACGCAGCTCGTGCTAACAAGTGAGCCACATTATTCGCAGACCTATATTCAAACACTACTAACACTTCCTCAAAGTGTTTTAAAATCTCAACACAATAATCTATAATAGCATGAAAAATTGAATTTCCTCTATCACCATGAATTGTGTCCACCACCAGCTTCGAGTCCAACTCAAAGATACATTTTTCACTACTTAATTCCATTATCTCAGTGATATACTGATATATGCTACGACTATATCTATCAATGGATCAGGTTTGGATCGGATCAGCTTAAATCCATATCCAAATTCATCTAATTTTTCATCGGATCGGATTAAATGTCAAATTTTTTTACGATCAATCTATATCCGCTTCATTAGTATCACGGGTAATCGGATCACATATCCAATTCAATTAATTTTTATAAAAAATAAAATAAATATTAATATTAAAATTTAAAATGATAAAACAAACAATTTTAAGATATAGAAGTACAGATTAACATCTAAATACAAAAAGCATAGAATATTAAAATTCAAAAATGAATATCTATCAATCTTAAACTGTACTAGATTAAAATAGAATGATCAAGATATGAACTCTAAGCATTAAAATAATTCAAATTAAAACATAAATCCAATCCTAGATGCAATACAATGATAATATATATCACAAACGTAACACATTTTTCAAGATATTATGTGAAATACTAGCTACTAAAGGATTTTGGATACTTTATGATTAGAAAAATATTCTACATTATTTGTATAATTACACTTATATTAATATGTAATAAATTATATGATTAAATTTACTCGGATCAGATTCTTAATAAATCGGATTATTTAAAATCCGTACCTATATTAAATAGATCGGACTTTTATCAGATCAAATTTTTATCAAACCGGATTTATTTTATATAAATTCATATCCGATTATAAAATTTCGAATTAAATCAAATTTAATTGAAACTCCGATCCATTGACAAACCTGACTACATCTATATAAAGTCATCCAAATACAACAAAAATTATACATAATTAAGTTTGAAGAAATTAAGTATACATTAATCCTATACCAGGAACACATTTTAATTAGAGAATAATGTTCCTGAGGTTACCTCAGGAACTTACCTGAGATAATCCTTATAAAATAATTGGTCCCGCAAGGGCAATTTTGTAATAACTTAACATGGTCTTCTGTATTTACAAAAATAACCTTATATTTGTATTGTTTTTTTAATTAACTCAGGAAACTTACCTAAGGTAACCTCAGGAAAAGCAACCTCTTTTAATTATATTTGTAAGATAACTGCAACTGCAAACTAAACTCAACTAGAGAATACCGTTCACACAGGCATTGTTTTAAAAATATCCAATTCAATTGATTAATTCCCGATTAATCCTTTACAAGGTTCTCAGTCGATTCAATTTTTTAAAATTCCCGATTAATTTTTACTATTACTTCTTGATTGAAGTATTTATAATAAATTAATAGAATTACAATAATATATTAATTAAATATGAATTATTATATATTTTATGATATGAAATACATACATTATATAATAAATAACTAAAAAATCATAATAATATACTGAATAATATTATAATATACTAAATAATAGTATTATAATATTAAAATACATCCATTTTTTATTACGATTAATCCCTGATTTAACTATTAATCCTTACAATATCCTCTTGCCGATCTTGTCCGATACCCAACTCCTGTAACAGTTTACAGCACATAACTCACTGGCTTCCAACACAACTTAAGTAGTAGTTAAAGAAGGCAGCGTGTGTGTTGCAACTAAATATACGATGGAAAGTGAGAAAGTATAACATGTAAACATAAAAGCTGGTGATTTGGACTCTTACAAGTTCATAATGGTGAAGATGGTTGTCTAACATCCGTGACAAATTCAATTGTATTACTTGTATATACATCTGGTTTCTTAGCTGCCAGCAGCAACCCATATACCTCCCTCAGTCCCTCCCTCTTAAACGTACGTGTATGTGTACGTGTATGTAGTATATTACATCTATAATACTTAATTTTCGAACACGTGTTAATACACTATAATCATTTGATAATAACATTATTGTGTATATAATTCCAAAATATAGCTAGTGCCACTTGCAGCAAGGCGCAAACATATGAAAAGTTGTGGTATTAATCAAATGAAAGATGATAAGACCAGGCCGGGGCCATGGATTACACAAGGCGTTTGGGAAGTATAATCAATTGCATATTGTGCAGATTATAGCTTAACCGCTACCAAGCAACGTAGCTAGGTTCATTAAACAAATTATACTCACTCGGTATATGACCGACGATGTAAGAAGCACGCATACCTTATTGTAAAAGATCTCGATCGATTTCAACCGCGAGCAATAACAGAAAACGCAGGCTAATTACCTGGATAATTAAAATTAATATAAATTGTAGGTAGCTAGCTAGTATTGATCGTACCAATCAAAGTCTGGCGGCAAATAGCTGTCGAACATTTGATCTGGCGGCATGTTATAAATAGCATCATTGTCTCCGTGACCTAAAATCAACAAATTATGATCCGATGTGGTGGTTGGACAATTAAGCGACGATGACGATGCAATCTCTTCAGCTTCTTGATCAGCAGCACCGTTATTTTCCGGATCTTTTACCTCCATTGATGCATGACCAGAATCAAGTACAGAATCTTGATGTTGTTCAAGTCCACCGACGACACTGTTGTCTGAGGCGTACGAGTCTTTTCCAGTGAGTTGTTGAACCAGGGATCTGAACTCGGATGCACTAGTATTAAAATTCACGGGATTTCCGATGTACACAACTTTCACCGGTGCATTGGCTGCCTCCTGTTGTTGCTTTTTCTTGGGTTTTTGGGGATTTTGACGGTGTTTGGGCTTGGTTGTTTTCTTGTCATGGATAGCGAGTGGCTTATCCATTTGTCGTGTTTTCTGGAAAAGCAAAGCTAGGTTTAGGGTTTGAATTGTGAAAATTATGCTACTAAGAAGAGTAAGACGATAGATTGGAGAGGGGAGAGATCGTTGTGTTGTGAGTGATAATAAAAGGAAAGAAAGATAATGATGAGGAGGATGGAAATATACGTATTATAGAGATGAGTTAAATGTCCCCTCTGGTCCTGTCCTTTTTTCTTTTATTGACAAACGCCCACCTTGTCCTTTTGGCTTTTACAGATTAGCTCTCTCTATAATACTAGGCTATACTCGACCTGTTTTTATCTCACGCCCGTATAAGGAGCGTACACTTTATCAGTAGTCAATGTTTACTACTCCCTCCGTTTCTTTTTACTTTGCCCGTTTGACTAAAAACACGGGTTTTAAGAAAAATTGGGTATTGAATATTATTTGTAAGAAGTAGTGGGTATTGAATATTGTTTTTAAGGAGTAGTGGATATTGAATATTGTTTTTTTGGAGTAGTGGGTGGAGTAGTGGATATTGAATATTATTGTTAAGGAGTAGTGGGTGGAATAGTAGGTATTGAATATTGTTTTTTTGGAGTAGTGGGTGGAATAGTGGGTGTTGAATATTATTTGTAATGATTAGTGGGTGGAGTAGTGGGTATTGAATATTATTTTTAAGGAGTAGTGGGTGGAGTAGTGGGTATTGAATATTATTGTTTATGGCTTAAAATAGAAAGGGGAAAAGTATTTTGATAATCCCGATTTAGTAAATGAGAAATGTTTTTAGAGACAGAGGGAGTACTCTATATGATTTATGAGCAGGTTTTCAACTTTTAATTTGTCAAAGTGTGCAATATATACATCTTTCATTGGCTTTTTCTTTGGAATAAAATTCTCCATTGATATGCCCAAATTTAATTAAATTCCATTATTTTTAGTAGAGTAATGCTAGTTGCTTTTATAGAATTTTTTCACATAATTGAATTTCACTAATGTAGATTTTTATTGATTTATATTAATGTGAATGTAGGGATCCATTATAATTAATTGAATATAACCAATCAAATTGAGAAACGTGTCCTTTTGTGAAATTTTTTGTACCCAACTTAATAACTCTAGCATTTTTTTAGTATCATGTTAAACATTTGGCTTAGTTAATAATTTTCAATAAGAGTCAAATTTTGGATATTAATTCATATAAGCCAATCTTTATTTTCTTTCTAAAATAGTGGAAAGGAAATTATTATTAAATCCAAAAAATATCTTTCCGTACAAACAAGTATTGTAAGAGCATTTATAATAGTGACGTGGTAGTATTTTTAGCTAATAGTTATTTTTTTTCTTCTCCCATGCACAATGTTAGATAAATTTTTAGATAATGGGTTTCACATCTTCTATATTTGCTAATGTCTATGAATTATAGATAATATCTAAAATCCACATTATCCATTTATATTATGACACATCATCAATCTCATATATTTTTTTATATTTATTAATAAAGCTAATTATTTTAAAATATAGCTAATAATTATAACTAATCTCATTATAGTACAACATAATCATTATTTTAACCAATCATTTTAGCTACTTCAGATGCTCTAACGATTTTTGTTTATCTCGAAATTTGTTAGAATGTAGACTCAATCGTCAAACATGTGCATGAAGTTGATTTGACCACGTTAGTTTCATCGTATAAAAAATATAATTACATGCATTTTAACAAAATAATCTGATAAAACTTAAAATACCTACTTAATTTTAGACTTTTTATAAATTGGCAAACTTCTAAAACAACTAGGAATGTTCATGGGTTCACCAAACTGATCAAACCGATCCAACCCGACCCTTTTTTAGGCCGTTCAAACCGATAAAAAAAAACCCAATACTTGATTGGGTTAGAAAATTTTCAAACCGATTTAAATGGGTTGGGTATGGGTTTTATATTTTTTCGGCCAACCCAACCCGATCTAATATATAATTTTTATTTTATAATTTAATATAATTTTATTTATAGATGTATGATTACATATGGCGTGTATGCATATGATTTATCATTTAGGATATAATTTACATTACTAAAATTATAACAATAATTAAATTAAATATTAACAATAAAATCCTAGATTACACATAATTTAATTTTACTTAAGTTCTCAAAATGAGCTTTACTTTGTGTATTTTAATTTTTTTTATAAAATTATTTAACCCATTCAAACCGAACCAACCCAACCCAAACCGATATATAATGGGTAGGGTTGGGTTATAAAATTATTTTTTACGGGTTGGGTTAAAAATTTTGAAATCGATTTAATTGGGTCGGGTTGCAAAAATGTCATCAACCCAGCCAACCCGACCCGCGAACACCCCTAAAAACAACCATAACAATTCACATATTATTTTAATATTTCATTAAATAATATCTAAATTCATTAACGGAATACTTTTGAGGACTGAGAAGCTCAGAATTGAATACGGCGTCGTGGCCGATGACGACAGGGGTAATAAGGTAATTATGGTCATCTCTAGCCTCCGCTTTATGTTGTGGATGGTGAAAACACCAAATATGTGAACATTATCGTTAATAAAAATGATTGTTGCTGGGACTGGGAGTGAAGCAAGTAGGGACGTAAGTCGTAACTACGTAAGCATTAAACCTTAAAATATGAGTCTCAAGAAAAAACAATCAATTAATTCAAAAACGTATGTCTTGAAGCCTGTTTTCTAAGAAGCTGTATTCTGGAAAATGTGTAAGATGAAGTTGATTGAATAGTATAGTCTATTGTTGTGAATCATGGATATTATTCAAAAACGGTCGATTTCAATAACAGAGAACATAGAGTTATCAGGATGTATGGTTATACGATCTTGTATGAATATTATTTCGGCTTAATGATCTTTTAGCCCTCGAAGTTTTATACGAAATACCTATCAGTCCTCATTGTTTTAAAACGTTCCTTTTAGCCCCTGAAGTATCCGTAAAGGTCCAATTAACCCTTGTACCGGTACAAAAAATTGTAATGGTACGTATCGGATGGGCAAAATAGACATTACATGTGTTCGTTACATTTTTTTTTTAATTTGTACCGGTATAAGGGTTAATAGGACCTTTCCGGATACTTCAAGGGCTAAAAGGTACAATGTATTAAACTTGAGGGTTTGATGGTTACAAAAGGTCATTACTATATCTACTAGTTTAATTCAACCACCATTATTTCCATACCCCTCGAGTAAGACTTACATACACTCTTCTCTCTTTGCTTACCACTACCAAAATAAATATAGGGAATTCATGAATGGGTATTAAGCCTCCATGGAGGCTGTGAAAATTAAATTGAAAATGATGTAGTAGAAACTGAGAAATTTTTGAAGTATACATGCTTGGTGCATACTAGTATAATTTCCATGTAATTAGTTTGAATACCTTTTATTCAATTAAGGTCCAACTGTTTTTCATTTTAGCATTGTCTTATCTTTATAGATCTTTGAAACTATCTTGGTAGTTACAACTTTGAATGCCTTGAAAATTTACTATTGACTGTTATGGCCAATGCATGTTGAGGGTGCTGAGCTTGAATTTAATGCATAATCTACTATATAAACACCATCATTGGATGCTTGCTCCACCCGACCATAATCAAAAGAAGAAGAATATTTAGACTAAAATTACTAAAGAATAGATTGATTTACACTAACCTTTTACTTTCCTGATTCTGTAAGATTTATCTTACATAATCCAATTCCAATATCATATCTTATACAGTGGAAGTCACCTTTGCTCCACCCGACCATGATCAAAAGAAGAAGAATATTTAGACTAAAATTACTAAAGAATAGATTGATTTACACTAACCTTTTACTTCCCTGATTCTGTAAGACTTATCTGACATAATCCAATTCATGGATACTAAAGAATTATATAAGAGCAAAGTATGAGGTGCATTTTGTTGTTAATGGTTTTAAAGATCCTTCGTTGCAACTTTGGGGCAATTGAGTCAGTTATCATGGTTTGTACATTTTGGTTACAAGCTTTTGGCTTCTTCATATATAACTTTTATGCACGCGTAGAGAAAGTGGGAGATATAACATGTCACCATAATTAGATATGTACATTTTGTATTCTATCTGCTGGCGTTACTATCTGCTGGCGTTACATTGCCGTGCAATATTTCTGGATAACTTTCTATATTGGATGTATGTTTTATTACTTTTTTCTGATTTGAATCATGCAGACTGAATTGTTGTCTAAAGATTTTGAATCGGCATTACATCTTTAATGCACGACAGGAAGAAGCAAAGGAATTGGCCTCTTCCTTTTACTTCCCATGGAGGCTTAATACCCATTCATGCCTTTCTTGTATTGGTCTCTGCTTCGATCTGCTTATAGGATGTAGCATTATGAATTCTCTATACTTATTTTGGTAGTGGTAAGCAAAGAGAGAAGAGTGTATGTAAGTCTTACTTGAGGGGTATGGAGATAGTGGTTGCTGAATTAAACTAGTAGATATAGTAATGACCTTTTGTACCCATCAAACCCTCAAGTTTAATACGTTGTACCTTTTAGCCCCTGAAGTATCCGGAAAGGTCCTATTAACCCTTATACCGGTACAAATTAAAAAAAATTGTAATGGACATATGTAATGTCTATTTTACCCATCCGATACGTACCGTTACAATTTTTTGTACTGGTATAAGGGTTAATTGGACCTTTATGAATACTTCAAGGGCTAAAAGGAACGTTTTGAAACAGTGAGTGCTGATAGGTATTTTGTATAAAACTTCGAGGGCAAAAAGGTCATTAAGCCTATTATTTCGGCTTCGTGTTTGATAATCAATATTGAAACAATTCATCACCGTCAAGTTTAATTGCCAAGTTTAAGGTGATCAATTCATCACCGCCACTCTTTTTCCCGACGACAGTATCAACCTGAGATCGCCGAGTTTGTTAAACAGTTGGGTTCTTGTTATCACTAATAGATATGGATGTTTATAGATTTTTTGTGTCATCCCAGTCAACTCAGGTAAGACCCATGTGTATCTATGGGCTCAGTTAACCTCTTAAATTAATTTTGGTGAATTATTCAGATTAACATTTAGAAATATGTGCATTTTCTTGTTTTTGAACCAGATCTTCCTCTATCTTGTTTTGGTCGTGAGTATCATATTTGACCAATTATCTGATTGTTGTGTATAATGGATTATTCATGCTTTTTGTTTTCGATTAAGTCTTCCAATCTTTAGCCACTAGGGTTGAATTTGAGGTGAGGGGTAAAATTAGTTGGGTGTTTGGAGAAGATGAGGACACTTCAGTAATTTTGTTTTTTCTGTATTATTTTACACTTATTATAATTGATTGGCGATATTAAGTTTTCAATTTATTTGAGTAATGATTATTTATGTTATAATTAGTGTCTTTTATTGTGATTTAATTGTCAACTGTATACGCCTTTAATTATTTGTATGGTTAAGTCAGTAACTTTCTAAATGATTTAGATAGGAGTCTTTGTGTTTTCTTAATTTAGGATAGTGTTTAATTTATTATATTGCACTGGATGGGTTTTATGGTGATTTTATGGGCTGGTTTTGACTAAATGTGTATGTTATTTTTTGATTAGAGGTAGTTAAGAGGATAATTAATTGTTGAGGAGTTATTTGAGGGATTAATTGGTGAATGGTAATCATATGTAAATGATTAATTGTTTTTTGATAATTTTAAGGAGTATTTGAAATCAGTTTTATTAAATGCTAATTGATTCTTGTTTTTGAGGTTTTGGATTTTCGGTGGACTAATTGATTGTGTTTATTTTTGGTTTGATTTCTTATTTAAAAAGTCTTAAATAGTATGATTGTATCTTTTTATATGGTTGTGGTACCTCTGAGGGTGTGCTATTTATTGTGGTTTTTTGGATCAATTTTGGATTATTTTGATATCGTCTTTTGACGAGTTCGATCATTTTTTTGTCATATTTTTAATCGACTCCAGGAGGCTGGTATAATAAACTACTTATTATGAGTTGTGACTATTAGTTAGTTGTTTGTATGTGTGTTTACTTAAATTTTATAGGTCTACATGTGTGTTACGGGTTTCCATTTGATAATATCTTATTTTTACAGTTAGATTTTACTTTTATTTTTCATTGAAATAATGTTTTTAATATCACTAGGATTTAGGAATAATTTTTGCTATGTTATTTACTTTAATATTAATTATAATATTATTTTTTTAATCAGTTTTCTTGTTGTTTTTTCAGGTGAGAAGACTTTGAAAAGTCTGTTTTCGGACTTCAAAGTCTTATTATTTAAATTTCTGAGAACATTTATGCATGCCCTTCGATTAAATGATAAACTTTATTGAATGAAAAAAACTAAATCCCTTTTTCCGGTTATGTCGATATTGTATTTCGATACAATTAATATACAAGAATGTATATTTTTGACAAAAGAAAAAAATTATGAAACAACAATTACCATATAGTGCTTGAATTAATTATTGGATATTATTTATTTATGAAAATCCAACATGTAACATTTAGAATTGAGATACAATGTATTGGAAATAAATTGTTTGGTATCTTAATTTTATCTCAAATAACAATATATAACGTGAATTATGACACTGTATCCTTTTATTTAGTTTTTTTTGAACATTTAAATAAGAAAAATGTTAAAGGAACTAAATCATGTAAAAAATATTTACCAAATGACAGATGTTTATTTGTCTTATCCAATTATGATGAGAAAAAAGATCTCAAGATTACCTTAGATAATTATCTGAGTTGAGAGCATTTTCTAGTATAAAAAAAGTGGTGGACAATTTTATAATTATGTACTTCTAAAATTACAATAATATTTACATGTATTTACAAAAAAGGATATCTAATTAAATATTTCTAGCATTGTTTTTTTTTAAATAAATTGAACTAAAATTAATATATATTGTCTTTCAATGAGTTATTGTGTCACATGGACATGCGATATCAAAATTTTAATTTTGTCGAAAGATTAATAGTCATACAGCTTCAGTTGATGGGTTCATCGTTGTAGTACACACATACTCTCTCCGTCCCAAAATACATGTCCCATTTATAAAATGAATTTGTCCCATTTTATATGTCCCTTTTCTACTTTCAATGCAAATTTAAGAGTAATTTTCCAAAACTATCCCTACATTTATTGTATCTAAATTTGACTTTTTTTCAAACTTAACACTATTCTCTTTTTTCAATGTATTAGTTAAGGGTATTGGTTGGAAAATTTTATCTAACTAATTTTTTCTTAATACGTGTGTATTTTAGAAAAGGAACATATAAATTGGGAGGGAGACCGAGGGAGTAGTATCATATGTTGGGATCGCGTGCGTGATAAAGGCATTTGCCTGTGTTTGTGGTCTACCAAGTGACAGGTAGCAAAAAGGGAATACCGCACCCTGCTTACGTCACTTGATGAGGTCATGCCATTGTCACTGATGTCTACCTTCAGCTCCGCTTGGCGGTTGGGATTTATATCCGCACTGTTGTAGAACTTTTTTTTTTTTTGCTAAACCACTGTAGTAGAAATTAGAATATTAGCATAAAAATTTAATTAACATCCACGCACGGGATGGAGAAAAATTTAAAAATTATTACAAAAAGTTTTTTATCAGTGCATTACAATTTATGAACATGTAATTAAAAATTTAACCATATAAATGTACAGTAAATAAATTTCTTAGAAAAAATGTACATTAAATAATAACAAAAAATAAATGGATATGCAAATTTTCAAGTGACGTAATGATTTGAATTAATCCTTTTTTAATAAAAATAAATATTCAATCTTTATTCTTAATATTATATAATCAAATAATATCGTCTTAAAATCAGTACTACTCAGGAGCTTAAATTTGTATAAAAACTATTTTACATCAATATTTTTCAAATATGATTACATTTTATTAATATAAAATATGATTATATTTTATAAAATAATTAATATAAATTTTATTAAATATGATTATAAATTATACGAATAGAAAATAAATTTTTTCTTATGATGACTTCTAAAAACTCAGAGTCCCATAATATTACGTAATTAAAATTTCTACAAAACGGTGTTACTTGTCAAACACAAATAGCATACTCATTATTACTTTGTCCCATTCATTTCTTTACAATTTTCTTTTTAGAACATTCTATCAATTCTTTACATTACTAAAAATAGTAACTTTTAATAATAAAACACATTATTACATCCACTATTTCACTCTACTTTTTCAACACTTTACACTATTACACCCACAACTTCACTTATTTTAACAATAAAATCACTATTACACCAACTACTTCATTTATTTTAATAATATTACATCCACTATCCTTAGTCTCCGTACCCGGCCCCCATGTTAAGAACCTAACAGGACAGAGGGAGTAACCAACTACGGCCCACTGGCGCCCACAACGAAAGATTTTTCTAATATTAATTTACTTTCCGAAAATATTAATATTTTAAGTAACGAAAATCCTATAATTAAATTTGCTAATTAATATGATTATGTATCTATAATTTTTATATTGTGACTATAATTAATTGTTGCATCATTTGACACACTTTTCAAAGACAGGTAACTTCAATTAATTAGGAAAATTGATAATTTTTTAAATTTATATTCGTTATTGTACTACTCTTATAAAAACATTTGTAAAAAATATGATCTTAGGAGATGCGAGGGAAATCAATTTTATTTTGTCATATCTTTTGAACGAGATTTAAAATAGCAATTGTGTTGTTCGATTCTATTTTTCAGGTGAGTTGCGTTCAATACTTCAATTGTATCATATTTTAATAAAAATAATACAGAAATCCAAAAATATTTCAGAAAATTATCCAAATGACGTGCTAATAATAATATGATAAAATGAAAATTTTTAATTAGTATAATTGATATAAATACTTATTACCTTCCCAATTATAACGAAACAAATCATGGGTCATTTAAAAAAAATGAAACAGTGGAGACATTTTTTCATACTACGTATCTAGAAAATGGTGATTTACACAGTAAGCAAAATGACCAATCAAGATCGAATGGCTTTAATTAATCAGGCAACCTAATAATCAAATTCAGATTTGGTCCCTATATGTATTGAAGCGGCTGCCAACAACATGTTGGTGCAGTGGGTTGAACCCTTGTCTCCTTTGTAGGAGGTCAAGGGTTCGACCCCTGGGTGTGTGTGAGTTTAGTTTGTATTAGTTTCCTTTCTTTGTATTTGTATTTGTATTTGTATTTGGCCGGGGGTCCTTCGGAAACAGCCTCCCTATTGTATAGGAGCATGGTCTGCGTACAGCTACCCTCCTCAGACACCACTTTGAGTGGTATTATAACTGAGTAAGCTAAGTTTTTTATGTATTGAAGCGGCTAAAAAGACTATTACCACAAGACTTTCCTGTCCACCAGAGAAGATAAGGTTTTTTCTCCTACAGACTCATCAGGTAGGGCTATTAACCGGTCAGATTTAAATGGGATCATTCTAAATTAATATTTAATTTTTTAAATATTTTTTGGATTATCGAATCAGGAGTCGAATATTTTTTAGGTCAAATTTATATTCATTGGATCGGAGGTTCGACCCATTTAATAAATTAAAAAAATTAATTTTTTTATTTCTTTTCAAATAATAGGTTTTTAATTTTTTTACGAAGTAAAAATTAAAATTATGTTTATAATGACATATCCAAATTTAAATTCCAAAATAATATTTTTATATAAGATATTATATATTATATATGTTTAATATAATTGATATATATTACATACATTACATAAATATATAAAATTTATAATATATATTAAATATTCTGATTGGATTATTGCTGGATTGGATCACACTAAATTCATATCCGTTCATTATCGAATTGGACCCATGTCGGGTCGAATCATTAACGAATCGAATTTTTTTTGAAAAAATGCATATCTATTAATATAGTTACGGATCGGATATTGACAGCCCCTATTCCCCAGGTCATATATATACAAAACAATCCCTGGACTGGATTTGTGATGTATATCAACATGTAGTAGTAATGTGTTAATTTAGTTATGGATCGAATTGAATCGGATTAGATATCGGACTCATTAACAAGCCTATTAATATCCCCAAATGCCGATGTATATAAAACAATACCTGAATTGGTTTTGTGGTGTATATAAACATGCATGTACAATGTTAGTGGTACAAAAGTGTTTATCAAAAATAGTTACAAAATTCCTTCAAAAAAAAAAAATAGTTACAAAATGATGTGACATGATATAAATATTTTTATTGGTTGATATGGTGTTAATGTAGGAGGTCCATTATATTTAATAGAATTATAATCAATTAAATTAAGGCACGTATCATTTTATAAAATTTTTTATAACCAATTTAATACCTTTGTTATTTTCATATTCCCTCCGTCCCACCCAAATGTTTACATTTGGGTTAGACACGGAGACCAAGGAAAAAATATAAAGAAGGAAGAGAGAAATAGGAAAAATGAGAAAAGTGGTGGGACCCATCATTATATAATGTATAAAATGAGTTAGTGGAGGAAAATAATGGATGTAGTTGATTTCATATTATAAAACTTTTTCAATTTAGGAAAGTTTAGAAATGTAAAAAATTGGATGGAACATTCCAAAAAGGAAAGTGTAAAGAAATGGATGGGACAGAGGGAGTATATAAAAACAGTGAAATCTGATACTCCCTCCGTTCCTAAATGTTTTTCCTGTTTGCTTTATCACGTTTGCCAACGCACACTTTTGATCGTTAATATTTTCAATTTCGTGTTAGTATCAAATATAAAAACTTCACTGTATTAAAGTACTCACAAATACGAATCAAATAAGATCATTCATGAATATATTTTATCTTATAAATTATGCGTAAATTAGTAGTCAAACGCTTACAATGAACAGGAACAAAAATCAAAACAGGAAAAAGAAAAAGAAACAGAGGGAGTAATTAATACTACAACAACATAAGTCTACATACATGCTATGTTAGTATTATATTGCTCGATATGTCTAATCCACAACAAGTCCATGGAAGTTTATGCTTATTCAAAACTAAGCAGCCCCAACTGTCTCATTTTCGGGTTATGAAGATTTACATTATCTCCTGCTAGGTACAGATGTATCTAAATTGGTATATACTACTTTTTTATATTTGGTGAGCATTTGATTGATGTTAACGGAGGAATTTGAGAAAACAAATTCGGGGAGGGTTGCTGGAATTGTGGTGGTGGTTGATGACGATGAGCGGTGTAAGACGTTTAGGGTTAGGGTTTGTGATTTTGGGATTGGCTGAGATTGTATGCTGAGATGTATTGCAATTTAGATCGAATATCGAATTCTCTCTTTCTCGCAAGGGTTTGCATCGTGCCATACAATGTGCCTACGTACCCTATTTATAGGGATCAAGCCAAACGTAGTTCTTGGGGAGCAAGTTATCGAAACGGGCTAGCACTAGTACAAAATATGCCTATCGCGTCTGTTAAAAAGGGCTTTTTGCGTCTGTTGTCAACAGTCACGTATGGCAGAGTAGTATCAGCTATAGAGCATATGCGACTGTTACTCAACTGACGCATATAGTTTATGCGTGTCAATAACAGACGCATAAAAGTAAATACCAGTCGCATAAAGTCTACATTTTATGTCTGCTCCGCTTAAACAGACGCAAAAGGTTGTTCTGCATCTGCCACTAACAGACGTATAAAGATAAACAACAGATGCAAATATAGACTTTATATGACTGTGATAGTAGAACAGAAGCAAAAAACGTTTTTTTTTAAAAAAAAATCTATTTTCAGCTAGCACCAGTAGCCTAAATACATTTCTGCTCCACCCCAAAATTACCAAAAGGAAATTCAAGTCTCAATCTCAACAATAATAAAATTGATAGGGTAAAATGGAGTACTGAATTAACAAAACACTTGATAATCTCAAATTTTTAACTTGTAGCTAGTACAATGTTTCGTGATTACATTTATACAAGTGAAGTACCATTTCCATATCCTCCCATACATGGACCACTGCCACCCTCGTTGCTACTAGCACCTGCGCCTTCCCTTCACCTGAGGGAGAAGAGAAATCAATAAGTAAATTAAATTGCATTTATAGTGTTAACTGTTGGCCTCACCTAGATTATTCTGAAGTTTATAAATGTACAGAGACGTATATAAAAAAAATTAATAAAGGGTGAGAAAAAGGTTGAAGTTTAAATATATGCCAACTGAAATTTCTATATAACCATACATATGTACACACTTGGACCTTCCCAATTAAATAAGTTGACCCACATACAACTTATATACTTCGATACGCAACACGTCAATCCCTCATCCAATAATCATCAAGCTTATATACTTCGATGCTAATGACAGAAGAAGAACAATGATGCATCATGGATTATAGGTCAAACATTATGTAACACGTTAAATAGCTAATGCTCAAGTAACATATTTGTCATAATTTAAAAGATCATGCATATAGACCTTTGTTGGGTTTTAACAATTCCCTTGACTACTATTTCTAGACACACCACAAATAGAGCAACCAGTTATGCATGCTATCAAGTGTCAGGCAAGCACCAAACGTTGTACACAAATAAATACAATTAATCCCCTGCACAAAAAATAAAACTGTTTCCACAAAGAGTTATGGTGGTTTTAGTAAAATGAGATAAATAGGTCTACAAAGAGTTTTATTTTTTGTGCATAACTCTTTGTGGAAACAGTTTTAATCTACATATTTAGTATAGTGGTGCAACACTGAAAAAATACTGAAAATTTATAATTGATAAACTTACGATTACTAAAATTAGAGGAACAAGCTCAGTAAGTTGTTTGTAGTCTTTAGTTTTAGGGTCCATTTCCATATCAAGATTTGCATGAATGCTTGCTAATGCCAACACCGAAAGACCAAAACTCACTAGGAACACTTCTCGATAGCCTAATTCAGTTCCAGCTTTGAACCCGAATATGAACTGATAATTAACTTTATATTTCTTCCAGAAAAATATATTCCCAGCATAGAACAGCATGTGCAAAACAATGAACCCGAAGAAACTGAAAAATCCATGTAAATTAAACTTTAGTTATATCGAAAACAATCATATATAATTATACATATAAATTTGCGTAACTCTCTATACACTCACCTGTATAGCGGAAACATGGTTTCCATATACAGTCCGGGACCTTCTTTCTCAAAAATGTTACGGGTTCTTATAGTCAAAATGAGTGCGAAGATAAGAGCCACTGTACAACCAGCAAAGAATTGGACCCCGCTGTGTAAACATATATAGGCATACACTTTCAGATTTTCACCAGAAACAAAACAAAAGTAGCTGGACTTGACTATTACGTTAGTTACTTGCGTACCTTGTCATACGTTTTCATGATCTTGGAAAATGCCAGAATATTCATAAAGCTGTTCATATTGCAGAGTACAAATCAAAGTACAAGTTAATGATTGAATTTAGTAAAAATATGTAGATTAAAAAAATTATTTGATCAACTTAATTGCCTGAAACTTTTGAGAAGTCTAAGCTTGTTGTAAAACTCGAGAAAACTCTTCTGAGTTGATCTTCATTTTTACTGAGATTTTCGGGACTAAATTTTAAATCCGTCTGAAGGGTAACATTAAGGACACCTTTGATTGTCGGTACAGGCGTATCAGTAGCTTTGTTAAACGTGACACGGTTGAGTATCTCTAGTGAAGCTGGTTTACCGGTAATATTGAACCTATTACAAATAAACAAAATAATGCTCTGAAAATTAAACAAAATAACAAAATAACAAATAAAATTGAGAGAGAGGGAGGGAGCTTCTGGAAGTTATGCTCCTAATTTACGAAAAGTTGTGAAAACCCAGGTGCATCAAAATATAGGATGGTATATGATAATCTTACCAGCATAGACACCAGATATGAAGCATGACCGGCGACGGTATATATTCCTCGAGATTAGTTCTTTTCACTCTCCTCAAGTCTGTCTTCCTCAATAACATGCTACAGAAAATTACGCAAGCTTTTACAAAGTGGTCTACACATCAAAAGCAACCCTTCATCAGACCGGAACAGTTGTTGACTTAATACACAGAACTGGCCAAATATTGAACCATTCTGGAATAGAAGTACGCTGAAAAGAACAGACAAACAAGGGTGTCAATTATACTAATGAAGTAGTAGTCGTCATGTTAGTATATGGTGTAATATGGCTACTACTGAAAGATTCTTAATTTGTTCGGTTTTGAGATCATAGCATTGATCTTCATCAAACAAGGATCTCGCCAACCTACTTACAACTCTGTAAAAAGTTCCATACTCACATTTTTTTACGGACGACAGCAAACACATCTTATAACAACACCACAGTCATGCTAATAATACTACATCTTAAATAAATAAATTATACAGGAGAACCCCTCTAAATTAAACTATACTTATATTTCCACAGTAAATTGTACTCATAATGAAGAACCACTGCTAATTAGTAGGAGAACATGCACCATTGCTCTGGAAACAAGAAAAGTGCTCTGGATACATGGGAGTAGGAGAAAGGCAGTGCAATGTTTTCGTTTAATCTGTTTGATTCTTGCTACTGGTAGATAATTTAATTACAGTATCTGTCATCCTTATTCACATGACACGGAAGATTAAGCTAGCTTTAACAAATTGGTTGATGCAGTGAAATTAAACTTCATTAGATTCTCACAAATTTGTATTTGCTTATAAAACCAAAGAATTGAACTAGAGCAGACTTTTTTGATGAATAGTTTAAGGTATAAATTGGTATGTAATTGTAGCTTCAAGTCCGGAAATGAATAAATTGTAATACAGAAGATAAACAATTTCCTCAAACTTCGAAAGATCGGACCGATGAATAACTAAAAAGGAGTAGGTAATTAGGATAAAGGCCAACATAGACATAACAATTTTTTCTGTATTCACATACCACAAATCTGACATTGTGATTTACACGTACAAAAGAATTGACCTACATGAATATAACAAGACTTATTCACAAAATAGTTGAAGATCCTCTGCACGAACACTACCAGTATTCCTACATGGGCTACATATCAAGAAGTAACTTGATCAAAATGAAAAGCCCAAGATTCATAGATAAATAGCTAGATATAGCTACTCAGTGCAACACCAGAGTCAGGCATATAGAATAAAATGTAAAACAATTTTATACAATGTTCCTTAGAATTTAAACTATGAAAACCAACAAAAGTATGTTTAAACCAAAAGCAAATGTCAAAGCGCGACTACCTAAACAACTGAAATAGCCTTCTTCCCACTATTTCTCTCAACTGAGCATATCCTCAAACACATTATTGTCTTGCCAAATAACATTTAGAAATTGATTAGCCTCTCATTGAATTAATTAATCGCCGAGGAGTTTGAAACACAGACCATTTAATGTACGAGTTTGAGTTTGTGAATAAACAGACTTCATTCCTGGCAGGAACACCATACTAGATAGTGTTCCTAGAGAAGCTCACCATCAAACCAAAAACAGATTCGAGAGTGAACAAGAGAGTATTTTGTTTGTCTATACACATGACTAATCTTTATAATTTCAACCAAATCATCAAGTTGATTCACTGGGTCTTTGAGTTAACTCACCGATTTTGACCGAGTTGTAGCCGTGTTAGGGTTCCAATCGATAGATCGAACCCTCTGCTTTACACCAAGAATCGCCATTGACATCGCCTAAGCCACCACACAAACCTAACACGTCATTGAATCGTTTTTATGCTTTTGGGGTTAGTTTTATTTGAAGAAACAGATCAAGGATGTAGTGTATATGATGCTATAGTGAAGATTTAATGAAGAACGAGGACGGCGATGGATTTTGGCCGGAAAATTGAACGGGGCAGCTAGCGTTTTCATTGCAACTCCAAAGGGAACGGTGTGGGGTGGAATGAATTTGAATCTTGAGAAAAGGAGATGTTTGAAATTGAAGAGGTTGTAATTAGGTCTGCATATACAGATAATTGGGCCGCTGCATATTTACATATATTTTTTTAAAAATTTAATCACCTTTATACGTCTATTTTAAAAGGCCAGACGCATAAAGTTGAATTTTATACGTCTGTTGAAATAAAACAGATGCATATAATTGAATTTTATACGTCTGTTGCAATATAACAGATGTAAATGACTTTCCGACAGACGTATAAAACTATCTTATACATCTGTTTAGGTACAACAGACGTAAAAACATACATTTTTTCGGTATATACGACTGTTTAATGTAGGACAGACGCATAAAACTACTTTATGCATCTGTTTCGCCTACAATAGTCGCAAATAGGGAGACGCGTATTGTATTTTTTGTACTAGTGTAGATTTCCTTATCTAGGAAAGCCCTAATAGATTGGTCCACCGCCTTTAGTAGAGTCCTCATGGGCCTTCTAACCCAACTATTTTCTCGGAGCGTGGCGGTTAAGCTATTGACTCGAGATTATCGGAGTCAATGCCCACCTAAGGCCAGGCATAATGAGTTACTAGTCATAGGGTTAGCCCTCAGACTTTCTAAAGGGGCGATCCCTTAGTAAGGAAATTCCCGAAATCGTAGGCGAGGTCGTAGGCGAGGCCTTATCTTCTTATATTCTTTCTAGGAAAATTCTCTCTTGATTGTCAACTCTGGGTAAAGCCCATCAATGGGCGAGGCCTAAAGAGGGCGAGGCCTGTATGTAGACGAGGCCTCATGGACCTAAGTATAACTGGAGCTACCAAGCCCTGGTTTGGGCGAGGCTTATTTCTGGGCACAACAACTACCCCCCAGTTTCTTGCGATAACTATTTATCAAAAGAAACTATCTTCATATAAATTATACATTTCTTTAAGAAAAAAAGGCGAGCCCTCGTAGAAATTTCCCTCCCCGAATCTAGAGCGCGCGAAATGAGCTGTCACGCCTTACCACGTACTCCAAGACCCAATAGGATGATGCCACGTAGGTCTGCATTCTCTCTTTCTTTCTTCCTATAAATACTAGTAAAAATTTCCTTCATTTTACCCTACTTCCAAAAATTGTATCAGAGTGCTGCAAAGTTTTCCCTTGATCAAACAGGCGAGGCTGATTTTTTCTTCCAGACATCGACTTTTGCTGCAAAACGTATTCTTCTTTAAGGTACGCCCCTTTTTCTTCCGTACTCGTTTTATTTTTCATGCGCTAGTTTCCTTACTCTAATAGTCATTGATTTGCGGAGAGAATTAAGGCGATCCTTACGTGAACATCAGTCAATCATCTTATAAAATAGAATTTAGGCGATCCTTTCACTTAAGGGCGAGGATGCCTTGAACCTTCTGTCTATTTTTCTTAACTTCATCCTCGCCCTTTTTCAGATGTCAAATGAAAATTCTCTTTCAGAAGGCCATACGGCGTCGCCTTCAGGAGCCTCATCTTCTCATCCAGGATGGCTCAGAGCTCACAAGGATACAACCGTCAATCTTTCATTAAGCCTTAGTCCTCGCCCTCTCGGAGAAGTCGAGGACCTTGCCAGCGCGTATCATACCCAAGACTTAGATGATGATGAGAATGAAGATGATCTCCACGAGTTCTTTAATTATATAGATCCAAACGAAGCAGGTCCCTCTCGGATTGGACGGGGTAAAGGCAAGGACTTGAGGAAATTTGAGGACCTAATTCGAGAAGGTAACCATGAGGGCGAGCCAAGTGAGAGTTTAAGTGAAGGCGATGACGAAAAACCATCAGACGACGAAGTAGTTTATTCAGCGTCGCCTATTAATTGTGCAATGGAATTTCCCTCACCCTCTGCTAACCCTTTTAATCCTGACGTCTACGATCATGAAGTGGATTTGAATTTTGACAAGGATGCTACTGAAGAAGAAAAAATGGAGATGAGGAAGGACAAAGGAATCGTCTCCTGCGCTGGACTCCCCTCTGACATTTCTTCAGCGCATATCATATGGATGATCGAATATTATAACCTGAAGGGTAAATGGTATCGCCCTCGCTCTTTTATGCGAATGCATCTCTTCGACATCAAAGGTCTTCCAACTCCTAGAATGGTGCTAACTCCTCAGTTAGTCGAGCTTGGGTTTGGCTATCCTATTCATCCATTCCTGCTACAAATTGTTAATCACTACGAAATCGCCCCCATACAACTCTCGCCCAATAGCTATAGGTTAGCCATTGGGATTTATATTATGTATAGGAAATGTGAATATGAGGCGCCAACGATGGAAGAACTTTCGTATTTTCTTGATATCAGGCGATGCGGTAACGAACTCGGCTTCTATTACCTTGCTCTTTGGCCAAAACATAATAAAAAGGGGTTCTCCAAAGGTAATCCCAGCAACATGAAGTTATGGAAAAACGATTACTTTTATTTTTATGACGTCCCTAGGATCAATCCTCAATTCAACACAAGTCCGAGTAAGTTTTCTTCTCTTTATTCCATAATCGTCGCCTTTTCTTTAACTTGACTTCCTTTTATTATCTTTTAAACCCTTTCGTTTATACTAGATAAACCTTATCAATCTGAATTGAGAGGCGAGGCACTACGGAGGGCGGAGCATGTATCTAACCTACCTCGCGTAGAAAAAGATCTTGACATTCTTGTGACCCCAGCAACTTTATTTGCTCATGGCTTCTATAATAAAGGATTTGGGAAAGTTCCCTATATAAAATTTAACAAGAAAATGTCTAGGAAAACTCTTAAGAAAAAGATAAAGGGATTTACTGGCTAAGGTATAGGTCTCGCCCTTTTCCTTTAGGCGTTTCATGTTTATAACTATTTACGGCGTATATCCTTGTGCCTAACTTAATTTGTCCTCGCCTCTTTTTCAGGTAAAATGGTAGAGCTTCCATTTGGGGACAACCCTTTTGCTGAAGAGGAAGTTGCAGAAAAAACACTTCCCACACAGACTCAGCCAACTCCTTCAGCCGTCCTCGCCCAGCCTGTCCCTACCGCTAGAGAAAAGGAAAGAAATGCAAGGAAGAGAGGGGGCGGGATCATTAACCTAGATGGAGGAAGAGGCGAGACCGTGAAAAAGGGAAAGCATAAGGTAGATGTCCCTTCAACTGGTGTTGCTAGCCTCTTTGGTAACCTAGCAGCAAAGTGTTTTGAAGAAGAAACCGTGAAAACCTGGTGCAACCGGGATAAAATTGAGGTTGGTTTCTGTTTCCGACAGGCTTTGGGCGAGACCTTTTTGCATGGACTCAATCATGTCAATAACCTTGAGTGCGAGGTAACAAAGCTGGAGAAATCTTATAGTGATGCAAAGGATTCTGTCTCATACTACAAGAGTCAGCTAAATAATGCTGAGAAGAAAATCTTCGATTTAGGCGAGGCCCAGAAAACAAGCAAAGACGCTATGAAGATTCCCTATCTGAGATCAAAGACATCGCCCTGAAAAAAGAAGAAACCCATTCCAAAGAAATGGAAAAGCTTCAAGCCGAGATCGCTGAACTTAAGAGTAACAAGCGAGTTTATCAAAGAGAGGCCTATTCCGAGGGATTTTTTGCATATCTCTCCAACTTCCTTGCGGGCGATCCCAATTATAACTGGTCACAAAGCTTCGCTCCTTCCACTCCTGCCTTCATGACTAAGTTCAAGCTAGATAATGCCCAAGCCATTGAAAAGGCGAGGCTATCTCTTCAACAGAAGATTGCTAAGGAGTTGGAACTTGCTGCAGCTGAAGATGGCAGGAACAAAGAACCTGCTAGACAGCCTAACCAAGAGGGTGAGCAAGGGGATGGAGCCTCGCCCTCTAATGCAGTTGCCACATGACTATCTGAATTATTTATTATTGCAAACACATTTGGAGTGCGGGCCCTCCACAAATTGGCCTCGCCCTTGTAATAACTTTAACTTTTGTTGTTCTATCTAGAGTTTGACATGCCTTCGTTTATCTGCATATTGTTTTTACATCTTCACTCTAAATTACCTTCTGTCTTGACTTGTAATGATATATCAGAATAGGAGTAAATCATTTAAGAATCGCCCTCTAATGACCAGTAACATCCTGAAAATGAGGCATCGCCCTTTTCATTTGGGCCTCTTTTCTTCATCAACTAATGTAGGCGTCGCCCTTATAGAGTCTAGTTTATCTTCTGCATACTTGATTTAACCATTGATTTAACCATATAGTTCCCTAAGTAAGGAATATTTTCTTTTCCTTATCGAGCGACCCCCTTCCTTGGGCGACCCCCTAGTTCAAGCGTCGCCTTCTTGTAATGGCCTCGCCAATTCTGGATTTTTCATTATGTAGGTTCCTGAATACTTGACTTACTTGGGATACCCTCCTCTCGGGAGGTCGTATTCCTAAAAATTGTGTCTTGATAATCTAGGATCCCCTCCTCTCGGGAGGTCGTATCCTCTTTCTAGAAATACCCTCCTCTCGGGAGGTCATATTTCCAAAGTCGGACCTTGATGAGGCGCCGGAAGTACGGACATCCCCCCCGGAAGTACGGTTTTTGCAAGGATTTAAAAATTCGGGATACCCTCCTCTCGGGAGGTCATATCCGGCATTCCAGAAACACTCTCCTCCCGGGAGATCATGTTCCTGAAGATCGTGCCTTGATGAGGAGCCGGAAGTACGGTCATCCCCCCCGGAAGTACGGTTTTTGCAAGGATTTTATTATCGGGATACCCTCCTCTCGGGAGGTCATATCCAATATTTTAAAAACACTCTCCTCCCGGGAGATAATGCTCTTGAAAACATCGTTATAGCTTTATTAAGATCTCCTTAGAAGAGATCATCTCTCGCACTCATTCCATAAAGATCCTCCTTAGAGGAGGTCATCTATCATAGAAATTTAACAAGAAAATATTAATGAAAAACAAGCATGTTTTATTCATAAATATAAATCCTGGCTAAGGAGGAGTACATGCACTACCCCCCTAGACTTTTTCGAAAAATAAATTGAGAGAAAGTTTAATAACATAAAAGAAAATCAAACCGGACATATTATTGGTAGTACTTCTTCAAATGCTCCATGTTCCAAGCACGAGGAATATGCTTCCCTTTCATGTCTGCCAAGTAATAAGTACCTTCCCACAAAGCTGCTCTCACCCTATACGGCCCTTCCCAATTTGCACCAAATACTCCATGATTCTGAATTTTCGTGTTCGGCATGACTCGTCGAAGGACATAATCACCCACTTTCAAAGGCCTAGCCCTCACTTTAGTATTGTAATACCGGGCCACCCTCTGCTGATAAGATACCAACCTCGTTTGAGACGTAGCCCGAAATTCTTCTACCATGTCAAGATAAAGATGATGATTTACCTCATTCACTTCCGGCTGAAAATGATCTCTGCGAAAAGAGCCTGCCCCTAACTCAACGGGAACCATAGCCTCACATCCATACGTCAAAGCAAAAGGAGTTTCCCCAGTAGTAGTTCTAGGAGTTGTATTATAACTCCAAAGAACATTAGGCAACTCCTCCGGCCAATTCCCCTTGCTATCATCCAATTCCCCTTGTTAATTGCTTCAGTTTGCCCATTAGTTTGAGGATGACTCACAGCGGAGAAATCTTTCTTAATTCCAAGATTGCTACAGAATTCACGCATCTCCATACTATCAAATTGTTTCCCATTATCAGAGATAATCTTATACGGAATCCCAAATCGACAGACAATAGAACGACTCACAAAATCTACCAACTTTTTTGCAGTGATCGTTGCCAAGGGTTCGGCCTCCGCCCATTTAGTAAAATAGTCTACAGCCACTACCGCATACTTTACTCCTCCCTTCCCTTTAGGGAGTTCCCCAATTAAATCAATTCCCCACATAGCAAAAGGCCAAGGACTGGTCAAGGAAGTTAAAGGGACAGCAGGGCTATTCACAAAGTTAGCATACCTCTGACATTTATCGCAAGCCTTGGCAAAATTGAAAGCATCCTCACGAAGCGTAGGCCAATAATACCCTTGTCGTAGCACCTTCTGAGCAAGTGATCCACCCCCCGAGTGATTACCACAAATCCCTTCATGAATTTCTCGCAGGACATACCGACATTCTTCCCCATCAATACACTTCAGAAGTGGCTGATTAAATCCTCGCCGATAAAGGCTTCCTCCATAATCAACATAACGAGCCGCTTTATACCTTAATCGCCTAGCATCACCCTTATCCTCCGGAAGAACCCCATCCTTCAAATATTTCCAGATCGGAGTCATCTAAGTGTCTGGTGCAGGTCCTTCTACCTGCATTAACCCTACTTCGGGAACACTATGCTCCTTTTGAACTTCCAAAGGAATTACCCCCAACAACGTAGCTTCCCCCTGAGATCCCAACTTAGCTAAAGCATCAGCCTCCGCATTACTATCTCTTGGCAACTGCTCCAACCTTGCCTCACGAAATAACCCCATTAACTGCTGAGTGCACCTCATATATAATTCAGTGCGAGGTCCACGTGCTTGGAATCCCCCATTAACTTGATATACTACCAACATGGAATCGCTTAAAATGTTTATATTCTCCACTTTCATCTCGTGGGCAAGCTTCAGACCCGAAATCAAGGCTTCATACTCAGCATCATTATTCGTGGCATGGAAGGTAAAATGAATAGCGCTTCGCAGATGATGTCCCTCAGGGCTAATTAACACAATTCCAGCTCCAGCCCCTCCATTATTCACTGCACCATCTACATATAAAGTCCACCAAAGAGTTGGGCTATACCGTTCTTCAATTGGCGGTGGTGGAGCGGTAGGGATAAGAGCTAATATATCGCCCTCTCGCTATAAAGGAAACTCCAAAATGAAATCTGCCAGAGCTTGCCCCTTAATAGCGCTCCTTGGCTTATACTCGACATCAAACTGTCCTAACTCAATCGCCCATTTTAGCATGCGACCTGAAGTTTCCGGCTTGTGCAATATCTGCCTCAGAGGATACGCTGTTCGAACCTCAACTTTATGCGCTTGAAAGTAAGTTCGTAACTTTCGAGAAGCCAATATCAAAGCGTATACCAATTTTTCCATGTTCGAATACCTCGTCTCCGTATCCAACAGCCTTTTGCTGACATAATAGATAGGATGTTGGATGTCACCTTCCTCTCGCACAAGAACCCCACTAACAGAATACTCCGTAACTGCCAAGTACAGAATAAGAGTCTCCCCCTCATGAGGCTTGGACAGCATTGGAGAAGATCCTAAATGGTTCTTCAATGCTTGAAAAGCATCCTCGCACTCAGATGTCCATTCAAACTTTTTCTTGCTACCTTTAATGACTTTGAAAAATTCTTTGCACTTGTCAGAAGACTTGGAGACAAAGCGATTCAATGCAGCAACTCTCCCTGTTAAACTTTGCACCTCCTTCACAGTTCGTGGAGACCTCATATCAAGAAGAGCCTGAATCTTTGCAGGATTTGCCTCTATTCCTCTATGATTAACCATGAACCCCAGAAACTTCCCAGATTCTACTCCAAATACACACTTCTGAGGATTAAGCTTCATGCGGAACTTTCGGAGAATTTGAAACATCTCATCCAAATGTTGAATATGATCTCCCGCTTCCTTTGACTTTACCAGCATATCATCCACATAAACCTCCATGGTTTTCCCGATCTGATCCTTAAACATCATATTCACTAACCTTTGATAAGTTGCCCCCGCGTTAATCAAACCAAAAGGCATTCCGATATAGCAGTACAATCCCCTATCAGTGATAAAGGAAGTGTTCTCCTGATCAGGCCCATACATCGGTATCTGGTTATAGCCTGAATAAGCGTCCATGAAGCTAAGAAGTGCATGCCCAGCGGTAGCATCAACCAATTGATCAATCTTAGGAAGGGGAAAACTATCCTTCTTACAATCTTTGTTCAAGTCAGTAAAATCAATACAAACTCTCCACTTCCCATTAGACTTCTTTACCAGAACAGGATTCGCAAGCCAATCCGGATAAAAGGATTCTTTAACAAGACCAACTCTCAGCAATCGATCAACCTCCTCTTTCAACGCCATAGCCCGTTCGCCGCTAACCACACATCTCTTCTGGCGAATTCCCTTCTTGGAAGGGTCTATATTAAGGCGATGACACATCACCTCTGGATCAATTCCTATCATATCATCATGACTCCAAGCAAAAACATCTAAATTACCTTTCAAAAAGGTAACCAGGCTAGCCCTTAAGCTTGGCTCCAACCTCCCTCCGATATACAAAACCTTAGAACAATCATCCGCAGCCACCAGAATGGGTACAGTGTCTTCGGCCGGACCCATTTTCTTGTTGAGTTCTGGCAATCGAGGATCCAAGTCGAAATCCACTTCCTTTGTCCCACTAGATGCGCCCTCCTCTCGTATAGATTCGACCTCGCCCACGAAAAGAGGTGAACCCTTTGTCACATTTCCTGGAGATTTGACCATTGGAATATCCTCATAATCCATTATGGATTTTCCCTTTTTTGTTCTAAGACTCCTTTGTTCTTCTTCCTCATCAGTAATGTCTTCGACAATCCCTTCTTGATATTGGTTTCGATCATCTGAACGAGGGGAAGCCTCAATCATCAATACTTTACACTTTGCATTGCAGTACCTTCTTTCATTATAACCAACTGTTGTACCCCCTTCGAAGGAAACCTCGCCTTCTAATACTTTTGCAACATCTTCCATCATAATCTCCATGGTTTCCCCCAGAGAGGGAGGTGCTTCCAAAAGAAAGAGCGGTGTGCTTGATTTGGCCAATTCCTCATAATTGGACAAGGCGTCATCCTCAAGGAATTCCACTGTATACACCATACTAGTAACTGCCTTTCCCGACGATTTAGGTCCGAAAGATTTCAAGGTTTCCTGAGCACTTTCTTCTTTGAAATCCAGCATCTCCTCTCCTTGATTACCCTTTGAAGAAGACTTCATCATCTTATTATAGCAATCCCGAGAATCATACTGACACCCTTTTACGCATCCAATCCCTGCAGGCGTAGGAAACTTCATCGCCAAATGGTAAATTGACGTTACCACCCTCATTTCCTTTAGAACCAGCCGTCCTAGCAATGCATTGTAACATGTAAGCTGATCAACCACGAGAAACTCAAAAACCTGAGTTGCAGAGTAGGGCTCTTCTCCTAAAGTGAGAGGTAACTTCACAGTGCCCCTAACACGAACAGAATCTCCCGTGAAACCATATATATGAGTGGTCCCCTGAGTCATCTCCTTATCCAGTAGTCCCATCTTTTTATAAGTTCCATAATAAAGGATGTTTATAGAACTCCCATTGTCAATAAACACTCGATGAATACTCCTAGACCTGATCTTCACATTAACAACTAAGGCGTCACTGTGTGGATGATGAACCCACCTTGCATCTTCCTCGGAAAAAATGATTTGGGTGTCCTCTCCTTTGAACATCTTCGGAGGCCTCTCTGATAAATGATTGACATTAGTAAGCGGAGGATGCTTAGCTTCTCGAGCGTATCTCTCCATAGCATTCCTCCCATTTCCGCCGATGTGTGGACCACCAAAAATCGTATGAATACTTGCTTCCCGTACGAATGGGATCTTTCCTTGCTGTTCTGGCTTATCCTTATCGTCAGGATCTCCTTTCTTGTTTTCCTCTCCTGGGGGAGCAGGACCTTTCTGCTTTCGTATTTCCTTCACCCATTCGGTCAATTTCCCATTCCTGATAAACAACTCAATCTCTTCCTTCAAATGTCGACACTGATAAGTCTCATGTCCACTAGACTCGTGATATGCACAATACCTTCTTTTATCCTTTGACGCATTTTTCGAGAGCGGCCTAGGTGTACTATACAAACCTTCTCCTTTTGTAACTTCATAAATATGATCAATAGACGCTACCAAAGGTGTAAAGATACTGTCCCGGGGAAACCCCTGATTCTTCTGAGCATAGAACGACGGAGGTGGATAACGACGCTCCGGGCTAGGTGACCTCGAACGTTCTTCCCTCCTGGTCTCAACAATATTGACATTGCCTCCTCTCGTCTTCCTTTTATCATTCTTAGGACTTGGTGATCTTTCTTTACGCTTCCCTCTTTGACTGGTATCCAAATAATCACTCCTTTTCAAGGCTTCCTCTTCTCTTTTGAATGGTTATGCCTGTGAATAAAGCGCTGCGAGGGTGGGAGGTTCTTTCCGCTGAAGCTCCTTCCAGAAGTCTGAATTTACTCTCACTCCAGCAATAAGGAAATTCTTAATGGTCTCATCTAAAGCCCCCCGAACAGTAGGCACCTCCGCGTTGAATCGTCGAAAATAAGATTGGAGAGTCTCCCCATCTTTTTGCTTTATATTAGCTAAGGTAGTAACAGGAGGAGCGTAAACAATGGAAGACTGGAATTGGATCAGGAACATTCTATGCATCTGTTCCCACGAGGTGATGGAGGCCGGTCCCAACTTCTGAAACCATTGATGTGCATTCCCCCGTAAAGTGGAAGCAAGCAACCTGCATTTTGTCAAGTCTTCAACTTGATAAAGTTCCATCTCTGTATTGAATCTTGCGATATACTCAGCTGGGTCTGAACTTCCTGTAAACCTTAGATCTCCAACTCCTCGAAAGGAAGGTGGGAGAGGTGCTTCTCGTACAGCAAGCGAAAATGGAGATGGGGCCGGCTCAAACACAGCACTCCCCTGATCCACAGATTGTGCCAATAACCTCCGTAAAGCATCCAAATCAACCCCATCTAGTCCAGGATTCCGCCGAGGAACTTCCTGAGGTAAAACCTGTCGTTGGTGGCTCATTAACTCCTCAAATCGATAACGATCCCCCACAGTGGTGTTTTCCAGACGAGGCACAACATACCCTCGGGAAACCGCCGGATCTCTTTCCAAATTTGACTCTAAGGGCCCCCTGTCAGCACGGTCCAGTATATTAGCATATGCTCTTCGCTCCCCATACCCAATGCTATAATGGTTTGGGTCCCTTCCATCAAATCTCGTTAACCCAGAAAGCGATTCCTCATAATCAAGGCGACGCCTACCCTCAAGTCTTTGATGCTCAGATATTCCCTGTCCTCTAACAAAAGGTCCTTCAATTCGGGAGTCCCGTCCATCCCCCCTTTCAGGTGGAAACTCCACATGAGGTTCCCCAAAAGTCAAGGCTCTAGGAGTGATGGCCTGGAACCTTCGATTCGTTCCCCCTTCCTCCACAACTGGGACATCTCTTTCATAAGGGATCTCTCTATGAGGATCATGTCGCTGTGTCATAATTGACTCTCCCCCAGCACGCTGTCCTCCTCCAGGTGTTCGATAATTCCCATTGTGAGGATTCTCCCTTAGATTCATTCTTTCCTCAACTGGTGGATGACGCCCGTCGCGATTTATACGAGATCCAGAAAGGAACTCCCTCTCTCTTTCCATTGCATCCATCCTTGCCCCCATTCGGGTAATCGTATTGCCCATGTAGGCGATTTGGTCAAAAAGCTCAGTATTACTCATCAGAACAGGAGGATCTCCTCCCAACCGTGGAATCGGCCGTCTATCAGGTACCCTAGGCGTTACCGATCTTCGTTGCGAACCCCCCGAGCGATCGGGATTCCTTGTAACAGAGTTCCTTGCAACAGAGTTCCTTGCCACAGAGTTCCTTGGTGGCGGCGGAGGCAGATTTTCCCTGGTCCTAACCTCTTCCATACGTCGATTATCAACATGCTCTCGGTTTGAATGAGACATCCTTCCTCCTAAGATGTCAGGCCCCTCCTTCTAGCGCCACTTGTTAACGGAGGAATTTGGGAAAACAAATTCGGGGAGGGTTGCTGAAATTGTGGTGGTGGTTGATGACGGTGAGCGGTGTAAGACGTTTAGGGTTAGGGTTTGTGATTTTGGGATTGGCTGAGATTGTATGCTGAGATGTATTGCAATTTAGATCGAATATCGAATTCTCTCTTTCTCGCAAGGGTTTGCATCGTGCCATACAATGTGCCTACGTACCCTATTTATAGGGATCAAGCCAAATGTAGTTCTTGGGGAGCAAGTTATCGAAACGGGCTAGGTTTCCTTATCTAGGAAAGCCCTAATAGATTGGGCCACCGCCTTTAGTAGAGTCCTCATGGACCTTCTAACCCAACTATTTTCTCGGAGCGTGGCGGTTAAGCTATTGACTCGAGATTATCAGAGTCAATGCCCACCTAAGGCCAGGCATAATGAGTTACTAGTCATAGGGTTAGCCCTCAGACTTTCTAAAGGGGCGATCCCTTAGTAAGGAAATTCCCGAAATCGTAGGCGAGGTCGTAGGCGAGGCCTTATCTTCTTATATTCTTTCTAGGAAAATTCTCTCTTGATTGTCAACTCTGGGTAAAGCCCATCAATGGGCGAGGCCTAAAGAGGGCGAGGCCTGTATGTAGACGAGGCCTCATGGACCTAAGTATAACTGGAGCTACCAAGCCCTGGTTTGGGCGAGGCTTATTTCTGGGCACAACAATTGATATGAATTGTAGGGTTATGATGTCTGCTTTGGTCTGTAGGGTTATTAATATATGAATTGTTGGTACTTGGTAATACATAGGAGTAATCGGTTAACTATTTAAGACAGATGAGAGATCGAGACAACAATTTTAAAACTTGCTAAAAGAATACTGAATAGTGATCTAATGCTAGAAGAATACTGAATAGTGATCTAATTCACCGGTACATTTACGGATTTACTTGTTTTGGATACTTTAGTACCGTTATGGTATCAGTTAGTACTATTGTCAATTTTTGAGTTACTTTACCTATGATATAAAGTTTTAAGGAAAATTCTATTTGGTATCATTGTACTTCTAGCTTTTCCAAATGGTACCATTCAATGTTTTTGTCTTTCAAATAGTACACCTAAACTTTTGGCTTCAACCATCTAGTAGCACTCCGTTAAACAAAAGTTAATTCAACTGTTAAGTACAATTAAACCAATCTTAAACGTAGTACAACTGAACCAGTCTTAAAAAAAAGCCCTATTTTGGCTACAATTAAACCAGGAAACTGAGAAACATTGATTTCAGATGGTTGGGTTGCTGCTTTGGCTGCTGCCTTGGCTGCTTTAGCTGCATTGGACTGGTCTCTAACCCTGGGATATCTAACAACCACTAGTCCACTACCTGCTGCCTTCTTCTCCTTTTCAGTTGGGCCTCCCATGCAAGTCCTAGCATTGTGACCAAGACAATCACACTTGGTGCATTTCACAGTCTTTGCTCTTTTCCCCTTATGTTCTTCTGCTTCCTCTCTTCTCCTGTTTCTGCATGGTCTCCCAATCCCTCTCTTCAATGTAGGTGGCATGACTGTAGGCAGATCTTCATATGTAGGCCATTGTTCCTTGTCAGGTAAGGGGTTAATGTGAAAACTGTAGGACTGTTTATATGTCTGATAGATTACCATGTGCTAACAACATTGTGTGGATCAATCTTGGCATGAACCATAGCCCTTATGGCATGCCTACATGGGACCCCTGAAATCTGCCATGCCCACAAGAACAAACTTTATTATTTAAGGACAAGGGAAATTGAGATTTACCCTCATGTATTTCATATTCCCTGGCTTGGACATATATGCTTTGCAACTTATAGTGTCCTTGCTAATGACCTTGAGCATCTTCATAATGTTGGGACAAAGATCATCATCCTTCCAGCCTAATGCATTTTGATGCCTTGTTGAGATTTTAACCATGCATACTCTTTTGATTCCTATATATAAGTAGTTAGTACTGAATAATGCATTACAAACAGTAAATTGCATGTGAGTTGAAATGTACCTTCAAGTAAGGTTAAGATTGGTGATATAGGAGGTGGTGGTAGGTTAATAGGATTGATTCTCTTGTTTTTAGGAGGAGGTTTTTGTTTGGTAGAGGTGATTTTTGTGGGTTTTTTCACTTTTGTTGTCCTGGTTTGAGTGGTAATATGAGTGGTACTTTGAGTGGTTTCAGTTGGCTCTCTGATTATGACACCTTTTTTGACTTGTTGCCTAACATTCAGTGTGTTATATTTATAGACTACTAAAAGAAAAGAGAGAACATGGAGAATAAAAGAGATGCATACTTGATAGAGATAATTCCAAATAACCAACATGTGGTCTTAAACACAAAAAACAAACTAAACTCCTAAAACCTAGCATCTATCCTATCTATTAGTTATTTAAAAAACAACTAACAAACTAATTAACAATATTTCAAAAACAATTAAATTAATTTTGAATTATTCTCAACATTCCCTCTTAATTCAAAATTCTAAAAATTTGTTGGACCATTGATGTACTTCCCATCAACATCATCTTTGGTGGAGCACTTCTCTCCACAATTTCTTCTAGGTGCACTTCTCACCAATTCCATGTCTTGATGCACTTCTCACCAATTTCATGTTGATGCACTTCTCACCAACTTACACATTGGAGCACATCTCCCCAATATCAAAACAAATGTTCTTCGTCAATTTCTTGTGTCTTGTTGACACTTTCTTCCGTTTTGTTTCTACAATACTTTTGCACATGTCCAAACTTTTTGCATTTAAAGCATTGAGGTTTCCCTTTATGCCAACAATCCTTTTCTTCATGCCCGTTCTTCTTGCAATGACCACATGTAGTAAATCTAAATCTCTCTTTTGAAGTTTTGGCTAAAAAAGCTCCTTCAACCGCATCTTCAGTTTCCTTACTTCTCATTGTTCTTCTTTGTTCTTGGGCTTGCAAAGAATTAATCAGCTCGGATAAACTTAATTCACTTATATCCTTTGAGTCTTCAAGAGATGAAAGCCTCAAATCTTTCAGGCAAACTCACAAACAGCTTCTCAACAACTTTGCTATCGGGTAGATCCTCTCCCATTAGCCGTATTTTGTTGACCACAACCATCAGTTTATCACAATAATCTTGTATATTGTCTTTTTCTTTCATGGTTAAAATCTCAAAATCCCTTTTGAGATTTAAGACTTGCATATTCTTTGCTCTTGCATTACCTTCATACAAATCTTTATCCCAAGCTTCTTTTCCTGTTTCACAAGTCATGATTCTTGTGAAAATTGATTCCGACACAGCAACATGAATTATTGATAAAGCCCTTGGAGCCTTGCTTACTTAATCTTCGTGAGCCCTGATTTGATTTAGTGTTGGATTGTTGGCAAGTGGTTGTATCACCATCTCACTTTCAACCCACTTCCATAAACCCAAACCTCTCAAATGAGCTTTCATCTTCACAGCCCATATTTGGTCATTTTCACCATTAAAAGTTGGAGGAGAAAGATTTGATGTGTTGTTTGAGGTCATGGCTATATTTTCTCTCAAATTATCATAGGCCCGTTAAGATCATTAAGGCTCTTGATACCACTGTTAGATTTATAGACTACTAAAAGAAAAGGGAGAACATGGAGAATAAAAGAGATGCATACTTGATAGAGATAATTCCAAATAACCTACATGTGGTTTTAAACACAAAAAACAAACTAAACTCCTAAAACCTAGCATCTATCCTATCTATTAGTTATTTAAAAAAATAACTAACAAACTAATTAACAATATTTCAAAAACAATTAAACTAATTTTGAATTATTCTCAACACACTGAAGTATCCTCAAGTTCTTCAAGTGAAGGTAGTTGGCATGTTTCTGTATCCCCTTCTTCCTCATCACAAACAGCCACATTCTTGTTTTTTTCTTTTGATCTCCTATAGTTCAAAACTGTCTTATAGATAACTGTCCCAACCCAAATGTTAATCACTTCCTTCTCATTTAACCTCTCAAACATGGTCATCAAATCCTTATCCGTGTTTAATGGATGATGCTTCATATTAAACACATATTTAAATGTTGGATAAGCAAAATTCAATTTCAGACCCTGCCTCTTTGCTACATCTTCTGTTGAGTTATGCATGGATATGGATGATGATAACAAATACCACAAGACAGAAAATGAATCAAGGAATCGAAGCTGATGAACAAATCAGGAAGCCAACTAAAATGCAGATCAACTATAGCAATATCTTAATGATGAAACTCTGCATAAAGTTAGGATTTATTTCAGTAACAAGCCTGGAGATGAAAAAGTCAGATATCAGTAATCAAAAGAGAGTTTGCTAAAACCATGCAAGTAAGTTCGAGAAATCAAGGAAAGAAGAGTTCGAGAAGTCATTCGAGAACTCTACTCAAAGGGTTTTAATCGAGAAGTCCTAGTTCGAGAAGTCAGACTGAACTATTCAAGAAGTCTCTAAAAAGATCTATTCGAGAAGTCTATAAAAAGAACTATTCGAGAAGTCTGTGAAATGAACTATTTGAGAAGTGCCAATTCGAGAACTCAGACTGTTCTATTCGAGAAGTCTACATCAAGTACTAATCGAGAAGTCATCTCAGAAGGATATTCGATAAATCATCATTCGAGAACTCAAGATTTATCTGTTCGAGAACTCAACCTGTTTCACAATAATATCAGAGATCTCTAATGGAACATATCGAATGAAGATTAAACCCATAATTACTTTGCAACCCGTGACGATTAGGCAGTGATCAATTACACAGAGGATGTTACGAGTAGGGAGTCAAATTGTAGATATTCGAAGGCTCAAACTCTTCCAAGTGAAAGGTGAAATCAGTCACTATTTACTCGACTTCAAGGGCAACAATAAGAGTGTAAGCAACCTCCAACATGATTACACACCTACTGAAAGATTCAAAGGATATTTCGACAAATGCATAAAGATCAGTCGTTATGTCTGGGAAGTTCTAGCACAGCTCAATAAGCAGAAAGGCTTATTGACTTTCAAAAGGATTAACACTTTTGCTAAAGCTACTTTCAGAGACAAAGATCCAAAAGCAAAATGATCTTGTGCAGAAAGCATCACGTGGGCTTGGAAGCTAAGTCACCTCAAGAACTTAGTCACTTTTGAAGAAAGAAACATACACTGTCTCAAAGCCTACTGGGATTGTCCAAATCAAGAAGAGAAGACTTTCAAGATAATTCCAGAAATGGAAATCACTTTGAGTATGTGTGTGTGACAAGTTATGTCAAAATGTATCATTACATGTAACTCACTTGTCTTCATATAATTTTAAATAAGCTGTACGAGTAGCATAGTTTAGTAGAGAAGAAAACACTGATCACAAGGCTGATAGCTTTAGGTTTTCTTGTAAACACTAAACCGTGTAACCGCAGCTGTGTATTATTACGCAGAGAATTATCTTCAATACAACCATCAGGTGGATCAAGCTGATAAGCCAACCCACCTGAGATTTTTTATATCGTGTGTTGTATATGCTTTAGATATTCTACTTATCTTGTTTTGTTTATGTTTTTATAACAATCTATCAAGACCTCATCAATTCGAAAGAATTTTGTTGAGATTGTATTCAACCCCCCCTTCTACAATCTCGTGGTGTACAACTGGGAAATATCAATTGGTATCAGAGCAAGCTTCTAACCTACAAGAAGTCTAAAGATCACCACCATGGGAAAGAAGGATACAGGCGTGAAAATACCAATTCTCGACAGAGACAATTACTTTCACTGGAAAGTAAATATGCATTTACATCTCTTATCCTCGATGAAGGTTATGTCAACTGCATAGAAAAAGGTCCTCATATTCCTATGAAGGCTAACACTGCAGTTGGAGAAGCAGCTGGAACTGGAGTTGCTGGAAGGCCTATTCCCAAACTACCAGCAGAATTCACAGACGGGGACAGAGAGGAAGTCCAGAAAGACAAGAAAACCATGAACATTTTTTTCAATGGTATTGATCAAGACATGTTCGATAATGTCATCAACTGCACTACTGCTAAGCAAGTGTGGGACACCATTCGAACACTCTGTGAAGGGACTGAGCAAGTCAGAGAGAATAAGAAACAACTCCTCATACAACAATATGAACACTTTCACTTTAATTCAGGTGAAAACCTAACTGATATATTTAGCAGGTTTCAAAAACTGTTAAATGGGTTAAAATTGTATGGAATAGTGTATGAAACCAAAGACTCCAACCTAAAATTTCTAAGGTCTTTACCTAAAGAATGGAAGCCAGTAACAGTCTCATTAAGAAACTCTCAAGACTACAAAGACTATACGCTTGGGAGACTGTATGGAATTCTAAAGACCTATGAGCTCGAGTTGCAACAAGATGAAGAAGTTGAGAAGAGCCATAAGAAGGGTGGAAATGTAGCTTTGGTGGCCAATATTCCAACCAACCAAGATGGAGAGAAGATGAAGAATGTGGAAGCCACACCAAGTCAAAGAACTTGTGAAGGTGGAGCTGGAACTAGTAGAAGCAAGAGCAAAATGACAGAGGAACCCGATGCACTGAGTGGAGATGATTCAGAAGATCTAGATGAATATTTGGCATTTCTGTCAAAGAGATTCTCAAAGTTGAGATTCAAGAAGAATTCAGCAGGAGCCGGGTAATTCAAAAAAAACTATCAACCTAACAAGGGCATGGTTGACAGGTCAAAGATCAAATGTTATAGCTGTGGAATTGCTGGCCACTTTGCCAATGAATGCAGAAAATCCAAAGCTGAGAATGAAAAGAAGCAGTATGAATCTACTGACTACAAGAAGAAATACTTTGATCTTCTTAAGCAAAAGGAGAAAGCATTCGTATCAAAAGATGATGATTGGGCAGCTGAAGGAAGCTCAGAAGAAGAGGAAGAATTCGTCAACCTTGCACTCATGGCAATTAGAAATGATGAGGAAGCTAGTTCATCAAGCAATCAGGTATACTCTACAAATCTAACTGAGCTTTCCAAAGATGATTGTGATAATGTTGTCAATGAAATGTCAAATGAATTGTACAACATGCATGTTACTCTAAAATCTCTTAACAAAGAAAATAGCAAGATTAAGAGCTGAATGCTAAGATAGGTGACAGAAATACTTTGTTAGAGACTTAGTTAATTGATTTTGAAACAATGAAGAGAGATTACCAGGATATGAAAGATAGATTGCTTGAGGCTTTAGATAGAGAAGATTGTTTAAAGGAACAGTTGAAAAAAGAATAGGATTTAATTGCTAAGTGGAAAGGATCAAAGGCTAAAACTGAAGAAATTGGCAGTAAGCAAGGAATTGATTCTTTCTGCAAATTAGAAGGAGCAAAGTTGGAAGTTGATGGGGAAGTTGCATCAGACAGTGACTCATTGGAGAGTAATTGTCCAAAGGAGTTGAAAACTGTTAGTAATGCAACCTTTCAACTGTTAGTAATGCAACCTTGATTAAATTGTATAAGAAATATGGTCCTGTCAACAAAAACTTTGTGTTAGGAGAATGTAGCAAAACCAAGTCAGTTGAACAAGAAAACACAGGCCACCTATCCACCAAGAAATTGAAGGATAAGTTAGAGAAAACTGAACCTAAGGCTAAGGCTAATAAGAAGAATAGGAACGGCAAGGTAGGAATTAACAAACACAGCAACTACACACCTAATAAATATGCTCCCAGAAAGGGATGTGTGAACTGTGGTAGTGTTAATCATTTATCTGCCAACTGTAAATCTGTTAAAAATGCTTCTGTGCCTGATATGCCTAAGTCAGTACTTGTACCTGCCATGAATGTTATGCCATATATGTCTGTCCAGCCTGCTCATGCATTTAGTCATTATGCCAACATGCCATTCATGCATAAACCATATCATGATGCTTATAAAATGTCACAATTGTCATGGATGATGAATAACATTTTAGCACAGACTATGCCAAATTGCACATCTAGTCAAAATGCATATGAGTAAGTAGAACAACCTGTTTTTCAGAGACCTACACCAAGAGTTAAGATTGATTTAACTCAGTCTGAAACCATGGGTGGTAAGGGTTTGAAAAACAAGAAAAAGGCTAACAAGGCAGGACCCAAGGAAACTTGGGTTCCAAAATCAACTTGATTTGATTTTGATGTGTGCAGGGAGTCAGACAGAATCTTTGGTACCTGGATAGTGGATGTTCTAGGCATATGACTGGAGATTCTACCCTGCTCACTAAGTTTGAGGAGAGAGCTGGCCCTAGCATTACCTTTGGAGACAACAACAAGGGATATACTAAAGGATATGGCTTGATTTCACAAGGAAATGTTGTCATTGAAGAAGTAGCACTGGTTGATGGACTCAAGCACAACCTGCTGAGTATCAATCAACTGTGTGATAAGAATCAAAATGTGTGGTTCACATCTGAAGCCTGTGTTGTTTTCAAGAAAAACGATAATAAGGTAGTGATGATAGGAAATAGAAAAGGAAATGTGTACATTGCCGACTTCAACTCAACGAGTGCCAACTCTGCTACATGCCTTTTCAGCAAGGCAAGCATGGATGAAGGATGGCTTTGGCACAAGAGACTGTCACACTTGAATTTTAAAGCCATGAATGAATTGGTCAAGAAGGATTTGGTCAGAGGCATTCCAAAATTGGATTTCTCCAAGGATGGACTTTGTGATGCTTGCCAGAAAGGAAAGCAAAGAAAGACCTCTTTCAAATCCAAGTCAATGTCCTCAATCGATCAACCCTTGCAGCTTCTGCACATGGATCTATTTGGACCAGTCAATGTATTGTCGATAAGCAACAACAGATACTGTCTTGTAATTATTGATGATTTCTCCAAGTTCACTTGGACCTTTTTCCTTCGTTCAAAAGATGAGACATGGGAGGTCATTATTAAACATATCAAGACAATCAACAATAATCCACACTTCAAAGTGAGAAGGATTAGAAGCGACAATGGAACTGAGTTCAAGAACTCCGTGCTAAGAAATTTCTATGAAGAAGAAGGAATCACTCAAGAATTCTCTGCACCAAGAACACCTCAACAAAATGGTGTGGTGGAAAGAAAGAACAGAACTCTCATTGAAGCAGCAAGGACTATGCTTGAAGAATCAAAACTTCCAACCTATTTCTGGGCTGAAGCTGTTAATACTGCATGCTATACCCAGAACATCTCTTTGATCAATCAAGCAAAAGGCATGACACCTTACCAACTGTTCAAAGGCAAGAAGCCAACAATTAACTTTCTACATGTATTTGGATGCAAATGCTTCGTATTGAAGAATTTTGGCGAGAGCCTTGGAAAATTTGATTCAAAGGCAGATGAAGCTATATTTGTTGGATACTCTGCTGGAAAATCTTACAGAATCTACAACCTAAGACTCAACATTGTTATGGAATCCATACATGTTGTCTTTGACGACAAGAAAATATCTAGTCTTGTAGATGAAGGTTTTCATGAGTCACTCTCATTCGAGAATGAGACAAGTAGTGAAGCTAGTGAAGATGATGATGAAGAAAGAATATCAATGGGTGTGGAGAACAGAAATGGACCATCAAGAGAAGTGCAGAATGGACCATCTGTAGAAGAGCAACACACTCAATACGAGGTCCATCAGTTGACAATTCTCTATCTAAAGCATCTGTTGAGAATCAAAGAGAACCATCAGTTGACAATTCTGTTAGAACTCCACTCAATACGAGGTCCATACACTCAGGGGGAGTTTCTCACAGTCAACACTCAACAACAAGTCAAAATGATCAACATCAAGAGATTGATGTAACTTCATCAAGGTCAAACTTGCCACCACAAAGAAAATGGACTAAGGATCACCCCTTTGAGCTGATAATTGGTGATTCCAATGCAAAAGTTCAGACTAGGAGAGCAACTCGAGAAGAATGTCTATATAGTAGCTTTCTTTCTAAAGAAGAACCAAAGAAGGTTGAAGATGCTCTTCTAGATCCAGACTGGGTGTTAGCTATGCAAGAGGAGCTAAACCAGTTTGAGAGAAACAAAGTTTGGACACTTGTACCCAAGCCTAAGGGCAAGTCAGTGATCGACACTAAATGGGTATTCAAGAACAGATGGACAAAAATGGCATAGTCACAAGGAACAAGGCTAGACTAGTTGCCAAAGGCTACTGTCAAGAAGAAGGAATTGACTTTGAGGAAACCTTTGCACCTGTAGCAAGGTTAGAAGCAATCAGAATCTTCTTAGCCTATGCAGCTCATGCCAATTTCAAGGTCTATCAAATGGATGTCAAGAGTGCATTTCTAAATGGTATTCTGGAAGAGGAGGTGTATGTGAGTCAACCTCCTGGATTTGAAGATCCAAACTTCCCAGAATATGTTTACTACTTGCTCAAAGCACTCTATAGTTTGAAGCAAGCACCTAGAGCCTGGTATGACACTCTTTCACAGTTCCTCATTGAGAATCATTTCACCAGAGGTACTGTAGATAAAACTCTCTTTTATAGATCTGTCAATGGCTCTTTGATACTTGTCCAAATTTATGTAGATGATATAATATTTGGGTCTACTGATGAGAAGCTTTGCAAAAGGTTTGCCAAACTTATGCAAAGTAAATATGAAATGAGTATGATGGGTGAATTAACTTATTTTCTTGGTTTACAAGTTAAACAAGTGAATGAGGGAATTTTTATAAGTCAAACAAAATATATTTTTGACCTTTTAAAGAGGTTTGACTTAGCAGATTGCTCTTCTGCAAAAACCCCCATGGCCACTGCCGCTAAGCTTGAACTGAATACTAAAGAAAAGAAGGTGGACATTTCGAGCTATAGAGGCATGGTTGGATCACTCTTATATTTAACTGCTAGTAGACCTGATATTATGTTTGCTACATGTTTATGTGCTAGATTCCAAGCTGATCCTAGGGAATCTCATTTAATAGCCATTAAAAGGATTTTCAGGTATCTCAAGGGGACACCAAACCTTGGCATTTGGTACCCCAGAGATTCTGGTTTTAATCTAATAGGTTATTCAGATGCAGATTATGCAGGTTGTAAGATGGACAGGAAGAGTACCACAGGCACCTGTTAATTTCTAGGAAACAAGCTGGTCTCTTGGTTCAGTAAGAAGCAGAATTCAGTTTCAACTTCAACAGCAGAAGCTGAGTATATTGCAGCAGGAAGTTGTTGCGCACAGATCCTATGGATGAGAAATCAACTTCTTGACTATGGAGTTAAGGTTAAGAAAATTCCAATTTTCTTTGACAACACAAGTGCAATTGCAATTTCTGAGAATCCATTGCAACACTCAAGAACCAAGCACATAGACATCAGATACCATTTCATCAGAGAGCATGTGATGGAAGGTACTGTGGAACAGCATTTTGTTCCAAGTGAGAAACAATTAGCAGATATTTTTACTAAAGCTCTGGATGAAGCAACCTTTTTAAGGTTGGTAAGTGAGCTTGGTATGTTGAATTTCTCATAATCTTTAGTATCTGTTCAAATTGTTGCAGCCAATGAATTGTATTCTCTGGATTTTATTTATTTATTTTTGTTTGTTGTTTATTCTGGAGATATCGAACATCTAATTTGCTAAGAGATATCGAATGAATATGTGCACCAACTTGAGTTGTCAAATGGTTATTATGCTTGAGATATCGATCAACAAATTTTCTAGAGATGTCGAACTAGTCTTTTGATTAGAGATATCGACTAGTCATATGTTGAGAGATGTCGAATAAGTAAATGATCAGACAAATCGAATGGTCAATTACTTGAGATGTCGAATAGTGCAATTATCTGTTGATATTATTTATTTGCTCTATTCTGTGACCAGAATTTTTAATTGTCTTGTATGTGTTGTTCTCTGAGATTTTGTCTAGATTTGATTAGACATGAGTTGTCAGACTTAAATGATCTTAGAACAAATAGCACACATAATACTTTTACTTTTTATCTTTTCTAAATGGACCGTCAGGATTAGCATAGGACACCGTGTTTCTCTTTTGCATGCGTTAGTATGTATTAAACGAGTTGTGACCTTTGGTTAATCTTACATCCTTTAATTTCCTGAGTATTAAGTCGCGTCCGTAGGACTTCAGGGCTTATAAATAGGAAAGGGTAGACGCTATTTAGATTCACTCTTAACAAAAACAAAACCCTTTCTCTCCTTCTTCAAACCCTCTCATCAAAGATGACCAGGAGCATCCTCAGAGTTTCGGTAGAAGAGTTTGAGGCCATGGCCTTCTACGAGAAGGTGATGGCCCTCTAGGAGAAGATCGATGAACTTCTCGCTGCAGAAGAGCGGAACCTTGCTGCCATGCGAGTGGCACTGGAGGTTCTCCGCGCTCGCAACCGGGAGGACGCTGTTGAAGACCCTGTAGGCCCAGCCAAGGCTTCTTAGCTGGCTTAGGTGGGGGGGGGGTCTAGTTTTTAAGCATTTGTTATTTTGTTCTGTTTATTTTAATGGTCTTTTTGACCATTTTTGTATTTTTTTTTATTAATGAAATGGAGTTTCCAATCTTTGTCTTACTATCTCTATGGTTTTAATCTGCTTGCATGTCTCTTTAGATCGCCTTCTGATTAGATCATGTCTCGTCTTCCATAGAATGTTTAGAATAGACCAAGTTGGACTGTGCACAAATCACTTAAGTTGTTTTAATAATCTAATCTCTGCGAATTAGTTTTCTTAACTCGACTTAGCGCCTTTCTGATCTATTTTGCGATTTGGCACACTTTTCATTAAAAGTTATCTTTACTCTTATCAGGCTGTTTTATTCACTTAATCAGACTGCATAGATATAATAACTTAGATACTGTTTATGATGTTTTGATCATCTAACCCTAGCAGTGAGCTTTGATAAGCTACACAGTTGCATAGTTCTGTGTCAAGATTGCAGTAGTTTTCATGACTCAAACTGACAACAGAGGCTAATGATGATGGAGTAATGGTGTACATACAGCAAACTTGGTGACTGCAATAACCAGTTTCTATAAGCTTGTCATATGCCCTGTAACACATACTCAGAATTAGAACTTAAGAAGAGATAATTGGCTTGTACTCTGTTTCACAACAAGTCTCATTAGTTAACTCTAAAACTCATAAACAAGTACTTCTGTTGATTGAACTCATATTTCAAATTGACTAACTATGGCACTAGGATCAAGTACAAACACTTTTGCAGATATTTCAATGATCATTCATAACTGTCTCTGCAAGTGGGCTCTTGTCCTAAGTACAACTTCAAGCAAATGTCAACTTGTTCACTCAAGACAATGAGTGTTCTACACCTTACTTAAGAGATTAGTTCTTCATCTGGAGAAGACTCTTACAACAGTTCACCTAGCAAAGGTACTGAGTTCATTCTCTTTTAATTCAACAGCTCTTGTCCTAAATCTTTGCCTAATTTTGCTGAACTGAGAATTGCTGGCATGTCCCCGAGATTCTCTACCCAATCAGCACACCATACTTTCATAATTTACATCTCTGAAACCCCCTCTACAGTTTCTCAACAAGCTGTAGTTGACAATTCTTGCAAATCTTAACTTGAGAGGAGTGTCCAGGAGGAAAGTGAGGGTTGTTAGTAGTATTTTTATGTGTTCGTTCTCAGGGAAGGACTAAATTAAATACAAAATTCAGGTTTCTTATCTCTTTACGTCTAGAAGTGTGTGAGAAGAATTTTGGGTTTGTGTATTAACTAAATTAAACTGAGAACTAATTATAAGCACTAAGAATTGATATTAAACTGAGATTTAAATATATGGGAAAACAATCTAAGAACTGGGGTTCTTCACTTGGTCTCAATACATGCTCAATATTAATGTGATATCTGTGTTCCTACCTTGCTGAAAACAATTCTTCTAAAGTTATACTGCACCCTCCCAGGTTACAATATAGTGCCTACAGCTACACCCTAATTGTCACTCCCGTGATACAATCAAAGTATATCTATAAACTGTTAAGTGCCAAGAATTATATGTCTCACAATTCTCCTATTAATCTCCCGATCTAATATTCAAATTATGTCTGTTAAATCATGTACTAAGATTTCAACTTCTCTCCCAAGCTTATTACAATCCCTAGAATACAATCAAAAGTTAGCTACTCTTCTAATTGTGTTAAGATCTCATTAACAGATCAGCAAAGCAGAAATTCACGTAATCAAGCATGCATGAATACAAAGGAATACTACCCAATCCTCAGATTAGAGAATTAGTTACGCATAATTAAAGAAGAAAACAAAATAATAATGATAATGAATGAAAACATAATATTGAAGAAAGAATTGAAGATCGAAAGTACCTTGATACGATTAAAAGCTATGAATTGTTAGCTATGAATTGTTATCTATGAATTGTTAGCTATGAATTCTTATGATTTACAATGGTAGGATGTGTTTAAATAGGCTCTACAAATCTTACCTAGCAAGAAATTGCCTTCTATTACAATTAGGATTTAAAGAAGGTATCCAAAACTGCCCAGAATACAATTAGAATTAGAAAAAGGGCAAAACAGTAAATTCCAAGCCTTCTTTAATAAGAACACGCGCGCGATTTAATTTAGAATATTTCTTGCACTTGTTTCCTATCCCAGGTTGTAGAAAATCTCTCATGCTTCGCGTGGGCAGTAAGATCGCTGAAAACGGACTTCTAGAACTCCAGATATGGCCAAAACAGTTTAAGCTGCGCAGCCTTCCCGGAAAATCCGAATTTTAATCAATTAAATCTCCAAAAATGACAAAAGCTTAGATATTCTTGCAAACCTGCACAACTAAGCAAAACACATCAAAACTACAACAACTTGTGTCCAAAACAATCAATTTAAGCCGAACGGAAGCATTCCAAGTGGATATAAAATCCACTTATCAAACCCCCAAACTTAAACTGATGATTGTCCTCAAGCATAAACAATTACAACTAACTAACTAACTAGTACCACTTCCGTAGGTGATCACGGTTGCATTTGGCATATGCAACAAGCCCTTTAAACCCCTAGGCAGCCCTAGTGGACGAGTAAGGTCTCGTGAGGGCCTATAGCGAATGTACCCACAAAATCCATTTAACCTAATGCAATGCAATGTATGAATGCAACTAATATGCAAATGCAATTAATCTAGCCTACCATACCTTCAAATCCTCTCATGCCATATCAACTTAAGAATCAAAGTAAATACGCAATGTCTTGGTGTCGAAAGTGCAAGTATTCACATAGTCTACTCAATGAACATGCATAAGTTCTCAAAAGTCCATGTCAAGTGTAAGAATAAGTTAGTAAACATGCTAAACCTACAAGAGCACATCTTTGAGACAAAACTCGGGATCTCATACGCAAAAATAAGCAAACACTCACAATCCACTCACAAAAGAATATTCACTCAAGAACAAGGGTAAGTGTATCACTCAATTCCAACAAAATCATAAACATGCTTGACATTTGGTATCAATCTAACTCTTAACACAACATACATCAATGAAGATAATCAAAAGGTCTTTAATTGGGTTGTAACATGGGCTAGGGACAGGGTATGTCAAATAAGCCAAAACAGGTGAAGTGTCAAAAACTAGTAAGCACCATAATAAATCATACACAACACCCTATTTCCCCCCACATAAATTTTACTAAGAACACTCGACTAGTCGACTAAAGTAGGATCATAACAAACACAAACATGCTCTCATAATATTTTTTTCTTCTTTTTTTTCTCTTTTTTTTCCTTTTTTTTTCTTTTTTTTTTCTTTTTTTTTTCTTTTTTTTTCTTTTTTTTTCTTTTTTTTTTCTTTTTTTTTCGAGAGCTAAATAAAACAATAATATAAACAATACAATGATCCCACAATTTATTACATATGCCGACTATCAAGTAAACAAACCCAATTTCAATATTTCCCCAAAAAGTATGACCAACAATAAACCCCTCCTTGCACACCTTATTACTCCCTTAAGCACTATACTAGCCTTTGACAATTGGGTTCAAGTTAATGTAAGGCCAATACAAGAAAAAGGATAATGGCAAGTAATGTGGTGTGTCACCGAAAGAATAGGATTAAGCTCAAAGGGTTAACTAATTGATCATGTTTAAAAGGTGTGGAAATATGGGAAAATATGTGGTTATTCCTAATTGCCTTTATCATTTTAATCGTCAAATAATGTCATGCGTTTCAAGAAAGACCTCAAACAACTGCTAGCAATGCAAACAATCCGTGGACACTCAAGCAAACGAATAAATTGCAAAAATATGCAATATGGCTCAAAAACTCACTTGGTGGAAAAACATACTCAATCCCAAGCAAAAATCTCTCTAATGCACCTACTTGTATTCAAAGCATGCAAACTAAATCATCTTGCACATATTCATGTCCTTCTAATCACTTACAACATTCAATAAGTCTACTAGCTTCAACTTACTAGTGTATGTGTGTGCACAAGAACAAAGCATATCACTTCTCAATCAAAAGCGTCAACAACACAAAATTCCTATCAAGCATGGGTGCAAATGCAAACTATTATGAACTCACATGATATACGAAAAAAAAATAAAAACAGAATGTCCTATATGAAACAAACGTAGATAACACAAACATAAATGCATAATTTACTACTACTAATATGCAAAGCATGAAATCCTACATGAACAAATAATACAACAACAACTACTAATCCCTCAAACCACCCCCAAACTTAAAATATTCAATGTCCGCATTGAATGGAAATAAATACGAGGGTTAATAGAAAACATACCTGACCATCTGAGTCCTCATCCTCCTCGGATGAATCTGGTGGAGGATATTGCGCACGAGCTCCATAAACTGACCACCGTGCCTGAATACTACAAAACCCACAATTTACAAGAACACAAATTCGTAATAAAAATAAGATTAGAGAAAAAGATTTACCCAATACGAATCAAAGAGGTGAACTTGCAATTAATTCCTCTTTAGAATTGAATTTTTAGAGATATATAAAAAAAATAGAAGAGGAATTGGATTTGTATGTATAGGTGGGTATATATAAATAATAATAATAATAATAATAATAAGAATAATAATAATAAATAATAATAAAAAAAATCAATAATAAAAATAATAAAAATAAGAATAATAATAAATAATAAATATGAATAATAATAATAATAATAATAATAATAATAATAATAATAATAATAATAATAATAATAATATGAATTAGAATAGAAATAGGTTTAGAATTTTTGGAGAAAAGATGGATGGTTTTGGAATTGAAATAGGAAAAGAATTAGATAGAATGGGGTATAAATAGAATGGGAGGTGAACAATTTTTTTTTTTTATATAAAACAGGTGAACAAGCAGGTGAACACAAAAAAAAAAAACATCGGACAACTGACTGCAACACGCGCTGCCTGCGGTATGGCACTTGTTGCGCCGTTTGAAGCAGCGTTACAGGGCGCTGGGAGCGCGGTGAGGCTCTTGGCGCAGGACAGACCTGCGTTACTTGGCGCTGACAGCGCTGCCAAGCTGTTGGCGCTGTCCTGATCTGCGTTACATGTTGGCGCTGACAGCTTTGTGGCGCAGTCAGCGCTGCACTGTTCTGTATTTTTTTTTTTTTTTTTTTTTGAAGGAAAGAAATAAAAATCCTATGCTACACCAAGGTACAAAAATGCTTGGGTTGCCTCCCAAGAAGCGCTTCTTTAACGTCAATAGCTTGACGTTACTTCCTCAAATCATGGTGGTTTCAAAAGAATAACTGAACCATCTTTAATAGACAAACCATTCATATGAACGTTGACATCCGGTTTGCTTGATTTCCACAAATCTCTTCCATCAGATTTCAACTTGATTCTACTACCCAACGGCCAAATTTTCTTCTTTTTCTTCTTCACACCTCTAAGATGCTTCTCTGACTCAACCGGCTGAACAAAAATTTCTTCTTCCTTATCATTTGCTTTCCACCTCAAATGTGGTGGAAGTTTCCCAAGCTTTACTTTCGAAAGATCTCGAACTGAAGAACCGTCAATGGAGTCACTAATGGAATGCTTTATCATGCGCATGTCCGACTTTTCATCAACTATGTCAACAGTCAAACAAGTTGCTCTAAAAGGAGGCATCTTCATTGCTTTGTTCAGATCAAACTCCACTTTGTCCTTGCCAACATTCAATGTCAATTTTCCAGCTTTAACATCGATTGTAGTGCCAGCAGTAGCCAAGAATGGCCTTCCCAAGATAATGGGTATCTCGACATCTTCATCCATCTCTAACACCACAAAATCACAAGGTATGACAAATTTATCCACTTTGACAACCACATCTTCAATGACCCCCAACGGATATTTAACAGAACGATCAGCTAACTGAAGTGAAATCCGTGTCTTTTTAAGCTCCCCAAGACCAAGTCGTTTGCAAATTGAATATGGCATTAAACTCACACTAGCCCCTAAATCACACAAGGCTTTCATGTTCTCCATCTTCCCAATAGTGCAAGGCAAAGAAAAGCTTCCCGGATCTTTCAATTTCTGAGGAATGGCCTTTTGGATGACTGCACTGCATTCAGCATTGAGAGTAATGGTTTCTACATCCTCAAGTTTCCTCTTCTTTGTCAACATCTCCTTAAGAAATTTAGCATAGAGTGGCATTTGATTCAAAGCTTCAGCCAAAGGAATATTGACATGCAACTGCCGGAACATAGTCAAGAACTTCTCGTACTGCTTCTCTAACTGCCTGTTGTGAAGTCTTTGTGGAAAAGGAATTGGAGGAACATAAGGTGGTGGAGGAACATACGGCTTTTCTGGTTCTTCTTCCTTCTTCTCTTCATCTATTTTTTCTGACTTTTCTGCATCGATCTCTACTATCTCACTTTCTTTGTCAGCATCCTTCTCTTTAGGCTCAAGAACCTCAACCTCGGGCAACTCTTTCCCGCTCCTCAAAGTAATTGCTTTGCATTGCTCTTTACCAGTCTGGTCGGGTTGACTAGGAAGTGATCCTTGCTCACGAACACCCATCTTGGAGGCAATCTGTCCAATCTGTGTTTCTAGCATCTTTTGAGATGATGCCATCTGCTCTATTCTTGATTCCATATTAGCCAATGCCCCAGAAGTTCCTTGCATAATCTTATTTAGTGCAACCTCCCAATCAGCTGGTTCTTTCTTCGGAGGAGGTTGATACTGCTGCTGTGCTTGATACGGTGGTCGTGACTGAAAACCAGAAGGTTGATTCTACCTTGGAAATGCATAAGAAGGATTAGCCGCATGATTATTACTGTAAGAAAGATTGTTGTTTGGCCTTTGATTTGGATTGTAATAGGAGTTATTCTGAACAGGCCACGGCTGTCTTCCCTGAATGAAAGATGCTTCTTCTGGAAATTGTTGCACATAAGAGTTCTGACTAGCACCATAATCATTATACCCCTCCATAGGTGAAGAAATAGCATTCACATTTGCTCTTTGTCCTCGCATCTCCTGAGTTAGAGTATCCAACTTCTGAGCCAGCATGTTAATCATCTCAGAGTCTTGTGCTGCTTTAGCTGAGCTCGTCCCACTAGGTGCCCATGAATAGTTATTAGATGCCAATTCCTCAAGGAGTGCTTTAGCCTGTGTAGTTGGTGCCTTCTTGAAATTTCCACCAGCAGCCACATCCAAACTCAAACGAATATCTGCATTCATGGCCCCATAAAAAGTACTGATGATCTGCCAATCTTCCAAGCCGTGATGTGGACACTTCCTCAATAGTGCCTTGAATCTCTCCAATGCCTGATATAGACCTTCACCCGGTTGCGCTTTGAAACTCATAATCATAGTCCTCAATTGTTGCGTCTTGTCAGAAGGATAATATTTGGACAAGAATGCAGTAGAAAGACTATCCCATGTAGCAACCGCAGTGTTTGGAAGTTGCTGAAACCATTCCAAAGCTCTTCCCTTAATAGAGTAGGGAAACATATGGAGACGAATCTGATCACTTGTAACACCATTGATTCTGAATGAGCCACACATCTGCACAAAACGCTCTAGATGTCTGTGTGGGTCCTCTAATTCAATATCTCCTTCAAAAGCTTGATTGCTGATCATCTGAATTAAACTCGGATTAATGTTGAATTGGGTTGCACCAATCTCTGGAGTTTTGTACATGCAATTGGCAGGATTAGGTGTCTCATGGTCCCAAATAGAAGTCTGATCAACATTAACATTTGCATTAACATTTGCATTAACATTTGCGTTAACATTCTCAGCGTCCGTCATCTTAGCTTTCTCTTTTCTTATCTTTCTCAAGGTACGCTCAATTTCAGGGTCAAATTCCAATTTTCTAACGCAAGATGAACGTAGCATACACCTGAAAATCACCAACAAAACAACTTGTGGAACCAATTAAAATCTAAACAATAAGAAACAATTAACCTAAACTCAAGTATATTGCCTTCCCCGGCAGCGGCGCCAATTTGTTAGTAGTATTTTTATGTGTTCGTTCTCAGGGAAGGACTAAATTAAATACAAAGTTCAGGTTTCTTATCTCTTTACGTCTAGAAGTGTGTGAGAAGAATTTTGGGTTTGTGTATTAACTAAATTAAACTGAGAACTAATTATAAGCACTAAGAATTGATTTTAAACTGAGATTTAAATATATGGGAAAACAATCTAAGAACTGGGGTTCTTCACTTGGTCTCAATACATGCTCAATATTAATGTGATATCTGTGTTCCTACCTTGCTGAAAACAATTCTTCTAAAGTTATACTGCACCCTCCCAGGTTACAATATAGTGCCTACAGCTACACCCTAATTGTCACTCCCGTGATACAATCAAAGTATATCTATAAACTGTTAAGTGCCAAGAATTATATGTCTCACAATTCTCCTATTAATCTCCCGATCTAATATTCAAATTATGTCTGTTAAATCATGTACTAAGATTCCAACTTCTCTCCCAAGCTTATTACAATCCCTAGAATACAATCAAAAGTTAGCTACTCTTCTAATTGTGTTAAGATCTCATTAACAGATCAGCAAAGCAGAAAATCACGTAATCAAGCATGCATGAATACAAAGGAATACTACCCAATCCTCAGATTAGAGAATTAGTTACGCATAATTAAAGAAGAAAACAAAATAATAATGATAATGAATGAAAACATAATATTAAAGAAAGAATTGAAGATCGAAAGTACCTTGATACGATTAAAAGCTATGAATTGTTAGCTATGAATTGTTATCTATGAATTGTTAGCTATGAATTCTTATGATTTACAATGGTAGGATGTGTTTAAATAGGCTCTACAAATCTTACCTAGCAAGAAATTGCCTTCTATTACAATTAGGATTTAAAGAAGGTATCCAAAACTGCCCAGAATACAATTAGAATTAGAAAAAGGGCAAAACAGTAAATTCCAAGCCTTCTTTAATAAGAACACGCGCGCGATTTAATTTAGAATATTTCTTGCACTTGTTTCCTATCCCAGGTTGTATAAAATCTCTCAAGCTTCGCGTGGGCAGTAAGATCGCTGAAAACGGACTTCTAGAACTCCAGATATGGCCAAAACAGTATAAGCTGCGCAGCCTTCCCGGAAAATCCGAATTTTAATCAATTAAATCTCCAAAAATGACAAAAGCTTAGATATTCTTGCAAACCTGCACAACTAAGCAAAACACATCAAAACTACAACAACTTGAGTCCAAAACAATCAATTTAAGCCGAACGGAAGCATTCCAAGTGGATATAAAATCCACTTATCAAGGGTGAGGGAAGTGGTGAACATCAAGAAACCATAAGAATAAGGTAGGTGAGGGTGGGTAAAACCAGCCTAGCCATCCTATGTCTTCCCAAAAAGGTATGGTGATTAATAAGGACATCCATATTTCTGGTTTGAGTCTCTCAACAGACTTTAACTATTGAATCCAGTTCCCAACCAGGAACACAATCAGTGAGGGTAAGGGACACAATTGTGCAACCTATGACACTTGTCATCTAGCAAGGAGTTAGTACAAGATGTACAGACACAGGGGGAGCACACACAAGTTACTCTTAACTGTTTCTCAAATTCATGTTGATGAATTCTCTATAAATGAGAGGATTCAGCCCCACTCATGGATACCTAATTTGATAACTGAAGCACTTCAATACAACTCCAAACACTCTTGATTCTTCATTCCTATTAATGAAGAAGCCAACACTCATTCCTCAGTTCTCTCTGCTTTCTCTAAAAGTAATTAACTGAACCTTCATCTCTGTTTGGATCATCAATGCTAACATTTAATTCTCTTCAATCTATGTGAAACCTCATGGTTTCTCTTTAGGACTGAGGGAAGGAAGTGAAAAACAGGAGAGGCCTGGTTGCTCCAGGGCAAAAGGTGAGATGTGTGTAAAGAGTGGTCTCCTATTTCTTCTAGGAGAGCAAAAGGAGAGATTGAGTACCCCTTTAGTAAGGGACGGTGAGATGTGAGAAGTGAACCAGGATGAGATCCTGATGCAAAATCAGAGAGATTAAAGTGAGCAGCTTCTTCTTTATTTTATCTGATTTTACTGAGGTACTACATCACTTTATCCTTCTTTTTGCTGATAACAAAAAAGGGGGAGAAGTTATAGTTCAGTTCAGAATCTTCTTAACACCCAAAGGGGGAGAAATTTGAAAACTGGAGAAATTTGCAAACTAAGAACTATATCTCAGAAGAACAGCAACTAGTGGATACAGAACAACTCTCAGAAATGGATGCCATACATAGGGGGAGCAGTTCTTAGTCACTCAAGTGAAGTTGGTACAACTCAGATACTGTGTCAAGGAAGTTTGATCAAAATTTTCTGTCATAATGAAAGAAGAATCTGAAGAGTGGTTTTTGTTATCATCAATCTCTGGATTTATGCCTCTTTATCTTGGAGTCATAAATAGGGGGAGATTGTTGAGTTATGCATGGATATGGATGATGATAACAAATACCACAAGACAGAAAATGAATCAAGGAATCGAAGCTGATGAACAAATCAAGAAGCCAACTAAAATGCAGATCAACTATAACAATATCTTAAGGATGAAACTCTGCATAAAGTTAGGATTTATTTCAGTAACAAGCCTGGAGATGCTAAAGTCAGATATCAGTAATCAAAAGAGAGTTTACTAAAACCATGCAAGTAAGTTCGAGAAATCAAGGAAATAAGAGTTCGAGAAGTCATTCGAGAACTCTACTCAAAGGGTTTTATTCGAGAAGTCCTAGTTCGAGAAGTCAGACTGAACTATTCGAGAAGTCTGTAAAAAGATCTATTCGAGAAGTCTGTAAAAAGAACTATTCGAGAAGTCTGTGAAATGAACTATTTGAGAAGTGCCAATTCGAGAACTCAGACTGTTCTATTCGAGAAGTCTACATCAAGCACTAATCGAGAAGTCATCTCAGAAGGATATTCGATAAATCATCATTCGAGAACTCAAGATTTATCTATTTGAGAACTCAACCTGTTTCACAATAATATCAGAGATCTTTAATGGAACATATCGAATGAAGATTAAACCCAGAATTACTTTGCAATCCGTGACGATTAGGCAGTGATCAATTACACAGAGGATGTTACGAGTAGGGAGTCAAATTGTAGATATTCGAAGGCTCAAACTCTTCCAAGTGAAAGGTGAAATCAGTCACTATTTACTCGACTTCAAGGGCAACAATAAGAGTGTAAGCAACCTCCAACATGATTACACACCTACTGAAAGATTCAAAGGATATTTCGACAAATGCATAAAGATCAGTCGTTATGTCTGGGAAGTTCTAGCACAGCTCAATAAGCAGAAAGGCTTATTGACTTTCAAAAGGATTAACACTTTTGCTAAAGCTACTTTCAGAGACAAAGATCCAAAAGCAAAATGATCTTGTGCAGAAAGCATCACGTGGGCTTGGAAGCTAAGTCACCTCAAGAACTTAGTCACTTTTGAAGAAAGAAACATACACTGTCTCAAAGCCTACTGGGATTGTCCAAATCAAGAAGAGAAGACTTTCAAGATAATTCCAGAAATGGAAATCACTTTGAGTATGTGTGTGTGACAAGTTATGTCAAAATGTATCATTACATGTAACTCACTTGTCTTCATATAGTTTTAAATAAGCTGTATGAGTAGCATAGTTTAGTAGAGAAGAAAACACTGATCACAAGGCTGATAGCTTTAGGTTTTCTTGTAAACACTAAACCGTGTAACCGCAGCTGTGTATTATTACGCAGAGAATTATCTTCAATACAACCATCAGGTGGATCAAGCTGATAAGCCAACCCACCTGAGATTTTTTATATCGTGTGTTGTATATGCTTTAGATATTCTACTTATCTTGTTTTGTTTATGTTCTTATAACAATCTATCAAGACCTCATCAATTCGAAAGAATTTTGTTGAGATTGTATTCAACCCCCCCTTCTACAATCTCATGGTGTACAACTGGGAAATATCATCTTCATACTCTAAAATTACATCTAATAATGAAATCCTTTCTACTACAATCGTAAGAATAACATGTTCACCCCTCCACTCTATCTTCAATTTTTTCTCAACATCAACCATCTGCACAGTTTTACACAGATATATAGATATATACACTCATTGCATAATAGACATATAAACATACATATATAGATAGTATCTAAACCCGAAGTTACATATACACACATACATATAAACCCTAACTTAAGAAATAACGAACCGTCAATAGATATGTAAGTTAGATATAGAGTGCATGCATTCGAATTCATACCTTTCGTAGAGAGTAGCTTCGAATTTGGAAGTAGGAGACGAATAATCGCGCCCAAATCGCCCTTCGTTTCTGAATTCTGCGTATTTGTGTGTTCCTTCGCCCTAATACCCGACTAATGACCCAGCTAATTGGTTTGTTTTAGTATTTTATCTAATTTTCAATTTACTTAATTGTTAAATTAATAACGTTTGTTTAACATTTTTAAAATGGAGTGCTACTAGATGGTTGAATCCAAAAGTTTAGGTGTACCATTTGGAAGACAAAAACAAGGAATGGTACCATTTGGAAAAGCCAAAAGTACAATGGTACCAAATGGAATTTCCCAAGTTTTAATTTCCTGCCAGGAAGTTATAAATCCAGAACAAAATTTTTAAATTTAAAGCAATCCTGTGTGAAATAACAAAATTGTCCTTATTTTTGTGAATGCAGGGGGCTAGTCTTGGTTTAAAAGAAGGGTAATTTGGTCTTTTCACAAAATATTACTCTGGATTTAAAAATGTAGCTCTGGATATAAAAATTTCCTATAATAAAATATTTTAAAATTTAAGTCAGGGATATCAAAATAATCTAATGATTGTTAAAATTGGTTTAATAGGTCTAAGAAATAATAAGTAATACATGGAAAAGGACTTTGTTTTGTTTTTTACTATCAAGGCTAAGGATACACTACTACAAAACTGAACTTAGGATATATTGTTAGGAATTATGTTGTCCTTGATGATATACACCCATAAAACACTTTGAAAAACATATGAGCACAAGATTAAGTTTTGTAACTTATCAACGGATACCCAAGCCATGTACATCCGTTGATGAGGCAGCTTGTCAATCGATAAGTCTGTAGCATACCTTGTATTTAAGTTTAAGTTTGTTGTTGAATATCATAGTTGCTAGAAATCCTAAGTCATGTTGACTATCAAAGGATTTACAGAATATGGTATCTAATTGTATATAAGCTGTGCTATGTAATTCTGTATAAGTGAAGTGGTGATCAACGGATGAAGATTCTATGTCAACGGATATGGTATTCCCAGCAAGCAGAAATCAACCCATCGATCCATGTCTACACCAACGGATAAAAGCTTCAATCAATAATGTCTTGGGATTAGAGGTTGATGGCGACTTGACATGTCTGACAGATAACATGGGTTGGTGAACTTAAAAGAGGTATATAAACCAGTATTGGAAACGAAGAAGAAAAAGAAACATTCCTTGTTCTCACAAGCAATTTGGCTGGTAAATCTAGTGCATATCTGTCCAAGACAATCAGACAAATTGCATCACATGGAGACGAGGAGTGGCAGCAACCCTGCAGGATACTTTGACTTGAAAGATTCGTTTATTTTGTAGGGTTTGTAATCTTGGAGTAATATATATACTTCAAGAGTAGCGTAGCTAAAATAGAGAAGAGAAACACTGAGCAAAAAGCTATAAGCATTAGGTTCTCTTGTAATAGTTTTAGCCGTGTATTCGCAGCTGTGTACTTAGTTTACATAGAGAAGTTTTCTTCAATACAACCCTCAGGTGGAGTCGAGAAAAACCCCACCTGAAATTTTTAAGTGTGTTGTGCATATGTTCATTATCTATTTCTTTATATTTTAGTCTTCGACTTGTCCATCTGTAATTGTTGTTGCGTTTAAAATTCGGAAGAATTTTACAAGATTATATTCAACCCCCCTTCTACAATCTTGAAGGGTGCTACTGGGAAATAACAATTGGTATCAGAGCAAGCTTCTAGCATACAAGAAGTTTAAATATCTAGCACCATGGGAAAGAAGGACACATGGGTAAAGATTCCAATTCTTGACAAAGACAACTACTTTCATTGGAAGGTAAAGACGCATCTCCATCTCTCAGCATTAGACGAAGATTATGTTGACTGTATAGAGAAAGGCCCTCATGTTCCCATGAAGCCTAACTCTGGTGTTGGTGAAGCAGCTGGAAGGTCTATTCCAAAAAACTCAGGATGAGTTCACAGATGAAGACTTGGAAGTGATACATAAGGATAATAAGGTCATGAACATCTTATTCAATGGTATTGACCAAGATATGTTTGATTGTGTTATAAACTGCACCTCTTCCAAGCAAGTGTGGGATACCATTCATACAATCTGTGAAGGAACTGAACAAGTCAGAGAAAATAAGATGCAGCTCCTAATACAACAATATGAACATTTTCACTATTCCTCTGTTGAAAATTTGACAGATATATTTAGTAGATTCCAAAAACTACTAAATGGTCTGAAGTTGTATGGGAGAAAATATGAAACCAAGGACTCCAACCTGAAATTTCTGAGGTCTCTTCCAAAGGAATGGAAGCCAATGACAGTCTCATTGAGAAACTCTCAATACTATAAAGAATTTACACTTGAGAGACTGTATGGTATTCTGAAAACCTATGAGCTTGAAATGCAACAAGATGAGGAAGTGGAGAAGATTCAGAAGAAGGCTGGATCTGTTGCCTTGGTGGCCAATATTCCAGTAAGCCAAGAGAGTGAGAAGATGGAGAGCATAAAGACCACACCAAGTTCTGTGACTTGTGATGGTGGAGTTGATTTTACCAGGGGGAAAAGCAAGTTGATTGAAGAACTCGATGCATCAAGTGAATCTGATGACTTGGATGACTATCTAGCATTCTTGTCAAGAAGGTTCTCAAAGCTTAAATTCAAGAGGAATCTAGCAGGAGGCAGACAATTCAGAAAGAATGGTCAACCATCCAAAAACATGGTTGATAGATCTAAGTTCAAATGCTTCAACTATGGAATTGCTGGCCATTTTGCCAATGAGTGCAGAAAGCCTAAAGCTGAGAATGAGAGGAAACAGTTTGGAACTGTTGACTACAAGAAGAAATATTTCGATCTTCTCAATCAGAAGGAAAAGGCTTTTGTGTCAAGAGACAGTGATTGGGCTACTGGTGGAGATTCTGATGCAGAAGAAGAGTTTGTCAATCTTGCCCTCATGGTAAATGAGAAAGATGAAGAAGCTAGTTCAGCAAGCAACCAGGTATTCTCCTCTAACCTATCTGACTTATCTAAAGCTGAATGTGCTAGTACAATTGATGAAATATCTCTTGAATTGTATAACATGCACGTTTCCTTAAAATCGCTTAACAAAGAGAACAAAAGAATAAAAGAGCTAAATGAAAAGTTAAGTGATAGGAATGCTTTGATAGAAACTCAGTTAATTAAGTTTGAGGTTATGAGGAGAGACTGCAAGGAAGCTAAAGATGGTTTGCTTGAAGCCCTTAAACGAGAAAACAGTTTAAAAGAACAGTTGAAGAAAAGTCAAGACCTTATTGCCTCTTGGGGAAAATCCAGAGCTACCACTGAAGAAATTTGTGGTGTCCAAGGGATTAACTCCTTTAGAAAATTAGGAAAAGTAAAGTTAGGAGTTGATGGAGAGACTGCTTCTGATAGTGAATCAATGGATGATGCATGCAGATATCCGTTGATCAATGAGCCATCGATGGATACAGAGCAATGTCATCCATCGAAATCCAAAACTGTCAGCAAAGCAACTCTGGTTAAATTGAACAATCAATATGGTCCAGTCAGCAAGAACTTTGAGAAAGGAGAATGTAGCAAAACAAAATCAGTTGAGGAAGCTAACATAGGTCACTTGTCCCAAAAGCAATTGAAGGACAAGTTAGAGAAAGTTGAGTCAAGAGCTAAAGGTAGGAGAAAGAACAGAAATGGCAAAGTAGGGATTAATTAACACAACAATTATACCCCAGATAAATATGCTCCTAGAAAGGAATGTGTTAATTGTGGTAGTGTTAATCACCTATCTGCTAGCTGTAGAAAATTAAAAAATGCTCCCATGCCTTTACACTTGCCTACTTCTGCCATGTATGCTATGCCTAACAATAATGCTCAATCTGCTCATGCATCTAGTCTATATGCAAACATGCCATTCATGTATAATCCATACTATAATGCTTTTAATATTCCAATATCAACTTGATTTCGTTTTGATGTGTGCAGGGAGATAGAAAGAACCTCTGGTATCTGGATAGTGGATGTTCTAGACATATGACTGGAGATTCTACCCTGCTCACTAAGTTTGAGGAGAGAGCTGGCCCTAGCATTACCTTTAGAGACAACAGCAAAGGATATACTAGAGGATATGGCTTGATTTCAAAAGGAAATGTTGTCATTGAGGATATAGCACTAGTTGATGGACTCAAGCATAATTTGCTGAGTATCAGTCAACTATGTGACAAAGGTCAAAATGTGTGGTTTACTACAGAAGCTTTTGTTGTTTTTAGGAAAAATGACAACAAGATATTGATGACAGGCAACCGAAAAGGGAATGTGTACACAGCTGACTTCAATTCAACAAGTGCAGATACTGCTACATGCCTCTTCAGCAAGGCAAGTGTAGATGAAGGTTAGCTATGGCACAAGAAACTGTCACACTTGAATTTCTAAGCAATGAATGAGTTGGTAAAGAAGGATCTGGTTAGAGGTATTCCAAAATTGGATTTCTCCAAAGATGGTTTGTGTGATGCATGCCAAAAAGGGAAGCAAAAGAAGGCCTCTTTCAAATCCAAGTTAATGTCCTCCATTGATCATCCTCTACAGCTACTTCACATGGATCTATTTGGACCAGTCAATGTAATGTCAATCTCTAAGAAGAAAAACTGTCTAGTGATTGTGGATGACTTCTCTAAATTCACGTGGACATTCTTTCTGCACTCCAAGGATGAGGCAGGAGAAGTCATCATCAATGATATCAGAACAGTTAACAATAATCCTTCCTTCAGAGTAATAAGGATGAGAAGTGACAATGGAACTGAGTTCAAGAATTCTATGATGAGAGAGTTTTGTGAAGAACAAGGAATTATCCAAGAATTCTCTGCACCTAGGACTCCTCAACAAAATGGTGTAGTAGAAAGGAAGAACAGGACTCTCATTGAAGCTGCAAGAACAATGCTTGAAGAATCAAAGTTGCCAACTTATTTCTGGGCAGAAGCTGTCAATACTACCTGCTATACTCAGAACATCTCTTTGATCAATCAAGCAAAAAGACTGACTCCATACCAACTATTCAAGGGAAAGAAGCCAACAGTTAACTTCTTACATGTCTTTGGTTGCAAATGTTTTGTCCTGAGAAATCAAGGTGAAAACATTGGAAAGTTTGACACCAAAGCAGATGAAGCTATCTTTGTTGGATACTCAGCAGGGAAATCATATAGAATCTACAACCTAAGACTAAACATTATTATGGAATCTATACATGTTGTCTTTGATGATAAGAAAATCCAAGGGTTGATAGATGAAGGTTTCCATGAAGATTTATCATTCGAAAATGATATGTCTGGTGAAGGTAGTGAAGATGATGTAGAAATAGTATCGACTGGTGTAAGATCGAAACATGCTCGAGGTGTAGAGCGTGGGACACCATCCATTGATGCTGAAGAAACCCGATCCGTTGAAGACAATTCTGGATTACCCGTTGATAGCTACAGAGAATTATCCATTGATAACTCTGTTAGAACTCCAACCTCAAGAGCCACACACTCAGGGGGAGTCTCTCAGAGTCATCACTCAACAACCAATCAGAATGATCAACACAGGGAGAATGAAGCTACGTCGTCTAGGCTGAACCTGCCAACATCAAGAAAATGGACCAGAGATCACCCATTTGAACTCATAATTGGAGATTCAAATGCAAAAGTCCAAACTAGAAGGGTAACTCAAGAAGAATGCTTGTATAGCAGTTTTTTGTCTAAAGAAGAACCTAAGAGAGTTGAGAATGCCATCCAGACTGGGTTTTAGCAATGCAAGAGGAGCTAAACCAGTTTGAAAGAAATGAAGTGTGGAAGCTTGTACCCAAGCCTAAAGGCAAGTCAGTAATTGACACAAAATGGGTGTTCAAGAATAAGATGGATGAGAATGGCATAGTGACAAGGAACAAAGCAAGGTTGGTTGCAAAAGGCTACTGTCAAGAAGAAGGAATTTATTTTGATGAGACCTTTGCACCTGTAGCAAGGTTGGAAGCAATCAGAATCTTCCTGGCCTATGCAACCCATGCCAATTTCAAAGTCTATCAAATGGATGTCAAGAGTGCTTTTCTAAATGGCATTTTGGAAGAAGAGGTACATGTAAGTCAACCTCCTGGTTTTGAAGACCCAGAATTCCCAGAATATGTCTATTTTCTTCTCAAAGCACTCTATGGCCTGAAGCAAGCACCTAGATCCTGGTATGACACTCTCTCACAGTTCCTTATAGAGAATCAATTCACTCGAGGTACTGTTGACAAAACTCTCTTTTATAGAAATGTCAATGGCTCTATGATACTTGTTCAAATTTATGCAGATGATATAATTTTTGGGTCTACTGATGAGAAGCTTTGCAAAAGGTTTGCCAAACTTATGCAAAGTAAGTATGAGATGAGCATGATGGGTGAACTAACTTATTTCCTTGGCTTACAAGTAAAGCAAGTTAGTGATGGGATTTTCATCAGTCAATCCAAGTATGTTAATGATCTTTTGAAAAGATTTAACATGCTGGATTGTGCATTTGCAAAAACACCCATGGCCACTGCCACTAAACTTGAGTTGAATACTAAGGAGAAGAAAGTGGACATCTCAAGTTATAGGGGCATGGTGGGCTCACTTTTATACTTAACAGCAAGCAGACCTGATGTTATGTTTTCTACCTGTTTATGTGCAAGATTCCAAGCTGATCCCAGAGAATCTCATTTAATAGCTATTAAAAGGATTTTCAGATATCTCAAAGGAACACCAAACCTTGGCATTTGGTATCCTAGAGAATCTGGTTTTAATCTAACTAGCTATTCAGATGCAGATTATGCACGTTGTAAAATTGATAGAAAAAGTACTATAGGCACTTGTCAATTCTTAGGGAACACGCTGGTTTCATGGTTTAGCAAGAAGCAGAATTCAGTTTCCACTTCTACTGCAGAAGCTGAGTATATTGCAGCTGGAAGTTGCTGTGCACAGATACTATGGATGAAGAATCAACTGCTTGATTATGGGTTAAGAGTTGATAGAATCCCAATATTTTGTGACAACACAAGTGCAATTGCCATATCTGAGAATCCAGTGCAACATTCCAAGACCAAGCACATAGACATTAGGTACCATTTCATCAGAGAACATGTGATGGAAGGTACTGTGGAACTTTATTTCGTTCCAAGTGAGAAGCAACTTGCAGATATCTTTACCAAGCCACTTGATGAATCAACATTCACAAGGTTGGTAAGTGAGCTAGGTATGTTGAATTTCTCCTAATTTATTTGAGATATTTGCAAGGTTGAATAAGCAGCCAAAAATTAGTTTGAATTTTTCTTTTACAAAGAAAAGGTACGAAATTCTGTTTAAGTCAGAATTTATCCATCGACGGATATGTCGAATATCCGTTGATGATTCAAATAATATCTGGATTTTATTTTTACTTTTATTTATTCGGTGGATATTTAGTTTTCTTTGTATGTATTATCTCAATAATACATATCAACGGGAAACTCGTTTCTCGAGAATTTACTCTTTTATCCACCGGGTAATTTATTTGTTTTTTCTTTGGACTTGTCTGAGCTGTCAAATCATTTTTACCATTTCATGACCGAATATTTGTCTTGATATGTGTGATTGCATGCTTATGTGCTATTTGTGCTAATTGATTTCCTAGAGACGATATCTTGATTCTTGAGTATTACTATTATCATGATAAATAGGCTTAATCATGACACTTTCTAGGGAATCTAAGAGAGAGACTGTTGGTATAGCCTAGCATTGCATGCATCCGTAACTGGTATTAATAGTCGTGTCTCTTCGTCGGTTCATATTCCAAAATCACTCATATTTATATATATACTCAGCAGCAGGTACAATCTCTTCACCTCCAATCTCTTGCCCTCTCTACAAATCTACTTTCTTAATTCTACTTCAGTTATCTATCTCTTCAATGGCCCTCATCATGTACTCCAAATTCATCGAGGGAGTGTACTTCAACTATCAAGACTTCGTCATTGTGGTTGAAGGTTCCACTTATCCAGTTAATGACATTCCTGATGTGATCCTCAAGAAGTTCAACTTCGAAATGGAAATGGAGATGTCCTATTTACTAATGAGTTACGTCATGGAGTAAGAGATCATTGAAGAAGAACGAGAAAGGGAGAGGCGTCGTGCTTTGGCTGAACAAGAGCGTATCATTGGACTAGCTGTGACTATGTCCAGAATCTTTCATCGCCGGAGTGAAGCAGCCCAGTAGAAGCAGAAGATCTAGGACCCTTCTAGTTCTTAGGATTTCTGTATTTTGTCTTTAAAAGAAAAAGTTTGCTCTTAAGTTTGTCAATCATTAATGAAATTTATGTGCCTCATTTCTTGTGTTCATTACTTGTTATTGTTATCAAATGTGATATTGTTGTTATGTGTTTCACTTGATTAAACTTGCTAATTGCATAATTGAAATATTTTAACATGAACCTTCAAAGTGTGATCATGATTTAGCAGTGCCAAAGAAGAATTGTTCACATATTACTGAATATCTCATAATGCCAAGCTTTCTTATGCTTGATTTAAATGATCTCAAGAAAACACTATTCAATCAGGATACTTTCAGATTGAGGTAACAATTTCTAACCCTCTTCCTACTACTCAATATCAAGGTTCTTTGCCATTGAGTGTTGCTATGGAGACTGAGACAGAGAACCCACAGTCTTCTACCCAAGCAACCAAACTTAAATCAAAATCCAAGTCAAAGAAACCAACCTCAAGTGCTTCCCAACAAGCACTTGTTGTAAAACCTACCATAACCTCTGAGGGGAGTGTTCAGGTGGAAGTGAGTGGTGAGGGACAGGGTGAACATCAAAGAAGCCCTAAGGATAAGGTTGGAGAGGTGAGTGTGTCCCAGCCTAGCCACATTGCAGTCTCTCAAAAGACTGTTAATGTTGAAAAGGATTTAAACACATCCATAACAGCATCCTCTCAACAGGGTGTTGTTATTGAAAAGAGTTCCCAACCAGGAACATTGAACAAAATGGGAAGGGACACCACTATCCAAAAATCATTAACCAAAACCTTTATCAGAAAGAAGAAACCTAAAGTTACTTTGGGTGCACAAGGGTCACACACTGTTCAATCTCCTATAATTGAACCATCTCAAACTCAGTTTGATGTGGCTCCAGCAAATGTGAAGTCACAGCCCAATTCTCAATCTCAAATCACACAGACAACTCAAAATTCATCATCTCTATCTCTGGATGTGGACATGCCTTCCACATCACATGCAAATTCTCCCTCTTTACATCCAAGGGAGGAGCCCCACTCAGAACCTGTTGGTCATCATCTTTTAGATGATTTGTTGGGCCAACAGCCATTTCTTTCTGAAACTATGATTGAACATGTGTCACCTACTTTAAAATCATTCTGCACAGATTCTATCATAATTTCTCTATCAACTGTTATCCCTTCTACTTCATCGATGGATATTTCTCATCCGTTGACAAGTGTTTGTTCACCGATGGATATGCTTAACAGCGATTATCCGTTGGTAGCTCCAACTACAGAATCAATGGATACACCAAATCCATTGGTCAATGTGCTCCCTGCATCCACAGTAGAAGTCACTCTTGTAGTTCAAACACTTCTAGGATTGAGGGAAGGGAGTGTCTTCACAGAGAACGAGAGACTGCTTTGTGAGCAGGCAAAAGGAGAGAATTTGAGTGAGGGGCTGGCAATTTCTTCCTGCCAGGAAAACGGAGAGACTGAGAGTTCCACCTTAGAAGGTGAAGGTGAGGGTGTGAGAGGTGTGAGCCAAGGGGAGCCCCTGATGCAAAAAGAGAGAGAATATGAGAGAAAAGCAGGTACAGGAGCTATAAGGGTGGATGAAGCCATTGCTTGTGAGTTAATGGAGGTTGAGGATGCCCCTAGAAAAAGTATCTGTCAACAGACATCTTAAAACATCATTGATAGATCAGTTCTTGGAGCTGAAACCTTTACTCACCCTGTCCTTGACCTAAACTCTCAGGCTGAACAGGGCAATGTGGAGGCTGAGAAATAGCTGAACTTGGTACAACACACAGAATCTATGCAAAGAGCCACAGATGCTCCTACCAAGCTGCCTCCAAGTGCTACTGAAGTGAGTCAGTCTGACTCTGAATTCACAGATGAAGGTGAAGAAGAAGGGCCTTCACAGCAACCTGGAGACTTACCAGAATGGCTAGTATCTCATATCTATGTCTCCAAGGATGCTCACACTGAGCTAGTAGTGCAGTATGGGAAGACTGCAGCTACTCTACAAGATGCTGATCCTGATACGAAACTTGTGCAAGAGAACTTTCTGGCTACTCTCAAACTGCACAAGTGTCTTCTCAACCAAAGGGTGGTAGACAAAGATGAACTCAAGCTGGAAATTAAGAATGCTCTAGAATCTCAGCACAAAGACTTGGAGCTTCTCTTTCCATCCCGGACAATGCAGCAGCTTAATCAGAAGCTAAAGAAAGATGCAGAAACAGAAAAGAAAATTGACAATCTGTCTGCGAATGTTGATAAATTAGAGCTTCAAATGAGCACCATTCTTGAAAATCAAAAACTCATTCTTGAAGCTCACAACAAACAAAATGCCCTCCTTGCCAGTTTGTTGACTCTGCCTACTACTCAAGCCCTTGATGCTAACAAAAAGGGGGAGAAGTTTGGAGAAGAGAGGTCAACAAGTGAGGGGGAGCAACTTCATTCTACTTTACCTCCAACAGCTCCAGCAATTCAGTCTAGTGAGGAAGAACCAGCCATTCAACCTGAAGACTCTATAGCCACCAGGCTGGATGCTAATCCTCAGTTTTCTCAAGTACAAATTCCTCCCATAACCACATCAATCAGACAGGTACTAATCCCAGATTTTGTACTTCCTAGATCTCTAGCCAGAGGGGAGCCATCTTACTTGTCTGAATTTAAGCCTGTGCTCAAGCCTAAGAAGTCACTTGTGAAGAAAAATGGTAAAAATACCATGAGAGTAGAATTTCAAATGCCAAAACCAGATGAATTCAAGCTAATGAGCAAATATCTTGTTGAAATGAAAGAGAAGGCTAAAGTTGATGTGGGACTCAAAGAGAATCTAGCATTTATCTACAGAGAGGGAGTGGAAATTTGTGTCTCTGCAGGTTACCCTGACTTTGCAGTTGCTAAAGCTGAAGAAACTGCAAGGTTACTTCAAGCTGGTCAAATTTTAAGAAAACCTGCAGAATCTACTGAGAAGAAAGTTAGATTAGCTGATGAGCTTGTGAGAGAGTTAGAAGTAGAAATGAGGCAAGAGGCTGAAGAAGAAGAGTCCAAATTCAAAAAGAAGAAGAAAATGAACACAAAGTCTGCGTGCAAGAAAAGGAAAAGCATGGTTAAAATTCCTGCTAAGAGACCTTTGAGCCCAGATTCAGAAGTTCAAGTTAAATCAGTACTATCTCAACCTACAAAACCTCCAACTCAGAACACTCAAGCATTCAACACCTTAGAACTTGTTAAGGAAGAACCTGTGGAATTTGATTTTGACATCAACAACTTGGTATTTCCAAAAATCAGGCTCTCACCTGAAAAGAGGAGAACCAGAAGGAGGTTACAACCACCAGCTAGACCAATTCAATTCACTAAGGTACCTCAAGTTGCAAAGGTTGCCACCAAGAAAAAAACTGAGCTATATCTTGCAGATGTTGAAGAATACTCAAGCATCAATTTCTTCTTGGATGATGTGGATAATGTGAGTGCTGCAGAAAGGACAGCCAGGCTTCCAAGAAGGTTAATTTTCACCTATAAAGGAGGGAACAATGTAGCCTGGCCCCTAGATCAAGTGTTAAAAGAAGGGTACAGTAAACTCTGGAGGATTTGGTCCTTAATGAAGAAAACTGGAGGATTCACTCCAGAAGCAAAAGGAATAATCTTCAAAAAGGCCAATGAATTGAGAAATAGCCGGACTTCAAAGGAGGGTTTGCCCAAGACACCGAACATTCCATATGAACCTGGCAAGAAGGTTCACTTTTATCCTTACTGGATAGTGGAATTCAGAGATGATCAAAATTGTAGAAGATTCTTCAGGATAGAAGATCAGCTGGAAAAGGCTAGCAATGAGTACTTTCAATACTTAATGTCTATGCTAGATCCAAATCACTCAGAAGAAAAGATCATCTACAAATCTCTGGAAAATCAGCTTGAGGCAAACAGAGAGAAAATCCATGGTTCGAGGACTGCAAGGGGAAGAAAGCCATGATATGCTCAGACTAGAGGAGCATCCCATGTAGAAGTATGATTCTATCACTTAACTCAGTTCATTTCTTCAAAATTTTGTAGCTTGTGCAATTCATATGTTTTTGTTGATTATCATGATCCTTGCAAAAGTGTTTTGTTATCATCAAGGTCCTTAATTTATGGCTGTAGTTCTATCAGTCAAAAAATTGGGGGAGATTGTTAGGAATTATGTTGTCCTTGATGATATACACACATAAAACACTTTGAAAAACATATGAGCACAAGATTAAGTTTTGTAACTTATCAACGAATACCCAAGCCATGTACATTCGTTGATGAGGCAGCTTGTCAATCGATAAGTCTGTAGCATACCTTGTATTTAAGTTTGAGTTTGTTGTTGAATATCATAATTGCTAGAAATCCTAAGTCATGTTGACTATCAAAGGATATACAGAATAGGGTAGCTAATTGTATATAAGCTGTGCTATGTAATTCTGTATAAGTGAAGTGGTGATCAATGGATGAAGATTCTATGTCAACGGATATGGTATTCCCAGCAAGCAGAAATCAACCCATCGATCCATGTCTACACCAACGGATAAAAGCTTCAATCAATAATGTCTTGGGATTAGAGGTTGATGGCGACTTGACATGTCTGACAGATCACATGGGTTGGTGAACTTAAAAGAGGTATGGAAACCAGTATTGGAAACGAAGAAGAAAAAGAAACATTTCTTATTCTCACAAGCAATTTGGCTGGTCTGTCCAAGACAATCAGACAAAATTGCATCACATGGAGACGAGGAGTGGCAGCAACCCTGCAGGATACTTTGACTTGAAAGATTCATTTATTTTGTAGGGTTTGTAATCTTGGAGTAATATATATACTTCAAGAGTAGCATAGCTAAAATAGAGAAGAGAAACACTGAGCAAAAAGCTATAAGCATTAGGTTCTCTTATAATAGTTTTAGCCGTGTATTCGCAGCTGTGTACTTAGTTTACACATAGAAGTTTTCTTCAATACAACCCTCAGGTGGAGTCGAGAAAAACCCCACCTGAAATTTTTAAGTGTGTTGTGCATCTGTTCATTATCTGTTTCTTTATATTTTAGTCTTCGATTTGTCCATCTATAAGTGTTGTTGCGTTTAAAATTCGGAAGAATTTTATAAGATTGTATTCAACCCCCCTTCTACAATCTTGAAGGGTGCTACTGGGAAATAACATATATCACTTAGATAGCGTTAAAGAAATATATATTTATTTTTTATTTATAATTTTAACACTAAAACACAAAAAAAACTTCATTCGCGTCAATAATTTTAGGTCATAACCCTCTCTCAGCCTCGCCCTCGCCGCTCACCCTCGCCACTCTCAACACCCTCTCACCGCTATTACAACCTCTGTTCTCAACCTCTGTTCTCTACCTCTGTTCGATTTGGGATTAAAGATTAATTTGACTGAGGTTTCATCTCTTAACTCTCTCTCTCTCTCTCTCTCTCGATACAAATTATAGATGGGGAGAAGAAATGATAACAGAACACAGGCTTAGCCGTGAAACTTTAGGGTTCAATTTTAGGGGTTTAATTTTAGGGTTCAATTTTAGGGGTTTAATTTTAGGATTCAATTGTTATATTAATGGGATGTTCAATTTTAGGGGTTTAATTTTAGGGGTTCAATAAACTATGATTAGAGGTGTGTGTCTCAACTCTCAGGTCCCTAGTTCCATCAGTCAATGTCTACAACTTAGTTATTATATCTGAAGTTCTCTCAACTCATCTATATGTGTTTATAGAGCTAATTCAAATGCTCTGTTGTTGAGTTGTGAGCTTCTTCGGCTCTTTGTCACAGGTTCAATTCTTTCCCTAGAGAAGTAATTCCTCTTCAGTTCATAGTATTAGCATGCTCTCATAATGACACTTGTACTGATGCAGAAGTTGTTCAACGTGTTGCTGCTGTTGCTAAAGCTGAAGGTGAAATACAAGCAACTCATCTTGAAAGAATTCTTCCACAGCTACTACTAGATTTTTAAGGTACCTCAGTAGATTTTTAAGGATTTTAATATTATTTCTCAAGTAACAAGTGTTATATCCAAAATTTATACAAGAAGAACGTTGATCAATTACAAAAAATTTCTAACTAAGTTAACCCTAATTATGTTGCGATAATTATGGGACATCCTAACTAGGTTGGGCTTGATGGTGGCTAACTTAAGGAAGCTCCAATTATATTGTCGCGCCAACTCGGTTGGACCTGGCTCATATTTTACTATAATCATGGAAGTACAGTTTGAAGATGATATTTTGAAGATACATTCTCATAACCCAAAATCATTGGGTGATTTATCTATGAAGACTTACATGTCATATGACATTAATTTATCTATAAATAGGAATGAAAGCTTGTTGAAGACTTATTGTTGAATATCTATTTTATCAAGCACGCCAACTCTATTGTTGAAGGCCTCCAGAGGTTTATCTGGTCTGAAAATTTATTGCAAAATCAGATTGACTCCCCAACTAGATTGGCATTCTAACTTTTGTTATTGACTTATTGAAGGCCTCCAGGGGTTTTTCCTGGATTGACACTTGGCATGCCAACTGAGTTGGCACGACTACTTATATGTTGGACCCGATTCTGCATTCTAGTGAGTTAGCCTCATCGGGGGATCGTTAATATATATGTTGAAGACCTGATTCCGTATTCTGGTGGGTTATCCTTATCAGGGAATCTAGGATTATCTCTTGTCTATATGCTTCGGGACTCATGCTCTATATTTTGGTGGGTTATCCTCATCGAGGAGTTTTAGGACATCCTGCGTGACAATCTCTTGGGAGAACATGCCTTTTAGTTTGGTGGGTTATCCTCATCGGGGGACGGGGGATGGGGGATAAGGACTCGTTCATGCATTTGGAGTAAGTCATGGTTTTCCCTGCAACTCTTGATAAAGGAAAGAGCTGGTAGCAATTTATGTTAGCTCCGATAGATACGGCTAATGTTGTATCCGTGAAGTCCTAATCAATTGTTGAGCATTGGGGCTAGGCTAGTCTTCATCGAGTGTGCTCTCCTAAGTCCAAACTGAGTTGCCTTTGTGGACTTTGGGCTTTCAAACCAAACCCTAGCCCACGAAGGTAACTTGTTTTCCAAGAACTACGTGGGCTTCATTTCCTAAAAATATAGGGGTATGTAGGAACATTGAAGGGGTTGAAAGTGAAAATCTCTTCGAGCCACCACAAAAAAATCCTTATAATCTCAACCCCCAATTCATAAGAACCACCGTCACAGATCTTAAATCTGGCATACAACCTTAAATTTTGTAATCACAAATTTATTCGTTAAAAAATTAACTTTATAAGGAGGGCAGTTTCAAGATCTACATCTAGGAGGAAGGATGTTCAACCACGGTGGAGATCCAACGAAGAAGGCACGACTTCATGCCAGCAGCAAGGTGTATCGAACATGCAAGCAAGGCTTTCTAGTGGTGATATGAAGCAAACGAGATCCGAAAAACAAGGAGGAAGAAGGTTGTGTAAGTGGAAAGTCTTGAAGTTTCGGGTAACAACTTCAAGGAAGGAGGCAAGGAAAGAAATAACACCTAGATTCAAGCTTTGGCCGCAACCTTCTCCTATTAGTTAGCGCGCCAATCTTCTAAAGGCATGCCCACTAGAATATTCTCTGGAAGCATTATGACTGTGTTGATGTGCTGATATCGCCAAGCGGACCTTCAACTATCAGTTAGCGTGCCAACCTCTCTCCGAGTGTACCTCCAAATTTTCTTAGGATGTATTCTAAGTCAAGGTGCTAATCAAGTAAAAGTTAGCAGGAGGTGCTCCAAGATAGAAGGATGTATCAAGTACGCTCTCCAATACATTGTGACGTGCTAACACCTCTTCATGTGTGCCTACGGGGTCAGTAGAAGTTAGTAGGAGGTGCTCCAAGATAGTTGGTGTGACAACATTGTTAGGTCCTTTTGGAGTATATCCTTCAGGGAAGCAAGTAATGTGTTTATTATTTGTACATGCTATCTAAGTTCTTATAAGGTAAAAGCTATACGAAGGGAACATCCAAGGATTTTCAGGATGTGACTGCAATCGCAACTTTTACTACAAAGTAGGTGCGCCAAGTCTGCTTTAGGCGCGCCAATAAGGAAGAACCTAGCAGGTGGAATTTTACATCTAAAATCAATTTGGATACACGAATCTCTCAAGACATCTCTTCTAGCAAAGGCTTTCGCAGATTATTTACTTTTCATAATCAAGCCTTTCAATCAGAACATCGCTTCATTGGCTTTAACTACACCAACTTGTCTTTCTGGCTATCTTAACTTAGGCATTAAAGAACCAACTCTCTTGTTGAGGATTTTCTGTGTTGGTGACTCAAGTTTCTTCACCTTTTTCCTTTATCAATCTTCGCAGGAAGTGTAGTTGACGAAGTCTTCAAGAGGATTGCCAGAGATTTTCCTAGAATCCTTCTTGACTAAGTTGTCACGCCAACATAGTTGGAGCGTCAACATATTTGGAGCGCCAGCTCCTCTTTTTAGGCATTCATAAGCGTAAACAATTAATGTTTAGATGCTTTGAAGTGGTAAATTATTTCTTACAAAAATTGAAGGTCTCCAAAAGTTTGCTTGGTTTAAGGCCTCCAAAGGTTTGCTTGGTCGAAGGCCTCCAAGGGTTTGCTTGGATAAAGGCCTTCAAGAATTTGCTTAGATTAAGACCTCCAAGGGTTTTCTTGGATGAAGGCCTCCAAGGGTTGGCTTAGATCAAGACCTCGAAAGATTTGCTAAGTCGAAGGCCTCCAAGGGTTTGCTTGGATGAAGACCTCCAGGTATTTGCCTGGATAATTTGTGATAAAATCACTTCTAAATTTATTCCTCTTCGTGAGATGCCCCTATAAGGGATGACAATATGAACTACTTCTACACTCGGGGATAGTATACATACATCCTCCTAAATGATACATACCCTTTGAGCTAAAAACCATAGGATTGTTATATTGTAACTTACTTAGAAAAGATGAGAAGTAATAATAATGAGGGGCAAAAGCCACCTACTTGATGAAATAGTGTTATGGTCTCGGAAGGTAGTATGCCACCCCGCCAAGCTAGTGATTACATACTTCACTTATGAGACTTATTATGCTATAAGCCATGGGAATAAATTTTTATTATTACATGTTATTCTGAGAATTGCAAGAACATGTTTGGTTATCCCGGATGGTTGGCGCGATAACTAAGTTGGCCCATCTAACTATTTCCAAGGATCAAGTTGCAACATCTTCAGCATTTGTATTAACAGCTCTGCTTATAAAGGTTTGGTTCTCCTGAGGAATAACAGTTTCTGGTTCATTTTCTTGAGGAAGAGAGGCTTCTAATTCTTGGAGTGCTTACTCCTCTACAGTTAATGTTTTCTATAGCTCGGCTCGTTTCAAAGCAATAGAGTTGGTTTCGTTCCTAACAACGTCAATCATCTAGTTGGCCATGTCATTGTTTTTGGTGCGCAAATCATAATCAGGCTCACCTGCAAAGAATGAGGAAAGGAACGTTTTCTTGTCTTGCGTTAGTTTTATCTGGCGCGACAAGTCAACTCATAAGGAAGTTATAGTGTATGTAATTAGTCATCTTCTTTTCTCCTCGCATATTGAACATGAACAATTCAAGAGAGGCTTAAGTAGCAGCAGTTTGCTTGTCTTGGTCAGATTTAGCCATCCACCTTTCAAATTCAGCTTTTATGATGTTGGAATCATTCAAGCTGCCAAAAGAATTGAATTTAATACTCATGAAAAAGCTGGCTATGGCTGACCAATACATTGTTTCTTGAACGAGGGAGTCTCTTCCTTTAATTATTGCTCCTGTGGATTTTTTGTTTTTGTAGGTTGCATCTTGCTCTATTAATGTCTCCATGTTTTTTGTGACTTTGTTTTTCTATGTTGCAGGGGACAATACATTTAATGTCAAAGCAACCCAATTGACGCGCCAACATGGTCTGTGAAAAATTACAAGATAAGAGAAAAGATGATGGTTTTTCATAACCTAGCAGTTAAATGTGTACACAACTATTGAGCATGGAAACACGATTCGAGGAGCTAATTTATTTATCTACAATTTATTTTATTTTCACAAGTCAAATTTGAATTTTGAATTTCAGAATTCAAAGTGAAGAATTATTTTAAGAAGAAAAGCAATGACACCTTGGAAGAAATCATAACGCGCATAAGTACGTTGGCGCGCCAAGATAGAAGAAAATATTGAAGATGGAAGCTCCTAAATTTTGTGCTGCATTAAAGCCTCTTTGCATTTTTCAAATATAGTGGAGGCTTGGGGGTAGTTGTTATACCCAACAATTATACAAGAAAAGCGTTGATAAATTGCAAAAATTCTCCAACTAAGTTAGCCCTAATTATTTTGCGATAATTAAGGGACGCTCCAACTAGGTTGGGCGTAATGGTGTTGGGTTAACCGAAGGAAGTTCCAGCTATATTGTCGCACCAACCAGGTTGAACCTTGCTCATATTTTACTATAATCATTGAAGTACATCTTGAAGATGCATTCTCATAACCCAAGATCATTGAGTGATTTATTTATGAAGACTTACATGTCATATAACATGAATTTATCTATAAACAGGAATGAAGACTTGCTGAAGACTTATTGTTGAAGTTCTATTCTCTCATGCGCCCCAACACAGTTGGCGCTCCAAGTCTATTGTTGAAGGCTTCTAGAGGTTTATCTAGTCTGAAGATATATTGCACAACCAGGTTGGCTCCCCAACTAGGTTGGCAATCTAACTTCTGTTATTGACTTATTGAAGGTATCCAGGGGTTTGCCTCCAGGGGGTTTTTCCTAGATTGAATACTCACTTGGCCCGCCAAATGAGTTGGCACGACTACTTATATGTTGAAGGCCCAATTCTGCATCCTGATGAGTTAGCCTCATCAGGGGATCGTTAATATATATGTTGAAGACTTGATTCTATATTCCGGTTGGTTATCCTCATCGGGGAATTTAGGATTACATCTTGTCTAAACATTTCGGGACTTCTGTTTTGTATTCTGATGGGTTATCCTTATCAGGGTGCATTGGGACATCTTGTGTGATATTCACTTGGGAGAACATATCCTGTAGTCTGGTGGTTTATCCTCATCGGGGGTAAGGACTCGTTCATGCATTTGGAATAAACCATGACTTTTCCCCGCAACTCTTGATTAAGGAAAGAGCTGGTAGCGGTTGATGTTAACTCCGATAGATAGCTAATGTTGTATCCGTGAAGTCATAATCAATTGTTAAACATTGGGACATTCGGGCCAGGTTTCCTCGCATGGGCTCTCCTAAGTCAAAACTAAGCTGCCTTTGTGGACTTTGGGCTTTCCAACCAAACCCTAGTCCATGAAGGTAACTAATTCTCCAAGAACTAAATGGGCTTGATTTCCTGTACGTAGGCACATTGAAAAGGTTTGAAACGAAGAGCTCTTTAAGTCACCACCAAAAAATTCTTACAATCTCAGTCCCCAATATATCACAACCATCACACTTCGGTGTGAAAGTGTTTGTCCTAAATCCAATCATGTATGATGAGTTAGGAGAACTTTCTTGTATTCTTATTTGATTTCATTAATATTAATAAAAGACTTGTTTTGGTTTTATTACGGGCTATATCAATTTAAAGTGTTTTAAATAAGATGTTCTATAGTTTAGAGTAAAGCTTCTAGAATTATAATGAGATTATAATAGTGAGATCTAGAAGATGATACCTCTAGACTTAAACAGTTCCTGATCATAGGATAACTAATCGGAAGTTAGTGAATCCACAAAGATTGGTACATACTATGCTTGCTCTTTTCAGGAGGATGTCTGTTCTCATAGGCATTTGTATGGTGACACTATAGCTAGTATGTAGGTGCTTATTAGGGAATAAGTTCACTGAACATGACTCGATAAGTTGAACAACTAATGGAGTTTACTCACGTGTCGATAGTTGTTCACTGAGTGATAGTTGTACAAGTGTCCTTAGACTTGAGATCGTTAGAGTAATCTTGTATATAATGAACTGTGCTTTGGATTAGTCCTTAGTCTCAAGGACATCCATTAGGTCTATTGTGGGCATAGGGATTTGTGTATGGAGATATTTAATGATTAATAAAGGATCTACCCCTTCCAGTAAGGAAGTGAATATCCTATGTTATTATTCTTAGTATGCGAGTTCTGGAATCTCTGGCCAGAGTGTAGGAAATTAGAAAGGAGTTTCTAATTTGCATTAATATGAACTTTGCATTATGAACAAGGGCACCATTTTTATAAAAGCTTGTTTTATAAAAGGCTTCATCGAAGGATCAATCTTGGTGGATACCGGTAGAGTGCTTCACACTCTGAGAAGTAACTGCTAGCAACCATCGATTTTGTAAGCTTCGATTTTCAAGGTAAGGTTACGATTCCTCCACTCTCTAATTTTATATGCTTTTCTATATGTGCGATACATGGTTTTTACAGAAATATCACGCTTCCGCTCGTCCGTAAATTCCTTCAATGGTATCAGAGCTAGGTTCTGCATATAGAGATTCATATAAAAATATTCAGATTTTTTTATGCATGTATGGATTTATTATGATTTTTGTAAATTTATTGAGATTTAATTATGAATTAATTCGAAATAATATTTGCATGAGATTTTGACCATTGATCTGGGTTCTACAAGTGTTGTAGATCATCTAGGTATTTTTTTTCATAATTTTGTGATGTGTAAATTATTTGTTATGAATTTTTTAAAATTATTTTAATTAAAATTCATAAAATAATTATGCATGTGAATAAATATGAATTAAAAATTTTGCTAGGGACCCCGACAGATTTGATATTTCTGCTGCTGATGATTTTCATAAATCATGTTCTTATGATTTTTTATTATTTTATTAATTAATTGTTAATTAATTTATTAATATTAAAATTGTAAAGATAATAATAAAAGTTATTAAAGTGGCTGTTAGTGTTTTGATTCATTACTCGTCAGTTTGTAAAGTATTGTAACTGTTGCCGTGCTTTGATTGTTGAACGAAAAGGAAAACAAAAACTGCTCAGCTGCTTCACTCGTGCGTGGCGCGCAAACGGGGGAAAAGGTATCGCGCATTTTCGGAATGCATTACAGGTCGCGCATTAATGGCATGCTTACACATTTAAATAGCTTTAAATTGTGGTAACGCTTTCCAGTGATGCGTTACAACCCTTCTGTCCAAATTAAATTTGATTTTTTGGGAGTTTGGTAAGTCCGTTTTGGGCGTGCAATATATCGTTGGATTCGTTTTTCCAAGACGGATCTAATGGAGTGGTCAAATATTTTTTATATAAAAGTTTTGAAATGTTTATATTCCCGGGAGTGTTTTAAAGCATGTTTTAATTGTTTTAATTGCTTTTAAATACGATAATAAATTCATACATCAATATATCATTGTATGACATGATATTACTTGCATGATTACTTGTTTATTTATTTTTATATATGAGATATATGCATATGTTTACCATGCGATGATAGATTTAGGTGAACTTAAATCAAAATAAGGCGTGCTATAGAAAATCTAGAATAGGAATCGTTTCGTGCCTTAACAATATTATTATGAATACAATCATGAGATTCTTGTGTTTATGAAACACGTAATTAAATATGAATTTTCAATATTGAGAGAAAGGATGATTCTGTCAAAAACGGATTTCGATATGTAAGAAAGGGGTATTAAGAGACGCCTCTTGACAATGCTCCCCCCGATCTGGGAATCATCCAATTATCGATTATTGATTTGAAATATTTAATTTAAAAGGAAGAATCTCTTTATAATTTGATTTTGATTTTAACTAATATAATCCCTCTAAAATTAAATAATATCAAGTAGTAATTGGCCAATGACACAACGGGCTTGTGTCGGTCATAGCCTTCCAACATGGTAGAAAGTAGTTCTTATTTTTGAATCATTGTCGTTTCGTGCTACAGCCGAGGGCTTTGATTTCGAAATAAGAAATACTTGTCTATTACATAGAGATGTGTACAATGAATTAGAATCTAATGGTCGTTACATGTTGGGTTAGACTTGACTTAGAATATTGAGTTTGTCGTGCTACAGCTGTGACTCAATTATTCAAGAGGCTAAAGTTTTATTAGGGAATAACATAAGATGTAATTGACAAAAGTTGTCTACCTATTGAACATCACACGGCGTTTCGTGCTACAGCCCAGGTTGTGTGATGGAATGTAGGATCCCTAATCCCACTAGCATTATGAATGCTTAATTTTTCACTTAGGGGGTTGTATAAATTAGATAAACTAGTGGGAGCCACTTATGAATAAAGACCCGATTTATATAGTGTTTTGAAATGAAATTGAATATTTGCTAAGTGTTGTATGTGTTTATCATTTACAGATTTACTATATACATTATGTCTTCTGCACTATCACTCCGGAGCATACTAGATGCTCACAAACTGACTGGTCCGAATTATGCTTGCTGGCTTCGAAATTTGAGAATTGTTCTCAGGTTTGAGAAGATGTAATATGTGCCTAAACCTGCTGAACCTGCTGACGATGCACATAATGATGAACATGTTGTGTATCAAAGTATGCAAAGTGATTTTGTGAAAAACCTAGTTGCCACCTCTCTTTTTCTTCATCTCTCTCTCTCTCAAAAGAACAAGGGCATCATTTTTATAAAAGCTTGTTTTATAAAAGGCTTCATCGAAGTATCAATCATGGTGGATATATGTAGAGTGCTTCACACTCTGAGAAGCAACTGCTAGCAACCATCGATTTTATAAGCTTCGATTTTTAAGGTAAGGTTACGATTCCTCCGCTCTCTAATTTTATATGCTTTTCTATATATGCGATACATGGTTTGTATGGAATAATTGTTATATCACGCTTCCGCTCATCCGTAAATTCCTTCACGGTGACTTTTCCGACGAATAATGACCATCACAGATCTTGAATCCGGCATACAATCTCAAATTTTATTGCCACAAATTTCCATCCATTAACACTGTAAAATATTGATGTTACTGGTGTCATTTGATGATCAATACTATTGAAAAATGGTACTCCCCCGTCCCTTTGAATTCTTAACATTTGCGGACCAGTGTTTGGTATGGATTTTAAGGCTCATTTTAAGGATAATTTTTTAATTTATTTTTAAAATTTTCTTTTTTTTATATAAAAATAAGATTGTACTTTTAATTTTTATAATTTGTTTATATTGTAGTATAATATTATAAATATTTATTTTGATATTTATTGGAAAAATTCGAGTCTTACATATTTATATAAAACAATTTTTAATATTAAATATAAATTAATTTGTTAAATATGAATTAATATGTTATTGGGAATTTGATGAAGATATAACAGCAAATACCGGAGAAAGCGATAATCAAGGGGGAGATGGAGAGGAAAGTGAGATTTTATTGATATTCTTTAGATCAAAATTATTATTATTAAATATAAATTAATATGTTGTTGGCGGGAATCGAACCTTAGATCTTTGTATATAACAACTTTTAGTATTATTATATTTAACGGTTATGATCTATTTGAGTTGAAGATCCAACGATTGTGAATGGGGAATAACCAAAAATGGGGGTTAACCAAACTATAAATTATACTCCTTTTCGTTTATTATAATATATTATAGATAGTATAAATATGTACTGTTTAAGATTTAAGATATTATAATTAAGAATTCTTTTCCATTAAAAATGCTTGTAATACCTTATTTTTTTCTCGTGAACTCATATGTCGTTCTACAAAAATTGACATTTTTTACCCAAGTTGGTATTTGTTCAAAGGGCTTAATGATCCTATAGTTAACTATAGGAAAATTTTCTACAGTTAACCGCTCAAATAAAGACAATTCACATAGTTTCCTAAATAAAAAGACACATCATTAATGTCCCTGCGGGGTCCTTATAAATAAAAGGTAACAATTACATTATTTTAAAGGTTAACTATACGAGAATTTTCTACAGTTAACTGTAGAAACATTTTTCTCTTGTTCAAAAACAGAGATGTTTAACTAACAAATGTAATTTTTTTATCAAAACAACAAGAGAGATTGACAATATTATTATGTACTCCAATCCAATTTGGCATATTTATATCTTAACTGGATATCTTGATATACACTTTTTGAACTGCATATATGTGTTAAAATAATATAAAAATCTTGTTATATCTTTCTCTAATATTTTAAAATTGGGCTTAATGACCCTATAGTTAACTATAGGTAATTACCTATAGTTAACACATATTATAATACAATTGAAAGGTTATTTTTGTAAATACATGGGGGTGGATTTCATTATTACAAAAATGTCATCAATCTTTAATACTAAAAAGGCATATAACTATAGTTAATTACCTATAGTTAACCATAGGAACATTTTTCTCTTTAAAATTTTAGATAAATTAATTAATTAATATAATATCAAAGCTAAGATACACAAAAGTTTCACGTTCGATTATCTTAAACCCCTAGTATATTCAATATTTATCATGGATACGAAGGCAAATTAATACCCCAAAAGATGGGCGTTCATGAACCATCCTTCGACCCATAAAACGTAGGGATGGGTATTTCACCCGCCTCGCCTGACCCCGATCCGATCCCCGCCCCGTTCGGGTCGTGGATTCGAGAAAATTTTCGGGTTCGGGGCGGGGAAGGGAGAATATTTTTTTCAAAATTCGGGGATCGGGACGAGGTCGGGGATTAGGGATCGGGGGTGGGGATTGCACTCCCCGACCCCGAAGTGACTCGATGCTCATCCCTAATAAAACGACTATCGGGTGAGTGTTAGAATAATATAAAGATCCAATTGAACTTTCTCTAATACACTTAAGATTTTAGATAAGTTGATTACTTAATAATATGCTCGTAAATTCATTCCGGGAGTCGAGATTTTACCCAATTTTTTTAAAAAAAATTATGAAAATATATATATTTGTAGAAAAAGAATAACAACATTTTTTGAGATATGCAGTCCAAAAATGGGTATTCGGTCGATAAAACTGACCAAAAAACTGAAATTGGGTATTCTTATTACTTAATAATAAACTAGTAATATTTTCATCTTTTGTATTTTTTACTGTTGAAAGTAATTTTATTTATCTATACTATCTATACTATTATATAATAAGCAAATAGGTGTATAATTTGTTGTTTGGTTCAACTATCTAAAATAATAGTGACCGTTAGATATTTAGTAAATAGATGATAGCCGTTACATCTAATAATAAGGAATATTCTATATTTAAATTTCTCTTCTAAAGATCCAAGGTTCGAATCCCGTCAACAAAAAATTTACATTAAGATTTTATATTATTAGTTCTAATCAATACATATCACTTATTAAATAACTATTATTATTATTAATAATTTTATTAATTAATATTACAAAGTTAAATTATATCCATAATAAATTATTATACTCCATTTTATTTAATTGTATAATTTTAAAAATATTTTTGTTCAAAAAAATATATTTTAAAATGACCGTGCTTTGCACGACTATAGCTAGTATAAACAAACACAAAGCTGCCAATTGCCGCCTAATCATTGATCAAATCTCTTTCTATATATAATAGAGCAACATATGGGTAAAATGAGGCAATAAACCCCATGTGAAATTACAGTTTTGCCCTTGAATATTGAAAAATTACATGAAGTTGCCACTGATTTCTTATTCAAACAAAAAATTTAGACAAATTATGTTCTTGTGGGGAATTGAACTCATGCCCTTCTCAACACAACTCATCCTTATAACCATTGAGCTAAGTAAGCTTTTGAGTTTAAACTAAAAAACATATTACTTAAACCTCTGGTCTCGCCCTTTTCCTATATTTGCTATCAATTTAACTTTTGAGTAAATATGTTAATGACGACTTATATTGTTTATAAAATTTTGTATTTTAATTATCAAAAAATATCATATATGATTATGTATACAACCAATTTTTACAGATTTCTAATATCAAATTTTATTACGTCCTTTTATCTTTGTTTTAAAAAAAATTGTGTTATAACCTATGTAATATATTTATATGCTACAAAACATCCTTTAACTTAAAAAAATTGTGCTCTTATGATATATACATAAATAAAATAATCCATAAATTAAAATAATGATATTATAATATGTATGAACAAAAAAGGCACAATTGAATTCAAAAATATTCTTTAAATCGTTAAAATACACATAATTTATATCGATTGCTAGAAGATGACCCGTGCCTCGTTTACCCCTGACAATTTTAATATATTAAAAAATGTTGGTACCAAGGCTTGAACCCATGTTCTTTGGATTAGAAAGGAATTATGTTCCCATCTCCAACCACTACACCAAAGAAGAATTTATTTTACCTTTTTAAAAATCATTTACTACATGCACAAATAATTCCCATGTGTTATTTTATTTAATATTACTACCTTGCTGGGAATTTAAAAATTTAATCAAATGAATTATGTTATCTATCTATTATGTTTAGTATGAGCATCAAATGAATTATGTTGTTTGTGTATTATGTTTAGTATAGGTTAAAATGATTTTTTGTTTGTGTATTATGTTTAGTATAGGTTAAAATGAATTTTGACGAGTTATAAAAAATTCAATATACTCGTTATAATAATTTAAAACATAATTTTGTGATTAGTTAAATAATTTACATATGAGATACAAAAATTGTATTGTTTTTTAATTAAATTAAAAAGCGTAGTTGGACTTGGGTAAAAAATTTAATCAAATGAGTTATGTTATCTATCTATTATGTTTATTATGAGCATCAAATGAATTATGTTGCTTGTGTATTATGTTTAGTATAGGTCAAAATGATTTTTGACGAGTTATAAAAAAATTCAATATACCCGTTATAATAATTTAAAACATAATTTTGTGATCAGTTAAATAATTTACATATTAGATACAAACACTGTATTGATTTTTAATTAAATTAAAAAGCGTAGTTGGACTTGGGTTAGGACACGATGTTAACACAATATCACGCAAGTATACGTGGTCACAAGTAATATAGATATAAGTCAAGTTCGTTCCCACAGAGATATGGTTTTTAATTCAGTATTGTACCTATTCAACAATGTATGGTTTTAATTCACTGCTAAGACAAATAACAAAATTGGTTTTAATAAACTAAACTAACTAAGAAGTAAACTAACAAACTAAGAATTAACTAACTAACGAGAATTGGAATCGATTTACTTCTACAAGACAAACCATGGGATCCTAACTTCATTAAATACTTTGCTTAGATCTGACGCCTTTAATCACTATATGCAATGGGTATGATATCTGATCGGACAACACGAAACAAGTACACGCTACCTGTCAGCATACGTATACCAAACTAAACATACATCCACAAAAGAGATAGAAGATGAATATGCTTAGACCCTATATGTCTATAGAATTTGAAAACATAACGGTTGAAGAACAAGTTATCCATAAAGATCACACAGGGCAGTATAAGTATTTTCATCTCACACCACGAATCATATTGATAAACAATTATGAACCTATGCTAGCATGGCAAGTTCTAAATCTCAAGATCCACTTTCACTTCACAAGAGATTAACAAATTAGATGTTCATGACGCATCTATCAATTAAGCATAACCATACGAGGATATCAAATATACATCACACACAGATCTTTAAAGCATCAAGATACTAAAGCTCCATAAATAATTCGTTAGAATCCCATGACAACGATTAGTTCATAATCGAACTGCTCGTCATCATGGGATCTGATGAAACCATGATAAAAACAAAGTAGGAAAAGATACAAATAAACCTAAGTAATTGATATGTAATGGTTCTCCTTTTTCTGTCCCCCAAGATGTGTATTTATAGCCCCAATTTGCCTCTCCATCAAGCAATTGCCATCTTTGAGTTGGAATAGAATTGTGGCAATTTCCATCTTTAAACGGGATAAGATTTGCAAATCCATGTATAAGACTGATTCTGAAAAATACCAGCCGCCCAGGGTAATTACCATACTGATTAGAAGTAGGAATTGTGGCAATTTCCTGTTTAGAATTGAATTCTGGCAATTTCTGTTGATTCTGTTTTGAAGGAAAATTCTCTTCAATAATTCTGGACTCCGGACCACCTTAGAATGATAGAAAATTCCGTTATCTTCGCGTGGGCAGTTGAATCGTTCAAAACGGACTTGTAGAACTCAAGATATGGCAAAAACAAAATCAAAAATTCTGGCTGATTTTTCACCCGCTGACTGCTACTGTTCACGCGCGCCCGCGCCCGCGCCCTATTCACGCACTGTTCACGCGCGCCCGCGCTCGCGCACTGCCCGTTTGCTGATTTTGCTCTATTTTCTTCGTTTTAACTCCGATTTTCATTCCGTTTCTTCCGGCTCTCTCGCAATTTGATGTACTGTTATTCTTTAAGCTCAAAACCCACCATTTAAGCATGGAAAACATCATCCCACATCCGACTCTTATTCCTGCACAAATCCACTAAAAACACATCAAAAACACCACATACTTGAGTTCAAGTCATCAATTCAAGCCGATGCGAAGCATTCCAAATGGATATAACATCCACTTATCACACCCCCAAACTTAAACCGATGATTGTCCTCAAGCATAACAATTATAACTATATACAACTAACTAGTACCACTTCCGTAGGTGATCACTGTTGCATTTGACATATGCAATAAGCCCTTTAAACCCCTAGTCAGCCCTAGTGGACGAGTAAGGTCTCGTGAGGGCCTATAGTGAATGTACCCACAAAATCCATTTAACCTAATGCAATGCAATGCATGAATGCAACTAAATGAAAAATGCAAGATCCCCTTCAAACTCACCAAAATCAACTAACAAGCAAATATCTCAAAGAATGCAAATGAATCCAAATAGAGCTCGACTAAGTCCCCGTATACTAACAATACATGACAGAAACGTGCGTGTGTGCGATGCTCATCAGAAATACTCCCAACACTAGATCAAAAATTATACCTATTATTCGCCAAGACAATCACAGGTTTATAAATAGAATAGACATATTACTATCTTAAACATCTGGTCTCGCCCTTTTCCTATATTTGCTATCAATTTAACTTTTGAGTAAATATGTTAATGACGACTTATATTGTTTATAAAATTTTGTATTTTAATTATCAAAAAATATCATATATGATTATGTATACAACCAATTTTTACAGATTTCTAATATCAAATTTTATTATGTCCTTTTATCTTTGTTTTTAAAAACAATTGTGTTATAACCTATATAATATATTTATATGCTACAAAACATCCTCTAACTTAAAAAAATTGTGCTCTTATGATATATGCATAAATAAAATAATCCATAAATTAAAATAATGATATTATAATATGTATGAACAGAAAAGGCACAATTGAATTCAAAAATATTTTTAAATCGTAAAAATACACATAATTTATATCGATTGCTATAAGATGACCCGGGACTCGCACGGGTTATTATGCTAGTTGGTTATTAATTTAACATTTGCGATATCCGTAATTAGGATCATTCTATTCTATACAAAAAATACGTTGTATGCTCGGTGGAAAATAATGAAAAATATAACGAGTATACATTATTGTCTTCGTCATGCTCCATGAAGTGTTCTCTATTATAAAAGAAAAATATCATAAAATTTTATATAATATTATATTTAAATTCTAATTTTCATATAGAATTTAACAAAAAAAAATAGAATTAATTATAACACGATTACACATTATTTCATTTTTGTACATAATTTCATTTTTACAAATATCAATATAAGATTACATACTGAATTTTTTGTAAGGTTTAATTTTTTAATTTAGATTAGATTTTACATTAAATTCTATACGTTAAATTTAATTGTTATTCAATTTTGTGATTCTAATATTAACAAATTAATTTTTATGAAAAATAAAATGTTACTGACAATTTTTTATACAAGGTTTAGTAAAACCCCTCTAAATTAATATTTTTCAAAGTGATAATCTCTTAGTAAAAAGTCTTGGTCTCATAATGAAAAATTATATATAAATCTTTTATTGTGATAGCATATTTTTCTAACTTCTAATAATATCACTTTAAAGAGTTCTATTATATTCTTCATAGAATGCAACACGTATTGTAATTTGTACATGACAATTGACATGCTATCTTAGAAAATGTAATTTGTTAATCACGAGTTCAAGAATGAATCCGTTGATAAACTTACAAGCTTCACTTAAAAAAAAGGATCAAGAAAAGGTGAATTACACTACAGCAAAAACAAAATGGGAAATAGGAGTACACTACAGTGGTAATAAATGGATAGCTAAAATAAACTCATGGCTGCTCTTCTTTCTAATAATGTAAGTTGGCAGAAACTACAGGGTCTTCATTGTAGAGTTGTACATCTGCCTTGGAAAATTCTAGGTCCAAAGCCGCTGGCATTATGGCCTACAATTGAAATAATCACAACTACTTATGATTGCACCAGGACACCAGTGTTAGCTGAGAACACAAATGAAGTTCGTTTGTATTTTACCAGTAAGAAAAAAAAAAAAAAAGATATCTTTAGAATGGTGTTAGCTGTGAACACAAATGAAGACTTAGCGAAAAAGAGAACACAAATAATGTACATCTGTATCTGATTATCTTGACATTTCCCTATCATTTAAGAACCTAAGTTAATCGATCTAAGTTGATGACAGTCGGTTAAAATTAACTGTCTGTCTTCCTACCTCTATATACTGAAACGAAAGCATCACGATGAACAGTCAAAATATAATGTTAACTTATATCTAACACAATACAATTAGTTTTATCCTTAAACTAAGTCACACAATTTCGGTGAGAGGATATAAAGAACAGAACACTGATAAACCATTTCAAAAGCAAAGAAGCAACCTTCAAGGTTTATCAAAAGTAACGGGACAGTGAAGATTGTTTCTATCTTTCATTGTGCTCTTCATACCATCAGCAAGCCACCCTAAAAAACCTTCTTTTAGGGCCTTCTTCATCCAAGAATGCCGACAACATTCATCAGCTTCGGAAACAGTTAGCCAACTTCTCTGGCGAAGATTTTGCTCTGGCCAACAATCAAGCTCCTCCTTCACAAACAACGCATACATGGTAACTTTACACAAGCCAGCTGGACTAGATTCATCTCGAAGTGTTTTGCTAGTGAAGTAGTAGTCCCCCAATAAATGCTGAAAAACAATTGTACAGCACAAAACAAAAAAGACCTTCAGAAGATTCATATAAACCGAACACCACGCTTTTTACAAATCGTTAAATTATGCCATACTAAATTAGCCAAAAAATATGCCAGGCTTAGCCTAGCAGATACCCCTCAGCTCTTGGCAAGATATGAGGTTGAGGGTTCTAGCCTCGGTTGAGTCATGTGTGCATGACTATTTAAATTTTTGTAATTGGCCATAACTCAAAACAAAGTCATTGTTAGGAAACTCCACTGAGCCTTATGAAAGGGTCATGTATGAGAGAATTTGTACTCAACATCTCTTTAGAACTACATTTATTGATGTGGGGAAAAAAGAGACTATAAACCTTGAGCTAGAACCCACAGCAGTGGCCAGTGGGTGAATAAGCAGTATTCAGTTTTCCTGTATAATTTAGGGTATCTATTAAACAGCCCAAGTTAAATGCATTTAAAGTTGAATCCACGCCTACATTCTCACCCCTTATCCCTTTCAGTTATCTCTAAATTAGTTTTACACTGAAACTCACATGTTAAATAGGTATCATAGATTTTGAGATAGCATAAAGCATATATTTATTATTTCATACTAATCTAATGAAATGACTTTCAGCTGATGGGTACCCTCTTTACTAAAGAGGATTTGGATCTCGCAAGAGATGTGGCGTGCATGCATGAGTGAAATAATATGAAATTAATGTTTTGTTTGTTTAAATTAGCTATTTATGGAATTTCAGCCTGTGAGCTTATAATTCGGTGTGAGAGAACAGACATTTTTTGTCCGATTACAAAATCATAATCAGAATATATAACAGCATTACGCCTTATTACGTTGTGACCACTGCTCCAATAGCTCTAGATTGATAACATAGTTCACTTCCCTTTTCTGTTAGAAATGGTCCACGAAGAGATCGACTTCTTTATAAATTATAACTTTCCCTACGGAAAACACAAAAGATTAAGACATGAATCGTTCAACCCTTTGTGATATGTTGAACTGAAATTGAATATTTTTCCCTGCTTGCATTTGATCAACTAGCCATCACCACTTTATTTAAGATAGAAGGGTACACTGAAACTCAACTTCAGCAAATAGATCTATTAAATAATAAGTAAAAGAAAAGGTTAGGTTGGATAAATATCTCTCATCTTATTATTGTGGGTCAGGATTTAATTTTCTAAATGCTAATTCTGAAGTTTAACAGGTAAAACCGTAAAATACGTCAAAGATAGCTAAACCCAAGACAGAACTTTCTCACAATAAAACATGTTTGCAATTACTTGAAATAGTCAACACTGATTATGATTAGTGTTTATGCTCAGAAAAGCTAAGAATAGCAGTACGTGTTTTATTTGGTGATAGATCTGAACTCTTGAATATTTTTAAAATTGTCCAAACATGCTAATCCTTTTACAGAATTATAGAAATTTAAGTGTAAATAAGCAGTATTTTGCTAACTGGCACATTAAGAAAGGATATAATGCTTTATTTCGTCAATCAGATTGTGTGCAGTTCCAATAATCAGGTTACAAACGATTTGTCCTTATTTTTTCCTAGTAAGAAGAATTACTTCTTTAAAACTGAATATAAGAAGGTTCAATCATCTTACCAGCTATAGCAACCTAAAAAACTAGTTAAAGACATAACCATGAACTTGTAAATAAGATATCACATGATATGAACATTCCAACAGTAATACATGTTCGTTACAAGTGGTATCTTTAAATATGTAGACCACATAGCCAATGACTTGCTACCCATCACGTGACTAGCATACTTGTTTCAGCGCAACGGTGTCTATATGGCGCCAGTACGCAATGGCTATATGGAGTTCACCATTTATTATTTTAAAACATATGTACAAGTACAATTAAGCCTTGATAATGTAATAACCCTCGTTTAAACAATACATTTCTTCGGTCCCGACATCATTTTCATCATCATTATTGTTCATTACCGACTGAATAATTTGATTTTAAATACAATGTACAACACAACTTAGTCCTTTGTAATGGGGAATTACAATTAAAGCGAACTTCAATTTTTATTTGTAAATAGTTTCATTATATTTGGTATGGAAATTAGCGTATTTACATATATGTTTTATATGTGATGCTAGACTGCTAGAGGCTATTAATATGTAGCTTATTTGTAATAAGCTTAATTCTTTTAGATCTCAATCCACGAGGTTATTTTATTAGGTGTTTTATTCTCTATATAATGATGCAATCCTCACATATCATGGTAGACTTGATTTTTATAGAACTATTGGAATATTTTGAATATTGATTGAGTTCTTCTTTGGTTGCAATCCATAACTTTACCCTTTTTGCGATTGGGAAACTCTTGAATAGTGAATTTTATGCGGTTAAGCCACCCAAGTATATCTTTTAACGTATCAATTTCATATATTCTATGTTTCTTAAATCTTTCCTGCATTATTTGGTATAGAGACGAATTTCTGATAATTTATGCGTCCGTTTTTAAATTTTGTGAAAGTCAACATCGATCAACCACCAAACACCACCTACTCCAAATCCTATAAACCTTAATTACTCCTCCTATAAACCATAATTACCCATTAAAAAATATCATTACAGCCACAATTTCAATTCAACCCGGACTTCTAAAAACCCAATCTGACTACAATCCTTAAGACCCAGTTCTTTTCCTAAGTCCAAATTATCTGGCCCACCCACCCTCACAACTCCAAATACCTATTACAAGCTTAGGCCATGTTGTCGCCTTGGCTACAACATGACAACAATGAGGACTAGCATAATATAGACTTCAAATAAAATATATACCAAAAGTCCAAGACCTATAGCTGATTACATCCAACACTTACTAAAGATTGACAATATACACATATGACATACCAGTAGATCACCTCGAACTCCAGCCTCTTCTAAAGCTTCGCGTGTTGCTGCCTCCTCGACTGTTTCATCATTTTCCCACCCACCCTATAAGGAAAATGGAAAAAAAAAAAATATAAGTGCCACACATGGAGGTAAGTTTTGATTTTACAACAAATTCAAAAACCAAATTTGCATAGAATTATGTAGACATTTATGAACATCTCCTTTTATCACTGACACATATTAATAGGCTCAGATAAGCATCTTGCTTCTTAAGAAGAAATAATATAGACAAATAGGGGAAATGAGAGTGGAATGCCAACATGGCATTATATGTTCCACGGGAAGAAAAAAGGGGTTGGAGGAGCAACGCATATTTGTGACCGCTAAGTATGACAAAAACAGGCAATCGACATTGAGTATTACATATACATATATTTTTTCAATTGGGTATGAGTTTCACAATAAATAAAGAATTGTGAAAGCAGCAAACCCTCATCTACATAACAAAAACCATTTCCACTCACAGAAGTCATATCTGATAATAGCTATAGAACTAAATAGTATACAGCCAAACAAATCTAAAATATTTTCAGATAGCTCAAAATATCTAAATATTATGGATGACTTAAAGCCAAAAGGATGAACATCAGTTAGCCAGGTTTCTTATTTTTAAATATTAGCTTTTGTTCGTGTAGCATTGTCAAATGCTGCTGTTGGAATGTACTGTGTAATTCCACAAGTTGTTTCAAATACAGTCAATGACACACAACAAATTTCAGCACTTATTAACGAAACCGATAGGACTTCATTGGTAATTGCCAAAAGAAGACTAAAACACCCTTAGATTCGACATAATTTATGCTTACACTTCCTCATACGTACCCTAATCAAAAATATTTTGGGCCTAGTAAACTGGTAAATGTATAGAAACCATTAAACATAGGGAAGAGAAAAAAAAGGACGATAAAATTATGGGAACAATACTAAGTTCTAAAATTGACAGTATTTCTGAAATTTATTTGTGCAATACATTATAACTGGGGTCTATCTCTACAAGTTGAACATTGTACAAACATAAATGCACCTTTTATACAACCATATAAATGTCTTATGATTCTATTACTAGATTGATCGGGCTCATCCCATGTTGACTCTATGGACAAGTTGATGACTATGAGATGATACTCTCTTTTCCGATATTAAAGAGATTAAATACGTGTGAAAATGTGTTCCATGATAAAAACATTCCGGTGTGATTGGTCAATATTCCCCAGTTAACTGTCCATGGATCTTGTGTCAAGTTTCCATAATACCTTAAGAAAAATAATTTGAACTCCTTTAGTATGCAGGATGATAGCTGGTTTTTATCAATACAACAGGTTTAATAATCTCATATAGCACATGGTGACATCAAAGATTCTAGGGGAAAAGAATAGCGCTTGAAGGCTACAGTAGCAACAAAGCCATGCTACATTTTATTCAGCAACAATAATAAATATCAAAGGAATTTAATAAGGAACTTTGGAAAACTGATCTTATTTTTCTACAATACCTACTTTGATGGAAAGGAAATAAAAAAATATCTCTAATCCCTATCCAGTGTAGTTCAAAGATATCTTAATATAACTTGGATCTAAGAAAAAATGATTCTAGTATATGACTTGTCTGAGGGGAAAAAAATATCCTAAAATGTTGTCCCAATATTGACTTCAAAATCTGAAACCTTTCTTAGCTATTGTATATCACCTTTGGGTGTCAAACTATTAAAGAGATGTAGAATTTGATAAAAAAAATTTTAAGCCAAGTGCACAGATTCCTCCTTCCCTGAAAGTGGAAGTTGTAATCAGTCACAGACTCACGATATTTTAGTAAGATTATGATGAGTTTAGTTTTTAAGACATTCGAAAATGGTTAGGTGCACATAGTAATCGGAGTGTTAATAAACTACATCTATGTGAAGATATACATATGGATATGCTGCACACGAAACTGTCCATTATAAATTAATATCTTAAACTTGTACCTTTGGAAATAGAAGACCAGGTCCACTATTTGAGCTAATCATTAATACCTCAACAATCTTCTCCGACAATATGTCGCTGCTTTCTTCAGAATACTGATACTTAAAGGGTATGCACCTGAGTGAATGACAAATTTACAAAAGTTGAAGGACAACTGATACGAAGTCTCTCAATTATTAGACAAGCAGTTATATAAGGACACTCTAAGTTTGATAATGTGAGCCCCAAAATCTCAACAGAGGTCCACAAATGAACAATCTAATATATACATTCTAAATTTGTATAATACATGTTAATTCATAGTATTATGTATAATCACTTATATGGGGAATACTTGTAAAGGTGTAAATGATGTTTTATAATCGGATTTCATATTTTTGGTAAATTTAATACAAGTTTTATTTTTTTTTGGGGGGGGGGGGGGGGTGTGTAGGGGGCTACAGTTAATCCCTGGTTTCCTCTGAGTCCTCTTAGTACATCTCTTCTAGGGAATTCAATTACGTTTCTTAATGTTGTTTTCAGATGAGAAGTCTCATATTATTCCTCTGTGTCATAACCTAGGCCTTAAGCCAAAAATTTCAAGCTAAACAAGATCGTGCTCAACAAAAAGCTCAACATGGTTCTGTAAATTCCATCAGTCCAAGCATTTGACATTCATATAGTTAAACATACACATAATTCTTTCTGCATTTTTAATTTGAGTCACAAAGAAGCTCTTTGTTGATGAATTTAAGTCTTTGCTATGTATGAACAGAAAAACTTGATGACACTACTATATACAATTTAAAAGGAATTGTGAATACCAGTATACCACAAACATAAAATCACGATGTACATATTAAACCCTCTCCCTAATACCGTAATATTTAAAAAGAGTTGGTAAGATAATATGATATCAGAGCTATTTAATCAAGATGCCTCAAATTAGAATCCCGTAAACCTCAATGTACTCAAAATCTTAATTCGGACATTATTGGCTAATATTGCAATATTGCCTAGTGATCCAATCTTCAATAATTGAGCTTATGGGGCATATTAACATGTCAGCATGATAAATATCTAAGCGTTCTCCTATTTGGGAGTGTTACACTTGTTGAGCAAATTTTGAAAAGTGCAATTGTGCAAAATAATTGTTCTAACGTGTTCTCAAAGTATAACTATTCTCCACAGAGCACAACCAATTGTATATGCACCAATTCTTTAAAATACATTAGCATGATCTCCAAGGACTTTCAAAGTAATGTTGGCCAAATAGACAAAACTCAATGAATGGTGGCACTTTTCGAAAAACATAATAAACAAGGACTAATAATAAATTCAACCAAATGAATGAGAGAAGCCTTGAGAAAGGATAAAGTACCCAGCAAGAAGACGATAACCATCCTGATAACGCTGTTGTTGACGACCAGTACGGGCCACCAATACAGACATCCTCCTCCTCCTCCTCAAATATATATATATAAGCTGGCTTTTCAACCTTAAACCCACATTGTAATAATCTTCATCATAATAAATAAGTAAATAATCTATTTGAGATCCAGCCGACTCCAACCCATTTTATTTTTTTTTCTATAAAAGGGAATGGTAGAGACCTAGATCATATATAAGACAGTGTGTGTCATCTGTGTGCTACCATTCTTGGTTTCCTTTTCTGTTTCTGAGAGAGAGAGAGAGACTTTGGTGGGACTGAGAGGGAATATCACTAGTACCACGTAGCCTAGGACTAGGAAGATCTAGGCATTACCAAGGCGGTAACCGTACCCCGACCTCAAACAAGTTTAAACGAGTTCGGGTCAAATCTAATCGTTAATAATGTGATGAATTCGATTAAAATTTTAATTATAAAAATTGGAACTCTAATTTTATTACACCCTAATCAAACCAAACCAAACATACCCGGTATATCCGCTCAAATCAGGGTCTGGGGAGGGTAATATGTACGCAGACCATACCCCTACTTTTTACAGTAGGGAGGCTGTTTTCGTGAAGACCCCCGACTTAGTGCACAACAAAACAGTGTGATTTATGTACTAGGGAGATAAAGATGGGGAAAGTAATCAACCAAACCTCTGAGCCCATGGCATGGACCTCATGGGACTTACCTAAGCGAGAACACCTCTCCTGATTTAGGTCGACTCCGCTATGCAAAACACTCGTATCTAAGATGACCTCAAGCCATGCTCCCTGCATCTGCAAGAACCAGAAAACAGAAGACAGTATGAAAACGAAAAGCCAAACTTCTAAGATAACGCTAACCGTGAAAACCCAACTCTAAGGCTCTCAACAACAGAACCGCTCCCTAGAAGAGAATCCATGACTCTAATCTGGCGCCTCCAAGAACTCTTATCAGCGGTCAAGGTCTCATTCAAGTTTAAGGCCTTCAAATCCAACCTGAGCTGCTCTTCCCATGTCCTCCTCGGTCTGCCTCTCCTTCTCACCCCAACAACCGCAAGACTCTCGACCCTCCTCACCGGGGCTTCCGGCAACCTCCTACGGACGTGGCCGAACCATCTCAACCTCCCTTCCCTAACTTTCGCCGAAAGAGGCGCCACCTCCAACTCGCTCATGAAAACCACATTTGGGATTCTTTCGAACATCGTGCGGCCACAGGACCACTGCAGCATCCTCATTTCAGCTGCTTCCAACTTGCTCTCGAGGGCCTTCTTTGCCGCCCAACACTCCGAACCATATAACATCGCAGGGCGGATTGCCGCTCTATAGAACTTCCCTTTCAACTTTAACGAGACTTTCTTATCACACATCACCCCTGACGCTGCCCTCCACCTTAGCCACCCCGCCTTAATACGATGCGTGACATCATCTTCAATCTCACCTTCCTTCTGGATGATCGATCCCAAATACTTGAACTTATCCGTACGTGGGACGATAAGATCTTCAATCCTAACCTCCACCCCTTCTTCGTTGGCCTCACCACTGAAGTTACACCAGAGATATTCGGTTTAGACCTGCTCACACGCAAGCCTTGGGGTTCCAAAGTGGATCTCCATAACTCCAACTTCTCGTTCACCTCCCCCCTCGATTCCGCCACTAGCACGATATCATCGGCGAAGAGCATGCACCACGGGACGTCATCTTGAATCCCTCACGACATGACATCTAGGATAAGGGCGAAAAGAAGAGGACTAAGGGCCGACCCTTGGTGTAGCCCAATCTCAACGGGGAAGTAACGTGCGTCACCAACTGGGGTCCGGACGCAGGAACTAGCTTACGAGTACATGTCTTGAATCGCCCTGACGTACGCCAGCGACACTCTCCTCTCCTCAAGGCTCTTCCAAATAGCTTCACGAGGGATGCTATCATACGCCTTCTCAAGATCAATGAACACCATATGGAGATCTTTGCGACGCTCTCTGAACTTCTCAATAAGGCGTCTAACGAGATGAATGGCCTCGGTCGTTGATCTCCCAAGCATAAAACCAAATTGGTTCTCTGAGATTTCGACCTCTCTTCTAATCCGAAATTCAACCACTCTTTCCCAAAGTTTCATAGTGTGACTGAGTAGTTTAATTCCCCAATAGTTACTACAGTTCTGGGCGTCGCCTTTGTTCTTGAAAAAAGGGACGACAATACTGCTCCTCCATTCATCTGGCATCTTAGCACCCAAGAGGAGAACATTGAACAGATCTACTAGCCATTCGACGCCAACCTCACCAAGACAAAGCCACACCTCGATAGGGATCTGATCCGGGCCAGCCGCCTTCCCTCTAGCCATCTTCTGGAGGGCACCCTTGACTTCCTCTTTGCTGATACGTTCACATGGACCGTAAGCGCGAACAGACAAAAAAGGGACCTCTTGCGCCACAGTGGCACCACTCCTCCTATCCTCATTGAAAAGATTATGAAAATACGAACTCCACCTCTCCTTAATGACATCCTCATTTATTAAAACTTGGCCTGCATCATCCTTAATAAACTTAACAGAACCCAGGTCGCGCCGCCCTCTCTCCCTAGCTTTAGCTAGTTTAAAAATAGTGTTCGCTCCTTCCTTGGTATCTAAGCGCTTGTACAGCCCCTTGAAGGCTTCACTCTTGGCTTTCGCCACAGCCTTTTTTGCCTCTCGTCTCGCCACCTTGTAAGCTTCCATCTTCAGAGTCCTCTCCGCCCCTGAACAACTCGACAGAAGCTCTTTAAAGAGCACACATTTTGCCTTTACTTTCTTTTGAACCTCCTCGTTCCACCACCAAGACTTCTTTTGCCCACTGAACTTTCCTGAAGAGACCCCCACCACTTTCTCGCCCACATACCGAATAGCCTTCGCCATGTTGGACCACCTACAGTTAGCATCTCCATTACGAGCAAAACAACCTTCTTTTAGCAGAGACTCGCTGAATTCAGCCGCCTTCTCACCCTTCAAGTCTTTCCACAGGATTCTTGGTTTGGACTCTCTCGTTCTACGAACAACTCGGCCCCCCATGGATAGATCCATGGCCAACAGACGGTGCTGAGAAGCACACGCCTCACTCCGAAACACCTTGCAGTCTACGCACACCCTAGCATCCCGCCTGCGCATAAGAAGGTAGTCTATTTGAGTGTTGAGACCCCCACTACTAAAGGTAATGAGGTGCTCAGCCCTCTTCTGAAAAACAGAGTTCACAATTACCAACTCCTGGGCAGTAGCAAACTCCAACAACGCTGACCCACCGACGTTCCTGACCCCGAAGCCGAAACCCCCATGGGCGCTGGGATAGCCATCCGACCTCTCACCAATGTGCCCATTAAAATCGCCACCCACCACTAAAAGTTGATACTCGGGAATACTTCCGACCAACTCATCTAAACAGACCCAGAAAGCCTCCTTCTCCGAGTCGCCCAAACCGACTTGAGGGGCATACGCGCACACCACGTTCACCACCTTCTCCCCGACCACCACTCTGACGGACATGATCCTGTCGTTACACCTCTTCACATCCACAACGTTGTCTTTAAGATCCTTTGCCAGAAGAATACCCACTCCATTTCTCGAGTTGGCAAGACCTGAGTACCACAATTTATACCCGTTCGCTTCTCTAGACTTAGCCCCCTTCCACCTAGTCTCTTGAATACATGCCACGTCCACTCTACGCTTCTTCAACACATCTACTAGCTCCAAAAATTTGCCCGTTAGTGTACCTAAATTCAGACTGCCAACACGTAAAAAATGCGACATCAACAAAACAAACGCGAAGATAAAGTATAGTAAAGAAAATAAAGGGCAAATAAAAATCAAATAAAATAGGGAATAAAATAAAAATAAAAATACAATAAAATAATAATAAAAATGCTGGTACTACAAATAATTAGATAAATAATTAAATCGATATAATAATAATAATAATAATAATAATAATAATAATAATAATAATAATAGTACGACTAATAATAGTGGAAATAATAAGAGTATGATTCAAAAAGAGGTGAAAATCTGGAATGGTTTGCAATCGGAAATCGGGCGACCAAATACAGAAACACAGCAACAAACACCCAACAAAACACAAGAACACAGTAACAAATAGCTCAGAATCGGTGTAATCGAGGTTTAACAAGAACAACCGAGGGAAGAGAACATGGGGGGAGAGCTTGATCCAATGAGGGAGAGAAGGCGGGTTTGAGGGGGGAGGAAAGGGGAGATAGGAGGATGGGTCGGGGTATGATGGAAAGGAGACGCATTGGGAGACGGTGAGAAGAGTACGGGTAGAAGTAGGAGAAGGCTGAGATCGATGAGGTAAGAAAGGGAGCAGGGGAGCTCGGGTATGCGGATAATAAGAAGGAGAAGAGGAAGGAAAATCAAATCGAAACCAAACACACACAAAGAAAACTATCCGGTAAGATTAGGAGTGGGAAAAAAGACCGGGTAGAAATGATTAGAGATGGAAAGATAGTGAAGATTTTAAGTAGTAGCAGGAAACGATCTATACCGACACTACAGAATGTTGAGAAGCACGAAACAGAGCAAGAGGAACTGAACAAAAAAAATCTAAGAAAGGGAGAGTGAAAGTTATGCTGTGAATAACGATTAAAGCTCCGGCGATACGCCGGTCAGCTATCTCCCTTATTACTTTTCTCACTTTTTTTTAAGTAATTCAAATAATTTTTCATGTTTCTATTTTAACTTATTACAGATTTCGGAAATCGGAACTATTCGGTTGAGATACCGATTTATGATTTATCGGGTAATTTGGTTGAAAAATCGGCGATTTATCGGTGATTTTTGCAAAATCGGCCGAATCGATTCCAAAATTTTGACCGATTTTTGGCCGATTTATCGGCGATTTTTCAAAAATCGGCCGATTTCTATAACAATAATTTTAAGCCATAAAAAATAATATTCAATACCCACTATTCCACCCAGTACTCCTTAAAAATAATATTCAATACCCATTATTTCATATACTACAATAATTAATGCTAGATTCCCTTCACCCACCCTACTTGTACATATCGTGAGATGAAGTCACGGCTACTTGCATAGGAGGGAGTACAAAGAGACAAAGAAATTTCCTAAAAACCTGTCATTCATGAAAGGGAAAAGAAAAAAGAAAAAAGGATTATAAATTAAACTTTTCCTAAAATTGCTTTTTGTTACTTATAGATTGAATATTAATAAATCTTTTTACTTTTTATTGTTGGATTTATGAGTAAACTCGACATAATTCATTTAGCTTATCATTAGCACACGAGAAAACTTGATCTTATTGAATTTGTCTAAGGGAATTTGTATAATGTGTTTCAAATTAATGGGGTATTTTATGGGGGTGTTTGGAGAACTTAATTTCAAGAATAAGTAATTTATTTTAAGATAAAATTAGAGATTCCTAGCTTTTTTCTGAAAAAGTTAACCCGCAAATTATAGAATCACAAACATATATTAAATATTTGTATAAAAAAATTATCAAAATATGAAATTTTTACCCGAAAATAAGTCTATAAGGACTTACTTTAAGTTGGTGCCAAACAGGCCCTATAAATATGCCCCATCATATTAATATATTAATTATATGTCCAATTATCAGTTTTTAAGTTAAATAGAGACCAATATACCTTTGTTATATTAATTAAATGCTATTATAAATATACTACAATTTTTTAATTTTAACCACTAAAAAAGTTTTTTTTTCTTAGAACAGGACGGGGCAATTTTGTAATTTTGACCACTAAAAATGTTTTTTTTACTTTGCTTAAAACAGGCCCCGCCAGGACACCATTACGAAAATAAATATTAAAATTTATAATTTAAATTTTAGGACCATGTTTAATATTATAATTAAATTTAATATTACATAGCTTGGGAGAGTTTCAAATTATTATAATTTAATATTACATAGCTTGGGAGATATTAATTGAATTGAATTAATCATGTTAACATAGAAATGAGAAATTCAATGAAAAACAGAATACAAACAGAACCGAGTATTCTTATATACATGTGAATAAACTTACAATCATGGGCCAAATACCCAATGATAGGCCGGTAGATACAATTCCTTACACCCACTAACTAAAGCTATTATGCGTATTGCGTAAGTAGGCACATTTTTCTCTTTAAATTAATCAAATCATGTTTTTATCGGAAATTATATCTTAAAATAATTTTGATTAAAAAACGTAAATTGGTCTTTTTATGTCAAAATTTGAATGAAAAATAGATTTTAGGATATATTTGAAATTTCAAATAAATATAGGATATATTTATAAATCATGTTTCAAATTGGGACATATTATAAAAAAAACCCTTTATTTAAACTCGGATCGATTAACACATGAGTAAAATTGACTATTCATTTTAGATCAAAAGTTTGAGATTATCCAATATTTGATATTTCCCATCTCTTGATAACTATAATAAAATATACATAATTCATATAAAATATATTTAATTAATATTAAGATGATATTTGAAATCAGGTACATTTTTTTTTCGAAAAGCAAAACATTCATTTAAAATATTAAGGCCCAAGGCCGAGAATCCAGAATATCCATACTAGTAAGATAATACACTGCAACCGAAACAAACAAACTCGATATTGCAGGCCCATAATAAAATAGATAGACTAATGATAAAACTAAGCCCAAAAAAATCAAAGATAGCCCAACCATATGCCAATAACAAAGATAAGCCAATTAGAGAACAAGACAGAAGACGTTTGAGTTACCATGCATCCATACCGACGAAGACATTACCAGCATGCAGCTGCTCTTCTTCTTGAACTACCATAATCTCAAGTTCTGGATTAACTACTTCATCATCCATAGCTTCGACATTGACCTCTTCCTCCAACACCCATTCATACTGAGGACCGAACAAACCCAATCCCATGTCCTGATTCCAGATTTCCATTACTCGACCAAAAGGATGCTTTATAATCACCATTTGCTTCCATTGAGAAGCTCCATATTGAGCTAGATAAATTGCCAATTCATTGTCTACCGTATCAACTAAACGAATCTCCAAGGCGAAGTTCTTATCCCTCCTTCTCGTGTTGAGTTGCCTGAGGATGAACTCATCATCTGGATACCCCCCTGCTTGTAGAGAGTCCTTCCATTGCCAGTAAGCATTGCCATGATCTGATTCCAGAGTTACTTTCTGATAATTTTTTGCGAAAGCCAATTTCAGTCCTTCCATAAAAGTGAAGAACTCATTATTTCTTCTTATTTCTTTTCCCAATGAACCTGCCAGCATACTCAAAATGTTGCCCTTGTGAAGTTGTGATCTCTGGCCACAACACCAATACCACTAATGTTTCCATTAGGAAGTCTTTGATCACTGAAATGACTGTGCACATTAATTTTTACGAAGCCACGCCTCGGAAGCTCCCATCTTGGTTGCACGTCTACCATGATTATGATTTTGGTAGGAGAGAGTGAAAAGAAAGAGAAAAGAAGTGAAAGAGTTGGAACGATGAGAACTAGTTATATAGATGGTATTGCTTGTGCAGTCTTCCAATAAATCTTACTGACAGCGTCTGCATATTTTTCCAAGACAACATTTGATTGTTTGAGACGTTCTATTTCCACTAAAATGCTCGTTGCAATACTCTATCTTGGACTTTCACTTTTGGGCTTGAAACAACTGGGCCTTTCTATTCTCAAAACATTATAAGCGAGATCTTTAACCCACCCTTTAATGGATTTAACAATAAGTTTAAAACCCTTAATTCCAGTAATAGAAAAAATCTTGCCTTTTCCTGCCTTGCTTGGCCCAAGTATCAGCCTCCCTGTTGAAGATTATATCTATTTTCTTGAAAGAAATATTCAGAGATAGAACTGTAATAACCCTAACTTTAGCAAAGCTACAGGGAGCTCATGAATAGTAAATCTTGAGGATTTAGAGAAATGGTATGTAAGTACTCTATACTTGAAACAGAAAATGAGTAAACAGAAACCATATTAGTGATACACTATAAAAATAAGTGACTCGAAATGACGATAGATTTCAGAAATTCATGAATATGGATTTTGAGGATTTTGATTTCGAATAAGCTTCTATTGGATATTAAGGAGCATGGAGATGTTAAAGGAATTATATATTGAGGAATTAGTGAATTAGGGTAAACTAAGGGATTATTAAGTTAAGGAAATACTAAAAGAATTTGGATTGTTAAATGATTTCTGAACCACTGAGATAATGAGGTATATTCGAAACGAATCACAATTAGACGAGTATGGAAACCAAACAACCAAGATTAGTAATATAACAAGGATACATACCACATTATTATTATCCAAGATTATTAGCACAATACTTAGAAAATCAAGAAAAATAGATTATAAAGTCATTAAAGTGACATCACATTCCACTAGCACCTTTTAAGGGGTAAATTAGTATTTTGGCATGGTTATAACCACAAAATATCTCCAAGCTTCCACTACACTCTAGAATTAACAAGTAATTAGCAAGATAAGATCAAAATCAAGAGCCAAAAAAACCTCTCCCCTTCTTCATTCTTCCATTCGGCTTTTCAAGGAAAAAAAAATAAAAACAAAAACCCTAGCAAACATTAACAACAAATCAAGGAAAAATTTGTGAAGATGCTTGGAGGTTAGAAAGGATCATCTACAAAGTTTCATAACAAACCAACATCATTTAGCAAGGTAATAAATTCATGAAAGTTGATGGTGAATAGTAGTGAATAGTAATCTTAAGAAACTAACTTTGTTTTCATGGTTTCTTTAGTTGATTCAAGCTAGTATAAGGTTGATTAAGCATATCCCAAGGATTATTAAGTGTTGTTAAAGCTTCAAGAAGGTATAATCTCTTCACCCCTTTTGAGTTATGATGAATATTGGTGGTATTAGTGGTTAAGTGATTATAAGTGATGAAATCATGATTATATATGTGTATAAAAGTGTTTTTATTGTATATGAAAGGAGTATGTGCTTGTAACCATGGTTGGTAAGATGACCACATGGTGTAGGTGATGGTGTATAAGGTGGATGATTGATTTGGAGGAGTTGGAGTTTGGAAAGTATGAAAATATAGCCGTTATAATGCCCGATTTTCGTTAAACCAAATAGATGCCCTGTTTTGGACACCAATGCCCGTACGGTAGCACTCTGCCTAGGATACCATTCGACCATAAAAGGATAGAGCTTATGTCATAGATCGTTTCGATATAAAGTACGTTAAAATCTGATGAACGGTTTAGGAGAAAAGTCAGTTTTAGTGAAAGACATTCGAAAACCGAGAAAACGTAATTGTAGCAACTTTGAGGCGATAAATACCATACTTAAACATTTTTAAAAGTTACGAAATTTTGGGAGTTTGTAGTAGGGTGGTCAGAGAACTAGTTCCAGTTGACCTTACATTAAAATTCGAAATCTATGATTTATAAAAAAATTTACAGTCGAGTGTGGTTATTAAGAAAAAGATGGAATACACTAAAACTTTAATCGAGTTTACAAAGGGTTAAGTTCTTGGAACTTTTGGTGCGTAAAAGCTATGTCAAACATATATTATGTGTCAAGGGTGTTATTGTATAGAGATTAGGTGACTAAGTGGGATATATGTTCTAACGGTGATCCTTTCGTTTCTATAGAGACGGGAGACGAACACAGGATCATACCTACTCGCTTTAGGGATCCAGGCAAGATTTTTCTAACTTTACATGGAAAATTATTTATCTTCGAAGAAAATGATTTCATGGAATATATACATGTGATTCTATTGTTGCTATATTATTAATGAATTTATTCCCTGATTTTTTGGAATTAAAGAGAGATGGATATGAACTATGGATTATGAGTATGAATATAGATATGATCATGCATAAAGTGAACATGCTTTATGATTAAGAGTTATATGAAAGAATGGTATCAGTTGTTATATAGAGTTATATGAAAGAATGGTATCAGTTGTTATCTAGAGTTATATGAAAGAATGGTATCAGTTGTTATCTAGAGTTATATGAAAGAATGGTATCAGTTGTTATCTAGAGTTATATGAAAGAATGGTATCAGTTGTTATCTAGAGTTATATGAAAGAATGGTATCAGTTGTTATCTAGAGTTATATGAAAGAATGGTATCAGTTGTTATCTAGAGTTATATGAAAGAATGGTATCAGTTGTTATCTAAGGTTATATGATTTATAATGTTATTCTTTTAAATATTGTGATTTAATAAGTATTATTTGATTATTATCTACTATTTTAAAAGTAGATGGAATACTTTATATATATAAGAGTACTGGATTTCATTGAATACAGAGGAGATATCTGAGTCATATCTAAAGTATTATGATATATATATATATTTTAAAGTGATGATAAATAGAGATGGAATTGATAAATGTGAATGGAAATGTAAATGGAAAGGTGAATGGAAATGTGAATGGAATATTAATTGACAAAAAGGGGGATTGCAACAAAAAACGTAAGAGGCTGTGTGCGGCACAGTCCAGCACTCAATATTTTTCGTCACGAAGATGCCAAGGGAGGATGTAGCAGGTAGCCTTCCTCCAGGGTTGATAACCAGGTAGGATCATCCCTTCTACTAGTAGTAAACAGAGAGCAGGTACGGTCAGGCGACTGATCATCGTCCTACGTATCTGGTGCAAGCAGATATCCCCAAAACTCAAAAGAAAAGAATTGATAATGGTTTTCAGAATTGTGTACTGAAAAAGAAAATGATATGAAATGATGGAATGGTTTTACAGTAAGAAGAGAAACTGATATTATATTATATTAGAAGAGTACTGATACTAGAATGCTATATATTTCTTTTAGTATAAAAATATTTGGAAGGAGTATTTAACGAATAAAAATAAATTCTTTTCATAATAATTATGATTTGTCTTCTGTTTCTTTACAGTTATAATTATGTTTTTCCTTTGATGCTAGTTTATAAAATTTATCTTGTTGAGCTATTATAGCTCACTCTTGCTATTTATTTATACAACAGCTAGGTCGCATGCCAATACTTCGCCGTACACCCCGCAAGAGGGTAAGGGAAAGACGACCTATTGAGAGAACGCTGGCACCTATTCCTGAGGTAGCCTTTTGACAGACGGGTTCTGGTAGAATTATGTATATTAAGTGTGTAAGCTTGTGTAACAAACTTTTGGGTTGTTGAGATGCTTCCTGTAGAAGTATTATTCAACAATGTACTTAATAAGATTCTGGGTTTGTAATAACTGTTTAACTCTAAACTTTTAATATTGTGGATGTTGTTCTCTGAGCATATGACTGGTGTGTATTAATTTTATTAAGTGTGGGGTCGATTGTGTGAGTTTTATTATGCATTTATATTCCAGCTGCAAAGAGAAGAATATTAATAAATGGAAATTGGTCCGTGACGGCCCAGATTCCTGACCCCGGATTTAGGGCTGTCACAAGAACGATATTTTTTCTGATGTCCTATGAGCTTTGAACTCTTTTAATTTCGGTACGAGTTCAACATTGTCTATATAAACCAAAAAACTGGACTTCTGCTTACCACAATTCTCTATTAGCGAGACAAGCGATTCCAAAGCTTTAACTTCAGCCATGAAAGCATTTTCAGCATGATGAGGACCCGAAAAAACCATTACTGTATTTCCTTCGATAGTCTTAGATATTCCCCTATACCTGTGGAGGAAGATCCTTTTGAATTTTTGATCCAGGAATCTTCTATGAAACAGATGAAGTCACTTTCTTGCTGTAGAATTTCCTTCTCAATTTCATCTTTAGTTCTTGTGACTACTCCCACTGGGTTAGTTTCCCACCACTTGACATGATCTTGTGAAATGAAGTTAGAAGCTAAGTTCCAATCCTGAGATCGTTTTTGCAAGAGGATCATTAAGCTAGCTTCACTAATGAAGGTCTTGTTAAAAACTCTTTCATTTCTGATTAGCCACAATGTCCATATTAAAGCAATGATTGTTAGCTTCCAAACTCTTCTTATACTTGCATCCTTGAACCAAAATGCCATCTTCCAAGCGTTAGTGGGGTTTGAAGGAAGAGGTTTGTAGAGGAAACCCCACCAATCTAAGCATTTTCTCCAGAATCTTCTAGACGCATTACAATTCCAAAGTATATGATCTGATGTCTTAGGTGAACTAGAACATAAATAGCAATATTTTTGTTGAAGCCAATTTTTGTCAAGGACTTAGCTCCAAGATTAAATTTATAATCGGGTATTCGGATAGAGATAGTAAGAAGGGTTTTAAGAACACAATTAGGGTTTTAGATATTTGGGGTTGCTCTTGAGAGTAATTCTCTATGAGGTTAGAGTTTTTTTGATCCCTTCTTAAGGTGCCTACGTATCCTTTTATAAGGAATCAAGCCCACGTAGTTCTTTTTCGTACTGACCTCTGTTTAGGCTCATTCTCCTATTCTTTAGGAGCAAGTTACCTATTCATGGTAAGTTCCTCGTATATCCGATCCATAATAATATTAGGTTTCTTGTAGTCGAAGACTGATGACCTCATTATTGAACTGCCACAATATCCTAATCATGCTTGTTTAGAAAGTCCAATGGGTCATTAGTCATTGGGCTCAAGAGATGGTCCAATAAACTTCTCCACAACATAATATCTTAATCATACTTGTTTAGAAGGTCCAATGGGTCATTGGTCATTGGGCTCAAGAGACGATCCATAAATTTCTCCCAATATGCTTCTAGTATCAACAATTTTGAATCCTTCCAATCTGAAATTCTGTGAGCAAGAAAATCTCGAGTAGGAAGTACATTGCATACCAGCTTCTAGATGAAAATTTGAATTTTTGCTGGGATATGCAATTGCCATAGATCTTGAGGCAATAGTGAAACTGAAGAAGAAGTTGACTTTGAGGCTGATATTATATTTGTACCTCTCTTAACAGTATACTGATGCTCATTACCTGGTAACCATTGAAATGAATCATTTAATGAGTTGAGGGATATACTAGATGTTACCTGTTCTAGTTCAACCACCAAATCTAATTCCCAGTTTCTTAAAGACCTTGACCAGAAAGCTGAACCAACGCGGTCATAACATTTCCATAGATGGACAAAGATTTCTACTGATACTCCTATGAAATTTGTCAAGGCATACAACTTTGGAAATATGTCTTTGAGAATTCCTCTAGAATTCCAGTGATCCTCCCAAAAAAGGGTGTAGTTCCCATTGTTTACTTTCCATTTGAAGTGTTCTTTTTTTAGATAAGAACCCAAAGATGTCTTGTGAATCACATTATGAATGTCAGTCCAAAATTCTGAGAGGTTACCTTTTGCTGTCCACTTTAAAATTGCTTGTCTAATTTCAGATTTGATAAAATAAAAGGGAGTAAAATGCACTTTGTGTACCTGAACTTTGGCGAAGACACCACTTGCAATACTACCTTTCTAAAAGTACCATGTGCAATGCTAAGTAATGGATTTACTTAAATTTCGTGTACCTCCGTCTATCTACTTCTAACGGCGTTAGAATACCATGGGCAAATCAGTATTTTCCGCCCTAATACAGTCTTAAGGATCAAATGCTGAAATTTTTGAAGAATACTAAGAAAGCTTCAAGCTCATCAATGGAGGTCACCAGAATTTTTCCAGATTCCGGTCAAATTCCGGTAACTCCAAACAAGCCCAGAAATTTAAGTAAAAATACATACTTGACTCCAAACATATCAACAAACACAACAAACACAACTACTCAACCAGAATTTACCAACAATCAACCGTGATCAAAATCCGGCCAAAAACAACCAACTAACATAAAAAAAAATTACAATTCACATATAAAAAGTCCTAGCTAAAATGAAATCTTTTATACTAACTCCACATGATTAAACAACTATACACCCACCAAAAACACAACCAAAATCAACGACGCCGGATCAAGAACACACCGCCACCGCCGGTGGTTTTCCGACAAACCCGAAAACTCAACGAAAATCGACAAACTTAATACCAACATGCTCCAAATTTAATATTCTACACTAACCCATCATCCACAACATCATCAAAAATCAAAATCATAAAAAACGAAATTAAAATGAAATTGGTTTTAAACCCAAAAATTTTCTTTACCAAAACACAATATCTATCACTCTAAACTACTCTACACATCAAGATAAACAAAGATTAAAAGTGCGTAAAATGACTGATTTGCCCCTGACAATCTAATGCCGTTTGCAAGAGATAGACGGCGGTACACGAAGTTTAAGTAAATCCATTACTTAGTATTGCACGTGGTACTTTTAGAGCATCTCTAATAGGAGTTGCTAATCAAGTTGCCAACTTTGCCAAATCATCAAAAAAAATTAATTTTTTAATTGATCTTCAATTTGACAACTTTGAGTAGAAAAATGATCCAATGGTTGGCAACTCTAAAAGTTGTATAAATGGTCCCCATATGAGTAATTAAATAATGTAAATGTGAAGGAAGACATGTAAAATAGGTATATTAGTATATTTCTTTTAAACAAAAATATGCACTTTAACCATTTGAGGAAGTTGCCAACTTTTGGCAACAATTGTTGGCAACCTTGAGGCAACCTTGGCTCTCCAATAAGAAGGCAACCAAGATTGCTTGCCACATAGATGTTGGCAACCTTCTTGACAACTACTATTGGAGATGCTCTTAGAAAGGTAGTATTGCAAGTGGTGTCTTCGCCAAAGTTCAGGTACACAAAGTGTTTTTTACTCAATAAAAGGCTTAAAAAGAATACGAACTTTTTCTATTATTTCCAAAAGAAATTATTTAAAATATTTGTACTCTATGTTATCGGCCAAATAAGTAAATGAAATATTTAATTATGTAAAAGTTCGATTTTGTTAAAAAAATGATTTAAAGCATAGGCTCCATGGGAGTTTAGCGTTAAAAGATCTTCTTTATTTTTATTTTTATTTTTTATTTTTTTGAATCTAACCCATCTCCATCAATAACTTCATTTTAAAATAATTTATTTTCAAACATTAGTTTATATATAATTACGTACAACAAACTTAGCTACACATGCAAGTAGGGCAGGTACATTGTTGAACAATTATTTTCTTTCTTTTCGAAATCAGCATATGCTTTAAATAATATTAACTTTATATGTACGGTGCATGGTTGTAAAAATTGGTAATCGGTATAAATCGGTTGAGGTATCGATTTAAGATTAATCGGATAATCGGAAAGATTAATCGGAATATTAATCTGATATTATAATAATATTTAATATATTAGTCTAATTTACAGTTAAACATATTATTTTAAGTAAATTCAGAGGATTAATCGGATTTCAAAAATCGAATCAGTTGGTTAACTTACAGAGAATTAATCGAGGATTAATCGGCTAAATCGGGGATTTTTAGAACCATGGTACGGTGCATCTTCAAATTTGTAGCAACATAATATTTTACTTTATATATAAAAATAAAGCAATGCACGATTGGAGATATATTATTTCATTTATAAAATTTAAAATGAAGTAATTGAAAAAATGATGAATGCGTTCTGGTGGCGTTCTAATTCTTCTACTAGGAAAGGAGTGCATTGGCTATCTTGGAGCAAAATGAGTATGTCAAAACAAAAAGGTGGCCTTGGGTTTAGGGATCTCCATGGATTTAACTTGGCATTATTAGGCAAACAGTGTTGGAATTTCATTACTAAACCAGAAGCTTTGGTATCGAGGGTTCTGAAAGCGCGCTATTATCCACATTGTGAATTTCTGCAGGCAGAAAGAAAAGGTGGGTCAAGTTACACATGGTCAGGAATCTGGGAAGCGAAAGAGGAAATTAAAAAAGGGTTGAGATGGGTCTTAGGGGACGGTAAGGTGATTAACATTAGTAAAGACAAATGGTTGAGGGGTAAAGAGAATATGTGCGTTACTCAGGAGACAAGTAGTGTTGCAGCTCAAAATTTGAAGGTCTGTGAATTCATCAAAGAAGATAAGTCGTGGGATGAGCATAGAATCAGGAGGAACTTTGCTAGTGCAGATGCAGATGCTATTCTGAGTACTCGAATTCCACAGTTATGTACCAAGGACAGGGTAGCCTGGGTCCACTCTAAAGATGGACGGTACACAGTGAAAACGGGTTATCAGCAATGGTGTCAAAATCATAGCGTTGAGGTAGGGGTGCAATAGTCGATAGGGTGGAGTAGGTTGTGGAACCTAGAAATACCTCATAAATTAAGGATATTCCTGTGGAGATTTTGTCGTAATAACATCTCTATTCGTAATCCTCTCAGAGGCAGAGGTATAAGAGTTCCCATTGGTTGTGAGATGTGTGTGGGAAGATTGAGCACCTCAGGCATTTATTATTTGAATGCAGTTTTGCTAAAAATTGTTGGCAGCATGAGAGTGTGAATCAGGATGGGTGGGAAATAGAGGATGTCTCTGAATCACTGAATGGTTGCTTGATAGACTCAGCAAAGAGTCAAATGACTGGTTAGTACAAGCATCTGCGGTACTTTGGGGTATATGGTTTGCTAGAAACAAACCAATTTTTGAAGGAAAAAGGATGACACCTGCAATAGTGATGAAGTGGAGCAGTAGCCAAATTGCAGAATGGAGAATGGCAATAGGAGGAAAATCCAGAGAGCATCAGGTCAGGGGGTATTTTGCATCAACATAGTCAAAAATGGCAACAACCTGCTGTAGGAGCTTTTAAGATAAATGTCGATGCTTCAGTCTTTCCAGGGGAAAATTCATTCGCTATAGGAATGGTTCTTAGGGATCATCAGGGGCAGTACATTAGTGGCAAGACAATGAGATTTGCAGGTCGCGTTCCAGTTCTGGAGGTTGAAATTGTGGGAATTCTGGAGGCATTGTTGTGGGCAGCGAGCATGCAGTCTGGATCTATAACAATCGAGAGTGACTCTCTGTTAGGAGTCAATGCAATTAACAAGGAGTATAGCAATCTGTTAGAGCAAGGAGATTTGGTTGAGCAATGCAAAGCAATTCTGAGGCGCAAGGGTGGGATTTCAGTCAGTTATGTTAGAAAGCGAGTGAACAAGGTGGCCCATAGTTTGGCTAGGATTTCTTGTGAGCTTCATTGTTAGTTTGTCTCCTCCATCGTTTTTGTTGGAGACACTATGTCAGATATTTCGATGATTTAATGAGAACTTCCTTTATTCAAAAAAAAAAGCTGGTGTTGGAGATGCCCTTAACAATGTAAAATGATACCCAAAATCCTCCCACCAGTGTGCCACCACCATTAATAAAACAATCACATCATATTACTGTAAGAGAGTACAGTATACTAGCTTAAAACCCGTGCGATGCACGAATTTGTTTTTATATTATATGATTTTTTTTCATCAATTTGATTTAATTTTTTAAAATATGAATTTTGAAGGCTTAAATTTTTAAATGAGATGATTTGATAATAATCATATAAATATTATCCGTGATATTTCTAGAAAATGAGGGATTTTATTTTGAAAATATAGAAAAGATGATAGGTTTTAGTTGAAAAAGGTAATCGATTAATTATTAGTAATTATAAAAATATTACTTCATTTTATTAATTAGAATGCTCGTGATATGATTAGAAAAAGAGAGTATGTTCTAGGTGAAAAAGGTAATTGATTAGTTTATAGCAATTATAATTTAATTACGTTATTTTACTAAATACAATTGCTCGTAATGTTTTTAGAAAAGGAGAATTTAATATTGTCCGTGATATTTTTATTAAAAGAGGGATTTTAGTTAAAAAAAAATATAGAAAAGATGATATGTTTTAGCTGAAAAAAAAGTAATCGGTTAATTAATAATATTATAATGTTATTAGTTTATTTTATTAAATAGAACCGCCCGTGATATAATTGGAAAAAGAGAGATTTTAGTTAGAGAAAACAGAAAGTTAACGTGAAGATGACATGATTTATGTGAAAAAAGTAATTGATTAGTTTATAGTAATTAAAATTTAATCATGTTATTTTACTAAATAAAATTGCTCATAGTTTTTAGAAAATGAGAACTTAATGTTGCCCGCTATATTTCTAGAAAAGATGATATATTTTAGTTGAAAAGGTAATCGATTAATTATTAGTATTATAATATTATTATTTTATTTTTATTAAATAGAAATGTCTGTGATATAATTGGAAAAAAGGAGGTTTTAGTAAGAGAAAAGAAAAAGTTAACGTGTTTTGGCTGAAAAAGGTAACCGTCCATAATATAATTGGTAAAAGAAAGATGATTTTAGTTAGAGAAAAGAGAAAAGGTAACGTGTTATAAAATATATTGTATTTTACTAGAAAAAGGAAATTATTTAGTTATTGAAAAATAGAATATGTTTAACCTGAAAAAGGAAATTGATTAGTTAGTAGATATGTAATTGAGTAAGGATAAATAAGTAAAATCAACAAGTACCGTACGTACCGACCGACCGACCAACCAAACTTTTAATGTTTCTGCTTTTATATAATAGTATAGATATAGATAGATACTAGCTTAAAATCCGTGCGATGCACGGATGTTCTTTAATATAACAGAATTTTTTTTAATTTGAATTAAAAATTTTAAGACATAAATTTTCCTGACTTAAAATTTTAAAAAATATGATCTGATATAATTATATATTTGTTGTCCGTGATATTTTTAGAAAATGATGTATTTTAGTTTGAAAATATTGAAAAGATGAAATATTTTAGCTGAAAAACGTAATTGGTTAGTTATTAGTTATTATATTGTTCTTATTTTATTGTACTTAAATAAATCAAACCAAATAGGTTTTTCTGAAAAAAATAAAAAAATAGAAAAGGTAATGTATTTTAGCTAAAAAAGGTAATTGGTTAATTATTAGTAATTATAATATTTTTGTTAGTCACAGAGGCATGCTTGTTTTCATCAAATAACAAGCCTAATTGTTTGTAATGCTTTGCATTACTTACATGACCTCTTAACTGAGGGAACCTCTAGTTGTAGAGTCTCTACTTGTTCTGTACTTGTAATAGGCACCAAATCCTAGTTGTGTAACTGTACTTATATAGTCAAGAATAATGCTTGAAATAAGTTCCAAGGTTCATGCCTCAAGCAAGAAGATAAAGACTGTCAAATAATCATAGTTGGGATTTGAAGAAAGTGAAGAATTTGTCTAAGTACCAATTCGAGAAGTACATTTGTCTATTCGAGAAGTGTAGCATTCGAGAAGTCAGAGATTCGATATCTCAAGACACTATTCGATATCTCTGAATATACTATTCGATATCTCAGAGATTCGATATGTCTACTGCTCTATTCGAGAACTCAAGAAGTCAACAAGTCAAAGTGGTATTCGAGTTCTCAAAGATTCAACAAGTCAAAGTTCCATTCGATATCTCAAGGACTCAGAAAGCTATTCGATATCTCAAGGATTCGATAAGTCAAGTGTTCTATTCGACAACTCAAGGAATCCTGATGAAAAAGAGCTATTCGAGAAGTAATTCGATATGTCAATAAAACAGTGTTCGAGAACTCAGAGTTATCGATCAAGTCAATTCTAGTTCTCGAATCACTTACTTAGTCACTTCTCGAATACATTCTTGGAGACAAAATACTGGAGAAATTGTACAAGTCAGAAACCTGCAACAAGCCAATACACTTTATGGACCTCAATCTGTAACGTGCTCTGGAAAGCCTACAAAGAAGCTTGGAGAGATATAGAAGAGACAAAGGGCTAAAGAAGTGGATCTGAACAGGCTTTGCAAAGTCAAATCTATAAGCGTTTGGACTCTTACTCAAATAGGATAGACAGACTAGAAAGTAATTTGTTTTAGCTACCTTATTTGTAGTAAGTAGGTTGTATCCATGTTCTATAAGGATACAACCTCACTTCCTTAGCAATTAACTTTTAGGTGAGTCAAGTTTTTCATATTCATTGTAAGCTATATCTCTCTGAGAAAAACGAAGCTGAGAATACTATCATTTGTATTCATAGATTGTAGCAACCTTTATCTAATAATACATTAGATTAAAGTGATATTGTGACTTGTGTTGTTCTTTATCCGCGCCTACATCTTTGCACATACAAACACTTATCTGTTACATAGACTCAACCAAGAAAAGTTCAAGAATCCATTCACCCCCCCCCCCTATGTATTCTTTTACTGTATTCTATACTCAACAAGTGGTATCAGAGCGGGCTGTTTATTCAAAAACAGAAAAATGATCATGAGTTCGAATACACCAAAGACAACAGGAACGGTGAAAGTCCCTAAGTTTGACAAAGAGAATTACAACCTCTGGAAGATCAAGATGCATTTGTTCATCAAAGCATCTCATCATTTGTATCCTGAGATTCTCAAGAATGGTCCATTTGTTCCCCAACAAGAGATTCCTGAAAAGACTGTTGGAACCACTACTATTCCAAGATCTTATGTGGCTAAGGATCTATCCAAATGGACAGAATCAGAAAAGGACATGGTTGCCCTTGACAATCACCTCATGTTGCTGATTATAGATTCCATGGACATGTCAATGTTTGCAAAAATTGCTTCATGTACCACTGCCAAAGAAATGTGGGATCACATTGAGGTGTTATGTGAAGGAACTGATGAGGTCAGAGAGAACAAGAAACAGATAGTGGTCACACAGTATGAAGCTTTAATGGCACAACCCAAGGAAAGCATCATGAGATGTTTGAGAGATTTCACAAGCTAGTTACTGAGTTGCAGATGAATGGCAAGGTTTACAGCACCAAGGAATTGAACATGAAGTTTCTGCTATCTTCACCAAATCATCTAGAGCAAAGGGTCATTTCTCTAAGGGAAAGAGATTTGAACAAAGTTACATATGATGTGCTCTATGGGGTTTTAAAAACTCATGAGCTTGAGTTGCTTCAGAAAAGGGCTATCCAAGCCAACCAAGGCAGAATGATAAACACATCATGTGCCTTGATTGTCAACAAATCTATTCAAGACCTAGAAGCATCTACAAGCCAATTAAGGATAGAGGAGGTAGTAGAAGATGAAGAAACTGAAGCTGAGGTAAGTGAACCTGTTGAGGAGAAGGAGGAAGATGAGTTCTATACTCTTGAAGAACTAGATGGGATGGAAAACACTTCATATGCTTTCATGGCCAGAAAATTTCCAAACATCAGATTTAAGAGGAATCAACCTTTCAAACCCAAAACTCAAAACCATTCATTCAACAGGAGCAAGGCACCTGTGAAACCAAACAAGAATAAGTTCAAAACCATCCATGTGGATAGGTCATCTGTAAGGTGTTATAGATGCAATGACCTAGGGCATTTTGCCAGTGAATGCAAGAAGCCTAAAAAGAAGGATAGAGATTATCTTGAGCTTGAAGCTAAGTATGAGGCCCTTCTGAAAAAGCAGACACAAGGTAAGGCCTACATAGCTGAAGGGAAGTGTTGGGATGAATCTGACAGTGATGGAGAAGAGCAGGAATTTTGTAATTATGCCTTGATGGACAATTCCAAGGATGACACATCTCCATCAGACCCTCAGGTACCATCTCTCACTATTATAGACATGTCTGTTTCAGAGTATAAATGCATGATTGAACAACTATCTGTTGAGATGTTTAACATTCATACTAGTATGACTGCTGCTAATGAAGAGATTACTAAACTGTCTACTAGAAATGAAATGTTAATAAAAAAGAATGAGGAACTTGAGCTAACTGCTATTGATAAGTGGATGTTATATCCACTTGGAATGCTTCGTATCGGCTTGAATTGGTGAACTTGGACTCAAGTATGTGGTGTTTTTGATGTGTTTGTAGTGAATTTGTGCAGGAATAAGAGTCGGATGTGGGATGATGTGTTCCATGTTTATTTGGTGGGTTTTGAGCTTAAAGAATGAAAGTACATCAAATTGCGAGAGTGCCGGAAGAAACGGAATGAAAATCGGAGTTAAAACGAAGAAAATAGAGCAAAATCAGCAAATGAACAATAGGTCGGGCGCGGCCGCGCCTAATTTGTGCTGATTTCGGGCGCGGGTGCGCGGGAATGAACAGTAGCGCGCGGCGGGCGGCGCGGGCGCGGGAAAATCAGGTGCGCGGGAATGAACAGTAGCGCGCGGCGGGCGGCGCGGGCGCGGGAAAATCAGCCAAAATTTCTGATTTTTGTTTTGGCCATATCTTGAGTTCTACAAGTCCGTTTTGGACGATTCAACTGCCCACGCGAAGATAACGGAATTCTCTTTCATTCTAAAGTGGTATTGAGCACCTGACACTACCAGAAAATTCCAGAACTTTTGGAAACCCATTTGGAGAAGGAAATTGCATTGTTTTCTAATTCTAATCATTGTTGAATTACCTTGGATGACCAGAAGCTTCTAGAATCAGAATTATACATGGAAATTGCAATTCTATTTCATTCAAGAAAGGAAAATTACCGGAATTCTATCCTAAATCAAAGACGGTAATTACTTGGTTGAGGAGGCACTTGGGGCTATAAATACACCTCTTGGGGACACAAAAAGGAGACCACGACGAGCACAACACACACCAGAGATTTATATTATTGTATTTGTTTTACATCATGTTTTCATTAGACCCCGTGACGATGAGAAGTTCGATCATGAGCTAATCGTTGTCATGGGGTCCTAACGGATTTAATTATGGAATTTAGTAGTTGATTGCTTATTTGATATGTGTGTGATGAATTATTGATATCCTCGTATGGTTGTGTTTCATGTGTTTAGATGCGTCATGAACATCTAATTTGTTAATCTCTTGCGAAACGAGAGTGGATCTTGAGATTTAGAACTTGCCATGCTAGCATAGGATAGGTTGATGTTTTAACATCATGATTTGTGGCATTAATAGAGATATTATGCTGCCCTATGTGATCTATGTGGATAACTTGTGCTTCAACCTTTATGTTTTCAAATTCTATAGAGATATAGGGTCTAAACATAATTGGTGTCTATTCATCTTCTATCTCTTTTGTGGATGTATGTTTAGTTTGGTATTCGTAAACCGAGAGGTAACTTTTACTTGTTTCGTGTTGTCCGATCAGATATCAAAACCATCACATATATTGATTAAGGCATGATCTCTAAAGGAAGTATTTAATGAAGTTAGGATTCCATGGTTTATCTTGCAGAAATAATTCGATTCCAATTCTTGTTAGTTAGTTAATTCTTAGTTTGTTAATTTGTTTTTTTAGTTAATCTTAGTTAATCTAAACCCAATCTTGTTAATTGTCTTAGCAGTGAATAAAAACCATACATTGTTGCATAGGTGCATCTACTGAATTAAAAACCAGATCTCTGTGGGAACGAACTTGACTTCTATCTGTATTACTTGTGACCACGTACGCTTGCGTGATTTAGTGTAAACAAGTTTTTTGGCGCCGCTGCCGGGGATCATCGGTGTTTTATTTTTGGTTTATGTGCTTGTCAATAGTGGTCGTTAGAGTTCACTGACTCGGATTGTTTCTTACATAGTTGTTTAGTTCTATGTGTTTCAGGTAGCAATGGGAGAACGAGCAGCAGCAAAAGCACTAATGTATTATTCTCAACCAAAGATCAAGGACATCCAATTTAGCATTGTCAAGCCAGCCATTGCAGCTAATACTTTCGAAATCAAGCCTAGCATAATCCAGATGGTGCAGAATTTGTTTCAGTTTGGGGGTGCTCCTACGGAAGATCCTAACATGCACATCCGGGACTTTATTGAGATCTGCGACACTTTCAAGATCGACGGGGTGTCGGAAGATGCTATCAACTTGAGACTTTTCCCATTCTCTTTGAGGAATAAAGCTAAGGGCTGGTTGTACTCTCTACCAGCAAGTTCTATTTTGACATGGGAGGATCTTGCTCAGAAATTTCTCACTAAATTTTTCCCCATGGCAAAGACCGCAGCAATCAGGAACGCTATTACTCAATTTTCACAGCAGTCTGAAGAATCTTTGTGCGAGGCTTGGGAGCGATATAAGGAGATGCTAAGGAAGTGTCCACATCATGGGATCCCTGATTGGATGGTGATTAACTGTTTTTATAATGGCTTGGGTGCACAGTCAAGACCCATGCTAGATGCAGCATCAGGTGGAGCTTTATGGGCTAAGAGCTATGAGGAAGCTTATGAGTTGATTGAGATGATGGCTGCGAATGAATACCAGAATCCAACTCAGAGATTATCACAAGGCAAATTAGCAGGAATTCTGGAAGTTAATACAGTCACAGCTCTAGCAGCTCAGCTAGAGGCACTTAATAAGAAATTGGATTTTATGTCAAAACATGGGGTGCCTCAAGTTGCTAGTGTCTGTGAGCTATGTGAGGGCGCACATGAGACGAGTCAATGTGCCATATCTTCTGAATTGGCACAGTTTGTGAGCAACTTCCAGCAACCTTCGCAACCAGCTCCAACCACCTATCATCCCAATTTCGGCTGGAGCAACAATCAAGATTTTCAGCAGCAACAGTTTCATGGGGATGATGGTCAATCTTCGAATGAAAAATCTGAATTGGATGAATTGAGGTTGATGATTAAAAGTCAGGTGGTATCTCTCAAGACATTGGAGAATCAGATTGGGCAAAGTGCAAGTGCCTTTATCAACGGACCACCGGGAGTTCTTCCTAGTGACACAGAGGTGAATCCAGGAAAACAAGATGGCATGGAGCAGGTTAATGTCATAACACTCAGATCTGGAAAAGTCACGAACGATCAGAATTCAGCAATTGAGGATGAAGAAGGAATTCATGATCAGGATCCTATAGAAAAAGAAGAAAATTCTGTTTTGTCAGATCCTGTGGTGGATAGTGATGAGGAGGAAGAGTGTGAGTCGCTCGGCTTGGCTGATCTTTGGGATTCTAAGGTGCTGATTGATGAGGTGGTTTCATGGTCAAATCTTGAGGATAGTGCAATTGAGTCTTTTCTTGAGGAAAACAAATTCCAAGATGAGGTGAGTATTCGCAAGCCATGTGAGGAATTTGATCATGTTAGGATGGTGGATGATTTGGAAAGGGCACTATATGGGACAGACACTGATGAGCTACGCAAATTTCAAGAATTGGTATATACGTTCCAAGAGGCTGATGATCATGAGAAAGATGCAGAACTTCTACTTGTCTCAGAGTTTAAAGATGAAGGTAGCGCATTAGAGCCAATGGAGGAAGTTCTCTTTGAGGAACCAAAGGCTTCAGCAACTTACATTTACCCTCCTCCATTATATTCAAGTGAAGCCCGGGAATGTGTGTTGTTCTACAAATTGAAAGATTTTGGTTCGACAGATGAAGGCATTGAAATAGGACATTGGTGTTATACAAATAGGCCAAGCGAGGAGAAGGGGCAGAAAGTGTGCCGCCGTGATGACGATGAAGTCTCGCGAAGAGATGACCAGGCCAACTATTATCATCCTTAATGGAGGCTTGGAAGTAACGTCAAGCTATTGACGTTAAAGAAGCGCTTCTTGGGAGGCAACCCAAGGTATGTTCTCTACTTTCCCTTGTATTTACTTCCATTCAATGAGGACATTGAATATTCTAAGTTTGGGGGTGGTTTGAGGGATAAGTAGTGTATATATATGTGATTGTTAGTCATTGTGTTCATGTAGGATTTCATGCTTTGCATATTAGTAGTAGTAAATTATGCATTTATGTTCGTGTTATCTACGTTTGTTTCATGTAGGACATTCTATTTTTATGTGCGTATATTATGTGAGTTCATATTAGTTTGCATTTGCACCCATGCTTGATAGGAATTTTGTGTTGTTGACTCTTTTGATTGAGAAGTGATAAGCTTTGTTCTTGTGCACACACATACACTAGTAAGTTGAAGCTAGTAGACTTATTGAATGTTGTAAGTGATTAGAAGGACATGAATATGTGCAAGTTGATTTAGTTTGCATGCTTTGAATACAAGTTGGTGCGTTAGAGAGATTTTTGCTTGGGATTGAGTATGTTTTTCCACCAAGTGAGTTTTGAGCCATATTGCATATTTGTTGCAAATTATTCGTTTGCTTGAGTGTCCACGGATTGTTTGCATTGCTAGCAGTTGTTTGAGGTCTTTCTTGAAACGCATGACATTATTTGACGATTAAAATGATAAAGGCATTTAGGAATAACCGCATATTTTCCCATATTACCACACCATGTTTACATGATCAATTAGTTAACCCGTTGAGCTTAATCCTATTTTTCGGTGACATACCACATTACTTGCCTAGACCTTTTTCTTGTATTGGCCTTATATTATTTTGAACCCACATTGTCAAAGGCTAGTAGAGTGCTCAAGGGAGTAATAAGGTGTGCAAAGGAGGGGTTTTTTGTTGGTCATATTTTTGGGGGAAATATTGAAAATTGGGTTTGGTTGTTTATTTGATAGTCGGCATGTGTAATAAACTTGTGGGATCGTTGTTACTGTTTATATTATTGTTTTATTTAGCTCTCGAAGAAAAAAAAAGAAAAAAAAGAATAAAAAAAAAAGAAAAAAACGAAAAATATATTATGAGAGCATGTTTGTGTTTGTTGTGATCCTATTTTAGTCGACTAGTCGAGTGTTTGTTTAGTAAAAATTATGTGAGGGGGAAATAGGGTGTTGTGTATGATTTATTATGGTACTTACTAGCTTTTGACACTTCACCTGATTCGGCTTATTTGACATACCTTGTCCCTAGCCCCGTTACAACCCAAATAAAGACCTTTTGATTATCGTTATTGATGTATGTTGTGTTAAGAGTTAGATTGATACCAAATGTCAAGCATGTTTATGATTTTGTTGGAATTGAGTGATACACTTACCCTTGTTCTTGAGTGAATATTCTTTTGTGAGTGGATTGTGAGTGTTTGCTTGTTTTTGCGTATGAGATCCCGAGTTTTGTCTCAAAGATGTACTCTTGTAGGCTTAGCATGTTTACTAAATTATTCTTACATTTGACATGGACTTGTGAGAACTTATGCATGTTTATTGAGTAGACTATGTGAATACTTGCACTTTCGACACCAAGACATTGCGTATTTACTTTGATTCTTAAGTTGATATGGCATGAGAGGATTTGAAGGTATGGTAGGATATTAGTACTAGATTAATTGTATTTTCATTTAGTTGCATTCATGCATTGCATTGCATTAGGTTACATGGATTTTGTGGGTACATTCGCTAAAGGCCCTCACGAGACCTTACTCGTCCACTAGGGCTACCTAGGGGTTTAAAGGGCTTGTTGCATATGCCAAATGCAACCGTGATCACCTACGGAAGTGGTACTAATTAGGTAGTGTTAGTTGTTTATGCTTGAGGACAAGCATCGGTTTAAGTTTGGGGGTGTGATAAGTGGATGTTATATCCACTTGGAATGCTTCGTATCGGCTTGAATTGGTGAACTTGGACTCAAGTATGTGGTGTTTTTGATGTGTTTGTAGTGAATTTGTGCAGGAATAAGAGTCGGATGTGGGATGATGTGTTCCATGTTTATTTGGTGGGTTTTGAGCTTAAAGAATGAAAGTACATCAAATTGCGAGAGTGCCGGAAGAAACGGAATGAAAATCGGAGTTAAAACGAAGAAAATAGAGCAAAATCAGCAAATGAACAATAGGTCGGGCGCGGCCGCGCCTAATTTGTGCTGATTTCGGGCGCGGGCGCGCGGGAATGAACAGTAGCGCGCGGCGGGCGGCGCGGGCGCGGGAAAATCAGCCAAAATTTCTGATTTTTGTTTTGGCCATATCTTGAGTTCTACAAGTCCGTTTTGGACGATTCAACTGCCCACGCGAAGATAACGGAATTCTCTTTCATTCTAAAGTGGTATTGAGCACCTGACACTACCAGAAAATTCCAGAACTTTTGGAAACCCATTTGGAGAAGGAAATTGCATTGTTTTCTAATTCTAATCATTGTTGAATTACCTTGGATGACCAGAAGCTTCTAGAATCAGAATTATACATGGAAATTGCAATTCTATTTCATTCAAGAAAGGAAAATTACCGGAATTCTATCCTAAATCAAAGACGGTAATTACTTGGTTGAGGAGGCACTTGGGGCTATAAATACACCTCTTGGGGACACAAAAAGGAGACCACGACGAGCACAACACACACCAGAGATTTATATTATTGTATTTGTTTTACATCATGTTTTCATTAGACCCCGTGACGATGAGAAGTTCGATCATGAGCTAATCATTGTCATGGGGTCCTAACGGATTTAATTATGGAATTTAGTAGTTGATTGCTTATTTGATATGTGTGTGATGAATTATTGATATCCTCGTATGGTTGTGTTTCATGTGTTTATATGCGTCATGAACATCTAATTTGTTAATCTCTTGCGAAACGAGAGTGGATCTTGAGATTTAGAACTTGCCATGCTAGCATAGGATAGGTTGATGTTTTAACATCATGATTTGTGGCATTAATAGAGATATTATGCTGCCCTATGTGATCTATGTGGATAACTTGTGCTTCAACCTTTATGTTTTCAAATTCTATAGAGATATAGGGTCTAAACATAATTGGTGTCTATTCATCTTCTATCTCTTTTGTGGATGTATGTTTAGTTTGGTATTCGTAAACCGAGAGGTAACTTTTACTTGTTTCGTGTTGTCCGATCAGATATCAAAACCATCACATATATTGATTAAGGCATGATCTCTAAAGGAAGTATTTAATGAAGTTAGGATTCCATGGTTTATCTTGCAGAAATAATTCGATTCCAATTCTTGTTAGTTAGTTAATTCTTAGTTTGTTAATTTGTTTTTTTAGTTAATCTTAGTTAATCTAAACCCAATCTTGTTAATTGTCTTAGCAGTGAATAAAAACCATACATTGTTGCATAGGTGCATCTACTGAATTAAAAACCAGATCTCTGTGGGAACGAACTTGACTTCTATCTGTATTACTTGTGACCACGTACGCTTGCGTGATTTAGTGTAAACAGCTATGCAAGTGGAAAACCTTAAGAAAGAAGTTAAATATCTGCAGAATAAGGTTTTGTATGCTAGTCAGGTTGAAAAGGCTCTTAGGGATGAATTAGCTGAAAATGAATTCAAACTGAAAACGTTTAAGAAATCATCTGGTCTAGTGCAATCCTACTGTGAGAAAATTCAAGCAAAACCCAAAACTGCTATTGGACTTGACTATGGCACTCTTAACCAGAGAAAAGGCTATGATGTCATTGAAGATGACACTGTTGTTCAAGAGGAAGTCCCTCACATCTTGAAAAAGACTGAGACTCCTATTTTTAAAGAATCAACATTTAAAATTGATGAGGATGCCTTACTCGTCAAGCAAATGTTAAATGATGAAGATGAGGCACAATTCAGTGAACAACAAGCATCCTCTAAGAGTGAGTGTGTCAAGTCAAAAGCCAAGGAGCCAGTAGGTAATAGGTCAAGACCTAAGAAGTTTGTTAAGTTTGTTTCAGCTGGGAAGAGTGAATTTGAGAAGAAAGTGACTAAGAAGAAACAGAACAGAAATGGCAAGTTAGGGATTAACAAAGATAATAACTATGCTTATATGCCTAATGCCCCTAGGAAAACTTGTCAGAACTGTTTCAGTACCAATCATCTAACTCATGCATGCAAGAAACCTGTTGGTAGTATGCCCAAACCTTTCTATGATTGTTTTGTGCCCTTAAGACATAGAGATGCTCCATTCTGTGATAAATTTGACTTTATGCCATGCAACATGAATGTTATAACTAGTTGTTTTAATTTGAGAAGGCAATTCATTAATGGATGTATCAGTCACAATTCTCACACACACTACACAAGGTCAAAGTCTTCAAGTCATCCTAAAGCTAGGAAGGTACCTTTGTCACCTAAGTCTGAGGCCTCAGGCTCTAAGACTTCTAACAGTGACAAGAAGACTAACACCAAGAAAGTTGATAAGCATGTTGTTTATGATAAAACTGTTTCTAAGTCACATGGACCCAAACTTGTTTGGGTACCAAAGGAGAAGTAATACCTTTGTGTTTGCAGGGCAAAGAAAGTGAAAAGAATGTCATGTGGATTTTGGACAGTGGATGCTCAAATCATATGACTGGTGATATGGCCCTGCTATCACAGTATGAGGAGAAGGCTGGCCCAATGGTTGCTTTTGGAGATGACAGCATGGGTAACACATTGGGATATGGCAAGTTGAAAGTTGGAAATGTCATCATTGAAGATGTAGCACTGGTCAAGAGACTCAAGCATAATCTGCTAAGTGTTGGTCAGTTTACTGATAGGGGATTCAAGGTGGATTTTGACAAAGATGAATGTTTGATCACCCACAAGAAGACTGGTGACTTTGCTCTCTCTGGAGTAAGGAAAGGAAGCCTGTTTGTAGCCAATATGGATTCTACAAACAAGGACAAAATTTGTTGCTTCTACTCAAAAGCATCAAATGAAGATTGTTGGCTGTGGTACAAGAAATTATCACACCTGAACTTCAAAGCCATTAATTCTCTAGTCAAAAGAGAGTTAGTGAGAGGCATGCCCACACTCAAGTTATGTCAAGAAGGAGTGTGTGAGGCTTGTCAAAAGGGAAAAATGAAAAGATCAAGCCACAAGTCAAAGACAGTGACATCAATAACCAAGCCCCTACAACTCATTCATATGGACTTGTTTGGACCTGTCAATATTATGTCACTAGGAAGAAAGAAGTATGCCTTGGTGATGGTTGATGACTTTACAAGGTATACATGGGTGGAATTTCTGGCATCAAAAGATGAGGCTCCACAAGTAATCATCGAGCACATAAAGAGAGTTGACAAGGAAGCAAAGGCTAACAATGCAAGTGTGATTGCATTAAGAAGTGATAATGGAACAGAGTTCAGAAATGCCATACTCGAAACATTCTGCAAAGAGAATGGAATTTCTCAGCAATTCTCAGCTCCAAGGACTCCACAACAAAATGGAGTTGTTGAGAGAAAGAATAGAACTCTGATTGAGGCTGCTAGAACAATGTTACTTGATGCAAAGATGCCTACATGTTTTTGGGCTGAGGCTGTGAGCACTGCATGCTATATCCAGAACAGAACCCTCATCAACAAAAACACTGGAAAGACACCTTACAATTTGATGACTGGAAAGAAGCCTACTCTAAAGTATGTTCATACTTTTGGAAGCAAATGCTTTGTATTGAAGGATAATTCTGAATATGTTGGTAAGTTTGATGCAAAGGCATTTGAAGGAATTTTTCTTGGCTACTCTATGGAAAGAATTGCATACAAAGTTTATGTCATCAGTCAAAAGAAAATTATGGAGAGCACAGATGTGACATTTGATGACAGCAAACTACCTGGACTAGAAGAAGCCAATGATGAAGATAAAGATCCATTGAAGTTTGATAATCTAGATGATTCTGATGAAGAGACTGAAACTGAAGTTGAAACTCAAGTTCAACAGACTCAAGTGAATAATAATACAAGAGAAGAATTTGTGCCAACCAACAGTGGAGAAACTAGCATCCAAGACACACCTGTGAGTAGTGGCAACCTCACAGGGGGAGGAAATCAGGATGATCATGATTTGGATGATGAAGCAACATCAAGAATGAGAAATCAGGCTGAGCACTCAAGGAAATGGGATAGATCACACACTGTAGAGCAAATCATTGGAGATCCTAATGCAGGAGTAAGGACTAGGAGAGCAACTCAGAATGAGTGTCTCTATGGTTGTTTCCTATCTCAAGTTGAGCCTAAGAAACTTGATGATGCACTGTTAGATCCAGATTGGATTATGGCCATGCAAGAGGAGCTGAATCAATTTGAAAGGAACAAAGTATGGGAACTTGTGCCTGCACCAAAGAATAGAACCATTGTTGGAACAAAATGGGTTCTGAAGAATAAGATGGATGAAGATGGTGTAATAGTAAGAAACAAAGCAAGGTTGGTTGCAAAAGGATACTCTCAACAGGAAGGCATTGATTATGATGAGACATTTGCCCATGTTGCTAGATTGGAAGCCATCAGAATATTCTTGGCCTTTGCTGCTCACTCAAACTTTAAAGTTTATCAAATGGATGTCAAGAGTGCATTTCTGAATGGAGAGTTGGAAGAAGAAGTTTATGTGCAACAACCACCTGGCTTTGAGGATCCACACTTCCCAAAATTTGTCTACAGACTGCTTAAGGCACTGTATGGACTTAAGCAGGCTCCAAGGGCATGGTATGATACTTTATCTCAATTTTTTCTTGAAAATCAATTCACTAGAGGCACATTGGACAAAACACTGTTTTACAAGAAGCATGGTGATGATATTATCTTAGTTCAGATCTATGTGGATGATATCATATTTGGTTCTACTAATGAGAAGCTGTGTGAAAAGTTCTCTAAGGTAATGCAGAGCAGATATGAGATGAGTATTATGGGAGAGTTGACATTCTTTCTTGGGTTGCAAGTTAGTCAAAGGAAGGATGGTATCTTTATCAGTCAAACCAAGTACATCAAGGATTTGTTGAAGAAGTTTGATTTGGAAGATTGTTCACCTGCAAAGACACCCATGGCCACTGCCACTAAATTGGATGAAGATGCTAAAGGCAAGAAAGTAGATATCTCAGTCTACAGAGGCATAGTTGGTTCTCTACTCTATCTCACTGCAAGTAGGCCAGATATCATGTTTGCTACATGCTTGTGTGCAAGGTTTCAATCAAATCCAAAAGAATCACATTTGATTGCTATAAAAAGGATTTTTAAATATCTGAAGGGCACTCCAAACTTGGGTCTATGGTATCCTAAGGACACAGGGTTCAATCTGGTTGGTTATTCTGATGCTGATTATGCTGGATGTAGAGTGGATAGAAAAAGCACCTCAGGTAGCTGCCAGTTTCTTGGACAAAGGTTAGTCTCTTGGTATAGCAAGAAACAACAATCTATGTCAACTTCTATAGCTAAGGCTGAATACATAGCTGCTGGAAGTTGCTGTGCTCAAGTGCTTTGGATTAGAAATCAACTTAGAGATTATGGACTTGTGTTGGAAAGAATTCCAATCATGTGTGACAACACAAGTGCAATCTCTATAGTTGCCAATCCTGTCAATCATTCTAAAACAAAGCACATTGACATCAGATATCATTTCATTAGAGAGCATGCAACTAATGGAACCATTGAGTTGCATTATGTCTCTACAGATAAACAACTAGCTGATATATTCACTAAGCCATTAGATGAAGCCACCTTCACAAGATTGGTTAGTGAGATTGGAATGCTGAATACTCCAGATTCTGGCTAAGTGAATACAGCATCTAGTTTGTGCAGCAGTAAACACTTACTTTATCTAAATTCTCAATATTTTTGGAGTAAGTGTTGGCTGAAGTATGATTTATAAATATTTCAAATCTGTTGCATATGTTGGAAAATCATATTTTCTTGTTAACTTGAAATTTCTATGAAATTTTGAGAGAATCACTGTTTAATTTGCTAGAATATTCTTAAATGAATATGGCTGGTGAATTTTAAAAGAGAGTGAAAATTAATTTTGTGAGTGATGAGTATATTTCGATAAGTCAGACTTCTCGAGTGATTCACAGTTCGACATCTCTAACAAGTCTCATTAGAGCACTCTCGAGTTCTCGAATAGAGTCTTTTAGAGTTATCGAATAGAGGTATTCTTGACTTCTCGAATATAGTGTTTTAGTTCTCTATTGACTGAGTTCTCGAATACTATATTTGAGTTCTCGAATCATTTGAAAATGCTGAATTCTCGCTGAATCTTAACCGATTTTGGACTTTTGTCTAAAATTTTAATTCACTCATAAAAACACATTTTACCTAATTTAGAATTTATTCTAAGTTAGATAGCTGCCAGATGTGAGTTTTTAACCTGCTTGAGTTATTGAATAAGCCTTTCTTGACTTATCGAATAGTTGTTTTCTACTTCTCGAATGCTTGACTTGTCGATACAAAATATACATCTAATCGACAATTCAAGTACTTCATACTTATACAATTTCACATCTATTTGATTCATTTCATTCGATTTCTCAAGCATCAAAGCTCCCAAAACCCCTGAAAACCCTAACTGCTAAAAGCCAAATTTCTTCTTCAACCTTCATACTCTTTTCTCTCTTTTCTCTGTATCAATGGCAACTGTGAAATTCAACACCAACTTTATCGCCCTAACCAGTGATGTGGAAGCACCCAACGCAAACTTCAAGTGCTTTGTAAAATGGATGTCTGAGTCATACATCAAGGATGCACTCTATGCCAATCCAACTCTGTATCTAGACATCCTGGAACAGTTTTAGGGGACTGCTATATATTGTGGAAGTTGTAGCCCTAGAAAGCGCAATAACGTCATATATAATCTACTGCAAGATTCAGGACCAGGAAATCACTATCACCACTGCAGACATGAATCAAGCACTGGGTCTACAACAAGAGTCATATGACACACTGGTCACAAATGCACAGTTGGAAGAATTCTTTGAATTCATCAACTACTCAGATGGGATTAATCTTGGAAAGCTAAACAGAAAGAATCTGAGGAAGGAGTGGAGCTATGTGTTTGCAACTCTCCTTCAAGTCTTCACTGCCAGGAAATCAAGTTTTGACCAAATCAGTGCACCTGCGCAACAAATTGCCTATGCATTGGCTTATGGAAGAAAGATAGATGTTGGTCAAATCATCCTACAAGAGTTTTATGGGAGACTTGGTAAGAACACAACCAAGAGAGGTACTGACATTTTCTTCCCTCGCTTCATTCAATCTGTACTTAATTTTAAAAATGCTCAATTGATTGATTTGCCTGGGATAGATAAAAATAGAATAGGCTATCCTAAATCCATGACCAAACTCATTTTTGGTAATTTGGAAACTAAGAATGATGTGGATGTAAGACTTAACATAACTCCCCATATGGAGGGTTTGTTTAGGACTTACCCCCACAACATGCCAACATTTGATTCAAAGTCACAGTTAGCACAGCCCAAGAAAGTAGAACACAATGCTAACCGAGGGCCTGCTAACCAACCCTCTCAACAAAACACTCTACCAAACACTGAGCCAACTGTATCATCCTCTCAAAAGGGTGATGTTAGTAAAAAGGAGAAGAAGAGAAAACAGGTTGCTTCTGCACCTTTAACCATTTTATCTGAAGCAGCATTGGCTGTAGAGTTAGAAAGTGAGGCACCTGAGTCACCCCTAATCAGGCCAAAGAAGAAGAAAACTAAAACCACCTCTTCAGTCACACAAATGGCTGAAGTTGTAAAATCAGGGGCAAACAGTTCACTAGATGTATCCTCTCAACAGGGTGCATCTATAGAATCAAGCATCCTCCCCAATGCACCTACCTGTACAGAGTCAGCACATAGGAGTGATAAGGCTGGCACAACACTGAATGGAGAGCACATCACAATTGAAACTCCCTCTATCTCTCAGGGGGAGTTGCCAAACTCTAATCTAAAAGACACTCCTCTTCCAGAATCTACCACTCAAATTTCTTTGTAGCCTGCAACTCAAGCAACTGAGGAGCAAGGCATTGATCATCAAGAATTCTTTTCTTTTGATGAGCCAATGAATTCAAGTGACTTGGTGCATGACACCTTGCTCACCACCCAGGACCCACATTTAGATGGTGAGGGAATGCATGCTGGGGCATCTCCTAATGACACCATCACAAACACAGAGGTTCCACTAGTTTTTACTAGAGACTCTGTGCCTGTGTCAACTGCTGGTGTAACTCATCCCACTTCTGTGGAGACACCAGTAGTAGAGTCAATCCATCCGGTTACAGAAGTTGCATCTGTAACTGAGGAGTCTAGCTTGCCTAGCTCTAGCTCTGACTTTCTGTCACAATGGCTGAAGCCTGTGCAACATGACAGTGCTTCAGGATCAGGGTCTGTTCCACCACAATTGACGGTTGAAGTACTTCAAAGCTTAGTTGTGGATCAGATTCCTGAGTTTGTCAAGATTGCTCAGAACTTGGTCACCTCCAACATCCGTAATCCAGACTATGAAGCCATTCTGCTATGCCACAGGGATGATGTGGAGATGCAGAAGACAAAGATAGTTGATGATGCTGAGAGATATGGCAATATAGATGCCTGGTTGCAAGGAAAATATGACATTACTCTTGATGAAGCACTTCAATATCTCAGGGAGGAATACATCACTTCACTAGGTTCCAATGCCAAATCTCTGACCCCTGGTGAAGTGTATGAGGCTATGAATGATTCACACAAGGGATTCCTCAAGGCTGCCCATTATCTTGAAAAAGGAGTCAAAACTGAGGTTAGCAGAGTGTGTGATAAGACAGCCACTAAAGTGGAAGAAATCAAGAGGACCTTTGATACCAAATTCCCTCATTTGGACAGTGTGCTTAAAGACCTCAAATACTGTAACACCACCTGCACCAAGATGGATCATGGGCTAGCACTGCTAAAGGATACTGTCACAAGTCTGGGGCATAAATTTCAATCTCTATCTGATCAAACCACAGACTCCAATGCCATGTTGAAGACAATGTTCAAGAATTTATATGGAGACAGGTTGGTAACTGAAGTTCCAGTGCATGACATGACTAGGTTTGAAGTGCAGAGACTTAAAGAACAATCCCTGTCTGGCTACAAATCTACTGAATTGTTCAGCAAGGTAGATGCACTTGAAAAGGAGGTAGCTACTCTCACTAAGTCTAATGCTCATCTTACAGACAAGGTTGCACTTCTCAATGATCAGTTGGACACTCAAGCAACCACCACAACTAATGTTCTTCTGCATCAGCAATCTATGTTGGCTGCCATGATGAAACATATGGGTCTCCCTCTACCTGAAGAGTCTTCAAACCCAAAGGTCACTTGTAAAGCCTCTGTGCCTGATAACAAGCCTAAGGGAGAGAAAAGGATAAGGAATTCAAATCCAAAGGGGGAGAAACCTAAGGAGATAGGCATACAGATAAAGGAGGGTGGTCACCAAAGGGCTTCAAAATCCATACCTAATGTGCCAGGCAAAGGAAAATCCAAAGTTGATGAGCCTCCTACCTCACTGCCAACTGTCACTCTACCAACTGTGCATGTCATTACTCCTAGTGGTCAGAAGCAATCTATCACAACCACAGTGGTTGCAGGGAGCATGCCAGTTGATGAACCTCCATCATCCAAATCTGAAAGTGCCAAGCCTGTAGAAGCTGAAGTCATTACTGAGGCCAAGCTACAAGAAGTTGCTAATTCAAATGTCTATCATGATACAGCCTTCTTGGAGTTTCTGAAAGCCACAAGGGAACAGGCTGGTGATACTCAGTTCTATCTGAGAGAGTTGAAGGAGCAGATTGACTACCTCACTGTTATTCCTAGGAAATTCAACAACTTATGGTTCAAGGAGATAATTATGGTATCTAAGTCAAAAATATGACATTTGACTTTCAACACTCTACAAAGCCTAAAGCAATCAGAAGTGGATGTGTTCCTTGGACTGATTGAAAAAAGGAATGAAAATAACAAGAGTCTCTTTGATGACTTAAGGAATGATCAACCCTCAAGGCTACCTGAAGTATTCATAAATCCTAGAACCATCATCTATCAAGCTGCAACCAGAATTGATGATATCAAGCAGCTGATCATTCCTAAGCATCTATTCCCTCAGAACAAACCTCTCATTATTGCCATCATTGAGAAGCTAGACAAGAAGAAGGGTGTAAGAACAACAGAAGAATTGGAAGCTATATCTTATCTCAGATCATACATTGCAACTGGAATTGTACCTGAGTCTGCCAAGTTCAACCCAAGCAAGGATGGTGATCAAGACAAGGATAAAGATAAAAGTGATGGAAGGAGAAGACATCACAGGAGTAATAAGGGTGATGAAAACAAGAAGAAGAAGAAGGATGACAAGAAATATGATGATGACCAAGGCAAAGTCTATGAGAGGAAAATTGGAAAACAGCAAGCCTTAGGCATTGCTAGCAGTAACCTCACCACAACACAAGACTCTGAGTCTAGGGTGAATACTGTTAGTAATGACCTACCAAAATCTGATTCGATGGCTTCTGCAACTGTTTTGCCACCTCAAGAAGAGAAGAAGATTCAAGTCAAGAAACCATGTGTATGTCTCAGAAAGCAAACTGCTAATGGAATACTACTATGGTCTACCAACAAGGGTCATAAGTTTCTGCCTAGCAATCATACAAGGAGGAGTAAATTTAAGCATGCTGCAAGAAGGGTGAAGTTATCCAAGTCAAAGGCACTGACAATAATTCCAGGATTGAACCTACCACCTCTGGATGAAATCTATGATGAAGACCAACTGCAGTTCATATGGGCTCAAAGAATCTATCATGTTGCCATTGTTGATGATTTTCTTGAAATTAAATATACTGATGGAAGACAGAAGAAATTCAGACAAGAAACATGCCAGCACTGGGGCAGGCTATATGACATAGAAAGAATAATTGCAATGTTGGATTCTGAAGACAGAGTGGAAAGGGTGTGGAAGCTGGAGTTAATTGACTTTGTCAAAATGAAGAGAGATCACCAGGCAGAAATGAGAAAGAACAGTGAAGAGCTACTAAAGAAAAGGGAGGAGGAGTTTGCTGCAATGGAAGCTAAGGCTGATGAATTAAGAGCTATAGGTCTGTGTAGAGTCAAGTTTGATCCTTACATCATTGAGTACAAGAAATATGGTAGAAATGTAAAGATTAGAATGGACTACATCAGTTCCTATTATGAGAAACAGCTGAATGAAGTACTTAAGGATTTATCAGGCTCCCCTCTAATTGAAGAACTCACTGCAATGGAAGACATTATTCTTGCCATGGAAGAAAATGCAAAGAAGAAAGCTAAAGAAGCTGAAGAGAAGATGAAAAATGAGAATCTGCAAGCCAAAGCTCAAGAGATGAATCCAAAAGGATATGGCTAGTAGTTTTTCATAACTTGTAAGAATACTTCTATGTACTTTCTTCAATCAATCTACATACTTGTACTTTTAAAGTTTTATCCTTATGTATGTTAGGCTTGTTATCAGACATGAAATTGTGACTAAGGGTCTTACTCACAATTTGGGGGAGATTGTTAGTCAAAGAGGCATGCCTGTTTTCATCAAATAACAAGCCTAATTGTTTGTAATGCTTTGTATTACTTACATGACCTCTTAACTGAGGGAACCTCTAATTGTTCTGTACTTATCTCAAGGATTCGATAAGTCAAGTGTTCTATTCGACAACTCAAGGAATCCTGATGAAAAAGAGCTATTCGAGAAGTAATTCGATATGTCAATAAAACAGTGTTCGAGAACTCAGAGTTATCGATCAAGTCAATTCTAGTTCTCGAATCACTTACTTAGTCACTTCTTGAATACATTCTTGGAGACAAAATACTGGAGAAATTGTACAAGTCAGAAACCTGCAACAAGCCAATGCACTTTATGGACCTCAATCTGTAATGTGCTCTGGAAAGCCTACAAAGAAGCTTGGAGAGATATAGAAGAAACAAAGGGCTAAAGAAGTGGATCTGAACAGGCTTTGCAAAGTCAAATCTGTAAGCGTTTGGACTCTTACTCAAATAGGATAGACAGACTAGAAAGTAATTTGTTTTAGCTACCTTATTTGTAGTAAGTAGGTTGTATCCATGTTCTATAAGGATACAGCCTCACTTCCTTAGCAATTAACTTTTAGGTGAATCAAGTTTTTTATATTCATTGTAAGCTATATCTCTCTGAGAAAAATGAAGCTGAGAATACTATCATTTGTATTCACAGATTGTAGCAACCTTTATCTAATAATACATTAGATTAAAGTGATATTTTGACTTATGTTGTTTTTTATCCGCACCTACATCTTTGCACACACAAACACTTATCTGTTATACAGACTCAACCAAGAAAAGTTTAAGAATCCATTCACCCCCTCTGTATTCTTTTACTGTATTCTATACTCAACAATTTTATTTTATTAAACATAATTGCTCATAGCTTTTTTAGAAAAGGAAAATTTTTAGCTAGATAAACTGTATTTTACGTAAAAAGAAAAATTGGCTATTGAAAAATAGAAAATGTAGCATATTTTACTTGAAAAATGAAAGAATTTCTCATATTTTATGTGAAAAAGATTAGTTATTGAAAAATAGAAAAGTTAACATGTTTTACCTGAAAAATGAAATTTATTAGTTATTAGTAATTATAAATAATTAAGTAAGGATAATTACGTAAAATAACATGTACCATTAAATAAGGGTAAATAAATAAAATTAACTGAAAAAAATAGAAAAATATAAAAGGTAACATATTTTAGCTGAAAAAGGTAATTGATTAATTATTAGTAATTATAATATTTCATTTTATTAAACAGGTATCGTACCGACCGACCAACCAATCGACCAACCAAATTTTTAATGTTTCGGCTTTTATATAATAGTATAGATAGCTTAAAACCCGTGCAATGCACGGATTTTCTTTAATATAACAGATTTTTTTTTAATTTGAATTAAAAATTTTAAGACATAAATTTTCTTGCCTTAAACTTTTAAAAATATGATCTGATATAATTATATATATGTTGTACGTGATATTTTTAGAAAATGATGGATTTTAGTTTGAAGATATTGAAAAGATGAAATATTTTAGCTGAAAAACGTAATCGGTTAGTCATTAGTTATTATATTGTTATTATTTTATTGTGCTTAAATAAAGCAAACCAAATAGGTTTTTCTGAAAAAAATAAAAAAAAATAGAAAAGGTAATGTATTTTAGCTGAAAAAGGTAATTGGTTAATTATTAGTAATTATAATATTTTATTTTATTAAACATGATTGCTCATAGTTTTTTTAGAAAAGGAAAAATTTTATCTATATAAACTGTATTTTACGTAAAAAGAAAAATTGGCTATTGAAAAATTGAAAAGGTGGCATATTTTACTTGAAAAAGGAAAGAATTTCTTATATTTTATGTGAAAAAAGATTAGTTATTTAAAAATAGAAAAGCTAACATGTTTTACCTGAAAAAGGAAATTTATTAGTTATTAGTATTTATAAATAATTAAGTAAGGATAATTACGTAAAATAACATGTACCAATAAATAAGGGTAAATAAATAAAATTAACTGAAAAAAATAGAAAAATATAAAAGGTAACATATTTTAGCTGAAAAAGGTAATTGATTAATTATTAGTAATTATAATATTTTATTTTATTTTATTAAACAGAATTGCTAATAGTGTTAAATACAACCGCCGGTGATATTTTTTTTTTGATAAACGGAATAATATACTAGAAAGCATCCAGACACAAAACATAAAACCGACTAGAGTTCAGACCTTGACACTTAACCTAGCAAGATTCCAACTAAGATAAATTGCAGACATCAAACCGAAGAACTGCATCATTTGGTTTCCTTACTACTTAAAAAACTCGTCCATTTACGCCACTCGTCCATTTGGTTTCCTAAAAATAGAGATTTTAGTTAAGAAAATAGAAAGGTAACATGAAGATGACATGATTTATGTGAAAATGGCAATTGATTAGTTTATAGTAATTATAATTTAATTATGTTATTTTACTATATAAAATTGCTCATAGTTTTTAGAAAATGAGAAATTTATGTTGCCCGTTATATTTCTAGAAAAAATAGAAAAAATGATATATTTTAGTTGAAAAGGTAATCGGTTAATTATTAGTATTATAATATTATTATTTTATTTTTATTAAATAGAAACGCCCGTGATATAATTGGAAAAAAAAGAGGTTTTAGTAAGATAAACGAAAAAAGGTAACATGTTTTGGCTGAAAAAGTTAACCGTCCATGATATAATTGGAAAAAGAAAGATTTTAGTTAGAGAAAATAGAAAAGGTAACGTGTTTTGACCGAAGGTAATTGATTAGTTAATAGTAATTATAATATAATTATGTTATTTTATTAAACAAAATTGCACGTAGTGTTTTTAAAAAAGAGAAATTTTAATTAGATAAAATGTAAAAGATATTCTAATTTACTTGAAAAAGGAAATTATTTAATTATTGAAAAATAGAAAAGGTAATATTTTTAACCTGAAAAAGGAAATTGATTCATAAAGGAGAAATTTTAGTTAGATAAAATATAAAATGTATTGTATTTTACTTGAAAAAGTAAATTATTTAATTCTTGAAAATAGAAAAAATAATATGTTTAATCTGAAAAAGTAAATTGATTAGTTAGTAGTAATTGAGTAAGGATAAATAAGTAAAATCAACAAGTACCGTACCGACCAACCAAACTTTTAATGTTTCGGCTTTTATATAATAGTATAGATAGATTATTCTGATCCCTTAAAAAGGAAGTATTAAAGTACCTTTATTATTATTTCAAAAAAAAGTACCTTTATTAAATACATATGGTTTAAATCAATTCGAGTACCTAGCATTTTTCTTAAAAAAGGTAAACATAGGACATCTAAAAATTCGCCTCAAATTAATTAGCAATAAGAAAAGAAAGAAAGATTGGCCTCAAATGTAGAAGAACATCACTACATCAGTCACCTGATAAAAAAAAGGTGCATATTTCTTAGCACAATGAAGCACATAAAAATACAAAGAACTAAAACCATAATGAGGATGGAAGACGAATTATATTGTCCCAATTCATCGAAACAGGCCAGCAGTGTCCCAGCTCTCTAATACTTCTTCACAATCTCCAACAACGAAGAGCCAGTTCCGATGATCGCAGTGGCAGCACCGACCACAACAATTGTACTACTCAAGACTATCTGAAAGAGTACAAACATATGAAGTAAAACAATGAAATTCGTAGAGATTAAACCTCATTTATAAGTCATTGTTGCAGAATATGTTTATTAAGTAAAACTAATACTGTATAAATAATCCGGCATTTTTACCTGCATAGCAGTTGCTTTCTTCCCCAAGATTCTTAAGAAACACAATGCTGGCATTATGATTGCCTAGATCACATGTTTATAAAACATATTACAAGACAATGTAGCTATGACACAACAGATTATAGAGTAAATGCCAGTAAAAAATATGTATAATGTGTCAAACTGTGTTTGTGGAGGAAGGTGTATGCTCACCACAAGAACGCTCAAAAGAGAACCAATCAAAGCCATCACAAGACCTGCAATGCCAATAACAAAAGGTAGATTGCATCACATATACAACATTCCTAAGGAAGTTGCGGTTGCAATTAGTTATGCACTCATTCCACATGTTAAACGATTAGAAAATTCAGTGGCAAAGCATTACGCCAATTCATGAGACCTAATTCAACCGGAAAATGTTGAAAATTTCACAGTTTGGATTTCCAATGGTGAAATTAGGCTTTCAAGGTTCCCCTTTAGTTGTATAGCCCAAGAATGTGTGTCTGTGTGTGTGTGTGTGTGTGTAAACATTGTATGCAAAGAACATTGCTAGCAATAAAGGCTATCTAAGTGAAGTTGAAACTTATCCGGAAAATTGCCCTCAACAATTTACTATAAAAAAGGGGAAATTTGGTTTAAGTTATTTTAACCCAGCTAGAGGAAATCGAAACCGTATTCCCATGTTTTAGTTTCAATTCCCATGCTACAATCACCACAAGAGTGGTATATAATCAGGACCAATAAAGACCACATATTCTGATAGTCAATGCAAATCCAGAAAGTCTCTAGTTCCAATTAAGATCAAGTTATGTTCTACTTACCAAATGAAAAGTATTGTTTGCAACAGGGACTCTTTTTTTTTTTTGACAAGTAACAGGGATTTTCACTATGTATCAGGTTATTAATTCTACATTTGCACATGTGATTGCAATTTGAAGGGAGTTCAATGGTTTGATTGCGAAGAACTCTGCAATTTAAATGAATTGAGGTCAAGAAGAAGAATAGAGGAAGCCCAGGACATACCAAAGAATGGAACAAGAAATGCGACACATACAGAGGAGGCAACAAGTGCCGTCCTAAGAAGAATGAAACACCAAATACTACCAGCAACACCAACAGGCAGCAGCTCTTCTATACTTCGGGCCAGTGGGTTCATTAAAAGTGCATACTTGAACAGTGTTAAGGAAGATAATTGGATAAATGACAAGGTAACTAAAAAAATATCTCGTTTTACTAAACCGTGAATTGACATGAAAAAGGATATTTCGTTAGAGGATTAATAACCTGCACAGAAATAGACTATATATTAAAATTGGAGCACAAAGGAACAAATCTGCAGCGATGGGCAATACTACTGCCTTTTAAGAAAATTAGAGTTAAAAAGAAATTTGAGCTTACTGTTGTCCATATTGCAACTTTTGAAGCAAAGAAATGGTCTGGCATATTCAAAGTTATTTGAGACAATGTGTCTTGACCAAACATAAGATATCCCATGACTGCAACACTCCCATACAGAAGGGCGCACAATAGAAAACTGTAATAAAATAGGGCACAGCCTTTTAAGTAACAACAATTTAATGCAAATGCTGCTACAAAATTAATTTACCTATACCTTATCATCAGAGCCTGGGTAAATTTTGTTTTATCCGCCATTGATTGGTAAATATTGGGAAACACAGCATGTCCGGAATAGCAAAAACCATATACACCAATCGCAAAAGGCATCCCGCTAAAGTTAACCACTTGTCCAGTTTCATGAAATCCAATACCATTTACCGTACCAAGAAAAACCACACAAATAACAATCATGACTGTTACAAGGACTCCTCCAGCTGCAAGGTTCATGGACAACAAGCTTTTCAGATTAATGATAATGGAAACTGAATACTAGATAGCACAATGCACATTTTGACTTAAAATAAGAGTAGCACCTGAAAGGTATGAGATTACTCTAAGATCTCTTAACCAAACAGTTGGCAGAACAGCAACAGCAGTGAGTATTCCAAAAAAATGCATAGAATCCAGGTTAATAATACCCCAATTTAAGGATGTCCCAGGGAATAACCTGGTCAGATTATCCCCTTCCAAAGTAATGAATTCCACACAATAAGACTGCAGGTATTAGAATTAAAGCAAGCAATATGGTGAGAATCAAGTACAAAGAACGTAACCTCTAAAACAAGAACGTCTTAATACTTACATATAGTTCCGTGTACAAAACAATCTGCATAAAAATCCAAAGAAAAAACCATAAGAAACTATACATAGAAACCGATCAAACTAACAGAATAGTGCAGATAAGAAACAAGCTAGAAAAAAATGATTACTAGGTCTTGACCTGCACCTTAAATTCTGTACAGATGGAAAGGGTAAACATCCTACAATTGATTTCACATGACATTCAAAATTTCCAAATAAATGACAAACAGATATAGAGATTTTAAAAGGAGATTATATGTCTTGTAAATGACTACTTGTCCACAAATGACAATCAATTTGTTTTCCCATTGACTAGGCTTCAAAGACCATACTCGATTTAATGATTTAATGTAACTCACTGATATGAAAAGGCGACCGTATTTTCCAAAAGCAGCTTCTCCAATGTCAGGATAGGTTAAAATCCCTTTTTGGCTTTCAAAACAATGTCTCATGAGAGAAGCTGTATAGCAGCATATAACAGCAAAAAGGACTAGCACTCCCAAGCTTGCCCAGCCACCCTCTTTAACTGTATAAGGGGTAGAAAGAATACCAACTCCAGCCAGCACATTTACTCCTGCAAAACTACAGCATCAAGTACCTGAATTGACATCAGCTAATCGCAAATCTATACTTTCTCAGTAGAATTTCTATTTAAAACATATGAAATTATGTAATTCAAGGTAATGGAAAGAATAACTGGTCTTCATTATTTCCTAATCTTTAACTCACTAGATCTAGTTCCTTTAAAATACTTTAAAGTTTAAACTTGCTAATTTGAGTTGCGTCATAGTCAATATAAGCAAATTAGAGCATCACACCGAAATCAACATATTAATAATAAATGCAGGGAAATATTTGGCTGTATCTATACCATTGAAAATAGTTTGAGTAAGGCTACATCCATGACCGATAGGAAGTTCTCCAGCATAATCCTCATGCAATGAAGCCTTCTCAGACCACCAAGAAGATCTTGATACCCCTTCCAACTCTTCTTTCTTGTAATTTTTCTCATATTCACCCAACAAAGAGGTCTTACTAACATCATCTAAACTGGTTCTAGCACTGACTTCATTAAATGAATGTCTGAAGGTAGATGAACGTCGAATGAGCCCAAAATTCGGCGATGCAGCAATTGTGTACGAATCTGTTGCTTCCCTGTTAAGAAGAAAATAGTGTAACCATACTAGATTTAATCGTGCACCATATTTATAAGTATGCTAAGCAATAAAGATTTCAGAGATTTAAGTCAATATTTCTTTTTTAATGCATTTCCAAGTTGCTTTACTATGTGGTCAATGTCATCACAACTACAAGAATAAAGATATTTCATGGGTGTCATATAAGTGAATTCATAATTAGCAACTATAGACAATCATAATCATTGTAAGGAAAAGAAAGCTTGTTGTGTTACTAACTTCCCTAAAAGAGATGGACTTACTAGATCAAATATCATAAACCCTCTCACCCACTTAAAAAGCCACTATTTTAATTGAATAGTGGATCACTAGGAGCCTAGTTTTGGGGCAATATCCAAACTTGGTGTCAATTACAATTATAAGAATACTGCGCTCAGGGGTTTTACCTTGGCTCCAATTCATATTAAGTTAGTTCGGATACCAGGTTAAGTAACCAATTCTACTAATAAAGGGACTTTTAATCGGATCATACATCTTTATCTATTAGCACAGCTATGCAGCATATTAGACTTCCAATCTATATACTCCGTAACATCCATGGAACCATATACAGAATATTCAGGTTCCAGATTAACAAAAAGAAACTAAAAAAGAGAGGCCAACTTTTTTATTTCAAGATTAAATATTTCTTGATTTTCATACAAAAAATCAACATCAAATATAAAAAAGGAAAAGGAGCTGAGTTGGGTTTTTTTTTTTTTTTTTCTTATAAATATACCTATAACTGCGAGGCCATTGCTGAGAAGAGAAAGTAGAAGTTGGTGATTTTCTTGAGCCATGCCCACCTTCATTCTCCTCCTCATCATCACTGTTATTAGTACTGCTACTACCATTAACACTAATATTGCATTCAATATCATTCACTTGATCATCTTCTTCTTCATTCTCCAGAAAATACTCTGTTTGCCCTCTGTCTTTTTCTGCCATGTTCAACTTTACTTCAAACACACTTTAGTTTAAACTGGAGTGTGTGTGAAGAGTTTCTATAGTGAAGAGTTTACTACTGTAGTATATATTGGTTGAGTCAGGTTCATTGCATATGTGTTGATAGTGTTTATTTATGTAATTTTGGTTATTTCAAGAACGTGAAGCAGCTGGCAAAAGTTGATAGAGGTTAGGAAATCATCGTTCAACGTATTCAAGTTCATTACTAATACAAAAAATTATGGCAAACGTTATATATTTGTTGAATAATTGTTATAAAAAATTTCAATTTTTCATAAATAATATTACAAATAAAATGTTTTTATTAAAATTTAAAATCTTATAAATATTTTTTTTTATAAATCATGTATATGTAATCGAAATTATTATTATTTAATAAATGATGTTATGCTTATGTGTTAAACTAAGAAGATTTAAAAATTTGTATTTAAAAATTTTTTTATTCAAAATTATCCACATATATATATATATATATATATATATATATAGGAGGAGGTTCAAAAGAGAACCCTTATTAGCAAGAGAACCAGAGAACCCCCATCATCACCATTGATTTAAGTTTAATCTTGTGGCTTAGATTTTGTACAGATATATAGTATAATAGCTGTTTAAAACCACAGGGGTAGTACTTATTTTTAATGAAAATACAATAAAATATACGTATAACTTTGTGATTTATTACCATTTATGCAATGTATTAATTACATCCGGTTACTTTTAGATTTAGGCTTTCCATATTTCAATTATCAATCTAATTCTGATAATTGATTTCAAAACATAAATCATTACGTAATACATCAATCAGATTGATGGTGTAGAATAGCAACATTCTATCATTGATGGTGTGTTTTGTTACTGGTTATATAAAACACCTTCATATTTAAGCTGACTCCTGAAGAAGACTTATCAAAATACTGTCAAACAAGGTCCAACAGGTTTGTGTAATAAAGATAGTGTAATTGAGATTGAACCAGGTTTGTATTTATGTTCTATATATTGCCTTGCGTCTGAAGATGTTCTAGAGCAAGTGTTTTTGTTATTTTGTATAGATTATATGTTCCTATAAACACAGGTTATATATTACGTCTTCACAATAATCATTATTTGTATTGATTTCTCTATGAATACTTCACTTGCCATATGTAAGTCTATCAATCATTTAATTTAACGTAATTGCATACCTTTTTTTTTCATTTTTCAAATTAAATGCAAGTCTATCAATCACTTGCCATGTTTGTATTGATTTTCCTAAGATTTTGTTCTCTCTAAATTAAATTTGAATCAACAACATTATACAATCAATTTTAAACCGTGTTCACCTAGTTTTTGCCCATAGCATGGTTCCTTTCAAAATGATTCAAACACGATTCATGTACACAAATTAGTGTTCTTTATATCCAAAAAACAATGATAGTTTTTGATATTACAAAAATATTCAAAATATAAACATGAACATTGTAATCGAAATAATTATCTTAAAAGTAAAACATATACTTTTATGGAATAAAAAAATTCTTTATAGTGTTTCAATAAGTATTCTATTGTATTTAGAATAACAGACTAAGATTCCTAAAAGTGTTTGATAAATATTTTATTGACCAAATTTTTTAAAAAGTAAAATATTTTATCAAAACACTTAACTGAATTTTCAAAATAATTATTTGATAGATATATATGTTACAATTAAAAAGCAATTATTGAAACACTTGACGACTATTTTTAAAAAAGTATTCATATCTTTTTATTGAATCACTTAACGGAATCTTCAGTATCCTTAAAAATATTAATAAGGAGATTTTTCTTAAAGAAAAGTACTCATATCCTTCTAAATATTCTTTCTAGAAAAAATATTTCATTTTTTTATTTTTTAGATATATGGTGAAATCATTAAAGTGTATATAATGCATCAATGTGAGATTCCTAAAAGTGTTTTGATAAATATTTTTTTAACAAAATTTTAAAAGAATTTGTAAATATTTTATTAAAACACTTAACGGAATCTTCAAAATAATTATTTGATTGGTTCGTCACAATTAAAAAATATTTATTGAAACACTTGGCGAGTTTTTTTTTAAAAAAAGTACTCATATATTTTTAAAAAAAATTGGAAAATTTATTTCATTTTTTGTAATTTTTAGACTTGTAGTGAAATTCATTAAACTATTTTTAATACATATTATCAATGTGAGATTCCTTAAGTGTTTTGATAAATATTTATTGATCAAACTAAATAAGTAGATTTTACCGAAACACTTAACGGAATCTTGAATATCCTTCTAAATATTAATAAGTAGATTTTTTTTAAAGAAAAACACTCATATCCAAAAAGTCACCAAGATTAATGTGCTGAAAACTTAAATAATGCTGTTAAAAATACTCAAAAGGTAAAAAAAATAAAAGATTACTAAAAAATTGATATTAACACTAAAATAGATAATAAGAAATTATATATAAATGGGCAACACCTAAGAGAATCTTGTCACACATAACGGAATCTTGTAATTTATAACTTTTTTGAGAAAAATTGGAGGAGAAAGTTGAACAATTAATATGTTGTTACAAACCACTTAGTAGAATCAAGTACTAAAAAGATAAAAATTAATTTGAGAAATACACTAAAACGTCAAAAAAAATAAAAGAATCCTAGAAATAATTTAATATTAGCATTATATTAAAAAAAAAAATATAATGCAATATTATTAAGTGATCACTAATATTTTAAATATTATTTATTCTTATAAAAAAGTCAAATGAAAAAAGATATAAGAAATCTCGTAAAGGATATTCTTTAAGAAATTATTATACCTTTTTAAAGATTATTTAAGGTATTTTTAAAAAGATTAAGTATCAATTTATATACCATTTTTGAGATTTTTTAACATGATTTGAGATTTTGTAAGGTATTTTTGAATATTCGGTATAGTAATGTACAAGTAGAGCACAATAAATAATTTATCCAACATTTAAGAAAATTTAAATAATATTTTTTTAAATTTAAATTCAAATTTTATACCATGTCTTTTAAAATAATTCTCGAAAGAATCTAAAAAAGATAGTAAAAGTAAATAAACTGATATATTGATTTGAAACGCGTAAGAAATTCAATTTTTATAGCACGTCGTTTAAAACGATTCTCGAAGGCATCTAAAAAAATAGTAAATAAATTGATATGTTGATTTGAAACACATAAGAGAATCTTGATCTATTTTATAACATTATGTAACTTAATTTTAAAAGAATGTATAAATTTTCTTTTGTAAAATATAAATATGTACAAATATTGTGTAGTATCCCAAGATTATCTTAGGTGTTTTTTAGTTTTATTTAGATTTTATTGATTGGGAACACGAATCTTGATGTATTACATAATATTTTTATATGTAACTTAATTTTAAAAAAAATTGCATAATTAATTAATTTTAAAAAAAATATATAGAACTATTATGTAATACCAAGATTCTCTTAGTTGTTTTTCTAATTATTTGAAATCAAAATATTACTTTATCAAATATTTATATTAAGATTCGTTTAAATGGTTTATTAATCTAAAATAAGTTTCGAATATAATTATGTACAAGTACAACGTTATAAATAATTCATGGAACATTTAAGAATATATTTTTTGAATTCTAGAACTTGATATAATGGAGAATAAATTTTAAACGATACATTTAAACACACAATAGAAACTTGGTATATTAGATGATATTTTTATATTTTAATTTAATTTTAAAAGAAATGTTTAGTTTTTTTAAAAAAACTAAATATATAAAAATATTATGTAATACACCAAGATTTTCTTAGGTGTTTTGTTAATTATTTAAAAATTTCAATATAATTTTATTAGATATTTACATTTAGATTCTACTAAATATTTTATTGGTATAAAATAAGTTTCGGCATGGTTATGTACAAGTAGAGTACTATAAATAAATTATCCATTATTTAAGAAAATTTAAATAATATTTTTTCAAATTAAAATTCAATTTTTATAGCATGTCTTTTAAAACAATTCTCGAAGGAATCAAAAAAACATAATGAAAGTAAATAAACTGATATATTCATTTGAAACACGTAAGAAAATCTTGGTTCCTTTCATAATATTTCTACATGTAACTTAAATTTAAAAGAAAGGTATAATTTTTCTTTTGAAAAATAAATATATAGAAATATTATGTATAACACCAAGATTCTATTATGTGTTTTTTTAGTTTTTTTCTTTTTTCTACTATACCTTAGTTTTTTAAGATATTTCATAATAATTTTTCAATGAACAATTCAAAATTATTATAATTGAAACTTTTTAATATGTGTTATATTTATTCTATTATGTGTTATATTAACTAGATTATAGCCCGTGCTATGCATACGGTAGTTTAAATTTCATAACAAATGATATATAACAACAATGATTAAATAAAGAAAATAATTTTATATTTAAGATAAAATAAATTAATATTGAAAGAAGTAATATTAATAAAATTTTATTTTTCTATATTATAACAAATGCAATCAAAGATAAAAGAGGTTTTTTGAAAAATAAATTGATAAAAGTAAATTTTTGCAAATACTATCTTACTTGCAAAAATACTTTCTTATTTGCAAAGATATTATCTTTTGTATTTGCATATGCATTTTTTTTTTAGGGTGGGGTGATTTTAGTAGATTTTGGTTGAAGGCCCTGCTAGGGGTCATATTCAATTGAATGCAACTACATGCAACTGAAAAACGAAAATTGCAACTTCCAGTTTTCAGTTGTCATTTTCGACCTCTCTTTTGAAATATATATATATATATATATATATTTCAAAAAAGAGGTCGAAAATGACAACTAAAAAATGGAACTTTCTTATGCAACTTAATGCAACCACATGCGACTTTCATTTTTCACTTGCATTGAGTTGAATATGGCCCCTGGCGGGGCCTTGCAAACCAAATTCACCAAATTCGCCCCACCTAACAAAAAAGTTGCATGTGGTTGCATTTAGTTGAATATGGCCCCTAGCGGGGCCTTGCAACCCAAATCCACTAAAATCATCCTACCTTAAAAAAAAAAAAAGAGTCGATGAACAGTAATCTGAATTATTTTTTAAAAAAAGTTTAAAAAAAAATAATTAAAATTGGGTTGAAAGAGGAAAGATATTATTTTTGCAATTAAGATAGTAAATATGCAAAGAATTAAAGGATAATGTATTTTTGCAAAGAAAAACTTTAAACCTAGTATATTTTGTAAATTCTCAAGATAAAATTATTTAGATTTTCTATATCTATTATGTGCCCGTGCTACGCACTTGGTAGTTTAAATTTAAATTTTATAATAATTATGATATGTAATAATAAAAATTAAATAAAAAAATAACTTTATATTTAAGATCAAATAAATTAATATTGAAAGAAATAATATTAATAAAATATTATTTTTCTATATTATAACAAATGCAATCAAAGATAAAATTATTTAAATTTTCCATATCTGTTATGTGATATATAAATTAAGAAGCTTGCCAAAATTAAAAGATTTAGTCAAATTTTCATTACCATAAATATTAAGAGAATATATTAATAGTATTTAAATTTGTATACAAACTTTCTTTAATTAACAAATGGTCAAATACTAAATTTGGATCTTTCCCAAACGTAATATGGATACCAAACCTAAAAATGGATTATCCAGTGGGTCAAAATGAATACAAAATTTTGTCCAAACCTAAATATGGATACCAAACCTTAGGTAAGGGCTATCCACTAATTTATAATATATAGATTTATCAAAGATTATATTAAGTATTTTTATTAATTCACTAAAGATTTAATCAAATATTTTCTTTAATTTATTAAATATTTTGTTAAGTGTTTTCACTAATATACGATATGGTACTCCATAAAATACTCAGAACACTTTATAGAAGCTAAAACCAAATATATTAAATCACTTAGCTGAATCAAAGACTAAAAAGATAAAAATTAATTTGAAAAATACACTAAAAGGTCAAAAAAAAAAAAGAATCCTAGAAATAATTAAATATTAGAATTATATTAAAAAAATATAATGCAATATTATTAAGTGATCGCTAATATTTAATATTTTTTAATAAATCATAAATAGAGTTTGTTTGTGCATGAACTATTTTTAAATAATTAATATGTTTTTTAACGAAAAACTTAAAAGAATTCTTGTGAAACACGTAATGGAATCTCTACAAAATACTTAATGAAATTTAACACAATATTCACATTTTTATAAATTTTTTCATTTTATGATATGAATTTACTTTTTTTGAAAATGTTGAGATATTTTAAAATGTTGAATTTTTTTAAAATGTCGTACACATTGTACTAACAAATATGAGATACTTTGAAATATTTTAAAAATTTTAGTGAAATATTTAAACTGTTAAACAAATTACATTGGGATTCTTTAAAGTATTCTTTAAAGAAGGATAAAGATTAGGAATTACTTTTGGAAAGATTCGGAAAGAAGAAAAAATTAATCATTTTCCATTATTTTCTTTTCTTTATTAAATTCGTGAACACACATCGTTAAAGAATCTTAAAAATCCAAAAACAATTGGGTGAATGAGTGGCCTAGATTCTTTCGGATATTCAATTTTGTATTTTGCATAATAATTAAATTTTTTAATATATTCTTTCATAAAATGTATTTTTTAATATGTTTAATTTTCGCAAATGAGATTCTTTAAAGTGTTCTCAAAGGAAAGCAAATTAAAAATCTTAGGTTGTAAAGAACACTTTGATTAGATTTTAAAAATCTTAAAATTCCAAGAAATAGTAAATATTTTCTGGACTTCTTTTAAAATCTAAATTGCATTCACTAAATTCAAAAAAAATTGAATAATCGAGGACAACACCTAGTTAAAATTTATAAATCACAAAAAATATGCACTAAGAAGAAGACTATTTTTCAAAATAAAAATCTCCTGGAACATGCTCTAAACAAAGACTAAACTGATTTGGTGGTAAGGAATGACAAATCACTGATGTACTCCAAAATTCTTTACACATTGATATGCCACCTTTTTCAAATCTCAATCAAATCTCAATCAACAACATCTGAGCATGACAACCACACATGGACAAACGTCTATGAAGCCACAGAGGCACAGAACATAAAAAATGACACTAGCCCAATCAACATGAGCTACACTTCACCCCACCCTCGATTAAGAAATACTGAAATACCTTTGAAAAACACAGCAACATTTCCGTCCAATTTAATCTCGAAAAAATGTTGAATACATAATCTTGAAACGTACACCTGGGAACAAGCCTATAACCTCACTAAATACAAGCCCACACAAGAAAAAACTCTCCACCAAAGAAATCCTAAAATTAAGAAGTCTGGTATAGCAAAGAAAATACAACCGAGAAAAAGCTCATAAGTAGATTACACACTTATTTTGTATGGAACCCCTTATCTACCGGGTCTTGAAAAAATAAAAATCCTGCAACAAGAACAAACCTAATAGAACCCTCTAAGAACCCTGCTATTTATCTCCATTACCAGAAAACATTCCTGTTTCAAAATTATTATAAAAGCCGTGATAAAGGCTAATAGAACACATGTCAGAAAATCTTACAATCACTAAATTACGTTGATTTTCTGAAAGTGAGATTACCACATAATCACGTTGATAGGAAGGTGAGGATTCATCCGCGATCAAACTCTTGAATGAGAATTTTGGCCATTCTCTTTAGACATAGATATCCAATTAAAACTTCTCTGCAATGAAACACATGATAACGTATAAAAAGAGAGAACACATATCAAAAACCCAGACATTATGAAACACATAAAAAAATCTTATTAGAACACATACCAGGATAAGATTCGTTGATGTGGTTGATGGGTCAGCACTTCCTTGATGGCCGACTCCTTAGCAGCCTATAACAGAAAACAAGTGTTCTAGTCAGTGTTCTACAAAAATATAGTAGTTTAAATGTTTAACTCTTACACAAATGAAAAACGAATTACATGTATCATCGTCTTTTTCCTCCATTTTCTTCTTAGGTTATGGTTGTAGGTTTTCCAGTGTCGCAAAATTGATAAATTATATAATCTAAATCATATAGACAACTATCACGTGATATTTGTGTCAAGATATTTTTTCCAAATTTAAAAAAGATTGTGTTCTATAATCAAATCTTAATTTAAAGATTCCTTCCATATTCTAAAAGAAATATTGTACGTATAATACTTGATAGTGAATTCTAAATGACCTTCATCAATCTATTTTATTACAATACTACCATTGTGGCTTATATAATGAAATTAAAATGAAATTTAATTAATGGATGGTCTAGATTGAGGTTCTCTGGTTCTCTTGATAAGTAGGTTCTCCCTAGAACCTTACCCTATATATATATATATATATATAGTCTCACTCCTTAGAGACCCAACTTACATATAGTCCATGTGAAGACCCATCATCTGACCATTAAATCAACCAACGTTTGTGATTAAAACAATAAAAAAACAAAAAGACCGCACACTCTAACCACCTCAGCTCACTACTCTCTGCAAATATACACACGATACATACAAGCGTACGTCGGAAATGGAGAAAAAGTCGAAATAGCAACAGAATACACCTTCAAATCGTGATTTCATCTTCAAATCTAGTTATCAAGGTAATGATTCTATAATTTTTTAGAGTTTAATTCATAATCTAACTAGCATTTTTTTTAATTTCTTCAGGTTAAGCTCGAAAAAGATGTTTGGGAGAAGAATAGGTAATTTTTTTATCTAATTCAAACTTTGATTCTATAGTAGAACTCGAAATTAATAGGTAATTGGTAAATGTATGATTCTACAGTAGAATAGAATCAGATCTGATATATTTTTGTGTTTTATGTATTTTGATTCTGTTATAGAATCATGTTTATTTTGATATTCTTTGGCTTCATTTTGTTTTGTGTATTTTGATTCTAGTATAGAATCATATTTGTATTATTAGCTATTTTTGCTTTAAAAAATGTATATGCATGCTTAACTAGATCTGATTCTACAGTGATTCTATAGTTATTTGTTGATGTCAGTCAGTTTTTATTGCATATAAAATTGATTTGGTAGTTGAATGCGAGTTTACACTTATTTTCATGTGTAACTACATCTGTTGTACATGTGGTTCTGTAATAGAACCAATTTTGTGTATAAATCGTAAGGTATAAATTTTGTTTTTGTAATAGAACCAAAATTTCTGTTGTACATGTGGTTCTGTAATAGAACCAGTTGTTTAATCACAACAGAATGATTATATAGTAGAATTCGAAATTAATAGGTTAATAATTTGATTCTACAGTAGATTAGAACCAGATCTGATATTTTTTTTTGTTTTGTGTATTTTGATTCTACTATAAAATCATGTTTATGTTGATATTCTTTGGCTTCATTTTTGTTTTGTGTAAATTTTTTATTCTACTACAGAAGGTTATTTGTCTACTTGTAGTTTTTGATTCTACCATACAAGCATTTTGTATTTGTAGTTGTATATAACTTGTATAGTAGAATCGCATGAGTATTAGGTTTTTAATCACGTGTATGTGTTGTCCCTAGATTTTGATTCTACTATTGAAGCATATTTATGTGTTTGTAGTTTTTTGATTATACTATGGAAGCTTTATCTACTTATACTAAACTGCACTGCCCTTCTCTACTTATACAACTCTGTGGGTATAAGTATGTAAAATTCTGTAAATAATTTTGTCCTGATTTTGAAATTTTTTTAAAGTTTTGGTTTTGTAATAGAACCTAAATTTTTGATGTTGTGCTTCGAAATTCTGTTTTTAGTTCTGTAATAGAACTTAAAATTTTGATTAATTTGTAAAATTATGGTTCTAAAGTAGAAGCAAGGTAGTTTTATGAAATTAGTTTTGATGTATAAAATTAAGATATCAATTGTGGTTCTATAATAGATCCAATTTTATATACATAGCTGGCTTTGGATGCTAAATTAGAGATATGTTTGATGGTGATTGAAGAAGGATGCAGGGATATCGGAAGGAATGGGTTCTTCAGGAATGAAGTTGAAGTGGTTGACTGTGCTCTGCAGTGCATATATTCATGCACTAATACAGATAAGTGGAATACTTTGAATGCTATATTGTCGAAGCTTCCCAAGCCACAGGGTAAGCTTTCTTTAATCTAGTTGACTAAAGGATGGTAGATAGGTATCAAAGATTAGATCATCTTACGGGGAACTATTGGTATTAGTTTATATATGATCATATGAGGCATGATTCTAATATTTCTTCATTCTTTCTTTTGGTGTTACCTTGGCTTGTAGTGCTTAATATTTTTTTGCCATGCCATCTGTGTTTTTATTCTGAAGCATCATACTTGTATTATGTTTTAAAATCTCCATAAACTCTTGGGAGTTTTGCACTTTGGATCGGTTGTGATACTTTGACCTCCTCCAGATTCTGAAGTCGAGGATTTGAAGAAAAGACTAGAAGTTGCCGAAGGCCATATTGAAGCAGGAAGGTTGTTAGCCTTATACCAGATTCGTTTGTGACCGAATAGGATTGTAAGTTGAATTTGTATTAAATATCATAATCCCGTTCATTTATATATTTTGCTAATTGTTGTTATATGCTCAGTCTTACAAGGTCATACCTATATGCATGTTTATAATCTCCATAAATTTCTTTTCCTCAAGGCCAGGAATACCGCCATATTATGTTTTCCTACTAAAGGGCCTTTATATTTTTATCAATTTAACGGCACATGTATCAATCTTATATATTTGTATACACACACGTACATATATTTAGAGACACCTAGTATGATGTAGATTATGCCCAGAAATATAGCAGATATGTAGGTAAGAATTGAAATTAATATATTTTCGTAGTTACAAATCTAATGAAGTTGACAATATGATTACTTTCTCTTCGAGGATAGATAGTCTCAGATACTAGTATAGAAGTTTGCAAGTATTGACTTATATATTCTTTTAGTCTCTTACTTTTTCGCTCCCTCTCTACATGTGTTGTCGTAAAAATTATATGCATCTTTCTGTTATCCATATATAATCTCTGCTTCGATAGCTAAGTTCAGAAGATGTTGTATCATGAAATAGAATTACCCAAGTCAGGGATGGTTTAAACGTAATTCCATCATTTATAAGAAATTCTGACTGAGTAGTGACTATAAATGGCAAGTTTTAGATGAACTAAGCATGTAATTAATTTCAGGGGATTGAAGATAATATGAGAAGGAGATGAGTGTTATCTTGTCCATCAAGGTGAAATACAACGACATTTAGGTTCAAGAGAACAGGAAGTGCCATCAAACCAGCATTTTGGCGAGCATGCAGCAGAAACATCTTTGGCAGATAGTGAACCAAGTGTAGGTATATTGGATAAAATCCTTTTCTTTCTTGGAGACTTGGAAGCTGCTTCGATACACGAAAAACGAGCTCGCGTGATTTAGGATGTCATTAGGTGGCTCATGCCAAATGTGCGTTTAGTACCTCTAAAAATGTGTTGTACATTTAGATGAGTACTTATCTGTAACAGTATTAATGTCTGTGTTCAAAACTCCTATATATTTTAATCTCCTTGTTTCTTGGAATATTTATAATACCATTGTTCTCGAGCTAATTTGTATGTATGGGCTATTGACATAGGGCTTTAATGTTTTTCCTTCTGTTTTTTCAAGGTGCACCATACGTTCTGTTTACAAATCGACAAGCTAACAAGAATCACCAATTTATGTTTTTCTATCCTCAGACCTCAACCATTGTCTGTTACTACTCGGTGAAGAAAAGAGAGGATGTTAAGTTAAGAAAAGAGAGGATGTTAAGTTATGTACCTTTATGAGAACTAGTTTCATTGTGAATTTCTAGATCATTAAAAATCTAAAAAATTTATTTAACATCACCTTTATGTATTATTCACTCATGAAAATCAACTATAAGATTGATTGAAATTCAGTTTGTAGAATAACTTAATAACCAAGAAATTTAAGACTAAATTGTCATGGTATTATATGACAGAACACTAGAACAGATATGCCCTGAGTTCTTAAATTCAAGCGGCCGTAAACTGAACATGGCACAATTCGATTCAATCTGCACTACTCAAGTCTCTCATATCCTTGAAGCCAGAACTAAATAAAGAAAATAAGATTATATAAATCCTTTTTTTAATAGTTGTGCACATAAAAAGTATAAAGAATTGCTGCCATTTTACACTTGTGTAAGAAGAAAATTTGCAAAAATGTTTAAACAAAATCAAGGCCTTAAACTTTGACCTGTATAATAGAAGACAACAAGACTAGTAGACAACAGCTGAATAATATATCTTCCTAGGAGTTAAAGTGTAGGTGTTACAGTTTCCGCTACAATCTATGCCGAAGAGCTAGATAGTGGTATCTATGTAACCACTTCTTCCCAGAAGCCAGAACTACTATAAATTGTTGGCACTGCTAAATTGGATATATAGCTAGCTAGATTGAGTTCTGTAAAAGTTTGAGTTTTTCCATTGCTTAACACTACTTCCAAAATTTTGAAACTAAGCATCATCATTCAGTGGTTCAGCCTCTGCATCCCTCTCCCTCAATTGTGACCAGTCTTTTGTCTCTGCAGGAAGTACATTTTTCTTTATCTCATGACAACAAGTATAAAAAAAGCTTATAGAGGATATCCGATCACTCAATTTCTATCAGATTACTCACTGCTATCAGATCAGTACATAACATTTGCTTTTTCCATTACACTACTCCATAAAAATAGAAAACTTTACGAAGATATCTAAACCTTAAGAGCAGGTTGCGAGAGATAGACAACTTATTTGTTTTATCCGCAATAACTGACAACCTCCTTTGTAATAGTGATACCACGAAAAGAAAGATGGAACACATGCCAAACATAACAGTGATGGGGAATGCATTGACATGGAAATCCACATCAAAGACAAATTGTATATCTCAGAAAGAATAGAGAAGCATCCTAGTTGCTATTCTGTAATGATGTTTTTTACAACTGAAAAACTATTGTTAAATTTTAAGCCATAGAAGAAAATAAAGTTTTCAGAAACATACATTATACAACGCTACGCACACAGATATGTTCAACTACGGAAGAAATTCATGATGGTACTTCTAGCCTCTTCAGGAATGTATTGGGACCTCATTTTCATTATAGATGGCCAGAAGATAACCACACAAGCCTCAAAGGTACAAAAGCCAAGAAGTTGGAGACAACCTGCAAATTTAGTACCTCCACCTTTCTCTTCGAAAGGAGGTACCAATAACAGTTCTAAATAAACAAGCAGCATTTAGAGATGTCGAGAAACCAAGCTTAGTAGGAATATGCAAAAAAAAATTAAAAAATTACCGATGTCAAAATGGGAAGCAGCAGAAACCGCAAATACAACCTGCTTATAGCTCTCAACTTTAAGTGAGGAGAAAGCCATCAAGCGAGACGCAAATGAACTTCCGAGCATAACATATCCACTGAACACTTTATGTGATACCTAGATACCTGCAGGATCTTTTACAAGGCAGAAGCACAAAATCCTAGCTTAAAAACTTGCTTACCTTAATTCTAGTAGTCTTTGCCATCAGCGATAGAGTACTTCTTGTACTGTGAAGTCCAAAATAGCCCTAAAATATACTCAATGCATAAATGCTAAATTTTATAATTTGCTTCTACCGTAGAATCAGAATTTATGCAGTAAAACAAACAAAACTAAATAATTTCTAATTTGATTCTATAGTAGAATCAAAATGTCTATCTAAAATTTTGAGCATTAGATTTGCTGCTTACGAGTAATTTATCCGATTCTGGAATATACATGCTTAAGAACACACATGTTTCGATTGCATTATAGAACCAACAAAAAGTATCCACCATATGTTCTACATGTGTTATACACAGCTACGACGACTAAAAATAATTAGCTCAACTATTTTGATTCTATATCAGAACCAAATAAAATAAATAATTTAAAGATTACATGCACTACACTCAAAATTTACTCCCACTAGACAAAATTGTTTCTACTTTATAACCAAAACAACAACACAACATTAATTAAAAAACTACATGCTTAAGAACACACCTGTTTCGATTGTATTATAGAACCAACAAGTATACATACAAATCAACAGAAAAAATCTACAATAAATCATACTACACAAAACTACACAAAACAAAATATCACAAATTGAAAAAAATGAATTATACCTGTGTGGACACAGCTTCAACAGAATCAGAAATTTGAGCTTGATTCGAAGCACAAACACCTTGATTTGAAGAAGAATCCATCTCAAATTGACACATTAAAGAGAGAAAGATATATGGGAGAGATATACGGGAGAGAGATATACGATAGAGAGAGACGAAAGAGAGAAATTCGGTGTGAGAGAGAGAAGTTAGAGAGAGAGAGAGAGAGCATAATAACGATAGTTTTTTAATATTTTTCTTTTTCTTAGTGGAATATTATTAGCCATCGGATGTGTTTTAGATTTAACGGTCCAAAATGGGTCTCCACTAGACTCCATATAAAATGGGTCTCCATGGAACAATGGCCTATATATATATTTGGTTTGATTACGAGGAAAATTCAAGAAAAGAAAACAAAACTTGCATGCTAAGATCCTCTTAGAATATGTTAAAAAGTGACCTTGAAAATTTTGAAGGAATGGTTATCTAAGCAACTTTAAGAATTTTTGTATACAAGCTTCTAAACCAAAATTTGAACGATTTATTATAAAATTAATCTCTAACAAAATTCTAACCTTTCCTTATGAGCTTTATATCCTTCTTCAATTATGGAAAGAATGCCCAAACTACACAACTTTTGTGTGGAAGCCTCCCAAAATACCCATATTGATTTGCTTCCGCCCTTTTTACCCATGAATTACGCATTACTAGAATGCGTTGCTTAACATACGCATCTTGAGTATGCGTATTCTGCATAACGCATCTCCTACTTGCGCAATGACGTTAGCTGACGTCATTTTTTGCACAACTGCTCCTGCATCTCAGGCGACCTCAAATCGCCTCTCCGTTCGTCTCCTAAGTCCATCACATTCCGACATCCTCCATAACCTCTGAGCACATCAAAATGTTTCCCAGACCTCCCTCTTCATTTTCCATTGTTTTGTTATCGATTTCCGGCCCCGCAGGGGCGTAAATAGACCAATCGGAAAATGAGATCTGAAACGTGGTCGTGTTTTGGTCCTTTCAAATCCGGCGAAACAAACTAAAATCGAATGGTATAGGTTTGTAGAGGGGGAGAAGGCGATTATTTTCGTGTATGGTATGGTATTGAACAAAGCTTTGATGGTAGTGAACGAAAGCTGGCCGGAATTTTGATGTTTTTTGCCTCAAAAATTGCCTCTCGTTCGCGTCTATGAAGACGATGAACAGTACTATGGATGCGCATTTCTCAGATGCGTGTCACTGGCTACACATTCGTAACATGCGTATCTGGGATACGCATGTGATAGTACCGTTCAGTATGTAAAAAGTAATGTGTTATTTATAAGATTCGTTTTTCTAAAGCCAAATATTTTTACGGTGTAGAGGTGACAGCATCTTTACCCAAAATGTTACTGTCCACAGGTGGGTTGACAACAACTTTTGTGGTGTCTGTGACAGCAGCCGAGGCTGTGACAGCAACTTCCTGAAGGTCAGTTGCTCTTTGGAGTTCGACCAAGATGTTGGCTGTTTCATTTTCTGGCAGAGTACCATCGTTTTGTGAAGACCACGCATGTCTAACATGCGTGTACAGTGTACGCATGTGAGACATGCGTGGTCCGTGGGTAAAAAAGGCGGTTGTTTTCCCCGGTGGGTATTTTGGGCACCTAAAATTAAATGGTGGGTATTTTGGTTTTTCACCGTCAATTATGAGCCCTTTTCTCAATTATTTTATATAAAAAAATAAAGTATGTGCATGTACTAAAATCATGTCACATAGCAATTCCAATTAATTATGATCCTAATAAAATGGATAGAGACTAGAGAGGTAGTTTAAAGAGTGTTATTGGAGAAAAAGTGTGTTTTAGTATCTAAATAGTTAAGACTTACTCCCTCGGTCCCTCGTGGTAGTTTACATGGGTTTTTTTCACGGAGACCAAAAATTATGATTAAAATAAGTGACGTAGTGGGTGTAATAGTAATTTTATTGTTAAAAAAAGTGAAGTAGTGGGTGAAATACTGATTTTATCGTTAAAAAAAGTGAAGTAGTAGATGTAATAGTGTAAAGTGTTGAAAATGTGGAGTGAAGTAGTGGATGTAATAACGTATTTTATTGTTAAAAGTTACTATTTATAGTATGTAAAGAAATGAGAGGGACGTCCCAAAATAGTAACTGTAAAGAAATGAGAGGGACGAAGAGAGTATTTCATTATATTATTTTAGGAGAAAAATTTAAGAATTTGTTGGAGTTGCTCTAAGAAAGTATGTAAGATAATTTAGAATTTTGTTTTTAATTAGAATTTTAATTTTTTTCAATGTTACCAATTTATGTGCATTTAATTTAGAATTTAATAAATTAATAAAATTTGAGGAGGAAGAAATATAATATTTACTAATTCAACTTTCCCATCAATTTGTAGCGGCCCGATTTTATTTAGCTACATTAGAGCATCTCCAAGGGCAGTAGCTATAATGGTTAGCTAAAATAATATATAATAATTGTTAGCTAAAATTTGCTAAACCGATTTTCAAAAACAGTATTTTATTATTATTATTTTCAAATTCCAACGATTACATTTCAAATTCCAACAATTACATTTCAACGGTCATATTTCAATTGCTATATTCCAACGCCTATATTATGCTCCTAGCTTATTAATTTTAAGTTTTTTATTTTATTGAATAATTTTTATTTAAATTTAAGTTTTAATGTAACTTCCTTTCAAATTTTATTTGATTTTTAATATAATTTATTTTATATTGTTTATGTAAATTTTAATTTTATTATTTGTTTAAATATTTTCGTTAAATCTTTTTAGTAAATACTTTTACTATGTTTAACAAAAAAAATGGTGGGAAAGAAATCATGGGAAAGAATAATTAATGTAAAGCTGACGTGGATGCGTATAAAGCACCACTATGGATTCAACAAATTTGGCGTATCAATTCACATTATGTATAATTATGGCTAAATAGCAGAATGCCATTGGGGTGACATTATTTTTACGGAATATGCATATTTGCTTCTCCATCCGTCCCTCTCATTTCTTTACAGTTACTATTTTGGGATTTCCCTCTCATTTCTTTACGTTACCATAAGTAGTAAGTTTACTCCACCATTACATCCACTACCTTCCCCACTATCTCATATTTAATACTCCTAATAAAAAATACTATTACACCCATGACTATCCTCCGCTATCTCAAATCTATTATTAAATATTGATAGGTCACACCACTTTACTCACTTTTCATCTAACTTTAATTATTTTTTTATGTATTATCTTGGTTTCCATGTCCCCCTCCAACGTAAACAAATGAGGGAAACGGAGGGAGTATTATTTAAGTGCCATGTAGGCAATATAGCTAGCTGGTTCCCGGCATTGGAGTTGCTCTTAGTAAGATACGTCTTTGGAGAAGGGGTATTAGATCGATATTATTGCTCCGAAAATAAAAGATGGTATTCCAGTATAATAAATAATCCTAAAATATTGATATTTTTATCATTCTTTCTCAATGATTGAAATTGTTCTTAAAACTCTGCATCTATTCAGTTAGAACTTTATAAAATACTAGTTTCGTTACCCGTGCAAGGCAGAGGGATATTCAAGCTTTATTGTGAGATTTTGATTTTTAATAGTTGTGAACATGAATATTCTTCAATTTATTGCAATGTTGCCTAAATATAGATTAACTTACTCACTTTTCAAGTGCTCTCACTTTGCCTATATTTTAAAAATGGTATGTTATTAATATTTTAAATTGTTATTAATGGAATATATAATTTTAATATAGAAATAAGTGATGTGGCAATTCACTACAGGTCTCTAGGGGTTCGACAAATATAGCCAACATCAAGAGATTATCACAATGGTTTAGTCCCATTGGAATGCAAATTTTTTTACACATTCTTTATAATTTTTATTTATGCTAATTAATTTTAAATTTTAGCTAAGAGGTCTCTCCCATCAGAGATGCTCTTAGCTTAGTAAAGGACGCGGTGACTCTTTATCATTATTATCTCTTGAGTAGCTACTACTACAAGTGTATACATTTTGTTTGATTCTGCTTGGATTCATATGGAAGAAAATCAAGTAATCAACCCGCAATTATCATCTTTAATTTTTAGTAGCATCTTGAAATAAGTAACATTAGAGTTGATGGTAAATTTCTTACATTCAGGGACGCTTTCTTTAAATACCAAGAGTGTAAAAGTAATTCTGTATCCAAATAACTGGGGGAAAAAAACAAAACATATTCGATCTTGATCTTCATTTTGAATTGAATAATATGAATACACGTATACATAGTCATGTGAGTCCAAGAAAACGTTTAACATTCTCTGTCCACACGTATCTATTTAAGGAATATACACAACGATAATGTTTTAAATTAATTTTCTTCTGATAAAATAATTCAGAAGATAACTGACAACTCGCCATGGCCAGTGGCCACGTTTGTGATTCTAATTTATTTATCTACTCCCACTCTATGACTTGCACTTGCTAAGACCACTCAACACTGGAGAAAACTAGACAAGTCTAGATCTTCCAGCTTCATGTGACCAAACTTTTCCTTTTCAGAAATGGGGCGCGGTCTACTGCAAACGGTTGCCAAAGTACTGTTTGGCAACATACGGTTTTATAATCGTTGGATCAACTATTGAACGGTCCTGATTTAAAAAAAATTCGTACCGTACCGCATAAACTTTCTGCGGTACGGGCAAATTACCAAAATGCCTCTCCTTCTCGTACCGCATAAACTTTATGCGGTACCAGCCATTTTTTTTCACTGTTGCATTTTGAAAAGCATCGAAGTGGGCTTGGGCTTCTCCCCTTCCAATTTTTTAATAAACCATCTAATATTTATTTTAATTTTCTTTCTTTCTTTTTTTAATTCCTTTCAATCAATTAAAATACTTTTTAATATCATTTAAAATATTTTTAAATAGTAGTGTTAAATAGTAGTAGATTTTTTATCTGAAACAGGAGGCATTTTGGTATTATAGTAGTGTGTACGAGACTTTAGTGCTTTTATTATTTATTTCTTTTTCTTTTTTCTTTGGTTTAGTTCAAAAACCATCGAAGTGGGTATGTGTGTACAGTAGTCTTTTGATGTGAATACAGGGGGCATTTTCATAATTTACCCGTACCGCAGAAACTTTCTGCGGTACGATACAATTTTTTTTTAAAATCAGAACCGTTGGATTGTTGATCCAACGGTTATAAAACCGTATGTTGCCAAACACTAATTTGGCAAACGTTTGCAGGTGACCGGGAGCCTTCAGAAATATGCCCACCTGCAGCTTCAACAACTAAAGACGTTTACACAATGTAAAGGTATAACGGTATCAACCGTTTAGTTAAACGGATGTTCATGGTTACACTTTTGTTAAATAATCCCTTCTCATTCCTTTACATTTTCCTTTTTAGAATGAATCTTAATTTTTTATATTCCAAAATTTATTCAAAATATTAAAATTTATAATATAAAAAGTAACAATATCCACTACCTTCCTCCACTAAACTCATTTTATTAGATAAAATATTAATTGGTCCCACCATTTTACTTACTTTTCTTACTTTCCGTTCTTACATTCATTTATAGAAAAATGAGAGGGACGGAGTATAAGGCAGATGTATCATGTATGAATGTATGAAAAATATTAGGGAATTAAACAAAAATTCCAAAAAACTGTCCAAAATGACATTTGTCTTCTTATCATTGGCTGATTAAATAACTAATGTGACGGATCCCGCGTGCATTCATATGTGTTCCACAATTAAAACTTCCCATTTTGCCAAGTCACACATGCAATGTAATTTTAGGTATATTTTTTGAGAATTTTTTTGGTTCCCTAGCATTACTCGTGAATGTACTAGCCCAAGAGAAAAGATGAAAGACATTTTAAACTCGTGTTTTAATTTATTGTTAAACATAAATAATAAATAAATTGAATAAATTTACAATTATACGATAAATTAATTAATGTTTTGTTAAATCTGGATCATTATTTTTGAACGATTAAAATATCTGGACGAATGATAAATTAATTAAGAAAGTATAATGAGTACTATTATGTCATTCACTTGTGTGTTTAGTTTTTATGAATCGTCCAGCTTGATTTTTCACAAGGAACCATTCAATTAATTTTCCAAGTCGTCTGATTCATCTTTCACCTTATCAAACAATCTGAACAACAATTTTTTTTCGTCCAGTTCTTTTAATCTCATTCATTGATTAATAAATGGGCCCCTTAAACCTTAAGGTATGAGTTTTGTATTAGTTTTGCATCAATTTATAATATTTAGATTAAGGGCCCATTTGTTAATACATGAGACAAACTTTATATCATGATATAAAAAATATGATCCAGATTTAATAAATGACCCCTTAATATCCATTTATTGGTTCGATTAATATTTTTAAATTTATTGTGATTCATGTATTATCCACTTTTAGGTTTAGTATCCATTTTTTTGGTTTAATCCATGTACTCCCTCCGTCCCATTTTACATGTCCCTTTTGTAAAAAAACACACATATTAAGAGAAATGTTAGTTAGATAAAATTTTACAACCAATACCCTAATTAATACATTGTAAAATGATAATAGTGTTAAGTTTGAAAAAAATCAAAATTTTGATACAATAAATGTAGGGATAGCTTTGAAAAATTACCCTTAAATTTGTATTGAAAGAAGAAAAGGAACAGGTAAATTGGGACAATTCATTTTTCAAAAGGGACTTGTATTTTGGGACGGAGGGAGTACATATTTGACCCGCTGTTGTGGAATAAAAAGTAGGGTGTATTTATTGCGTATTAACTACTAGGGATTGTGGAAGCTTCGAGCTTTAATGGCTGCACTTGTGTTTCGTGACTCAATCTGTCCTCACAAGATGCCTACGTATCTCTGTATTGTTAGAGAATCAAGTCAAGACGTAGTTCTAGGTGATGGTGCCCTCGAGGCTATGGCGGCGAGAGCTCACCTAGGACACAGTGGCTTGTATGTCCTTATTCGAGGATTAAGCCAAAACGTAGTTCTGAGGATGAGGGGTCAGGCCCTTTATATAGGCTGAGAAGCCCTAGAGTCGTAGTAGGGTTAGGTGACTTGGCGGGCAAGTCACCGCCTTGGAGAAGGTTCCAGATCCTAGGTTGTAGGAGTCTGTTTCCATATCGAATTTTGTGCCTTGGTGGCTAAGTTTGGAAGGAGTAATATCCTTATCTGACACCTATTGCTGAGCTATTTATCACCCCTAATATTTATTACGAAATTAATATTTGGTTAGGGTTTTGGGCCCCACTATTGGGCTTCATATTTGGACCATACTAGGTCTCATTAATGCCACATTAAATGTGTCTTTAGGGCTTACTTTTAGCCCATATCACCCGCTTTTAAATAAAAAAGGTCCATATGTAAATTTAAATATCATTAATGTCATTAGTAATATTTATTTTAAGCTCCTTACAGCCTTATAGGCTCCTAATAGAAAATTGAATTAAATTTTTAATTTTGGTAACTTCATTAATGCAAATTTACACATAATCTTTACAATAAAATGTTTGATTGAATTAATTCGTTGAATGCATTTATTATACAATAATATATAAAATAACACTTATTTAATTTATATTATTTTTTCACAATTGTATTATTTAATTATAAATATATAATTCTTTGATATATTTATTTTGTCATTATTATAATTATTATTATTGTAAAATAATTTTTTTAAATATAGTGTGCATAGCACGAGCTAAAATCTATGAAAGCTATTCATGCATTTCAAGTATTATGCATAACCGTGAAAATCACGAACATGTTCTAAATATGCGTATGATGAGATACTCACAAGTTTATATTTCATGATGCTTTAACCATGCCAGTTTATAGGAACGAAACTTATCATAGTCGATCCAAATGAAACATTAAACTGTCCCAACGACAATATGTTCCAAAGTCACATGTCATGTAGGCACATGTCCGACTGTCGACAAACCCACATCAGGTGGTATAACCCGTGCGTTAAGGTTAGACAGTGGCTGGTGACCCCATCAAGTTTGCAACCTATGCGTTGGGATCAACCACCATGTTCGTGTTGTTCAGATTGTGATTCTCCATCATTGTGTCACTCAAACAAATAAATAACGTAAGTAACAATCGTAGATATAATATTTAATACACTTTAAGATTGTTATACAATCTACAATAAATACATAAACAATATAATAGTTGCATGTGTGTGAGTAACAATAATCTGTATAATCAAAACAAAGAACAAAAAACAAATCAATTAAATAGAGGAGACAAGGAACGAATAAACCCGAGTGCAGTGCGTAGTGCGTGACTGTCTCCTTATAGCGTATTAGCCCTCACCGTATGTGTGAGCGAATCGCCTCCAAGAATAAAACGAATTGCAGTGAGATTACAAAAGAGCGTAACTCTCAGCGAGTTTGAGACGATCAAGAACTATTACCGGAGGAGAAGAGAATAAAGAGGTGTATGAGAAGAGTCTGTGTTCGAATAAATAACCCTATAGACCCGGATGACTTGCGCGCTACACAATTGCCTAATTATTTAACTGTGTTAATTAATTAAGTCGGTGGCAAAAAAATCGTAATTAAAACAGAATTGATTTTACCAAATTAAATATGAATTAATTTAAGTTGTTTTGAAGCCCAGTGGAAATAATAATTTAGCAAAACTGGTCCGGTTTTTTTGACCCAATTTTCCGTTCCATTCGTGTCCGCATGATGCACACGCGGAAAGCCCGATAGCTTGTGAAGCCACGAATTTTCCCTCGAAATCCCATGATTTCCACTTCTAACGGAGCAACTTTGGATCATCACAACTCATCCATCCCTTAGTCGTTTTGAGTGTTTGAATATGCATTGGAAAGCTCTGGCGAAGAAAAACACACTCCAAGCACAACCTGTTACGAATACGCACACAAGACTCACTCAGATCGGAGCTCAAAATGACTCATCGATGTGGAGCTAAAAACCCACATTTTCCAACATGTTCATCATTCTGTAATCAAGATCGAAACCTATACTTGGAAGAATGAGTCTTCAATAAGACCGCCTGTATCTGTACTCAAGTAATCATATAAAAATAGTAGAAAGGCATCTTCTGCTAAGAGAACCAGACAACTAGAGAAATTTCCAGTGGAAATTAAATTGGCATTCCAACTCAATGAAAATAATCTGGAAATAAGCGACGGAACAATTCCAGTGATGCTAAGACAACTACTTTCGCTGCAGAACTGTTCTTTTAATACACATATAGGACTGCCAACTCATTTTTTACACAATTCTGTATAATTTTTTGTGGACGAAGCATTTCTCAAAGATATGAAGCCATGCTAAGAGACTTCATGACAGATTTATCAAGCACCAATTCATCAAAGTATGCAAGCAGTGATGGTGGCGCCACAAAATGGTCCTAACACTGCTTCTTCTTTTCTTTCGCAATCTCTGACAACGAAGAACAAGTTCCGAGGACTGCACTAGCAATACCCACCGCGACAATTATTGTGCTCAAGACTTTCTGCAAGAGTAACAGCAGTTCAAAATAGATAGATTAAACCTTGTTCAAAAACTCTTTTTGCAGGAAAACTTTATGCTAAACTATTATTATATGAAAATACATTGTAGAGCTTTACCTGCATCATTGTTGCTTTCTTCCCTGAGATGCTAAGGAAGCACAGACATGGCATAATCATTGCCTAGAGTACATGTTTAAATAAAAAGGTCATTTGATACACAAAAGCCAATAACTGAATAAGAGTGTGTCGTTATTGGCAGAAGGTGTATGCTTACCACAAGAACACTTAGAAGAGACCCGATTAAAGCCATCACTAGACCTGCAACGTCGAGGTAGATCGTTTATAGAGACAACATTCCTAATTAAGTTTGTTTGTCTATTAGTTATGGTCTTATGAAATGACAAATGTTCTCCAACTTTTAACACAGTGGCAGAAGCAGGACATTATGTCAATTTGCGTCAATATAGTGCATGATTTTTTAATTTTTTTTTTGTTTCTTGTAAAAGAGAAACTAATGCATTTTACATGTTGGATCTATTTGGTTTTGTACTTATAACCTTCTAGGCAGTATTAATAATTAAGGATGCAAAGTATATCTGATCATGAGTGCAACTACAGAAGGTTTCTGTTTCTTATTAAGGTAAGTGACAGCGTGCTACCATTCAACGAATATGAACAAATACGTATTTTTATAAGCATACCAAAGAATGGAAGAAGAAATGCAACACAGACAGAAGAGGCAACAAGTGCTGTCCTGAGAAGAATAGAACACCATATAGCATCAGCAACTTCAACAGGCAGCAGCTCCTCTATACTCCGGGCCAGTGGGTTTATTACCAGCGCAAACTTGAGCAATGTTAAGGAATATATTTTCCGACAAATAATTAGCTCATAACCTAATGCAAACTTATGAACACAGATTCCAACTAAATCGAGATGACTTTTTTTCAGAAAAAGGATATTTCGTCAGTGGATTAATTACCTGCACAAAAAAAAAAAAAACTTTAAAAGAAGCACAAAGAAAACATATGGTGTAAAACCATTGTAAATTTGCCTGTATACTATAATCAAAGGAAAGTAGGAGTGGAGCTTACTGTTGTCCATAGTGCAACTTTTGAAGCAACTAAATGGCCTGGTAGATTTAAAGTTATCTGAGACAATGTGTTTTGACCAAACATGAGAAACCCCATGAGTGCAACACCACCATACGCAGCAACGCACAACATAAAACTGCAGCAAGAAAGCGTGCGTAGCATTTCAGGGAAAACAATATTCCAATTCATTAACTGGTGAGAAATAAAGGCACTCTACCTTATAATTATTGCCTGGCCAAATTTTGATTTATCAGCCATTGATCGGTAAATATTAGGAAACACAGAATGTCCAGTATAGCAAAATCCACATATACCAATTGCAAGAGGAACCCCGTTCAAGTTTACCACTTGACCTGTTTGATGAAATCCAATATCATTTACTGTGCCAATGAAGAGCACACTAATAATAATCAAAATTGTCGCTAGGACTCCTCCAGCTGCAGATATTGATAGACGGGTGCTTTGGGTTAACAGCTTTTAAGAAAAGATAGCAGAATGGACACAATTAATATAGACTAAGAAAGGCACCTGAAAGGTACGAGATTAATTTAAGGTCTCTTAACCAAACAGTTGGTAAAACAACAATGGCAGCAAGAATTCCAAGGAAATGCATTGAGTCCAAATTCAGACCAGCCCAATTTAAGGATGCTCCGGGAAATAACATTGAAAGATTATCCCCTTCTAAAATAATGATTTCTACACAGCAGGACTGCAGGCATGAGATTATTAGGAGATTCAAATTACAAATAATGATTCTAAAACTAGAACAAGTATATACTTACATAAAGTTCTGTGTATAAAACGATCTGCATAAAAGTCCAAAGTAAAAAATCATGAGAAATTATACCAAAGAAAGAGGGAAAGATATGGTCTGGATAAGTCGGACAAATATTCTTCATGGCTAGCCTTACAGATACAGAGTAACTTACAGATATGAAAAGCCGTCCATATTTTCCAAATGCAGCTTCTCCTATGTCAGGGTAGGTTGAAATTCCTTTTTCGCTTTCAAAGCAATGTCTCATGAGAGAAGCTGTATAGCAGCATATAACTGCAAAAAGAACTAGTACTCCCAGGCTTGCCCAGCCGGCTTCTTTCACTGTATAAGGTGTAGAAAGAAGCCCAACCCCAGCCAACACATTCACTCCTGTCAGAGTAAAAACAAACACTTGATTTAGTATCAAATAAAACTGAAGATAGGGATACAACATTCTGGAAATTTAAGTCATTTGCACTGTTTTTCGATTTTTAACGTATACATTTATGTAATTTATATGGATACCATCACACCTTTTGCTTTAGTTTCTACAAATACTTTCGAAGTCACTGATACGACTAAATAAAATTTATGCACTACTGAAGTATCATAGGACATGTGAAAAACATGCCTACAGTAATTGCAGGTTTAAGACTGTGATCAATACCATTAAAAATAGTTTGTGTAAAGCTACATCCTTGACTGACAGGAGGTTCTTCGACGGAACCCTCGGGCAATGAAGCTTTCTCTAACCAAGAAGATCTTGATATCCTATCCGAGTCTTGTTTCTTGTAAATATCCTCATTGTCAGCCAGCAAAGGGGACTTAAAATTATCAAGGCTGGTTGTAGCACTGATATCGTGAGCTGATTGCCTAAAGAAAGATGAACGTCTGATGAGCCCGAAATTTGGCGATACAGCAATTGTGTATGAATCTGTTGCCTCCCTGTTACAAAAAAATGGTGCGCGCAATTGACCAGGTCAGGAAAAAAAACATGGATAGTACATCCATCCTTCCATACTGTAAACAAAAGTAAAGCCTACTAACAAATCAAATTTGAGAATGTTAGCGTTCAAGTGATGATCGTTGGCATGTTAAGTTACGACTCTCCTAAAACAACTGTGTAATGATACAAGTTTAGTTTTGTGTTCAAAAAATAAACCACTTCTCACAACTAAAAATTATATAGATAAAAAACTATAACAAGCACATTATTTGATTTTTGCATGGGGCATGGCATTCATTCATAGCTATAGTAGTAAAACATTTCATAGTTCCTAATGCATACAAATGATGACATATCTGATACCTGAAACTGCGAGGCCATTGCTGCGAGAACATAGAAGACGTTGAGGAAGATGCTGATTTTCTCGCAACTTCGTTAATTTCGTCGTCGTCAACAAGAAGATCAACATTATTAATAATATTATTACTACTTCCATTAATATTGTCACATTCTATATCATTCTCCAGGAAATACTCTGTCCCTCCTTTATCGTTCTCCGCCATAATTTAGCTTTTTTTTTTTTTTTTTTAATTTCCTTGTACAACGGATCAGAGAGTGCTGGGTTGGGTGTAGTATAAATACAGGTGGAGTCGGATATTAAATCGCTATCACATCAACCAAGTTTTAGGTTTTTCATGTGCTGATTTGACATTGTTTATTTGTTTTACCTTAAGAAAAGTATATACTCCCTCACTCCCAATGATGTTTTTGGCACGCATTTTAAGGCACATTTTAAAGGTAATTTCATAACTTATTTTTAAAATTTTCTTTTTTTGTATATAAATATAATATATATATTTTTATACAAAAAAAAGAAAATTTTAAAAATAAGTTATGGAACTTTTCTTAAAATACACCTTAAAATGCGTGCCAGAAAGTGTAAAAAGAAATCTAAAGAATTGGTTGGGACGGAGGGAGTATGTAACTGAGTTTGAAAATTGCTTAAATGTGGGGTAATGGTTAAAGGGTTTCATGTGCCTAAGGATGACCTCAGGTAGGTTAGAATCATGAGGATAGAACAAATTAATACAAAATTTAAGTGCATTTATGTAAATTACTGATAAAAAATTTAGATTTACAAAACTGCCCCTACGGGGCCCCTTACTTTATAAACAATATTTCTTATAACCTCAGGGGATCTCCCTGAACTCAGGCCCAGTTTTCTCATGGTTAAAAATAACCAATTTTAAAACTTCGGTCATTAAAATATCCATTTTGAAAGTGATTGGTTATTTATAAATACCTATCTGTGAGTTGGGTATCTCATTTTATTTATATAAGATACCCATTTGGGAGTTCAGTATCACAATTTTTTTATTTTAATTTTTTGGGATACCCATTTACGGGTTGGGTATCTTATAGGATACCATTTACGAGTTGGGTATTCTATACAAAATGGAATACCTAATTACCATTTGGGTATCCCATCGGGTAAACATAATCATACATTTTGTTATTTTTGTCATTTTTAATTCAAAAATGGGTGGAATTTAAGGAAATTAAGGATGGGGAAAAAGGTAACCGGAAAACACATTTATTTAAAATGCACTATATCTGTTATACACGAAAATTTTAATATTATAAACTACATTTTTTTTTATAATTATTATGTTTATTTAAGATTATGATTCGAGAATTATTTAATGTATACCACTTAAATTTTAGATCCGTTAGATGATAGTGCAGTATAATGTACTTTTTATCAATATAATAGACTAAAAATTGCAGTACAACGAGCGATAGCTAATTAGTGGTTAGAGTTATCTCTTGTCGTCCTAGGTTCTAGTTCAATTCTCGTTCATTCTGAAATTTATTAAGAATAGATACTCATTGTATGACTAGGTCCTAGTACGGATTTATAGTACGGGTTTATAATTGGATTGAAGAGGACTTTCAGTCCGATGAAGACGGATTTATAGTTGGATTGAAGACGACTGAAGGTTCATTGAGGACATGAAATCGTAAAAAACGAGCAGATGGAGCCTATGAAAAGGGAAGGTCATTATTATGTTGTACAATATTATGTGGCCGTGCTAAACGGGACGATAGTATTATGTTGTACAAGATTGTCTGGAACAATACAATCTTGCACAAAGAATAATTCGAGGACAATGATTCCAGATTTCCAGAACCACATGTTGCTGCCAGCTCCAAGCATTCCGGATAGAGAGATATGTAGTTTTCGAAATTTTAATTCGAGGCCTTAATTTGGCTAACAGCAAAAGAAAAAGGAAACGAGAAAAAAAAAAGACGGAAATTTTAATTCGAGGCCTTAATGATTCTAGTAATACTCCAGACTATGTTTAGTTTAGTTTTTTTTTTTAAAACAAATTTCGGGAGAATTCTCAAACTAATTATATAAGTTTAGTTAGAGCCCATTGGCTAAGTTTATTTGAATGATGATGTTAATTTTATCAAATAAAATCTTCGAAATAAAATAAGTCATTTGAAAAAGTAGCTATTCACAACTTTTAATTTTAAGTAATTTTTTAAATTTTAAATCAATTTCTAACTTATTACACAAGTAGATATTCTTTAACTTGAAATCAAAAACGACTTAAAACTCGGCTTAAAAGCCGGAGCCAAACGGCCACTTAGTCTTAGCCTAGTTAATTAGTCCTAGCTTTTGTGTTGCTCTTGTTTTAGGGTCTTTTAACCTTGGTTCCCATAACTTTGCTTAAAGATCCTGCAGCTGGATGGACATAGGAAAACAATTATTCACGGAATAGTGAGATTCATCGGATTGGTAAAAAGTTTGTTTGCCAATGGGCTTTAAGTGAGATTTAAAGCCATTTTTTACTTAAATAAAAAATATCTCTTTGTGTAATAATCATAAATTAATTGACTTAAAATAGTTTAGTCAGAAGTTGGTAGGAGATATTTTTTTAAATAACTTATTTTATTTTGAGAATTTTATTTGATTAAAGTTAATATTATTATTCAAATAGATAATTTATCAAATTTATTTTTATGTTTACAATTTTAATAATTCATAAGTCATTCATAATATTAAATTACCCAAATAGATATTGACTTAAAATTTTCATTTTTCACTTATTACTTTAAGCAAATTTAAGTGATAAGTATTCCCTCTGTCATAAATCTTTTGTCTTATTTGACTTTTTTGTGGTCAAATTGATCGAATTTTGACCAAATATTACATACTCCCTCCGTCCCTTTTGATTCTTACAATATTTTTTCATTTTCTGGCATGCATTTTAAGGTGTATTTTAAGGATAGTTCCATAACTTTTTTTAATTTTCTTTTTTTGTATACAAATTTAATATTTATATTTTTATACAAAAAAAGGAAAATTTTAAAAATAAGTTGTAGAACTATCTTTAAAATACACCTTAAAATGCATATCAGAAAGTGGAAAAAAAAGTGTTAAAAATCAAAAGGATTGCGGGAGTATATATTTAATCTAGTTTAAAATGTATTTTTCAGATTTTGAAAATTACTAGATTCTAGCCCGTGCTACGCACACGGTAGTTTAAATTTAATTTTTATAATAATTATGATATATAAATGTTATGCCTGAATTTGGCATAAGTCCTAAACAGGCCAAATGGGCTAAAATATCGGTGTATCACACATTATGGGCCTATGGATGAAGAATGGGTCATTAAAGTTCGCCATCATAAGAGGATTCATTATATTATTTTTACACATTGGGATCGCCAGCGAGCCCTAGTAGCTGGGTCGCGGTTCACGAGGTCTAGCGAGGCCTAGAGGTCCAGCGTGGCCTAGCATGTTACTACGAAGGCTTATGGTCAGGCCCAGCGAGGTCGCATAAGTAGGTTATCTCCATGCATTGAGGATCGCCTCGCATGGTCAGACCCAGCGAGGTCGCATGCGAGGTCATCTAGTCAGTTTCGCCAGTAAAGATAATTAAAGCATTATACAAGCTGCAGGTTCCCCTTCATGGGTCATGAACAGAATAAATGGGTAGAAAAACAACCCAAGGAGATGACTAGTGGATTTGGGCCAAGTCAAGCCCATAGAAACCCTAGCCCATCTAGATAACTTCTTCTCTAAGAGAACTACGTATGGCTTGATCCCTATAAATAGGGTACGTAGGCATCTTGTAAAAGAATGAGAAACAGTTCACCACTGATTATCAATATACGAGAGCAGCCACATCAAAACACACAAACCCTAATCCCAATTCTTCTTATAGCAAAATATCCGTATTTTGCTCCGTAAATCCAGCAACCTCTATAAATATTGTTATACAATATTCTCCCTATAACATTTGGCGCTAGAAGGAGGGGCCCCTAGTCATTGATTGGGAGAACGATGACTAAATCTCACAAGAAGAAGAACGGAGATCGGGAGACCCCGGGGTCGCATAAGAAGGACATAAACGACCCTCGGAGGAATAATATACCGGAGAGCGAGGCGCGTATAGATGGGATCGAGGACGAATCTGAGAAGGAGCAAACCCCCCCTGTTGTCCAACAGACATCCTTGCCTGGCGAAGTCATGTCGTTCTTGAAAGGCCTTGGTGATCAAATGATCGAGGTAAGGGCCTCGGTGGCCAAGATGGAGAAGCGACATAATTCTAGAGGCTTCAAGAGGAATACAAGGACAGGGGATCGAACTCACCAAGCAGAAAGTAGCAAGGGTCCCACCAAAAAGCTAATCGGGGACTTTGATGATGTGGTGACAGATCGAACGAACCCCGATTGGATAGAGGAGGAAGTAGCTACGATTGATAAAGAAGGATCGAAAGCGAAGCCTGCCTCGTCAGAAGGACGGTCCGTTAGTGTCTTCGACCGAGTTGGAAAGAAACTCAGCGAGCACGATCTTCGTCTCAAGTTGGTAAAGCTCAAATCTAACAAAGATGGAGGTCCCAAAGACAAGAGTAAGGGCTCTCATCAACCCGTATCTCCTCGAAAAGATCGTGAGCGGTCATATCGTCGCAATGACAGACCCCCCTCTCCTCGCAGAGAGCGTGAGCGGTCCCATCATCGCGAGGACAGACCCCCTTTCAATCGAGAGCGTGAGCGATCCCAGCATCGCGATGAAGACCCTAAAAACAAGGATCGCAGGAATGACCAGGAAGAGTCTAGTGCCCCAAAAAAGACTCAATCTCATCATGCAAGCACTGGAGGAAAAAAGGATGGTGACAAAGAGGCGAGAATTGGGGATTATAAGTTAGAAGATTTAAAAAAGGCACTGGATGCGATGAATAACGAGAAAGGGATTTTCAGCAATATGGGTTCCTCCTCGCCTTTCACTCATGAAATTCGCACTGCCCCACTGCCTATAGTGTTTCGAGGTCATCACTCTGACATGACCTATAACGGGGAGACTGATCCAGCTGAGTTTGTTATTCGATTCAACAATGAGATGGACGTGTACCAAGTATCATTACTTGCGAGGTGTAGGCTGTTCGCAGCTTCGCTAAGGGGGAGTGCTCAACAATGGTTCTCAAAGTTAGGGTCCCTAGTTGTCATAGATTCTTGGGAACAGCTCGTGGATATCTTCATTAAACAGTTCCAATCTTCAATGCTTTATGCACCTCCTGTTTCCACATTGGCAAACATAAAACAGAAGGAAGGAGAGACTCTACATGATTATTTTAAAAGGTTCAACGCTGAAGTACCTCGTGTTCGAGGCGCAAATGACGAGGCCGTTAAAAATTTTCTTATCGCAGGAGTAAGAGAGGGAACTAAATTTTGGGAGAAATTACAGGAGCAAACCCCTGTTACACTTTCGGAGTTGCATCGGGTCGCTGAGCCCTTTAAGCGTGTTGAGAAATCATTGGCAGATCTCAAGAAGAATGTTGGGACTAGTAGCAATGGAAGTAAAGGCAAGGGGGTAAAAAGAAGGGATTCTAGAAGCCCCAGGCGAAGACAGGATCGTAGCCCGAGCCCGAAAAGAAGGGATCGTGATTCCTCAAGACGATCCCCACCTCGTGCTCGTCCTGCTAGAGATGAAGACAAATTTGTTCCCTTAGTGGCCTCAGTTGATCATATCTATGCTGTCAACGCTAATAAAGGGATGTTCACGAAACCTCGTGCTATGGGTCCACAAGGAACGTGGAACACTACAAAGTATTGTGATTTTCATGAGCAGAAGGGGCACGATACCGCGGACTGTTGGCAACTTAAAGAACAAATTGATCGCTTGATTCGAGAAGGGAAGTTAACATAGTGGGTGGTCCGTGAAGTGAAAAAGCATCAAGAGAGCTCGGGAAAATCAGGAATAGGATATCACGCTGTACCTCATGAGGGCCAAAGTACAGAGCCTCGCAAGGAGAGAGAAGAGCGAGGCAATAGCATCCATGTGATCATTGGTGGGCCACATATTGGAGGAGATAGCAACAAGGTAAGGGAAAGATATGCTCGCGAGGCCAGGGAGCGACCCCTCACCAATGTGCATCATTTGCAGGAACGACCCCCAAAGCTTTTTAAGGGGAAGATACGAATATAATGTTCACTGAAGAGGATGCCAAGTGGGTACATCATCCTCACTCTGATGCTCTAGTGGTTCGAGTTCGCATTGGTTCCCAGAATATTTACAATGTCTTGATGTATGATGTTTACAAGAAAATGGGATACGTAGACAAGGATCTAATTCCTACAGTAGGCCACCTCTATGGATTCACTCGAGCATCTGTTAGTGTAAAAGGACTTATCAGGCTTCCCATCACCTTGGGGGATGAGCCCTGCATCACTACGCAGGTCACTGATTTCATGGTCGTGGATCAACCATCTGCGTACAATGCTATTGTGGGGCGACCCATCTTGAAAGAAATGAGGGTCGTGACTTCTATCTATCACCTCTCGATGAAGTTCCCTACCCCGCAAGGTGTGGGATGTGTTAGAGGAATTCAACATGAGTCTCGAGAATGCTATAATCAGGCCCTTAAGTCAGCAGAAAAGGGAAGAAATTTTATGGAAAGCAACGACGATGAGAGGGCTCGCAAGTCGGCATCGCGACCCTCAGTTGATTGCAACATAATTTCTATCGAGGAGTTGCCTGATGATTATTTTGACAGCTTGGGTATACAAGTAGAGCCAGTACCAGGTACAATTATGATGGAGGCCTTGCAACCTGTGTTGGTTCTACAAGAAGGAATTGTTGAAGAAGCTAGCGATGAAGAGGAAAGTCCAGAGCAGGCCGCTGTGCGAGCCCGAAAGGGGAAATGGGTTCGCAAGGAAACATCAACATTGGTAGACCTGCCTAATGGTATCACAAGAGAAACAACAATTGTGAATGAGTATGGACATGTTGGAGCAACCCCTGACTCGGGGGCAGGAGTCATGAGGCAAGATGAAGCAGAATCTAGTCAGGCTCGAGATGTTGAAATTGACCTGGACCCTCGCATCCCTGAGCATGTGGAGCGAGCTGGGGTCGCAGAGGATACCATATCTGTTCTTGTTGATCCCAAGGATTCTACGAAGGTATTGAAGATCGGATCGCAGTTGAATCCCGATCTTAGGGAAAGGCTCGTGGAGTTTCTTAAAGCTAATTTGGATGTATTTGCATGGTCTCATGAGGATATGGTAGGGATCGATCCCAATGTGATGTGTCACAGACTTAATCGTGATCCAAGCAAGAAGGGAGTGAGGCAGAAAAGAAGAGCAATAAGTGGAGAGCGAGCCGAGGCTTTAAAAGAAGAAGTTGACAGGCTACTCGAGGTCGGGCTCGTTAGGGAATCATTTTACCCTGATTGGCTCGCAAACCCTGTCCTAGTCAAGAAGCCAAATGGGAAGTGGCGAACATGTGTGGATTTTACTGATTTGAACAAGCATTGCCCGAAGGATAGTTTCCCTCTTCCAAGAATTGATCAGTTGGTAGATGCAACAGCGGGCCACGCACTCTTATGCTTCATGGATGCCTATTCTGGGTACAATCAGATACCCATGTATGGCCCCGACCAGGAGCACACTTCGTTTATCACAGACAGAGGTCTCTACTGCTATATTGGGATGCCCTTTGGTCTCCTTAATGCAGGTGCTACTTATCAGCGGCTCGTTAACATGATGTTTGAGAAGCAGATTGGAAAGACAATGGAGGTCTATGTAGATGACATGCTTGTGAAGTCCAAGGAGGCTGGGGATCATATTACCCACCTCGCAGAAATGTTCGATATATTGAGGAAATTCCGAATGAAGCTCAACCCCCCGAAGTGTGTTTTCGGGGTCGGATCTGGAAAGTTTTTGGGTTTTATTGTTAACCATAGAGGAATTGAAGCTAATCCAGCTAAAATAAAGGCATTGATGGAAATGAGGTCACCAAGAAGTGTCAAGGAAGTACAAAGTTTAACTGGAAGGATCGCAGCATTGAATCGATTTGTTTCTAAATCATCAGATAAGTGCCATGAATTCTTTAAAGCGATCAAAAAGGTGGGAAGGAATTTTGAATGGATCCCTGAGTGCGAGGAAGCTTTTCAGAGGATAAAAGAGCATATGGGCTCGCCTCCATTACTCTCTAAGCCCAATGAAGGTGAAGTTCTTATTGTTTACTTGGCAATTTCAGAATATGCCATCAGTGCTGTCCTCGTTTGTGAGGAGGAAAAGCTTCAGCTCCCCGTGTATTATGTCAGTAAAAGACTGTTAGATGCCGAGACTCACTACACCAACATGGAGAAGCTCGCCTATGCTGTGGTGTTGGCTTCGCGAAAGCTGAGGCCATATTTTCAGGCTCATAGTATCCAAGTTCGTACTGCGTACCCACTCAGGCAAGTAATGCATAAACCCGAGGCCTCGGGAAGACTTTTAAAGTGGACCATAGAGCTGAGTCAGTTTGACATTGAGTACAAGCCTCGAGGTGCAATAAAGGGGCAAGCTTTAGCAGATTTCATATTGGAGTTTCCTTCCCAATCTGAGGAAGATGCCTGGGCTCTCATAGCGATCCCAGAAGTGGTTGACCCCAAACTCAAAGATGAAAATTCAGCCTCGTGGTGGAAATTATATGTTGATGGGGCATCTAACAAAGAAGGAGCCGGAGCTGGGATCGAGCTTGTTACACCTGAAGGTCGCAAGTTGAGTAGTGCTGTTCACTTCGCCTTCGAGGCTTCTAATAACGCAGCAGAATACGAGGCTCTCATAATTGGCCTCAAGCTCGCAATAGAAATGAAAGTAGAGAATCTAAATGCATATAGCGATTCTATGTTGGTTACTGGTCATGTTGGATGTGGATGGCAAGCCAGGGGACCCCAGATTGAGTTATATTTAAGGTGTGTGCAAAGGCTTATGAAGTCATTCAAACAAGTAAAGGTGGAGTTTATCAGGAGGGCAAAAAATCAGGGAGCAGATGCCCTCGCAAAAATGGGTTCGCGACGCGAGGCTACTTTACTTGGGATTATCCCCTTGGAAATTCAAAGTAAACCTAGTGTACCAGAAGAATTTGTTATGGAAATGGCGAGCCAGGAGTCAACATGGATGGCCCCTATATGGGGGTATGTAAAGAATGGGATGCTACCTCAGGATAAAAAAGAAGCGAGGAGGGTCAAATATCAGGCGGCTCGCTATGTTATTTATGACGAGGTCTTGTATCGAAGAGGGTTCAACACTCCACTTTTGAGGTGTGTAGATGGAGAAGAATGCAACTATATTTTGAGAGAGGTCCATAAAGGAATATGTGGAAATCACTCGGGGGGTAGTTCCCTAGCTCAGAAAATTTTACGACAAGGATATTTCTGGCCCACCTTGAAAAGGGATGCTTTTGAGTTCGCTAGGCGATGTGACAAGTGTCAAAGATATGCAAATTTCAGTAATGCCCCAGTTGCTCACCTCACCTCATTGATGAGCCCTTGGCCCTTTGCTATGTGAGGAATAGATCTTATTGGTGAACTCCCTAAAGCTAAGGGAGGAGTAAAATATGCAGTTGTGGCTGTGGACTATTTCACTAAGTGGGCCGAGGCCGAGCCTCTTGCTACCATCACAGCTAAAAAATTGAAGGACTTCGTGTACAGAGCAATTGTTTGTCGCTATGGGATTCCATATCAGCTCATTTCAGACAATGGGAAACAATTTGATAGCAAGGAGATGAAAGAATTTTGTGAGAGTTTGGGAATCAAGAAAAGTTTCTCTGCTGTGAGTCACCCTTAAATAAATGGACAAACCGAGGCCATCAACAAGATCATCAAGCATACCCTAAAAGCTAAGTTGGAGGAAAGTAAGGGTAATTGGCCCGAGGAGCTACCAAAGGTCTTGTGGTCATACAACACGACCCCAAGGTCTACCACAGGCGAGACTCCATTTTCTTTGACATATGGGTGCGAGGCCATGGTGCCCGTGGAAGTAGGGTCAGGCTCGTTCAGAAGGGAACATTACGACCCCAAGTCAAACGAGGTCAATCACAGGCTCTACTTAGACATGATTCAAGAATCAAGAGAAGAGGCTCAGTTAAGGCTCGCGGCTTATCAAAGGCGAGCCGCAAGGTATTATAATGGAAAGGTTCGCGTGCCAAATCTTCGCGTGGGGGACTTGGTGCTTAGGAGAGTGATGCCTAACACTAAGGTCTCGTCTCATGGGGTCTTTGGAGCCAATTGGGAGGGGCCCTATAAAGTCTATGGTGTCATCAATGAAGGGACTTATTATCTAACTGACATGGATGATAAGGTCATGCCACGAGCCTGGAATGCAGAACATTTGAGAAAATACTACCAGTAGAAGCTTCGCTCCTAGTGGTCTCCATCTACTACTACTTAGCATGAATAAATTCATACAAAGTACTCGGGGGGTAGTGATCATATATAGACACCTCCTCGTTATGATGACTAGGCCAGCACAGCATATGCGAGGCCGAACAACCCTCAGGTCAACGAGGTCACGAGCGTGCACTTACTGCGACCTGAGGGAATGTCTTCGAAGTTTAGTTAAAAAAGTATCTCCTCAAAAAAAAGTTCAAAGTTTAAAAGAAAGGTCAAGGTGCGACCTCAATCTCCGGATCGTGTCTGCGACCTCGCAAGGAAGGCATCGCAAGTCTTGATCCTGAAGAGACAAGGTCCACCTTGAAGTTTAAAAGAAAAAGCTACAAATTCTACAAGGGAAGCTACTTGCTAATATTTCAGAAACATAAAGAAGGCAAGCTATCTATAAAGCAAAAGCAAATACAAGACATGAAGAAATGAAGATAGTCATATAAACACAACAGTTTTTGGGTCGCTACCCGAGCCCAACATACTTCAAAGTTATCAGAAGGTTATCAACAAAATATTACAACTTGCGAGACATTCAAGGGGTGTCCGCATCCCCAGTTCAAAATGTTGGAATAAAACAGATTACGTCGCAGCCTCATTGGGTTTCTCTTGGTTAGCAGCATTGGCCTTGGCAGCCTCGTTGGCGATCCTGGCATCCTTTGCATTTTCTTCATCAATCTCCTTGCGGAGGTTGGCTGCATATTCAGCATTTCCGGGACCAAGCTGCGACCAGTCAAAATCAGGAACCTTCCTGATAAAGCTCTTCATAAAATCAGCTTGGGCGGCTTCCTCGATGTCCTCCCGGTTGACTTGGGCAGCAGCGATCTCCTCCTTTAGCTTCGCTAGCTCCTTCATGTGAGTTTTCTTCAGCTCCTCCTCGTGTTGCTCCGCCTCGTTCAAACCCTTATGGAGGGCTGCTTTTTCATCATTAATTTTCTTAAGTTCGGATCGGAGGGATGCTGTTTCAGTTTGAAGCACTCGCTTGTAATTTTCTGCCATCAGCTTCTTCTCCTCCTCAGCTTTAGCCTTCAAGGACTTTAACTCCTTTTCCAACCTGTCATTGGCGAAGACAACCTGTTTGAGCTCGCGAAGATGCGAGGCTTGACGGATGAAACCCTCAGCCAGACATTTGGAGACCGCTTCAGAGCTCTCTATTAGCTCGGCTCCTACCCACTCAGTACATTCGGCTTCAGTAGCATGAGTATACCCATGCTTTGCATATAAATGATGCACTGGCGTCGTGTCCGCAGGCTTTGTGACTTGGGGCAGGGGACCGCTTTTGTGTTTTTTAGAGATGTGTTCTTCAGGGTTAGCCTTGGCCTGTGAAGGTTGAGGAGCGACCCTGGCAGTTGCTGATGGAGGAGGGAGATCGCTTGTCTTCTTTGGAGGGGTGGCCGTTGAAGGCTCGGTAGGGATCTCCTTGTTCTTTGTACAAAAAGGAGGCCTGCGACTACCTTTGCCTGACATGTCTACAAAAAGGAGAGGAAAGCAGTTAGACATGATTATTGTGAAAAGTAAAAAAATGCGAAGACAGTAAAAGACAATTACTATGAAGAAGTTATTGAACTACAGTATAAAGTATTCTTACTCTCTTCCACTGCCATTTTAGAGGACGAGGCCTCCTCTCGAATTTTTCTTTTTAGCGAGGCCTTCCTCGCACTTGAAGGCCCCATCTCAGAAGGAAGCTCGATTCCCTCCTTTAGGAATCCGCATTCGATTAAATTCTCTAGAGTAAGGAGTGTTCGTATAATCCGCACGTCATCGGCACGTTGTTTCTCTTCGCCCTTTAAGACGGTTCGAACTTGGCCTACTGGAAGATAGTTAAAGGATGTTTTTATTCTGGGCACCTCGTGGATATAAAGGTAAGGTCCCTTCCACGGGCCCGCATTGCTGGGAGCACTATGATACAGGTCTTTCTTGTTAAACTCCGGCCACACGGAGAAATACACGTAGCCAAAGTCTGAAGCCCCACATCGCTTTAGTTGCAAAAAGTAGCCCATGGTCCTCGCATCAAGTTTAGGGTATCCAAGCTTATGGTAAAGAATATACAAAGAAATCATGGCTCTATAGCCATTAGGATTGATCTGGATGGGGGCTAGGTGATACGTCTCGCAGACATCCCTGATGAAAGGGTGAAGAGGCGAGGAGATGCCTATTTTCATCATAGCAGAGGTCAGAACCATTCGAGGCACCCTGCCGCCATTTTCCTCGTGATTGAAACGATAGCATCGCATTGCTTGCTTGGGGAGGATGATTTTGCCCTCCGGTCTGAATGTATCAACAGCCTTGGTCAAGGACTCTAGATTCAGGGTCGATGACAGGTCTTTGCAAGCTAGAATGCGAGGCTGGCCTGGTTTTATTTTGGAGCCTGGTGGGATGTCCTCAGGACGAGGTCCTCCAACATAAATGGTACCCTCTAGCTCAGGTTGAGGGGTTGGTTTGTAAGGTTCTGGAGAAGCTTCAGGCACGTAGTTGTAATCTTCGAAATTAACAACCTTGGCCACTTCATCTAGGCCGCCATCATCAGAGCTAGGTTCTTCGTAGTCGGAGTCATCGGAGTTCGCCTCGTTGTCACCTCCACCCTCGATCTCATAGTAAGTGTGGCCAAGGGAGTCTATTGATGAGGTGCTAGTCAGTACTATGGGGCTTATGTTGAGAAGATTCTTGTTGAGAGGAGAAAGAAGCTTGGGGACGCTGGAAAAGAATTCCTGCCCTCTCTTCAGTAGTTTATCAACCTCACCCTGAACTGACGAGGCTTGAACAGCTAAGGGAATATTGACGGATTGACTTTGCGAGCTGGAGGGTCGTCTGGTTCTCCAGGTGTTTAGTGGGGTCTCTCTGGTGAAATCTTCTTGTGACCATTGAGGGTCCATATATAGTTTAAAGGAGTTGTCACTTGCACTGGCAGCCTTAGCAATGTTTGCAGCTGCTTGCTCGCTAATGGTGATGTGTGGAAGTGAAGGAGTCCTTGAGCTATCGTTGGACATCTAAAAAGATTGTGAAGTATTAGTGTGTGCACTTACAGAATATCAAAAGAGAGAAAGGAAGAAAAGGTTCAATAGAAGGATCTAAGTGTCCTCACTCCACTCACGAACATTAGGGGGGGTCGCACATTTATTCTATTTTTGATCGTATGTCTACCTATTAAAGGGGTCGCGTTCTTCAGTATAGCGAGGCAGGGCTCGCAGCATGAAATTAAGTGTGTGGGGTCGCAATTAATCAGGCTCGTATCGCATGCAATTATAAGCAAATATTTACAAAATTACGAGCTACACATGCATTCAAATGAAGAACAAGAGAGAGAAACTTACTTTTTGATGAAGAAAGGTTGAAGATCTTGAGAAAGGTTGGCCTCGTTCTTGATTGATAGCGAGCTGGGTCTCTGTTTGATCCGGGAGCAAATTGGCAGCACTTCGGTATGTTGTTAATAAGGAAAGTGACAAATGATTTGAAATTTGAGGTTTATATAGTAGTAAGGAGAGAGGTGGATGTGTTACACGTGTCATCATCTCAGCAACTGTGACCAGATCTAGAGACGCGCCAGCTGTTAGCAGCTATTCAAATTCATTGGGCCTACGATGAGAGCCCATAAAGGAGTAATTAATAATGGGCCTTGGCCTCGCATTCAAATTTCTAGAAGACATTCTTTGAGTCCACATCGCATTTCTAATGGCAATATGGACTCGGGGGGTAGTTGTTATGCCTGAATTTGGCATAAGTCCTAAACAAGCCAAATGGGCTAAAATATCGGTGTATCACACATTATGGGCCTATGGATGAAGAATGGGTCATTAAAGTTCGCCATCATAAGAGGATTCATTATATTATTTTTACACATTGGGATCGCCAGCGAGCCCTAGTAGCTGGGTCACGGTTCACGAGGTCTAGCGAGGCCTAGAGGTCCAGCGTGGCCTAGCATGTTACTACGAAGGCTTATGGTCAGGCCCAGCGAGGTCGCATAAGTAGGTTATCTCCATGCATTGAGGATCGCCTCGCATGGTCAGACCCAGCGAGGTCGCATGCGAGGTCATATAGTCAGTTTCGCCAGTAAAGATAATTAAAGCATTATACAAGCTGCATGTTCCCCTTCATGGGTCATGAACAGAATAAATGGGTAGAAAAACAACCCAAGGAGATGACTAGTGGATTTGGGCCAAGTCAAGCCCATAGAAACCCTAGCCCATCTAGATAACTTCTTCTCTAAGAGAACTACGTATGGCTTGATCCCTATAAATAGGGTACGTAGGCATCTTGTAAAAGAATGAGAAACAGTTCACCACTGATTATCAATATACAAGAGCAGCCACATCAAAACACACAAACCCTAATCCCAATTCTTCTTATAGCAAAATATCCGTATTTTGCTCCGTAAATCCAGCAACCTCCATAAATATTGTTATACAATATTCTCCCTATAACAATAAATATTATTTTTTTATATTATAACAAATGCACTTTAGATTTTCTGTGTATGTTATGTGATAATATGTATTAATAAGCTTACCAAAATTAAAAGATTTATTCAAATTTTCATTAATAATCTTACCATAAATATTAAAAGAATGTATTAATAGTATTTAAATTTTGATACAAACTTTCTTTAATTAACAACGGGTCAAATAATGAATTTGGATCTTTGCTAAACATAATATGGATACCAAACTAAAAATGGATTATACAGTGAGTCAAAATCAATACAAAATCTTGTCCAAACCTAAATATGAATACCAAATCTTAGGTAAGGACTATTTACTAATTTATAATATATAAATAGATTAAAGAATAATACGTAAATGGTGGTCAAAATTCTGTCAACTTAATCACAAAAAAGTTAAATGAGACAAAAGATTTGGGATAAAAGAAGTAATTATTTTAAACTTAATGAAACAACTCTTCTCTTAGTAAATATATAACCTGTTTGCCTACTACTTACAATAAGTCTTTATGAACTTATTTTTGGGTAAAAATTTCATATTTTGATATTTTTTTATAGAAATATTTAATGTATATTTGAGATTCTATAATTTGCAAAAAAAAAAAATTAATTTTTTTAGAAAAAAGTTAGGAATCTTCTAATTTTTGTCTTAAAATAAGTTACTTATTTCGGAAAATAAATTCCCAAAACTCTATGAATCTATGATGCACGTGTTGGCTGTTAGATAGTAACCCTTTTTTGACAGCGTTAGATAGTAATTTACATATCTCTCTTCTTTAAAATAGAGAGCATGCTATACATAATCATTGTTGTCCTGAGAGCAACTTTAAGAGACTCTTTGCAAATTCCTTAAAAAAATTATAAATAATAGAATTTTTAATCATTTAGGATAAATTTAGGAGTAGTTACTCCAACAATACTTCTTATATGGGTTTCTTCTTATTATTATTATTATAATAATAAAAAGAGAGAGAAAAGTTAGAAACAGAGATAAAAAGATGTTGAAAAAAAGGGGGGAATTGAATATTTTATTGATGAAAATTAAATAATGCAGGACTAGGAGATCCTTAAAAAAAGGCATGGAAGACATATGCTAAATTTTAAGGGGTCATTTAGGAGATTGTTGGAGTGCAAAATTAGATCATATTCCTTAAATTTTTGTTTAGGAGCTCATATAAGGAGTCTTTTGGAGTTTTTCTGATATATTATCTGAACCAGAAGCAAATCTGGAATCAATCGAAAAAAGTTGGAAGTATTATGGTCCGTTTGGAAAATCTTATTTTTCAGAAATAAGTTACTTATTCTAGAAAAAAGTTAGGAAATATGTACTTTTTTCTGAAATAAGTAACTTATTTTTACAAGATAACGAATATTGAACTCCCCATACACATTTTTCTCTAAAAAAAATGAAAATACAAAATTTTTTCCAAAATAAGTAACTTATAAGCTAAAGATAATGGGGGCCAAACAGCATATTGGATATAAAAATGTTTACAAAATATCACTAATTTGTTATAACTAGACTATAGCCTGTGCTACGCACACGGTAGTTTAAATTTAAATTTCATAATAATTATGATATATAATAATAAATAAAAAAAATAACTTGAGCTTTTTTCATAAATAAATAGGAAAAAGTAAATTTTTGCACATTTACTTTTGTTAAGAATAGCTATTTGTAATTTTACTAAACTATTTGCAATTTTACTATACTAAGTTTCAAAATTGCAAAAAATACTAACCCTAACCCTTCCCCCCTTCCCTCCTCTTTCATAATCAGCCGTTTGTGTCTTTTTTTTTTTCTTTTTTTTTTCTTTTTTTTAAGTAAGGTGGGATGCTATTTTGGTGGATTTGGGTTGCATGGCCCCGCAGGGGCAACCACTTTCAACTGAACATGCAACTAAATTTCTGATTTCATGTTCCATTTTTCAAATATCATTTTCGACCAATTTTTTGGACTCTTATATATATATATTAGAGTCCAAAAATGAGGTCGAAAATGACAATTGAAAAATGGAACATGAAATCAGAAATTTAGTTGAATGTTCAGTTGAAAGTGGTTGCCCCTGCGGGGCCATGCAACCCAAATCAGCAACTAAATGCAACCCAAATCAGCAACTGAATGCAACTTTTTTTTTAAAGGTGGGATTCTATTTTGGTGGATTTGGGTTGCATGGCCCCGCAGGGGCAACCACTTTCAACTGAATGCAACCACTTTCAACAAGTTGAATGTGGTTGCATTTGGTTGAATATTGCCCCTGGCGGGGCCTTGCAACCCAAATCCACCAAAATCATCCCACCTTAAAAAAAAATTGCATGTGGGGTTGCATTTGGTTGAATATTGCCCCTGGCGGGGCCTTGCAACCCAAATCAACAATTGAATGCAACTTTTTTTTTTAAGGTGGGATTCTATTTTGGTGGATTTGGGTTGCATGGCCCCGCAGGGGCAACCACTTTCAACTGAATGCAACCACTTTCAATAAGTTGAATGTGGTTGCATTTGGTTGAATATTGCCCCTGGCGGGGCCTTGCAACCCAAATCCACCAAAAGCACCCACCTTAAAAAAAAGTTGAATGTGGTTGCATTTGGTTGAATATTCCCCCTGGCGGGGCCTTGCAACCCAAATCCACAAAAATCATCCCACCTTAAAAAAAAAGTTGCATGTGGGGTTGCATTTGGTTGAATGTGGTTGAATGTGGTTGCATTCAGTTGAATATGGCCCCTGGCGGGGCCTTGCAACCCAAATACACCAAAATCATCCCACCTTAAAAAAAAGTTGCATGTGGTTGCATTCGATTGAATGTGGTTGCATTCAGTTGCTGATTTGGGTTGCATGGCCCCGCAGGGGCAACCACTTTCAATTGAACATGCAACTAAATTTCTGATTTCATGTTCCATTTTTCAATTGTCATTTTCGACCTCTAATATATATATATATATAGAGTATCCTGGGCCTGAGGACAACCTCAGGGTTCTAGCCTGAGGTTAAAACAAAAAACACTACAAGTCAGGGTTATTTTTGTAAATACAGGAGGGTAAATTTTATTATTACAAAAATGCCATTCACCATTTGTACTAGAAAACAATGTAACCTCAGGTAAGTGCCCTGAGGTCAACCTCAGGACCATTTTTCTCATATATATATATATATATATATATATTAGAGTTCAAAAATGAGGTCGAAAATGACATTTGAAAAATGAAACATGAAATTAGAAATTTAGTTGCATGTTCGGTTGAAAGTGGTTGCCCCTGCGGGGCCATGCAACCCAAATCCACCAAAATAGCATCCTACCTTTAAAAAAAAAACAAAAAAAAAACTGAGTGTTTGAACTTGAAGCTACAAACAAGAAGACAAGTTGACTCGCTGAACTAACAGTAAAATCGAATCTCAGTTTGTTTTCAAGAATTCCAACGTAACTCAGCAAAACTAAGGACTAAAAAAAAGGAACCAGCAAATTAGAACTAAAACTACAACCCAGTCGACTCAGTAACTCAGCCCAGAATTCAAACTCAGCCACATAATTAAGGGGATCGGTGGAGAAGAATGTGAGAATTGAAATCGGAAAAAGTCGGATAGGCCTGCGGCCCCAACGTCGGAGGTGGGGATTGGGGACGTCGGAGAAGGAGGTGGAGGTTGGGAGGACGTCGGAGAAGGGGGTGGAGGTTGGGAGGTCACCGGAGGAGGTTGGGTGGGTGGCGGGTGGCGCGTGGCGGTGCGAAACGGAAACAGAGAAACAGAAAAAACAAGAAAGAAAGGAGGAAAAAAAGTGGTAGTATTGATAAAATGATCGTAAAATTGCAAAGAAAACTGCAAGATCGTATTATTGCAAACTGTAATCAGAAGTAGCGTATTTTTTATAATTTCTCAAATAACTTTATATTTAAGATCAAATAAATTAATATTGAAAGAAATAATATTAATAAAATATTATTTTTTTATATTATAACAGATGCAATCAAAGATAAAATTATTTAGATTTTCAATATCTATTATGAAATAACTAGCATTTTGTCCGTACTTCGTACACAGCATCTTATTTAATTTAAAATGATAATACCAAAAATTTAATAAATTTGATTGATTTCTTAAAACATCTTATTTAATTTAAATTAAAAATACCAAAAATTTAACAAATTTGATTGATTTCTTAAAACGATATTGTATGCAATTATATAAATAATCAATTCTTAGAAAGATATTATATACAGTTTTATAAGTATTTAATAAAATAATTTATATAAAAAAGTAGCATACAATTCTATTTTAACAATGTTGAAAATTTATTTAATCCATCAAAATCTGCAATAAAAGTAATAAATATTTTTACAAATATTGTTCTCTAATTGAAAACAATAATAAATTGTCTTCATTATTTAAATGCGGAAATGATAATCCCTTCACCCCCAATGGCTCCAAAACATTAAAACTCATATAATATCAAGAACATATTATATTAACTATGAGACCTCATAGTTAATATAATATGTAAATGTTGGAGAACAATAAGACCACATTTCAAGCAATTTTTAATTTTTTTTGTTAATTTTTTTTATGAATGGATAAAGGGTAGAATTATAAGACTTTTGTGTGAAGATGCCCCTAGCGGGACCCTTTAAAATAGCTTGAAATGTAGCGAATATGTGTGTTCTCACTGTTCTCATTTAAATTTTTTTTTTTTGTTAATTTTTTTTATGAATGGATAGAGGGCAGAATTATAAGACTTTTTTTGTGAAGATGCCCCTAGCGGGACCCTTAAAATAGCTTGAAATGTAGTGAATATGTGTGTTCTCACTGTTCTCATTCTCACCAGAACGTGATCATTAAACTGTATTAGTAAATTCATATATGAAAATACAGTGTATATATATTATTAATATAGATTCTTTTATTAAAAATACGTAAATTATACAATTAAATAAGCAAGCCAAAATATCATATAAATATTCTAGTAGATTTATAGTTTATGTTCAAATTAAGGTCTTTCACCATGGCTCTCGCTTTTTGAAATTGTTGAATTTTTATTTTATTGACTTTATTATATTAAAAGTATGTTCTTATTGAAACGAATATAATAATTTGAATTTGAATATATTTTTAAACTAATTATTTTGATGGGTTGTTAATTTTTTTGTGATCAACTTAAAGGGGTGACCAAAAATAAAATTAATGGGAATACATAAACCCATTACCCACGTTATGATAAACAATACCTACAAAATGGAAGTTGCTTATGTGGTTCAGCTTGTTAATTACTTCAATACTTCATTAGCTTGATCATCATGTGAACCATCTTTCTTTTTATCACTTATGTTGCTGCTATGTAGTCTATCTGTAACTAACATCTTTCTTTTTATCACTTATGTTGTTGCTATATAGTATATCTGTAACTAAACATCTCTCTCTCTTGTAATCTATATTTATAAATGCAAACTTCTTCTTGTATTATATTTTGTTTTCAATATTTAAAATTATGTAGCTGGAGGAGAAGAGAAAGGCTGGAGGTGCAATCGTAGTACTACAACATTACTGAAATTTGATAATAATTATATAAATGTTATCTGTGATATTTTTAGAAAATGAGGGATTTTAGTTAGAAAATATAGAAAAAATGATAGGTTTTACTTGAAAAAGGTAATCAGCTAATTATTAGTATTTATATAATTATTATTTTATTTCATTAAATAGAAGATGATACGTTTTAGAGAAAAAGATAATCGCTTAATTATTAATATTATAATGTTATTAGTTTATTGTATTAAATAGAACCGTCCGTGATATAATCGGAAAAAGAGAGATTTTAGTTTTAAAAAATAGATAGGTAACATGAAAATTAAAAAGATGACATAATTTATGTGAAAAAGGTAATTGATTAGTTTATAGTAATTATAATTTAATTATGTTATTTTACTAAATAAAATTGCTCATAGTTTTTAGAAAATGAGAAATTAATGGACATAGGAATTCAGGGACCTACAACAGAAGGAAAGGAGGAGGCTATAGCAAAGGTCGTGAGTTTTTGGGGAAACATGGAGCCAGGAATCAAGCAGGAGAGCAAATACTGGGAGATTTTATATGGGCTAAAAGTGACCTAGTCGATAAAAGGGTGATGGATAGATATTTTCTGGGCGACAAGCAAGCAATTACGGATGCCCTAAACATGATACATTGGAGAAGCTTAAAGAGAAGAAACGACGTTCTAGAGCCTGGAAAACTGAAGGAGAACTCTGATAGGAAGTCTTTTGTGGACGTGGTGAAAATGGGAATGAAAGAAATTTCAAATCCAATTAAGATAGTCAAGGAAAAGGAGTGGACCGTAGTGGAAAGTAAAAGGAGTAAAAAAACAAGAAAAGCGGAGACAAGCAGTCATGTACTATATTCGTTTATGACATACCGGACAACTTAATGGCAAGGGAACTATGGGAGATGTTCAAGCCATGTGGAAAGATTAGAGATATTATATTACCAAAGAAAAGAGACAGAAGGAATAAGAGATTTGGTTTCGTCAAAACAGATTCAGAATTGGAAGCGGGGAAAATAATTAGCAATGTGAAAGAAGCAGGGGGATTAGGAGCAAAACTAAAGTTATCAATCAATGGCATGGCTAAGGCAGATGGTTCGGTACCCCAAGAAGCGATGTCACAAATGAAGAAGGTTAAGGTACAAGAACAACTATGTAATCCAATCCAGAAAGACACTTTCAAAAACCGAATGTTTGAGAATATAGAGATGAGTATAGATGAAGATGTTGAGGAGGGGCTATTTCACACAAAAGTAGGGTTTTCAAAAGTTGAGGAATCAGCGAAAAGCTTGCAAGAAAAGATTAACTTCTTGGGGATGGAGAAAATTGTAATCGTAGGATTGACTAAGCGAAAATTTCTACTAAGACTAGATGAGGAAGCAGAATGGGGTGATTTTGATTTAGATAAAATTAGCATTTGGTTTAATTCTATTAAGGATTTTGAAGAAAAGGACCTATTCCTTCCAAGAACAGTGTGGGTGGAATGTTTGGGTCTACCGATGAATGCTTGGAGAAAGGAAAACCTAAAAGCATTCTTAGCTAGTATGGGAGAGTGGATAACATGGTCGTACCAAGAAGATGGTAGAAATGAGTTTTTCAATCCATTAATTTGTCTTTCTACTAATATTCATTCTACAATCTCAGAAACGCTCACAGTGAACTATAAAGGCAAGATGATACAATTATCGTTCAAAGAAGTCACTAAGGAAAGCTTTCTATAAGAAAAGTTGCTCCCAATGGAAGATTCTGAAGCATTGAGTAATAGTAGTAGGGCTACAGAAATTGACAAAGGAAAATTGAACCCAGTTACAGAAAAGTCTCCTAAATTCTCTTTGCAAAGCAAGAACAACAATAATGATAATAGCAAGGCAGAGGAAGGAGTAGGAAAATCCCAGAATCACTCAGAAGTTGATATTGTCAATATGGGGAGCAAAAAGTCTGAAGATATTCTTTTGACTAAGGTAGAAGGATATCCGAACTACTCAGTAGCTGAAGATGTTTTCACGGGAAACAAAAAATCTAAGGAATTTTTACTATCAAAACTTCAAGATGCTGAATCTGTTAGTGATTCTGTGAATGATGGAGTAGAATCAAGTATGGGAGCACCCCCAGTAGGTAGAGGCATCTCTTTATTTGATCCCATAAAGGAGGGTGACAAAGACTCAGGATCAGAGAGTAGTGATATTGCATCATATGTCTCTGAAACATCATTAGATTTAAGTGAGGATAAGGCTGAGGAGAGCAATCAGTTAACACTGTGTAATAATTTGGAAAATTTGTAGATGGGTAGGAAAGCTGGTAGACCTAGAAAGAGAGTAAGGAAAAGCAGAAATCCCTTTGACATCGGTTTTCTTAGAAGGAAGAACTTTAAAAAGTCGTTCAAGAAGACCTCAAGAGAAAACTTTGATGATTCTTACAAAGCGACTAATGTTCACACTAACCTTCAGGAAGAAAATGCTAGCACTGAGAAAGAAGCAGAGGAAATTTTAAATTGTGCTAATCAGCTAGGACTGGAGTTAGCTAAGAGTAAAGAAGATGCTCTACAAACAGTAGTGTTGCATTTGCAACAAGGTAATCTTTAATTGAGCTTTCTGCATTTGAAGGGTAGTATTGCAATAAGTTTTTATGAAGAACATCAAAATATTTTCATGGAATGTAAGAGGAATTAGGGGAAGCTGTAATAGAAGAAATTTGAGGGATTTAGTCTTGGAGTCAAAAGCAAACATTTTATGTTTGCAAGAAACAAAGTGTGTAGAGTTAAGTAATTTCTTGAAAGGGTCCATATGGGATGTTCAATCCCATGGCTGGATAGTGCAAAAAGCAAAAGGATTATCAGGAGAGTTGTTGACTTCTTGGGACTCTGAGTTGTATAATTGTCTAGGTTTTGCGCAATGTCAAAACTGGATTTGGACTCAATTCAAAGTTATTGAAAATGGTATGGTTTTCAACGTAATAAACATTTTCAGCCCGCAAAAGCTTTTGGATAAAAAGGAACTTTGGAAAGAAATGGCAGAAGTATGTCACAACATTTCAGGGGAAGCAGTATGTTTTTTAAGGGATTTTAACAGTGTGAGGAATCAAAAGGAACGAATGAATTGTGAATACAGGCAGGCGGATTCCAAGCTGTTAAACCACTTCATCAAGGATCACAATCTTCTTGATATTGAGGCAATAAATTGTTTATTTACATGGTTTGGGGGAGGAGGAAAAAAAGCAAGTTGGATAGATTCTTAATCAGTTCTGAATGGTCTAACAAAGGTTCATGAATAGTCTCAGCTTTAGCAAGAAAGCATTCAGATCATAAGGCTTTAGTCTTAAGCATTGACAATAGCAACTGGGGGCCTAAGCCTTTTAGAGTTTTTAATTGGTGGCTAAAGGAGGAGGGGTGTAAAGATTTAATCTACAATTATTTGGACAGTGCAGGGGCATCTAATTCTAACAATATTCAGACTCTTCTTAAAGGAGTTAATGATGCAATTCGTGGTTGGGGGACCAAGGCCAAATCACAGTTGGATTTGCGAATTATTTGTCTGGAAAAGCAACAAGAACTCCACGACCTTAATAATGCTTGGGATAGAAAAGCACTGGTTTGTAGAGAGGAGCTATTGAAAAGTTACTCGAAAAGAGACTCCATGCTAAGACAAAAATCAAGACTTCACTGGCATCTGGAAGGAGACAAAAATTTGAAATTTTTTCATCAGGCAATTCAATGCAGGAGGAAAAGAACAATATCAAAAAGATTTTGTGTCAAGGTGTGTCTTTTTCAACCACTATAAAGAATTCTTCACCACCAAGGAAGAATTTCTGATGTTCAGGTTAGGAAATTTAATTCAAGCAAAGCTTAATTCGTCAGATAAGTCGTATTTGGATTCAAAGATCACTATGGAGGAACTAGAGCTAACACTTTTCCAGTCTGCTAATGACAAATCTCCTGGTCCTGATGGAATTAACCTTAGATGCATCAAATTAATGTGGTCTCGCATCAAACTTAAAGTGTTAGAGAATCTCACAAGTTTCTTAGAAAATCTAGTGCTTCCAAAGGGTTTAAACTCTTCATTCATAGCCTTGATTCCAAAATCTCCTAATCCTACACAAGTCAATGAATTCAGACCCATCAGCCTAATAAATAGCATTTCCAAGTTATTCACAAAGTGCCTCACAAATAGGCTTGGACAGTTAATGGATCGTTTATTTAGTGGCACTCAGACGGGTTTCATGAAAGGTAGGCAAGCAAGTGAAAGCATTTTGATAGTGAAAGAAGTTCAGCATTCTCTAATGAAGCACAAAACCAATGGATTCATTCTTAAGATTGACTTTGAAAAGGCGTTTGATAAAATAGAGTGGTCTTTTCTTTGGGAACTAATGGAGAAACTAGGTTTTGGGCATTTGTGGATTTCCAGGCTGTCATCATACTTTGATAATATTAGAGTGTCTGTTCTTGTAAATGGTGCTCCAACCAAGGAATTTTCTCCTAAAAGAGGCCTCAGGCAAGGAGATCCGCTCTCACCTTTACTTTTCAATCTAGCAGCTGATGTCCTCAGTTGTATGCTTTCTAAAGCCGCAGCTATAGGGATTTTTCATGGTTTTACTTTCCCTGGAAGTACGGAGCAACTGACTCATCAACAGTTTGCGGACGACACGATCATTTTTCTTAAAAATGACATTGAATCAGTCAAAGGAATCAAAAGTGTTTTGCAATGTTTTCAACTAGTTTCTGGGCTAAAAGTCAACTTCAATAAGAGTAGTTTGTACTCTAGAAAGAACAATGACTTATCAGTGCATCAAAGCGCAAAGATCCTAGGTTACAAGGTTGGAGCAAGGCCAATGCAATACCTAGGCATGCCTATAGGAATTTCTTGTCGTAGGAAATTATTCTGGGAGCCTTTGCTAAGAAAATTAAGAGGGAAATTTGCTTCCTGGAAAGTGGATTGTCTAAATAAAGCGGGAAGACTTGTTTTAATCAAATCAGTTATGGACAGTCTTCCAAATCACTGGCTTAATTCTGCACTTATGCCAAAGTCGATTTGCAAGGAAGTAGAATCAATAAGGCACAGATTTTTTTGGGGTAGCAAACTGAAGGATTCCAAAGTTGTGAGTAGTCAAATGCACTTGATAGCATGGAATAAAGTGTGTAAACCTAAATCGGAAAGTGTGTAAACCTAAATCGGAGCTTTGGTGGGGTGTCAAGGAAGTGTGTGATAAGTCCTTGCTAGGACCGCATCTGAAAAAAAATAGTTTCAGTTGGAAACTTAATGATGGCAAATCTACTCTTTTCTGGGAAGATCATTGGAACCAAGGATCAGTTTTAAGAGAAAAGTTTCAAAGATTATACTACCTGACCAATCTCAAGGACATTAATGTTGAAACTTTTCTATCTCTCTGGGAGTGTTATGATCACTTGAGTAGTGTGTTTTGGAAGCGCACTTTGAGACAATGGGAAAGAGAACAGGTGGAGGATCTAGGCAAAGAAATTCAAAACATCTCCCTTAATCCTTCTAAAGATATTTTATCATGGGTACAAGGTAATGGTTTGTATTCAGTCAAGATGGGATCGACAATCTTATCTGGAATTGATAGGGTGAACAATAAAGAGTGCCAGAGCATTTGGAAGCTTAAAGTACCAACCAATGTACAACTCTTCGTATGGCAACTTTATCTTAATATTCTACCAACAAAATCCTTTCTAGCTCTGAGAATAAGTAGTATGCAAGGAAATTTGTTGTGCTCGTTTGGTTGCAAGATGATTGAAAATTCGGAACACATTTTCTGGAAGTGTGATATTGCTATGAGGGCATGGAGAAGAATTCTTGACTGGTGGGGTCTTATTTACAAACCAATCCCGAATAATATTCAAGAAGTTTTTTGCATGATCAGTTGGTTTAAGGCTGAAAGTTTGAAAAGAGTATGGAAAATGTCAATAGTGGCGACTATCTGGACTCTATGGTTAAGTAGGAATGAAAGAATTTTTTAATAATGCTCAGATAGAAGCAAGCAGTGTACTTTTTTTGGTTCAGAAAAGAGCCTTGGAATGGAGTCTGGCAAATAATTTCATTCATATGGATTTTGCAAGATGGTGGGACTCAAATCCTGTAGGAGTAATCACAGGCTCTATGGAATTTGCGGCTAAAAGTTTATTGAAGGGTAAGGCAGATATTTTCTGCTTTATTGATGGAGCGTGGAATAAAGATGATCAAGGGAATGTAGTTGCTGGCGTAGGTGGAATTGCTAAGAATTCGGATGGAAAGTTGCTAATGTTCTTCTCGGGACCTCAGAATGCTGCAAATGCATTTGATTCAGAGGTAAAAGCTTTAGAATCCTTGATCTTGGAAATTTTCAAGTATGGTAAGCAAGATAAAAGGTTCATGTTTTACATGGATAATGTTGAATTGGTTAATAGTATTCTTGAGCTCAAGGCATTGAAGGATTCAAATCTCTGCTTGAAGCAAGAGTCTAAAAAACTTTTACTTCAACTAGATTTTAGTATCAAGAAAACTGATCGAGAGTTTTTAAAAGAAGCAGATTTTTGGGCTAAACAAGGTAGCAGAAGAAACATTTTTGTTATTTTTTGGTACTAGTTCTAGTATTTTAGATAGCCCATTAGAGTAGTTTTTTAGGCCCATAAGAGTAATATGAAGCGTTAGTGATTCAAATCGTCTGTTTAGGAGAAATAAAGTTGCTGGCATGGGAAGATGTGCAAACACTATCGAAAACATAAGAGTTTTTGATACATACATTCTCATTTATAGTCAGTCTATATAGAGGCTTTTTACCCAGCTTTAATACTCATTTCTCATTCTCAAAGCAAAAAAGAAAAACAACTCTTATCTTCATAGTAACATCAAGAATGGAAATGGTTGATGTTAATCCGGGCTGGGAGTTACCACGTAAAGGAGTTGTTAAGGTTAACGTGCATGGGCATTTCGCTGGTCATAGGCTCCCAAATGGAAATTTATCTGGAATTGGAGTGGTGGTACGTGATAGCAGGGGTAAAATCATCAGAATGCTAGCTGGTTCACTGGGTATTGATAATCAAAGGAGCAACGAGTTGCATACTTTCATGGAAGGGATGAAACTGATCTTTGATGATGATTACCCACGAGCCATACTTGAAACAGACCATGTTGCAGCGTATTGGGAATGGAAAGACTCAAGGGAAATAGGGGCTGCTCCTGCTAATGCTTTCATCTTAAAGCAACTCAACACTAGAAAGGCTGACAGAAATTTTAACTTGGAAATCCGTCTCACAGATGCAGAGGATAATAGATTGGCTGCGTATCTTGCTGAGCATGGAGCTCACAACTGGAAACCGATGGTAGTTGTGGATCGTTCTTTTGGTCGTCTGTTTGAAATTTGGAGCCAGGACATGGGCTTAGGCAGGGTTGGTCCTCAATTTCACCGAATTCACGAAGAGGATGTGCATGTGGAAGCTATGGTAGATGAAGTCCTTAATCCCCTTCCTGGAGAAGATCGGTTGGTGGTGCAGGAGGGTAATGGCAATGAGATTGCTGGAATTCGTGCTGATGAAGTGTTCGTGGGCATGGAAAACTGGTAAGCTGCAATTTTCTAGTTGGCCATGTATTGGGCTTCTGTCTTAATATATGTTTCATTCGTCTAAGTTTTATTTGCTCTGTTTCTTTGAACTCTTCTAAACACCGAGCTTGTTCGGATTTATGCTATTGGGCTAGTCTGCATGTAGTGGATGTTGTGGTTGTTGGTTGGTTTGGGCTTAGTCCCTTAATATATCTCATGCTTTTCAAAAAAAAAAAAAAAAAATGTTGCCCCTGAAATTTCTAGAAAAAAAGGGATTTAATTAGAAAAAATATAAAAGATGATACGTTTTAGTTGAAAATGTAATCAGTTAATTATTAGTACTATAATATTATTTTATTTTTATTAAATAGAATCGTCCGGGATATAATTGGAAAAAGAGAGATTTCCGTAAAAGAAAGGAAAAAAGGTAACGTGTTTGAAAAAGGTAACCGTCCATGATACAATTGGAAAAAGAGAGATTTTAGTTAGTGAAAAAAGAAAAGGTAACGTATTTTGGCTCAAAAAGGTAATTGATTAGTTAATACTAATTATAATATAATTATTTTATTTTATTAGACAAAATTGATCGTAGTTTTTTAAAAAAAGGAGAAATTTTAGTTAGATAAAATGTAAAAGATATTGTATTTTACCTAAGAAGGAAATTATTTAGTTATTGAAAAATAGAAAAGGTAATATGTTTAACCTGAAAAAGGAAATTGATTAATAAAGGAGAAATTTTAGTTAGATAAAATATAAAAAATATTGTATTTTACCTGAAAAAGGAAATTATTTAGTTTTTGAAAAATATAAAAGATAATATGTTTAACCTGAAAAGGGAAATTAATTAGTTAGTAGGATGGAAATTTTAGTTAGATAAAATATAAAAGATATTGAATTTACCTGAAAAATGAAATTATTTATTTATTGAAAAACAGATAAGATAATAGGGGAATTCACCAAAAATACTAGATTTAAAATTCATATTTGCAAAAATACCATCTTCTTTAATTCATTGCAATTTTACCAAACTAAGTTTCAAAATTGCAAAAATACTAGGTCCCCCTTTCCCTCCCTCCCACGTCACCATTCCCTCCCCCCATTCCCTCTCATTCCACGTCACCTCCATTCCACCACCGCCTGTGTCCTTTTTTTTTTTTTTTTTAAGGTGGGGTGCTATTTTGGGTTGCAACTCAATGCAACCAAATTCAACCACATTCAACTTCATGCAACTTTTTTTTTTTTAAGGTGGGGTGCTATTTTGGGTTGCAACTCAATGCAACCAAATTCAACCACATTCAACTTCATGCAACCACATGCAACTTTTTTTTTAAAAAAGGTTAGGTGATTTTTGTGGATTTGGGTTCCAAGGCCCCGCCAGGGGCAATATTCAACTCAATGCAACCACATCCAACTTTTTTGGTGGATTTGGGTTCCATGACCCCACCAGGGGCAATATTCAACTCAATGCAACTCAATGCAACCACATCCAACTTTTTTCGTGGATTTGGGTTCCAAGGCCCCGCCAGGGGCAATATTCAACTCAATGCAACCACATCCAACTTTTTTGGTGGATTTGGGTTCCATGGCCCCGCCAGAGGCAATATTCAACTCAATGCAACTGAAATCAGAAATTTAGTTGCATTCAGTTGTTGATTTCAAGTTCCATTTGTCAGTTGTCATTTTCAACCTCATTTTTGAACTATAATATATATATATATATATATGAATATATATATATATATATATATATATATATATATATATATATATATATATATATATTATAGTTCAAAAAAGAGGTCGAAAATGACAACTGAAAAATGGAACATGAAATCAGAAATTTAGTTGCATTTAGTTGAATGTGGTTGCATTAAGTTGAATATGCCCCTGCGGGGCCATGCAACCCAAAATCATCCCACATTAAAAAAAAAAGTTTTGAAGTCTGTTGAAGTCGATGTGGTTGAATGTGGTTGCATTCAGTTGCTGATTTCAAGTTCCATTTTTCAGTTGTCATTTTCGACCTCTTTTTGGAACTCTAATATATATATATATATATATTAGAGTTCCAAAAAGAGGTCGAAAATGACAACTGAAAAATGGAACTTGAAATCAGAAATTTAGTTGCATTTAGTTGAATGTGGTTGCATTAAGTTGAATATGCCCCTGCGGGGCCATGCAACCCAAAATAGCACCCACCTTAAAAAAAAAAAAGTGTTGAAGTCTGTTGCCGGAGGAGAGAGAAAGTGAGGGAGGAGGGGGACATAGTATTTTTGCAATTTTGAAACTTAGGTTGGTAATATTGCAAATAACTATTCTTAGCAAAAGTAAATGTGCAAAAATTTACTTTTTCTATATATTTATGAAAAAAGCCCAAGATTATATGCTTAACCTGAAAAAAGAAATTAATTAGTTAGTATGATGGATTTTATTTGAGTGGGTAAATAAGTAAAATCAATAGGTACCGTACCGACCGACCGACCAAACTTTTAATGTTTCGGCTTTTATAATATAGTATAGATTTTATTAGTGGTTAGAAGATATGATGTCATATTTTTGGGTATGTATTAATTATTGTAATATTATGTTTTAAATTAAAAGTCAACGTGTTTTAATTAGAGAGAAGAAATTATTGATTGAAAGATACGATATTTTAGGTATTTATAAAAATTTGAACCTTGAAATTTTAGTAAATAAATTTAATCATGTAATATATTTAATCATTAGATCTAACAATTCTAATTTTTAACTAAAAATCTAACTGATATTATTCGTTGTATACAAATTTTTATTATATTTTGTTAGTGGTTAGAAGATATGATGTCATATTTTTGGGTATGCATTTAGTAAATAAATTTAATCATGTAATATATTTAATCATTAGATCTAACAGTTCTAATTTTTAACTAAAAATCTAACGGATATTATTCGTTATGATGTCATATTTTTGGGTATGTATTTAGTAAATAAATTTAATCATGTAATATATTTAATCATTAGATCTAACAGCTCTAATTTTTAACTAAAAATCTAACGGATATTATTCGTTGTATACGAATTTTTATTATATTTTGTTAGTGGTTAGAAGATATGATGTCATATTTTTGGGTATGTATTAATTATTGCAATACTCTGTTTTAAATTAAAAGTCAACGTGTTTTAATTAGAGAGAAAAAAATTATTTATTGGAAGATATGATATTTTAGGTATTTATAAAAGGTAATATCATCAATTATAAGTAAACATCTTTTAATTGAAAAGGGCAATCAGCTAATTATCATTAATTATATTATTAATAAAAAATGAAGGATAATAGAAGAGGTTTAGATTTGGGTTGATCCAATTGGATAGCTCCAAATGCTGATTAGAGAGAAAAAAAATTATTGATTGGAAGATATGATATTTTAGGTATTTATAAAAGGTAATATCATATAAATTATAAGTAAACATCTTTTAATTGAAAAAGGCAATAAGCTAATTATCATTAATTATATTATTAATAAAAAAAATGAAGGATAATAGTAGAGGTTTAGATTTGGGTCAATCCAATTGAGTCGATCCAAATGTTGTGTAATGATAAAAAAATAGTATAGATTTAGATTTGGGTCGATCCAATCTAAACTGGGTCGCTCCAAATGTTATGTAGTGACAAAAAGGGACATCAAAAAAATAAAGAAGATTAAAAAGATGAAGGATAAAAGCAGTAATTTTCCTGTGTAATGACAAAAAAGGGCATCAAAGAAATAAAGAAGATTTAAAAAATGAAGGATAAAAGCAGTAATTTTCAAAATGCAATACTAGCAAACATTAGGAATATATTGATTGATATGTATTAATAAGCTTACCAAAATAAAAAGATTTATTCAAATTTTCATTAATAATCTTACCATAAATATTAAGAGAATATATTAATAGTATTTAAATTTGAATACAAACTTTCTTTAATTAACAATGGGTCAAATAATGAATTTGGATCTTTTCCAAACACAATATGGATACCAAACCTAACAATGGATTATCTAGTGAGTCAAAATCAATACAAAATCTTGTCCAAGCCTAAATATGGATATCAAAACTTAGGTAAGGGCTATCCACTAATTTATAATATATAGTTACATAACTTATTTTAAATTTTTTTTTTTTTGTATAAAAATAGGATTGTTTTATTTTTATACAAAAAAGAAAATTTCAAAAATAAGTTATGGAATTATCCTTAAAATCTATCTTAAAATGCGTGCCAGACATGCTATTTTGAAATGTTTATAATCGGCTGGGACGGAAGGAATAGCTATTAATCGAATAATCGAGGATTAATTAGAACATTAATTCTAGATAATTTACTTTAGTAAATAAATATATAATTACATTTACACACCAACAACCAATTTATCATCAAATATTGTAAAACAAATCATGTTTCGTTGATCGATATATTTAGTAGTTAGTACTCCCTTTATCCCTCTTATTTATTTACCCTCACCTTTTTTGGTATGTCCCTCCCAAATTTCAATTCTTTATATTCCAAAATTTACCCAAAATATTAAAGTTTTATAAAAGAAAAAGTAACTACACCTATTAATTTCTTCCACTAAATCCATTTTATTACATTAAATATTAACTAGCTTTATACTCGTAAAATGCACGGGTTGTTTTTTAACATTTTATAAAATATTTTTTATTATGATTTTTTTTGTCAAAAGTAGTTTCTATAACATTTTGAATTGTTTTTTTTTATTTTTAATGATAAAAACTATTAATATGCCTATATTTTGTACTTATATATATACTAAAATTATTACGGAAAATATGTTACTTATAATAATACTTAATTAAGTTGATGATTAATATTTTATTAGTTTTATTATTTATTAATTTACTATCAATTCTATTTTTGATGAAATTTAATATTTTTGTAACTTTTAAATTGTTAAACTACTATAGGATTTTTTATAGTTATTATATTTAGATTTTCTATAAATTATTTTATTTTGAATTTTTGGATTGTTTTTTAATTTATTTACAACTTTAGTACCGAATCTAGAATCATTGCAAATAATAAAATGTTAATTTTTTGTTTGATTGTCTTTTTTTTGTTTTAGTTTTTTGTTATTTTTTGTATTTATTTTCATGTAGTATAGAATCTATAATCTTTGCAAATTAAATATTTGGGTTTTTTTTGGTGTTCCCTATTTTTAGTATGATTTTTAGAATTTTGTTTGATATTAAATTTTAGAGTATTTTTATTTTTTTAAAATATTTTTTTCCTTAAAAGGTGTTTATTGGTTTTAATGTAAATTACATTTTAAAATTTAGAATATTTTTGTTTTGATTATTTCATATATTTTTTTGGTATTTCTTATTAGGTTAGATGTGATATAGTTGAAACATGTTAGTATCATACTTGAGTAATTAAATTTCTAAATCTTTTTTCTATGCTTTTTTATATTGGTTTAGGTTTCTTTATGGGGTGAAAAACCAGAATACCCACATTTTAATTCGAGCTATCCAAAATACCCACGGGCGGGAACCTCCACCCTTTTTACCCACCGACCACGCATTATGCACATACGTATACAGTACACGCATGTGAGACATGCGAGGTCTTTGCAAAAGTGAAGTTTGACATCGCATTCTTAACTGGGATACGCATTCTAGTAATGCGTAATGGTAGACACGCATTCTAGAAATGCGTAACCCAAGTACTGTTCATCATCTTTACAGACGTGAACGGGGGATGACTTTTAGGCGAATTTTGCACAAAATCCGGCCAACCTTTGTTCAGTCCTTTCCAAGTTTCTAGCACACACATACCATACATCAAAACGTTCGCCTTCGTCCCCTCTACAAGTGTATACCATCGTTTTTTGTATCTTTTTCCGGATTTTAAAACCCCAAAACCAAGCTTTTTTTCCCGATCCCATTTTCCGATAAGATCTACCACGCCCTTGCGGGGCCAAAAACCAACGAATCGAAGAATCAAAATGAAGAGGAAGCTCTGGGCTTCGTATTGATACCATAAGCAGTAATGGAGGTTGCCGGAATGTCATGGACGAGGGAGATGAACCGGAGAGGCGATTTTTCGCCTCAGAGAGACATCGGCGATCCAATTGATAGAATGATGCACGATGACATCATCACGCATTCCGGAAATGCGTGACTTGTGATACGCATGTTGAACATGCGTATCACAGGCTGCGCATTCCAAAAATGCGTAGCTCGTGGGTAATTTGGGCGGAAGCTCGCGCACCTGGGCATTTTGGGCAGGGATCAAGCAAAAGTAGTGTAGTTTGGGCATTATTTCTTCTTTATGTGTACTATATTGGAGTAATTTGTGGTCTTCAATTTTGTTTTAAATTAGAGTTTGTTCTGTAGAATATATTTTGGTAAGATTTGTTGTTACTTCCAATCATTTTATGTTTTTTTTACATTTTAATGTTTTTTTAATATTTTTTTATAGTTTTTTTGTTGATTGTGTGGTTAATTGTTTTTTTGTTTTTGTTTTTTTATATTTTTGTTTTAATGATTTTCTTGCAAATTATATATATTTGAGCATTTATGCTAACATATATTTTAATATTTCATATTTTTTGGGATGTTTTTTTTTTCTATTTTCTTAAATTATATATCATATACTTGAAACATGTTGGAACTTATTGGTATAATTATTTTATTTTTTATTAAGTAATTTAACAAATGTGTGGTTACTAAGAATTCTTTAAAACTTTTTGTCATAAGTGTTATATATATTTTGTTAAATTTTGGTGTTGTTTGTTTATATGTTTATTTTGTTTGTTTACTTTATTTATTATTTTTGCTTGTTTGTTACTTTGTTTATTTTTGAAAATGATATATTATTTGTTAATAGTGTTGTAGGGTTTGTGTGCAACAACTTTTTCTCTTCCCAAGTGTTTTTCTTAAGTATCTTGAATTATTATATCCTATATATAATCCTATATATAATTGGTGTAAGGCAATTTAGGTGGTCGTGGTCGTCAGGAGTATAAAGCTAAGTACATTAAAAATTAGAAATGGGCTAGAAAATAAGTTGACCCAAGTATTGGATTAAAAGCTAAAACTATCATCCCCTAACAAAAAATCTAAAACTAACGATGGTATTTTTAATTTAACAAACAATATCAAAAAAGGATGCACTAAAATAAATAACATATGATAAAACAGAAAAAATTAAAGTTAAAAAAATTATTGTTTACTAAAATTATTACAAAAATAATTTATACTAAAGTTTAAAATATAATTAAAAAAAGCCTTACCACAAAAAAGAGTTTCACTGAAGCCTTTTTTTTTTAAAAAGTCATAAAAAAATTTAACTTTTAGATTTTACAACAAACATGTTTTTAAAATTTATACTAACAAAAGTCAACATAAATCAATAAATTAGCATTTTATTATTTTGCAAAGATTCTAGATTCGGTACTAAAATTGTAAATAAATTAAAAACAATCCGAAAATCCAAAATAAAATAATTAATAGAGAATATAAATATATTAAATACAAAAATTCCTATAATAATTTAATAATTTAAAAGTTACAAAAATATTAAATTTCATCTACAATAAAATTTAAAGTAAATTAATAAAGAATAAACTAATAAAATATTCATCATCAACTTAATTAATTGTTATTATAATAGGAAAAAGAGTTGTAGTAGCACAAAACTTACACACAATTAACAAATAAGGATAAAATAACAAAAAATCATAATGAAAAATAAATCACAAATTCATTTTTTATATAAAATAGACAAGTATACAAAGCATACCATCAGATTTTCAGTAAATATGAAACATTAAAATATATTATAACAACAAATATGTTTCTGATATTAACAAATAAGGATAAATTAGCAAAAAATCATAATTAAAAATAAGTCACAAATTCATTTTTTATATATAATAAACAAGTAAACAAAGCATATCATCAGAACTTCAATTTAAAGAATAATTTTAAAAAAAACAAGAATGTACATTTAATTACGAAAGAAAAAAGAAGTTTTTTAAAAAATATATGGTAAAATAAGATAATCAAAAGCTAATCAAAAAACCTTTGACACCAAAATTCAACAAAATAAAATCTACAAAAAAAAGCCAATTAAAAAAAAGTTCTAAATGTAGAAAACTAAAATTAACAATAAAATTCAATATAATGCAGTTAAAATAAATATTTATTAACACAAAAACATACCAAAATTTCTTTAAAAAAAGTACAATTACATGTGTGTTCACAATTACATAATCACATATATGTATATAAAAAATAGTTAAACCAATAAATTCCCACATTTATAAAGTATATTATATATATTCTAATAAAATAGAAAAAACTTCCCAAAAAATATGAAATATTAAAAAATATATATGTTAGGCTAAAATTTAAAATATAATTTATAAAAAAAAATCGTTTACCAAATAAAAGGGCTTCAAGAAAAATTTATTTTGATAAAAATCATTAAAGTTTCTATTTTTAGGTTTGACAATAAATATGTTTCTAAAATTTAAATTAAAAAATATGCGGACAAATCAATAAATAAACAAATTCTTACTTTGCAAAGAAAAAATTTAAATTAAAAAAAGTGAACATAAATCAATAAATAAACATATTTTAAATTAGAAAACAATCTAAACACCCACAAAATAATTTATATTAATATCTAAATATAGTACAACATAAAGGTCCCAGATTTATCTAAACAAAAACACATAATAAACACCACACATGTGAAAAATATAAAACTAATATGAAAAAATAATCATTATTCAAACAAATTAAAAAAAACTTAATACCACACATATTTCCAAAAAAGTTAAAAAAATGCCTTAAAAATTATAAAAACACTATAACAAAATATATAAAATTTTTAAGATAATCGTTAAATTACATAATTAAAAAGATAAAAAATAATAATAAATTATTACATGACTATAATACCTATATGTTTCTAGGGGTGATGACCCAAAATATTCATACGGGAGCCATGCCGGCCCTTTTTACTGACGGGACACGGTACATCGTGTACCGTGATTTGAGGGGTGTTGCGGAACACGATCTTCCGTAATAGGGCATGATACGGAACTGAGTCTTCCGTGTTATGCATGATACGGAAGACCATGCTCCGTGACTGTGCTGCGCACCCACCTTACACGGGACACGGTCCACCGTATCATGCATAACACGGAAGACTCAGTTCCGTATCTACGTAATACGGAGGACGATTCTCCGCATCATGATAACACGGAGGACGATTCTCCGTATCCCGTCGGTATTTCGAACCATTTTTTTCAAAATCAGTATTTTGGGCAAAAACTTAGCAAAAATAGGCATTTTGGTATCATATGTAATCTTATAAAATAAAAAAATCAAAAATAATTATGAAATACTAAAAAATATTTTTGCCTAAACTTTGAAATATTAATTATAAAAAAACCATTTACAAGAAAAAAAAATAAAATGTATACTTACAAACCATATAACATATGTATTTTTATTATTAAAAGTAAAAATAAATTATTCAAAATGCTATAAAAATAATTTTTTAAGGAATTTTTTTTAATCAAAATAGAACATAGTAATAAAATTACCCGTGCCACGTGTATAAAGCTAGTTTATTATAATAGCCATCACGACCAAATCATACCATCAAAACCTCCTTACGCTTATATATAATTGGTTTTACCACTTAATTTATTCACTTTTCTTACTTTTTTCTACTACTTTACACTTTTTCATAATCTCCGTCCCCAATTCATTTGTAAATAAATGAGAGGGACGGAGGGAGAATATTCTAACAAGAATAAAAGTTGTACATCTTGTAACATAACAACTTAATTATTATAAATATACACCAATATCAAAAGAAGATTTAAAACTAAAAGTTTATTAAGAAAATAAATAAATTAGATATTATGAAAGTCATATACTAAATTTGTAACAACCAGGTAAATACAAAACTTTTACATTTACAAACTACTCAATTTCCCCAAATTTAACGCCTTTATATGAATTTAAATGAAATTGTAAGAATTTAAAATCAGAGATATATGATCATATACTTTATTTTTCATGAAATTTAAAAAAAAATTAAACTGTTTATAAAAAAATTAGGTTATAGCCCGTGCTACGCACACGATACTTTTATTTTATTTTAATAATAATAAAATAATAACATTTTAATTATTTGATTATTTATTTTCTTAACTAATAGTATAAGTTCATTAATTAAATACACAAACAAAACAAATTTACAAAAAAATTTAGGTCATTTTTCATAAATACCCAAGTCCAGAATTTTTATTACAAAATACCTTTTTAAATAAAAATAATTTGCAAAAATATCATCTTATTTGCAAAAATACGGTCTGCAACCACATGTAACCAAAATATCAAATCAATCAAATGCAACTGTTTGCAACCACATATGCAACCTGTTGAAGCCGTATATGCAACTAGATTCAACGTTGCATCTTGTTGTAGATCATATTTTTACAAATAATATGATATTTTTGCAAATTATATTTTGAAAAAAGTATTTTTACAAATATTTTGAGAAGATTGTAAAATCGGACTAAAACTTAGAAAAATGATATTTTTGATATATATTCAAAATTGTATTAATGAACTTATCAAAATATAAAGATCATTTAAATTATTTTAATAAATTTACCATAAATATCAAAAATAATATTAATGATAATTAAATAGAAAAACAAATCTTTTATAATTAAAAATAGATCATGGATTATATAAAGATCTATATGGGTACATAAATTGGAAAATGGATGGAGGAAGGAGCTTACATGTTGGCATAAATTGGAATATATGTTGGCAGCTTACATGAGAAAAGAAGATGGACGGAGGAAGGAGCGAAAGTTTATAGAATGTTTTAATCTTTGCCTTAGGAGCATCTTGTGTTTCGATGATCTGGGATATCATGGAGGGCACTCTTTTCCCACTTTAGTTTTTTTCCCAAAGGGGTTTGCTTTTGTGGGTTTTTAACGAGGCCTTTCTTTGTTCCCTTTGTGTCCCAACTGTTTGGGTGGATGAGCAGAATTGCAGGTTTTTAGTTGATTGATGACAAATTATGGAGAGTTAGAGTCTCTGCGGATTTGGGTTTTGAGACTTTTGAAGATCGACCATGATACTTTATTGGAGTTTTGGACTCGTAGTTTGCTTCATTTTTTTCTTTCTAGTATTTTTGTAATGGGCCAGAATTTTGGTTATAAAAGTTTTGGTTATAAAGAATTTTGGTTATAAGAGTATTTTCAAGGGTGAACTTATAAGAGTTTTGGCTCTTCATTTTATTAAATTCATGAAAAAAATTTATCCCAACATGGATACCAAACCTATATATTACCTAGCAATTAATAATATACATATTATTTTTTAGACTTTGACTGATTTTTGACCATTTTAATTGATTAATTGTCGGCTTGATCGATTTTTGACCGATTTTCAAAAAATTATTTTTAAATCGCTTTTCGTTTAATCGAGACGAAACCCATCATTCAACAATTAATCAAATTAAGTACCGATTTTTAGAATAGAACCAATATCACATTATTTCACATTATTTTAACCAATTTTTGGTATCCCGATATTCATAGCATTGCTCTGGTTGTTATTCCAATTTTCTACCTAATCTTTATAAAATTACATGTTGGATATCAAGAATAGTTCTGTTATGCTCAAATCTTGGCATAAGCCCTAAACAGGTTTAATGGGCTGGAAGAGCGGTCCACAACTCATAATGGGCCTAAAGATCAAGATTGGGCCATTAAAGCCCACCATCAGGAGTCAGTCCAATATACTATCAATCACAATGTGGAAGCCCACGACCTCGAGGTGCGGGTCGAGTTCGCTAGTGTTCTCTAGTATGGGATCGCATCACATCACTCTGCAAGGTCTAGCAAGGCCTATAATACTTTTATTGTGAAGGCTCATGATTAAGCCCAGCAAGATCGCATGAGTAGGATTATCTTCGTAGCATGGGACCACCTCGCATGACTAAACCCAGTGAGGTCGCATGCGAGGCCATGTAGCTTTTCCATTAGCCTCACCAGTGAGGCCCTGTGATTCTAGTATCATGTTACCATAGGTAACCTTTATTGGGCCATGGGTCATGAGCAGGATTAATGGATAGATTATATCAGCCCATAGATGACTAGGGAGTTTGGGCCAAGATGAGCACATAGAAACCCTAGCCCGTCAGGGTAACTTCTTCTTCAAGAACTACGTCTGGCTTGATCCCTATAAATAGGGTATGTAGGCACCTTGTTAAGATTGAGAAACAGTTCACCCCTGAAATATCAACAAACAAGATCAGCCACAAACAGTTACAAATCACTTCCGTGTTCTTTGTATTCTAAGTAGAATATCCGTATTTTACTCCGTAAATCCAGCAATCTCCATAAACATTATTATACCAATTTTTCCCTATAACATCTAGCGCTAGAAGGAGGGGCTAGTCATTAAATTGGGAGAAACATGGCCAAGTCGAACAAGAAGAAGAACAGCGGTAATGAGGGGGGAACCCCGGGGTCGCATAAGGTGTTGAAGGACGACCCCCCAAAGGTGGATCCCCTAAAAGACGATCTCCATAGGCGCGACCCGAGGTTGGACTTGATAATACAGAAACGCCAGTCAATGAAGTGGTACAGGGTAGCGAAGTCATATCCTTCCTGAAGGGTATCGGTGACACAGTGGCATCTGTACAGGAAAGGATGGCTAAGGTGGAATAGCGATATAGCTCTAGAGGTGCGAAGAGGAATGCAAGAACAGGCCCTCGAACCCACTAGGAGGAAGGGAGTAAAGGTCCCACCAAGAAGCTCATTGGTGATGTTGATGATGTCGTCACTGACCAGACGAACCCTAACTAAAGCGAGGAGGAAGATATTGTGGGTAAGAAAGAGGGGTCGCACAACAAGACCGCCTCATCTGAAGGAAGAACGGTTAGTATCTTTGACCGCATTGGGAAGAAGTTAACTGGGCACGATCTCCATCTCAAAATGGAAAAACTCACTGTTGACAAGAGCAAAAGGAAGAAAGAGGAACGATCCCATGGTTCCCAGCGACCCCCTTCTCCTCGAGATCGCGAGCGGTCCCATTGTCGCGACGATAGACCCCTATCTCAACATCGAGATTATGAACAGTCCCATCATCGCGATGATAGACCCCCGTCTCATCGAGATCGCGAGAGGTCAGACCATCAGCATAAGTGATAAGTGGATTTTATATCCACTTGAAGCGTTCCATATCGGCTTAAATTGATTTACCTGGCCTCAAGTTTGTTGTATTTTTGATGTGTTTCGTGTAGTTGTGCAGGGTTATAAATCATTGGATATGGTGGGAGAATTGAGTTGATGTTGGTGTGGATTTTGAGTTTTTAATGAAGAATGAAGTCTTCCACACTATTCTTGGGAGATTTGGAGTCAAGGAAATGAAGTATGGAAGCTCTGGGGAAAAGAATGGAAGGAAACGAAGGAAAAACGAAGGAAATAGCATGCTGAAAAATTGCTAACAGAATTGGAGCTAGGCCGCAGCCTAGCATGGCCGCTGTCCAACTCCGAAATTTGTCCTAAAAATTTTGATTCACTGTTTGGGCCATATCTTGAGTTCTATAAGTCCGTTTTGGACGATCTTACTGTCCACCCGAAGCTAACAAGATTCTCTATCATTCTAAAGTGGTCCAGATGTCCAAACACAACTGGAACGGCCCAGAAATAATGAAGAAAATTCAGTTACGAATTTTCCTTTAAAACAGAATTAGTTTAGGAAACGTATTCTATTTTAATTCTGATTTGGTATTTTCTTGATGGGCAAGACTTCTAGAGCCTATTTAAACACATCATACCACTGTAATTTTTATTACCAATACATATCAATTACTTAGGTTTATTTGTATCTTTTCATACTTTGTTTTTATCATGGTTTCATCAGATCCCATGATGACGAGCGGTTCGATTATGAACTAATTGTTGTCATGGGATTCTAACGGAGTTATCTATGTAGCTTAGTAGTTTGATTGCTTTAAAGATTTATGTGTGGTGAATTCTTGATATCCTCGTATGGTTATGCTTCATGTGTTTAGATGCGTCGCGAACATCTAATTTGTTAATCTCTTGTGAAACGAGAGTGGATCTTGAGATTTAGAACTTGCCATGCTAGCATAGGATAGGTTGATGTTTTAACATCATGATTTGTAGTGTAAATAGAGATATTATCATGGCCTATGTGATCCTAATAGACAGCTTGTTCTTCAACCGTTATGTTTTCAAATCTTATAGAGATATAGGGTCTAAGCATAATTGGTGTCTATTCATCTTCTATCTCTTTTATGGATGTATGTTTAGTTTGGTATTCGTATACTGAGAGGTAGCGTTTACTTGTTTCGTGTTGTCTGATCAGATATCATAATGCATTGATTAAAGGCATCAACTCTAAGCGAAGTATTTAATAAAGTTAGGATCCCATGTTTACTCTTGTAGAAGTTATTCGATTTTAATTTTCATTAGATAATTAATTCTTAGTTGTTAATTTATTTCTTAGTTAATTTAGATAATCAAAACCCAAATTTGTTAATTGTCTTAGCAGTGAATAATAATCATACATTGTTGCATAGGTACATCTACTGAATTAAAACCATTACCAGATCTCTGTGGGAACGAACTTGACTTATTCATATATTACTTGTGACCACGTACGCTTGCGTGATTTAGAACCAAAAAACAAGTTTTTGGCGCCACTGCCGGGGATCATCGGTGTTTTATTTTTAGTTTATGTGCTTGTCATCAGTGGTCGTTAGAGTTCACTGACTCGGATTGTTTCTCTAACCTATCTTGTGTAGTTCGTTGGTGTTTCAGGTACGTCTGTAGTAGATCTGGGTGATGCAGATACAGCTATAGTAGCTCAGTTGAAGGCGTTGACTTTGAAGATGGATTTTCTAACTTACTATGGAGTTCAGCAGGTGGCTAGTGTTTGTGAGCTATGTGCGGGCGCACATAAGACAAATCAGTGTGCCATCTATAGTGCATCAGTGACCTAGAGCAACAATCAAGGTGGCATGCTGCAACCACAACAGCCTTATCAGCAGTTTCAAGGTCAACAATATGGAGCACAACCTTACAATCACCAGAATTTTTAGCAACAGTATGCCCCGTGGCAATTTCAACCTTCGGGTTTTCAGCAACAACAGTCATATGCTGGTTCTGGGCATTCCACTTATGACAAATCTGAATTAGAAGAATTGAGGTTGATGTTTAAAAGCAACGCTGTATCGTTTAAGACCTCGGAAATTCAGATTGGGCAGATTACTAATGCCTTGTTGAGTAGGCCACAAGGGACTCTTCCTAGCGACACAGAGGCTAATCCAAGCAAGAGGGAAGTCGAAGAACAGGTGAAAGCAGTTATCTTGAGATCTGGAAAGGCTACAAACGATCAGAAATCAGCAGCTACGGAAAACGAAGAAGTTCATATTCAGCAGATTGAGAAATCTGCAGGGCCAGAAATTGAGAAATCTGATTTGGTAGCTGAGCAGTTGGACGGTGAAGTGGAAAAGAGTACGAATCCTGTTGAAAAAGTTTTTCCGGAGAAATCTATAAATAGCAATCAGATCTACCCGCCTCCTCCATATCCAAAGATATTCTTGGAATTTTCGGTAGAGGATGAGTATTTTGGCAAGTCGGATCCAGTAGACGTTGCTTTACAAGGAAAGTCTGATACGGAAGATGAGGAACTAGGCGTGGTTGATCTTTGGGATTCTCAGGTACTGATTGATGAGGGTGTTTCATGGTCAAATCTTGAGGATAGTGTAATTGAGTCATTTCTTGAGGAAGATGTTTTGATTGAGGGTAATGAGGATCTTCATGAGTTGTATAGGAATTTTACTTCTGATGAGATGTTAGGGGAATTGAAGGTCATTTGTTCTAAGCATGAAATTCAACTTGAGGAGAGTTCTTTTGATCCTAAGTTTGTTGTTAAGACTTCTATTGGTGAACTACCCACTTTCGTTCCTAATCCGTGTATTTCCACTCTTGCTCAGTCTTTGGTGGTTAATAATGAAAATCATCATATTGAAGAAGCTTCCAAACTCGAGCTTAAACTATCAGATCACCTGAGGTATGTATATTTGGGTCAATCGTCTACTTTGCCGATTATTATTGTTGCTAACTTGTCAGGTAGTGAAGAGAACATTGTTGCTGACACCTTTGAAGAGCGAAGAAGGCTGAAAATTGTTATCAAGGATGTAGCACCGGAAAAGATAATTAAATGGCCATATTAAGCTACGGTGTAGATATTTTCAAGAGAAAAAGCCATGGCCATGTCTAGCTAAAGACTTTAAACAAAGGCGCTTCGTGGGAGGCAACCCACGTGTTTTGGTATTTTTAGGTATGTTTTCTACTATCCCTTGTATTTACTTCCATTCAATGCGGACATTGAATTTTTTAAGTTTGGGGGTGAATTGGTTTGGGGGATAAGTAGTGTATATGTAGTTAGTTGTGATTTTGTGAGTCATTGTGTTCATATAGATATCATATTTTGAATATTAGTAGTAATTCATGCATGTTCGTTCATATTATTTATGTTTGTTTCATGTAGGGCATTATGTTATTTTTGTTTTGTTTTACCATGTGAGTCCATGATAGTTGCATTTTCATGACAGGCATTTTTCATGATCCCTTAGGATGAGCTAATTCTGATTGATAGGTAGGTGTCTAATTGAGTGTGGTAATGATGAGTAGAGGGTTGATTTATAGTTCCTAGGAATTGACTTGCATGTTTCGGAAACAAAATTTTTACACAATCTCGTCGTTTGCTTTTGGGCTAGGTTGAGGTCATGCTTGTTTGGTTGTTTTAGATTTAATCACTTGATTATATTTAGCATTTTCGTTATTCCCTTGATGGCGGAGGAGCACTAAAGTCTAAGTTTGGGGGAAACCAGGAATTTCATGCTAGTTGTTGGCTAGGTGTCAAATGGCTAGTAGCCGGCTCATATTTTTATGATTAGTCTAGGGTTGGAAATGAGAATTCTCATTCCAGATTGCATTAAAAAAAATCAGAAAAAAAAAGATAAAAAAAGAGTCAAAAGTTTCAATTGTTATATGCAAAATTAAACAGAGTGAGCTCTTTAATACTCGAGCAATTAAGTCTGAGGGGACTTAGTCCTAGTAACCTAAAGCCCTTGTGGTTTGGGATTGCTGACCTAACACTCGATACATGGGTATTATTGTATAAGCATTTTGGGGTCTCATCTATTGCATGGTTAAATAAGCATGCTTGTATATTATGTGTCGTAGTATAGTAATAAAGCATGAATTTCTGGCTAACTCAGATAAGGATGGAGGTGTTCCTAGGTTATGAAGTGTCTACAGTCTATTCTATTTATAAACTTATGATTGTCTTGGCGAAGAATAGGTATGATTTTTGAGCTAGTTTTATGAGTATATTTGATGAGCATCGCACACATGCACGTTTCTGTTCATGTATTGTTAGAATCCGGGGACTTAGTCGAGCTCTATTTGGATTTAGTTGCATTTTTTAAGATATTTCCTTGCTAGTTGGTTTGGTTAGTTCGAGGGGATCGTTGCATTTTCATATTAGTTGTATACATGCATTGCATTGCATTAGGTAGTGATGAATTTTGTGGGTACATTCGTTATAGGCCCTCACGAGACCTTACTCGTCCACTAGGGCTGCCTAGGGGTTTAAAGGGCTTGTTGTATATGCCAAATGCAACCGTGATCACCTACGGAAGTGGTACTAGTTAGTTGTATATAGTATATTTGTGTATGCTTGAGGACAAGCATCGGTTTAAGTTTGGGGGTGTGATAAGTGGATTTTATATCCACTTGGAGCGTTCCATATCTGCTTAAATTGATTTACCTGGCCTTAAGTTTGTTGTATTTGTTATGTGTTTCGTGTAGTTGTGCAGGGTTATAAATCATTGGATATGGTGGGAGAATTGAGTTGATGTTGGTGTGGATTTTGAGTTTTTAATGAAGAATGAAGTCTTCCACACTATTCTTGGGAGATTTGGAGTCAAGGAAATGAAGTATGGAAGCTCTGGGGAAAAGAACGGAAGGAAACGAAGGCAAAACGAAGGAAAAACGAAGGAAATAGCATGCTGAAAAATTGCTAACAGAATTGGAGCTAGGCCGCAGCCTAGCTAGCTAGGCCGCAGCCTAGCATGGCCGCTGTCCAACTCCGGAAATTGTCCTAAAAATCCAGATTCACTGTTTGGGCCATATCTTGAGTTCTACAAGTCCGTTTTGGGTGATCTTACAGTCCACGCGAAGCTAACGAGATTCTCAATCATTCTAAAGTGGTTCAGATGTCCAAATACAACTGGAACGACCCATAAATACTGAAGAAAAGTCAGTTACGAATTTTCCTTCAAAACAGAATCAGTTTAGGAAACGGATTTTGCAGAAATTCTATTATAACTCTGTTTTGGTAGTTTCTTGCTGGACAAGACTTCTAGGGCCTATTTAAACTCATTGTATCATTGTAAAATCATATCATTATTTTAGCATAACTTAGAATTGCAAGAGAGAAAAGGAGAAGGAGATTCAACGCTCGTGACAAGCAACGGATCAAGATCTACTTCATCTTTTGTGTTCTTTTCTTAGGCGTTATTCTGGATTCTAGATTTGTTTTCTCAACTCTAAGTTCTATTATTATTATTACTTACATTCATACTTTGTTTTTATCATGGTTTCATCAGATCCCATGATGACGAGCGGTTCGATTATGAACTAATCGTTGTCATGGGATTCTAACGGATTATCTATGTAGTTTAGTAGTTTGTTTGCTTTAAAGATTTGTGTGTGATGAATTATTGATATCCTTGTATGGTTGTGCTTATTCTTCTTGGATGCGTAGCTAACATCTAAGTTGTCTTGTTAATCTCTTGTGAAGCGAGAGTGGATCTTGAGATTTAGAACTTTCCATGCTAGCATAGGATAGGTTGATGTTTTAACATCATGATTTGTAGCGTAAATAGAGATATTATGCTACCCTATGTGATCTTAATAGACAACTTGTTCTTCAACCGTTATGTTTTCAAATCTTATAGAGATATAGGGTCTAAGCATAATTGGTGTCTATTCATCTTCTATCTCTTTTGTGGATGTATGCTTAGTCTGGTATTCGTATACTGAGAGGTAGCGTTTACTTGTTTCGTGTTGTCTGATCAGATGTCATAACCATCACATGCATTGATTAAAGGCATCAACTCTAAGCGAAGTAGTTAATGAAGTTAGGATCCCATGTTTTATCTCGCATAAGTAATTCGATCTTAATACTCGTTAGTTAATTAATTCTTAGTTTAATAATTTGTTCTTTAGTTAATTTTAGATAATCAAAACCAAAATTTGTTAATCGTCTTAGCAGTGGATAAAAACCATACATTGTTGCATAAGTGCATTAACTGAATTGAAACCTAAACCAGATCTCTGTGGGAACGAACTCAACTTAATTCTATATTACTTGTGACCACGTACGCTTGCGTGATTTAGTGCAAACAAGTTTTTGATTTCCTTGACTCCAAATCTCCCAAGAATAGTATGGAAGACTTCATTCTTCATTAAAAACTCAAAATCCACACCAACATCAACTCAATTCTCCCACCATATCCAATGATTTATAACCCTGTACAACTACACGAAACACATAAAAAATACAACAAACTTGAGGCCAGGTAAATCAATTTAAGCCGATATGGAACGCTCCAAGTGGATATAAAATCCACTTATCAATAAGCTGGAATCAAAGGATCGTAAGAATAAGGATCGCAAGAACGAATAGGAAGAGTCTAGTGCTCCTAAAAAGACACAATCTCATCATGGTTGCATTGGAGAAGAGCCAAAAAAGTATGAAAAATAGGTGAAAGTGGGAGACTACAAGCTAGAGGAATTGAAGAAGGCCTTGGATGCAATGAATACTGAGAAAGGGATCTTTAGTACTATGGGCTCATCCTCGCCCTTCACACATGAGATTCGGACCGCTCCTCTCCCTGCTGTATTTTGAGGCCACCACTCAGACATGACTTATAACGGGGACACTGACCCAGCAGAGTTTGTCATTCGGTTCAATAATGAAATGGATGTATATCAGGTCTCGCAGTTGGCTAGGTGCAGATTGTTTGCTGCATCGCTGAGAGGGAGCAATGGTTCTCAAAACTCCGGGCCCTGGTCACCATTGACTCTTGGGAGCAGTTTATGGACATCTTTATTAAATAATTTCAGTCTTCAATGCTTTACGCGCCTCTTGTGTCCACTATGGCAAACATAAACAGAAGGAAGGGGAGAGCCTATAGGGCTACTTTAAGAGATTTAATGCTGAGGTCCTGCGAGTGCGAGGAGCAAATGACGAGGCGATAAAATTTTCTCATCGCTGGATTGAAGGAAGGAACGAAGCTCTGGAAGAAGTTGCAAGCATCTACACCTAGTACTCTTGCTGAACTTTATAAGGCGGCTGAGCCCTTTCAACGGGTTGAGAAGTCAATGGAAGAGCTGAAGAAGAGTAACAAAGAGGTCGGTAGTGGAAGCAAGGATAAAGGAGTGAAGAGGAAGGACTCCTGAAGCCCGAGGCGAAGAGAGGATCGCAACCCAAGCCCAAAAAGAAGGAATCGCGATCCCCCAAGGTGATCCCCCCTCGAGTTCGTCCAGCAAGAGATGAAGATAAGTTCACCCCATTGGTAGCCACCGTTGATCACATTTATGCTGTCAACGCAAAAAAAAAAAATGAATGTTCACTAAGCCACCAGCTATGGGTACCAGGGGAACCTGGGACAAAAGTAAATATTGTGACTTTCATGAGCAAACAGGCCACGAGACTGTGGACTGTTGGCACCTCAAGGAACAAATTGATCAGCTAATTCGAGAAGGGAAGTTGACTGAATTGGTAGTTAGAGAAGTAAAGAAACATAATGCTAAGACAGGGACTAAGCCAGGCCTTGGATATAACGATGTGCCACCAGTTGGGCAGATGAGGAACCTCATAAGCAAAGGGAAGAGAGAGGTGGAAGTATTTGTAATGCCCCCAAATCCGGGGTCAGGGATTTGGTCGTCACGCAGAAATCCTTAATAACAAATCACCTGCTTAACCACATTAAACCATCTGTAGTCATTAATAATTGAGTTACAATATTTGAGACCCCAACCACCAAGCATCTTTTAGGTTATAGGGCTAGAAACAAGAATCAACTCCTTACCACTAGTATAACTTCGTTGAGAAGTACACCAGCAACTAGTACTACTTTACGCAAAGTAACATATATATTACACATCAATATACTTACATATAACTTACTCCAGCTATAAACTTTCTAGATCATCTCGTCTTCATAAGGGCACGCTACCCGCTTCATCTAAGCCATGCAGATAACCTCGTCCGGCTACCTTCCACTGAAAAGTTAATATTTGAAAACAAGCAAGTATGAGCGAAAGAATTGATCAGCAAGTTATTACTAGAGTTTAACAAAATATCCCATCATGTGCATGGGTTTCCAGCATTCAACCGATACTTAATATCATTTTTGAAACATTTATAACCACGAAATTCTATAGGGAAAGTATAATGTTTGAAAATAATATCAACTGAACAATGTACCAATATAATATAAAAGGTGTCGTTACAAGGAAATTAAATAGCCACATCTTGTTTGCGCAGTAATACACCAACATAAACTTGCTGGTTATTCAATATGGAATCACTTACTTATTGATAATATAATATCAATTCTCTTCTATAACCAGATAATAATCAATACATCATCTTAGTATAATATCTCAAGGTAATATAACATTTAAAATCAAGCTCTCAATATAATCTTTCCACTTCCTTTTATACAACAACTGTATGTAAAAGTAATATAAAATCAGTTTCTCTTCTTACTGTAAAACAATTCCATCATTTCATACCATTTTCTTTTTTTCAGTACACAACTCTGAAAACCCTTATTAATTCTTTCCTTTAAAGAAAACGTTGGGGATTTCCACTGTTGCCGAATACGTAAGGACGATGATCAGTCGCCCTCCGTACCCGTCCCTTTTACTACCGATAGACGGAGGTAGGTTCTCCACCATCCCCCAGGAGGAAGGTCCACCACTACATCCTCCCTCGGCACTCTTGGGCCGGAATAAATATTGGATGCTGGACTGTGCCACTACCACACAGCCTCTTACGCTTACTGTTGCAATCCCCCTTTGTCAATCAATATTCCATTCACATTTCCATTCACATTTCCATTCTCATTTCCATTCTCATTTCCGTATTATAATCATTTGAAAACATTTATACAGGTATATCAATTCAAGACACACATTCATTTCACTATGAAATTCCTTAAACAATCTTTTAACAATATTTAATCACCCGTAGAACACTTAGAATGTCTAAAGAATAACTATTCAATAATCCCTTTTAAATGAATATTATAATTAATATTCATTAAAAAAAATAACATTTATCAATATCATTCCAGACATTTTTAACCAAAAATGTATCATTTATAACCATCGAAATATCTTTATTATTATTCCGGAACAAAGCGATTTTAAGAAAACATTTTAAAAATAATATTCATCTAATTAAATAAATTTAATTAGACGAATAAGGTTTATTTAATCAGTAGATGCTTCAAGAGGTATCTACTAATTAAATAAACACTAGTTTATTAGTGATGTTGCCATTAGGTTAATTATTGCGAAATTCTTTCTAAAAAAACTTTGTCCGGGTTTTCGAAAATATACATTTCAAGATAACCCCTTCCACTTTTCCATTCATATATCAATACCTTTAAAATACACCAACTAAAATACTTTACATGTAAATCCCTTTTAAGAAAATCTGTAAATATCAGCCCTTGTCACCTAACATAACAAAATATTTATTAATAACGTCTGAAACAGTTTAGAACTCAAATATCCCTAATTTACACATAATTGCAATATTATAAAATAACTTTAGATAACAACTGATACCATAATATCATTAAAATAACCATAAATAACAACTGATACTATTCCTTCCCATATCACTTTACTCTTTATACTATATCACTCTCTCCATATCACATATATTTCCAGTCAAACCATTTTACTTAAAAGTAAACAATTTATCAAGATAAAGATAAAAGAAATCTTGCAAATATGGACTGAAGTCTTATTCCACATATTTCATATATTTCAAGATAAATATACTCTGAACGATAGAGTATGTATAAATAAACGTGCCTCTGGTCCTTAGCACCAAACGGAACACAGCGAATAAATCCTTGGCGTTTCGCCCAAGCAGTTCCATGAACTTTACGCGACGCCTCGATCCTTCCTTTTTGATACACGTTGCTCCACTTGATCACTCCCTAACGGTACTGTAATTGTTACGAGTACGTGTCAATCCTACCTCGTATCTCGAGTAGACACCACTCGGAATTACCACTAAGTCACATAAAGTCAAACTATAGGTGTCCTTCCTATAATTGACTACTCTATTACCACTTAATGCACATAACACACTTATATCCATTTAATAGACTTAAACCAATTTAATATATAGATAATCCTCCAAACAGATACCTTATCCCTCGATAAAGACACACAATACACAATCAATCCTCAAGACACATTTAATCCTTAAATTAACACATAAACCTCGAGACAACAATTACCCTCGAATTAAGTCACTTAACACGTATACACATATACAGTTAACACCCAAATCATACCTTTAAACCTTTGAAATCAAATAAGTTAAATACATTAAAATGCAGGGGATTTTTAGAAAATTTCGGCATGAGGTATTCGTTTATCGGACTATGGGCACCGCCCCTCAAATACAATTCAACCCTGTTTTTGCCAAAAATAAAGCTGCCTCAACTTGCAACAACATAAAAGTAAACAAGTAAGAAAAGTACCCGCCCAGACATGCGGCACCTAGCACATAATAATTTACATTACACTACTACTTACGCTACACCAATGATCGTATTTCTCACGCATTTTAATGATACACGTGAAAATCAATCATTGATATTCGTAAGCCCTAGGGAACAACCCCTAGCACTAACTATTACTTACGCTATATCAATGATCACATCACTCAAGTATATTAATTATACTTGTGATAGCTAATCATGGATATTCGTTAGCCCTAGGGATTAGTCGAAAAGAATTACACAAGTCCTTTAAATATTGACATTTAAAAACTTGTGATCTTCTCATAACCCCTAGCACAATTCTAATTATTATAAAATTCTAACAATTGACATGCATCACGTATTCCCATACTTACCATTTAGTCAACTCATATTATTCCACAAATAATACCAACATCACCATTAACCTCATATACTTTACCACCGAGTACTTGCCAATTATACATTTAATAAATACTATGACTCGATCTACAACATTTAGCACATAGGCACGTAAACATTTATAACTAGCAAAATTGTATAACCTTGACATATTATTCGACTCTCACAATTAACAGTTAACAATTAACAATTAATCATTACTAAGCACAACATTTAATCGGACTCACACTTAGTCCTCAACAATTACAAATCACTATACCCTCCGAATTAAATATGGAAATTCGGATAATATTCATAATTTACAATATCAATCTAACTACAATACGTAACTAATTAAATTACTACGATTAACAATTTACGCAATAAATCGGAAATCACCACAAATTAAATACGAAATTAAATAGATAAGACACGAGATTATACCGTTCTGATTCCGGTCCGATTTGTCGGAAAATCATCTCCCCCATCTCTCTCTCCTCTCTCTCTCTCTCTCTTCAACCCCGCTGGTCTCTCTCCCTCGCTGCCCAGTCGCACCATCGCGTGGCTTCGCCGGAGAACCGCGCCGATTCCGCCCATCACCGTACAGCTGCGGCTCTTGCACACACACAACAGCACACACTCAACACTAATACACATACACACACTCGCATATAGATACACACACACATGTATATACGTATATACACACACAATACACACAATTATAAATATACACACACAACTCTCTTCTTCTTCTTCTTAATCTCTCTCAATTCTCTCCCAATCTCTCTCTTTTTCTTCCCCTTTTCTCTCTTTTCCCATTTTCTCTAGAACCCTCTCCGCTGTTCTGCTGCTGCGTCTCATTTTACAACTAATGGGCTTGGCCCAATTCTATTATATCACTACTAATCATTTAATCCGGCCCAAATTAATACACTACTCATTCTTGTAAAAACTAATACAAATCTTTTATAAATCGAAATTAAATAGAATTTTGGGAAAATTAAACTTTTCATTTTTAAAATAAAGAATATAAAATTAAGAGCACACACATATTTTTAAAATATTTTTCGGATCAAAATTGAATTAAATATGAATTTTCAAAGTTTTGATCCTTTAAATACAATAAAACTCTTAAAAATCATTTTAAAATACCACAACTCCCAAATTAATCCACCCAATAATTTTAAAAACTTAATAAATAAATAAAGATAATATTTCAAGAGATTTCATGATTTTTAATTCCTCCGATAATTTTATAAAATTAACAGAGGATCAAAATGCATGATTTAAATATATTTAAATTCTAAAATATATAAATAAAATACATCAGCCTTCACAGCTCACACAAATCATCATATAAACACATAAACACAACTTCACATACCTTCCACCTTCCAACAATAATCACATAATGTAGTTCATAATTACACTGAACCAGACAATAATTAAATAATTCGTTTTTTAAATTCCTTGAACTGGAATAATGAACAATAAAATAAAATAAAAAAAATTCCTCCTCATTTTAGGAAAAACACTAATATTCTTAAAATAATAATAAAATCATTTTCTGAAAATCCGGGTTATTACAGTATCCATGTCATTATTGGAGGACCCCACATTGGGGAAGATAGTAACAAGGCTAGAGAAAGGTATACACGCGAGGCAAGGGAGTGACCTCTCACCAATGTGCATCATCTACAAGAGCGACCCCCAAAGCTTTTCAAAGGGGAGGATACAAATATAATGTTTACCGAGGAAGATGCGAAGTGGGTTCATCATCCCCACTCTGATGCACTATTAGTTCGAGTTCGCATTGGGTCCCAGAATATCTACAGGGTCCTTGTGGACAATGGAAGCGCAGTGAATGTTCAAATGTATGAAGTCTACAAGAAGATGGGATATGTTGACAAGGATTTTATCCCCACAATGGGGCATCTCTATGGATTCACTGGAGCATCAGTTAGTGTAAAGGGCTTCATCAGGTTCTCCATCACCTTAGGGGACGAGCCCTGCATCACCACGCAGGTCGCATACTTCATGGTGGTGGATCAACCATCAGCCTATAATGCTATTATGGGAAGGCCAATTCTCAAGGAAATGCGGGTAGTCACCTCAATTCATCACCTCTCTATGAAGTTTCCCACCCCGCAAGGAGTTGGGCGTGTGAGAGGAATTCAGCATGAGTCACGAGAATGTTACAACAAGGCTCTTAAGTCAGCAGAAAGGGGGAATGGGCCCGCACAAGACAAGATGGAATGCGAGGAGGATGAGAGGGCTCACAAATTGGCCTCGCGACCCTCAACTGATTGTAAGATAATATCAATTAAGGAGTTGCCAGATGATTACTTTGATAACCTGGTCATTCATGTGGAACCAGTCCCGGGAGCCCTTATGATAGAGGTCTCGCCCCTGGTAGTCTCTATCTATTACTACTTAGCATGAATAAATTCATACAAAGTACTGAGGGGTAGTGATCATATAGACACCTCCTCTTTATGATATAATGACAATTGGGCCTCGTCCCTAGTATTAATATATGAGTTCGCTCTTCAAAATTTTTGCACTTTTACTTGTTTGTTAGCTAGTAATTTCCATTTCAGGACTAGGCCAACACAGTGTATGCGAGGCCGAACCCCCTCAGGTCAAAGGCGATGTGAGCGTTGCACCCACCGCGACCTGAGGGAGCGTCCCCAAAAGTATAAATAGTATGAAGCATATCTACTTAAAGAAGAAATTCAAAAATTCAAGAAACTCGAGGTTTATCCTTAGTCTCGGGGCCGTGTCAAGCGACCTCACAAGGAAGGCATCGCATACCACGGCCCCAAAGAAAGGGATCGTACCTCGTAGTCAAAAGCTACAGTGATAGTAAAACAGTATTTAAGAAAAAGCTACTTGCAATTACTCAAGTTAAGGAAAACAAGCTACAAGAAAATGTAATTGAACTACAAAGGAAGCATCGCATCCGCGAGGCTAGCCTACTTGTCAACATGTCAACACAAAGAAGAAATAAAGTTATCAACAAGATAAAAGCAGACGCAAGATACTAGCAAAGAAAAGAAATTTGAACATTAAACGAAGATATGACAACGAGCACATTCATTGGGTCGCCATTCGATCCCAAAATACTTAAGTTATCAAAGGGTTAAGGAAAAATATTACATCTTGCGAGGCATTCAAAGGGTGCCCGCATCCCTAGTTCAAGATCAAGTTCATGCATGGGAAAGTAAAAGATGATTTAAAATCATGAGGCAGCCTCATTCTGCTTAGCCTTCTCAACCTCATTAGTGAGCCTAGCCGCTTCTGCCTTCCGGGCCTCCTCTACTGCTTCGTCTTCAATCTCCTTGCGGAGAGACTCCGCAAACTCAGCATTCCCAGGCCCGAGCCTATCCCAGTCAAAATCAGGAACTTTCTTGATGAATCCTTTCATAAACTCGATCTGGGCGGCCGCCACAACTGCATCATGATTGGTTTGGGCGATTTCAAGTTCCTTCTTCAACTTCGCGAGCTCAGTTTCATGCTCCTTCTTCACATCTTCAGCCAGCTTCTCTGATTCCTTCAAAGATTTGTCGAGAGCGTCCTTCTGTAAGTTAGCATTTTTAAGCTCAGATCGGAGGCTCGAGGTCTCAGTTTCAAGGGCTTGTTTGTGGATCTCCATCAACGACCTCTTATCTTCTACAAGTTTGGATTTGAGAGCCTTCACATCCTTCTCGAGCTGGGTGTTCTTGGCAGTAATAGCTTTGAGTTCCTTCAAATGAGAGGCTTGACGGATAAAGGCTTCAGATAAGCACTTTGTGATAGAGTCAGCATTTTCTTCAAGGCTCGCACCAACCCAGTTTATGCACTCAGCTTCCGAGGCATGAAGATATTCATGCTTCATAAATATATGATGAACAGGGGTCGCAGTAGGAGGAGGGCTTAGGGGTTGGCAGCACGGGCCCATCTTTTTTAGCCCTCTTTGAAGGATTATCATCAGGAGTGCCTTGAGTTTGCTGGTGAATGATTGCAGCATCGCGCTCGACCTGAGGGTCTTTCAGGAGCTCAGTGATATCTTTGGTTGCTGAGGAATGGCCGTAGAGGGCTTTGTTGTGGTCGTGCCACCACTCTTCTCTAAGAATGGGGGTCTACGAGATCCACTCTTGTTAACATATCTGCAAAATGGAAAAATGACAGTCTAAGAAAAAAATATATAGAAAGGTACGACAAGGAATGTAAGTGCAAAAACAATAAGTATGAAGGCAAATGCAGATAGAAGAAATGTAAAGTTAACAAGCACGAGGCTGAGTTCGTCTTGCAGCGAAAAAAGTACCCTCATCCTCGGTAGCTATAACTCGAGAGGACGAGGCTTCCTCTCACGCTTTTCTTTTTCGTGAAGCCCTATTCGCATTGGAAGGCCCCCTTCTGGGGTTAATCCCTCACCTTCCTTGAGGAAGCCGCATTCAACTAAGTTCTTTAAATAAAGGAGATTTTTGATATTCCGTTCCTCGCGACGAGTTTTAATACGTCATCGGTTCGCTATTTCTCCTCACTTTTTAAGAAGGTGCGGACTTGACCAACTGCGACCTCACAAAAGTTGAATCAGTACTTGGTCTAAGTAAAGGAAAAAATATTGACGTAGAGGGCGGATGTTACCTGGGAGATAATTAAACGAGGTCTTAACCCTTCGGACCTCATGGACGTATAAATATGGCCCTTTCCACTGGCCAACGTTGCTTGGGCCGCCATGATATAATTCCTTCTTATTAAACTCCGGCCAAACGGAAAAGTAAACGAAGCCAAAATCAGAGGCCCTGCATCGTTTCAACTGCAGAAAGTACCCCATGGTCCTCACATCCAATTTGGGGTATCCAAGCTTATGGTAGAGAATATATAGTACTATCATGGCTCTGTAGCCATTGGGGTTTATCTGGATTGGGGCTAGATGGTTTGTCTCGCAAACATCCCTGATGAAGGGGTGAAGAGGAGAGGAGACACCTACCCTCATCATGGAGGATGTCAAAACCATCCTAGGCACTCTGCCACCATTTTCTGTATGATTGAATCGATAACATCGCATCGCAACCTTAAGAAGAATGATTTTGCCTTCAGGACTCGAGGATGACCCGGTTTTACCTTTGAGCCTTCTTCAATGTCTTCGGGGCGAGGCCCCCTACATAGATGGTTCCCTCCAATTCAGGCTGGGGGGTAGGGACATAGACCAAAAGCGAAGCCTCGGGCACGTAATCATAGTCCTCAAAATTGACGATCCTAGACACCTCGTCAAGGTCGCCATCGTCAGAAGAAGGTTCTTCATAATCAGAGTCATCAGAGTTGGCCTCGTTGTCATCACCGCCCTCGAGGTTGTAGTACGCTTCGCCAAGCGAGTCTGTAGAAGAGTTACTAGTGATCATTATGGGACTTACGTTGAGAAGGTTTATCTTAAGGGGAGAAAGGAGTTTGGGTACACTAGAAAAAATCTTCTCCCATCTCCTTATTAATGCAGCAGCTTCCTCTTGGAGTTCTTCAGCAGTAGGTTGGGTTTGGTCTTGAGAGCCCGAAGGGATATCAACAGACTTATCTTGCGAGTCCGATGGATGTTTGGATCAGTAGGAGCTCAAAGGAGTCTCACGTGTGTATTCCTCTTGCGACCATAAAGGGTCCATGTATAGTTTGAATGAGCTATTTCTTGTGCTCGTGGCCCTAGCAATATTTGCAGTTGCCTTCTCGCTAATAGAAATATGAGGAAGGGGGTGAAGGAGTCCTTGAGTTATCATCATTAGTGTGACAATCCGGGTCAAATCCCGAGCCTTTTTCAAAAATTGGGTCGAGTCCCGATCACGAATCCGAAATAAGCCAAAGTAAACTGGCCCAAATGCCGTCAACTTGGGTAAACAACAAGCCCACCACAAGCCCCCAAAAGATCATGATTTGTTGGTGCACTTAGTAGTAGTATTTTGCCTTATAAACTTAACAGAAGTCTGAAATATCCTCGATGTGGGACTGGGGTGTTACAAACTCCCCCACTTAAACTCCTGACGTCCTCGTCAGGCCTGAAAATCCCGAGCCTTTTTCGAAAATCGGGTCGAGTCCCGATCACGAATCCGAAATAAGCCAAAGTAAACTGTCCCAAATGCCACCAACTTGGGTAAACAACAAGCCCACCACAGGCCCCCAAAAGATCATGATTTGTTTATGCACTTAGTAGTAGTAGTACTTTGCCTTATAAACTGAACAGAAGTCTCAAATCTCCTCGATGTGGGAGTGGGGTGTTACAATTAGACATCTGAAAAATTGTGAAATATCAGTGTGTGCACTTACAGAATAGCAAGGAAGTTTAGAATGAAAAGAATAAATGAACAGAGGGTCTAAGAGTGTCCTCACTTCACACACGAAAAGTGAAAAGAGATCGCGTTGCTATTCTAAAGAAGGATCGCATTTTCTATCCTAGCGAGGCATCTAAAGAAGGATCGCATTTTCTATCCTAGCGAGGCCTAGCTCGCAGTTTGAAATTGAGTATAAGGGGTCGCATACAATCAGGCTCGCGTCGCATACAATTTCAAGTATTTAGTCAAGAACTTACAAGTAAACTACAATAATTAATGAAGAACAAGGGAAAGAAGCTTACTTTTTGAAGAAGAAAAGATGAAGATCTTGAAAAAGCTGGGGTCGTTCTGAGCAAAAAGAGATCTGGATCTTTGTTTGATCTGGGAGCAAACTGGCAGCAATTCGTTATCTTGTTAATAAGGAAAGTGACAAATGATTGAAAGTCTGGGTTTATATAGTAGTCAGGAGAGAGAAAGATACATAACACGTGTCATCATCTTGATGGATAGGAATAGATCTCGAGACACGACAGCTGTCCGCAACCATTCGAATTCGTAAGAGTCGTATTGAAATCTACAACAATCAGTAGCGAGTTCAGGCCTCGCATCGAAAGTATTAACGAAATAATTATCTGAGTCCACATCGCATTTACAATGGCAATACGGACTCGGGGTAGTTGTTATGCCCAAATCTTAGCATAAGCCCTAAACAGGTCTAATGTGCTGTAATAGCAGTCCACAACTCATAATGGGCCTAAAGATAAAGATTGGGTCATTAAACCCACCATCAGGAGTCAGTCCAATATATTATCAATCACAATGTGGAAGGCCACGACCTCGAGGTGCGGGTCGAGTTCGCTAGTGTTCTCTAGTATGGGATCACATCACATCACTCTGCAAGGTCCAGCGAGGCCTAGAATACTTTTATTGTGAAGGCACATGATTAAGCCCAGCGAGGTCGCATGAGTAGGATTATCTCCGTAGCATGGGACCACCTTGCATGACTAAGCCCAGTGAGGTCGCATGCGAGGCCATGTAGCTTTTCCATTAGCCTCGCCAGTGAAGCCCTGTGATTCTAGTATCATGTTAGCCATATGTAACCTTTATTGGGCCATGGGTCATGAGCAGGATTAATGGATAGATTATATCAGCCCATAGACGACTAGGGAGTTTGGGCCAAGATGAGCACATAGAAACCCTAGCCCGTCAGGATAACTTCTTTTCCAAGAACTGCGTCTGGCTTGATCCCTATAAATAGGGTATGTAGGCACCTTGTTAAGATTGAAAAACAGTTCACCACTGAAATATCAATAAACAAGATCAGTCTCCGTAAATCCAACAACCACCTTGTTATACCAATTTCTCCCTATAAGAGCATCTCCAACCATTATCATCTATTAGATAAAAAGTCTAGTTGTCACTTTAATATACATATTAGCTAAAAAATATAGTCCTCCAACCATCAGAGCTGTTAGCAATAATTATAGATATCCTCCATCTCGTCTTCTATATTTGTTGAGTTGTAGTCATTAACTAAAACATCCATGTCAACTTTATGCCATATTTAAACTAGATCTACACATTAATATATACCATTTAAATCAATTCCTACCCATCCATTACACAATATATAGGAGTACTATTTTTGAATTATAGCTAACCATTATATAGCTAATACCATTGGAGCACAACCCCTTACAGATTCAACGAATTTTAGCTAACTATTATTTTAGCTAATCATTATACTTACTACCTACTACCTTTGGAGATGCTCTAAGGCGTTAGTTAAAAATGATTGGCTAAATTACATAAAATATTGATTATGTAAAATTTGTCGAACCTGTAAGACATTGTGTTCCGAGGGTATTGGCTATAATGATTGGCTATATTTTAAAAATGGTATGTTATTAATATTTCAAGTTGTTATTAATGGAATATAAAATTTTAATATAGAAATAAGTGATGTGTCAATTCACTACAGGTCTCTAGATGTTCGACAAATATAGTCAGCATCAAGAGATTATCTATAATTATAGATAACAGTTTTGTCCCATTGGAGTGTAATTTTTTTTACACATTCTTTATAATTCTTATTTATGGTAATTAATTTTAAAATTTAGCTAAGAGATCTCTCCCATTGGAGATGCTCTAACAAGTTCATCTCTCTAAATGGATCGCCATCAGTACCATTCCATTCCATTTAAACAAATCTCGAATTTACCTTATGTTTTTAAAAGTCAATTTAACTATATCCAAAATAATAATACTGAATCAATTCATATCGCATTCTAAGTATAATTGCAAGTGATTCCTTCCAGAAAAAAAAGAGGAAAAAAATTAGTGCAAGTGGTTGACAGGATTAGAATTAAAGTTTAAAAGGTCAGAAGACGATACTGAAGATCTTAAACAGACTAATGTAGATTATAATATAATGAAATACCCTAATTAGGATTAAGGGTACCTAAGCACAAGCTAAAGTGCGGATCCATGTGCCAAGTCCTTTGGAGTACTTTGTAGCCATGTACCCGACACGTACTTTTCTATTTGGGTTAAGTATCAAAGTGGTCACTGAAGTGAAAGCCAAATATCAATTTGTTCACCAATCTTTACGGGGTATCATTTGAGTCATTAAAGTCATAATAAATATCAAACAAATACCTGTATATATGTACTAGGGAAGTAAAAGTAATTTTTCATTGAGTTCTACACATTTTTCTTAAATGCTACTATAATCAAATGAAAGATTATGAATTCTAGTATTTTTGATAATATATTCAGAATTTAAAAAGTTTATTTACTATTTATTTTTAATTAAAACAAGGAAAATGACAATAAAATTAAAAATAAATAGTAAATGAATTTTTAAAAATCTAAATATATTATCAGAAATACTATAATTATTAACCTTTCGTTTGGTTATGGAAGCATTCAAGAAAAATGTGTAGAACTCAATGAAAAATTATTTTTGCTTTTCGAGTATATTTTAAAGATATCCATTTGATATTTATTATGACTTTAATGATTCAAATGATACCCCGTAAAGATCGGTGAACGAATTGATATATGGCTTCCACTTCAGTGACCACTTTGATACTTAACCCCTTTATTTTAGCGTGTAATTTCAGGTATCCCAATTGTGTTTTGAGGGTGTCTTCAATCTCATAATTTAATTTAATTATTTAATTATGAGTCCCGGTTCCTAAAAATTGATTATCGAGGATCAATTATACAACATTCAATTTATTTGTCGTTGAATTGATTATTTGACGATCCAGGTTAATGTTTTCCATTCTGTTATAATTTTCCGTAAAATTTAAAAAGGCGCCTCGATTTATTTTTTTTTTGTGAAACAACTAATATTGAAAGAGTAATGCTAGGTACGTCAAATTGATACTCAAATATTGCTTCCAAATGATGTGGCAATGCTTACATGGCATGGTGAAAATTTTTGATTGGGTGGTTGGTGTGAATATAGGGGGGTCCACTATTATTACAACCAATTGAATTACTACACTTGGCATTTGAAAAATTTTTTGGGTACCAATTTTGGGTACCTAACATTTTTCATATTAAAAATTGTCATTAATAAATTCACGGAAAATTTGCACCGATAGCAAAATACCCTACCAACTTATGTTGCTCTCAAAGACTTGGCATCTAACAGTTCATGGGTGGGTTTATAGTTCATGGATGAATTTATAGATAGGTATATTAATATATTTCTGGCCAATGTGGTAAAAAAACCAATTTCAAGAAGATTGATACAATGAGATAGAAGGAGCTTGCTTTGGGTTCTGCAATTTTGATAAATTAGTCTATACTGTTTTTTATTATTAGTATATATTGTATGATATTATATCTATTATATATATTGCCTCTACAATTGTTTACCCTTCTCTACATCATTAATTCATCATGTTAGCTTCATCCAATGTTTTCCATTACAGATTTCACATGCAATGGATAATGGTCATCTATGAACAGGCCCTTAGATGAAAATTGAAAAGCCTCATAATGAATGAGTAGTCAGGTGTATTTTGTTATCGGCGTAATTTTTTCGAGGAGCTATTAATGACTGTTTCAAAATATTTGTTGTTCCACGAAAAAAAATTGAGATATTTCATTAGCATTGTGAAAAATTATAGCAAGATGTCATTTTTTAAAAAAAATCTCTTCGTTTTTTGTGCCGTTAGTTACGTGTTTTTTACTACATTTTTTTCTGCTAGGTTCATCGTATCCTCTGCCTTATAGATTTGTACTTGGGATTTTTGAGACATTAATTTGAATCAATTTTAGAGTTTTACAACTAATTACTTGTAGGGAAATGTTAGAGAAAATGTACAAAATGCCTAGATTTGGAGCCCCATGATCTGATATGCCTATGTGCGCGAACAATGACCCAATATACCCGCGTGTTACGCATTCACAGGATGCGTATATTAAGACACGCATTATGATGATGCGCAACAGGGGTCACGCATCTCCCAGATGCGTGATGATGTCATATGACGTCATTATCACACTTGCATCTTCGGCGTGCTCTGATTGTAAAAAACGCCTCGAAATCGCCTTTAACCGTTCTCCGGATTCAGGCCAACTCTACCAAATATGAGGACATCAAAACGATGCCCACACCTCCCTCTTCATTATTCCTTATTGATTTGTTAATTTCTGGCCCCGCAGGGGCGTACATATCAGAAAAGAAATCGGAATGTTGAGCTCGAATTGGGTATTTTTAATCCGGTGGAACAAACTAAAATCTACAATTACAGGGTTGTAGAGGGTGGAGAGACGATCATTTTGATATGTAGAACGTGTGTGCTCGTTGCCTGTAGAGAACGTACGAATCGGTTGAAAAAACAACGAGCAAAACACGACGGCGACGGCTGGAGAAGACGATGAACAGTACTTGAGACACGCATGTTGAACATGCGCATCTCTAGATACACATTTTTAACATGCGTATCTCAAGTACTGTTCAAGACTGCAGAATTGAGTTTTGTGAAGGACACACATGTGTCAAAGGAGTATCTGGATACTCCTTTCCCACATGCGTGTCCTGTGGGTATTTAGGGTCATTCCTTCCGAAAATAGGTATTTTGGACCAAATATTTTGGTAGGTGGGCATTTAGGGCCTTCACCCAACCATAGCCCTTAGAGCATCTCCAACCATAGAGACCCCTTAGCTAAAAGTGTGTCAAACATGCCTTAAATAAAAATTATAGATATTATGTAAAAAAAAAATCATCTCCAACGGGACATTACTGTTATCTAAAATTTTAGATAATCCTCTAAAATCCTATCATATTGGCTATATTTGTCGAATTTCTAGAGACCTGTAGTAAAACTCCACATCATCAATATTACCATATTAAAATAATACATTCTACTTTTAACAATTTGAAATAATAATAACTTGCTATTTTAAAATATGACTAATCATTATAGCCAACTCCATTGGAGTACAACACCTTACAGATTCAATAAATTTTACATAATCACTATTTTATATCATTTTAGCCACCCATTTTAGTCAATACCATTGGAGATGCTCTTAGGGCTATGGTTAAGCATTAAATACTCTTATATTTTCAATATCTTTTGTATGGTTTTTAGTTGTTTTTAATTTTCCAATATCTCTTTGCATCACTAATTTAATATTCCAAGTAATACTCCCTCCGTCCCAAAATACATGTCCCTTTTTAAAAAGAATTTGTCTCATTTTACATGTCCCTTTTATTTTTTCAATACAAGTTTAAGGTGATTTTCCAAAACTATTCCTACATTTATTGTATCTAAAATTTGACTTTTTTCAAACTTAACACTATTCTCATTTTTCAATGTATTAATTAAGGGTATTAGTTGGAAAATATTATTCAACTAACCTTTACCCACCTTTACCTTAATATGTGTGTTTTTTAGAAAGGGACATGTAATTTGGGACGGAGGGAGTAATAATGTATCCCCTGCATTCCCATTAATTTTCAACGATAAAACATCCCAAATTTCTAAATAATCATATTGAATTTTGTGCAAAATTGATGTATTAAGTGCAAAATTGATGTATTAAATGCATTTATCCATCTACATTAATGCTTAACCATAGTGTTAAGGACTATTTTTAGCATTACCCTTACTTGTATTATTCTCTAATAGCCATTTTTTAATATTAAGGGAAAAATTATTAACAATAAAAGGGAAAAAAAAACTAGATAAATTAAGGGACTGCATAAATTGATGGACGGTGGGCACTCCGGACTGGTGGGAGAATAATTGTTTTATTCATTTAAATTTTAAATTAATTAATTATTAAAATTAAATATTACTCCCTCCGTCCCAAATTACATGTCCCTTTTCTAAAAAACACACATATTAAGGTAAAGGTAGGTAAAGGTTATGTTAGAGGCTCATCCCCTTAATGGGCCGAACTAATGATCCAGTACCTTGAGCCCGAATGGAGGCCCACATTCGTCCGGTCCAGTTGCCGATAACGGTCATATGGTTCCAACTCCTGTGAACGTGGGACACGTCGACACACGACGCCCACTCTTCGGGTAACCGCCTGGAAGGAAAAGAATATGAGTCAGGTTCATCCTTTCATTTTGAGGGACAATTACACACAACTCAAACTCTCTACGTTCAATATTACTCATCAAAAACCGACTAACTTATTCTCACACCTGAGGTGAATCGGGGGGCCAAACCCTCGCATTCTTCTCATTTGCAGGTCCGACCGAACTAAGGTCCGACGAAATACAGTCGTAACATTTGGCGCCGTCTGTGGGAACGTAGAGATACGTTTTGTGTTGAGTTCTACCATCAATCATGGCAAATGAAACCGAAATACCAGTAGCCGATAATAGCATAGTGGCTGGAAACAGCCGCACCACTCCTCCCCTGATCCCAAGAACAACTCCCATCACCCCGAGGCTGTTAACGTTTGATGAAGAAGGAGATATGCCGTCTCCTGAAGAACAACAGGAGATGCTCATGAAATGGCGAGAAGAACAAAAGGCCAAGGGGAAGCGGAACGAAATGGAAAAAGAAAAGAGCAGCAGAGAGGCCGAACGACTGGCCAGGAAAAGGGAGGCCGATCGCTTGAGGCTGGAAGCCCTAAAGCTCCAAAGGGAGGAGATTGAGTTACAAGAGAAAGTGCTCCGAGAGGCTTTAGAAGCCGAAGACCCGGAGTTGGATGACCGGAGGGATAAGAGGCCGAGGACTAGAAATGATGAAGACGAGTTAGAGGACTCTGAATCAAATTCTAGGAGAACCCGGTCGAAGGTAGTGTACTCCTCTGATTCGGAGGAAGAAGGTCCACATACGGACGACCGTATCCGTAGGATCGAGAAGGCTATGTTCAGAGAAAGAAGAGTCAGCCACGAGCCAGTGGTGACCGAGGATGTTGAGCAGTTTCGACCTCCACCAGGAAGGCAGTTTCCAAAGATGAACGAGTTCAATGGAAAGGGAGACCCCGAAGACCATTGTGAGAAGTATGAATCGCTCATGACCGGTATGGGGCATTGTGATGTGATGCTTTGCAAAATGTTCAAGACATACCTCAAGGGGAACGCATCCATGTGGTACAGGTCATTAAGGCCTAGATCGATAGGCTCGTACGAACAGATAAAGAAGAAATTCTTGAGGCACTACTCCCATTTGTACCGAAGAGAGAAGGATACTGAAGCCCTGATCCACTGCAGGCAGGGATCGAACGAAGAATTGGGTGACTACCTGGCAAGGTTCAAAGAAGAAGCAGGAATGGTCACCAACTTGGATAAAGTAAAGGCAGCCGGATTTCTCGCAGCCGGCCTCGACCCCGTTAAAGGTAAGAAGCTTCGATCTTCTCTTTACGATATGCCTCCTAGATCTTTAAATGATATATATTTGAGGGGGGAGGCCATTAGAAGAAAGCTAGAATCCATAGGGGGTTACAAGGAGAGCAAGAAAAATGATAGGTATGATAGAAGGGATGATAGAAAGGACGATCGAAGGGATGATAGAAGGGGCCGTGGCGACATTAAGAGCCGACTGAATGATACCAGGCCCGACAAAGGGGCCGAACGAAGAAGAGATAGGGATAGTACTGTGTTCACACCACTAAACACACCTATCTCGAAGATTCTCCATGAGATAAAGGGTAAATCTGGGTTCGTTAGACCACCCAAGTTAAAGACCCCTGAAAATAGAAGAAGCAACAACAAATATTGTGACTATCATCGGGATAAAGGTCACAATACTGATGAATGTTACCACTTGAAGAAATTAATTGAGAAAATGATAAAAGACGGGGAACTGACCAAGTTCGTGGGAGACCTGAGGGACAGGCGAAAAAGGGTCTAAAGACTAAAAATAAAAGAGTGGGACCGCCCGAAGAGAGTTCTTGAGGCTTGAAGATCCCGAAGGATGTTCTTGCCCAGAAAACTCGCTTACAGGACCCAGAATCCCCGGAAAAGCGCACTTAAAGTCACGCCTAATTTTTACCTAAGGAATACAGGTAACTTTCCATACTTGCAAACAGATATATACATACGAGCATAAAACGTAGGATTACAACAACAAGGAAACAGGTACTAAAAAGACCAGCACACATATATTGTTAACCGAAAAGGTAAAAAAGAAACTTACTTATTTGCCAAATGGGTAATGAGATCGAGTTCTTGAGGGTATTTCTCTTGAAGATGGGATGCCACCGGAATTGGAGGACTACCGGCGGTTGAAGTTGAACCAGCATTTCCAATCCTTGCCTTGTAAAAAGTTCTGAGAGAAATTGTTTGTTGTTTTAAAGATGGCGAAATGAAAAGTTGTAAGCGTAAAGGCGAAAATTAGAGGGTTTGAAGGTTTAAGTAGAAGAGACGCATCGTTGGGACAAGAAGCATTTCGAATTCAACGGTGGTGATTAAAGCGTAGATCTCGAGACTCAACAGCTGTCATCAACATAAGGACACGACTTCCTAGAAACGTCCTGACCTTGTCCATCGCCATTCTTATCCAGAGAAGACGTCTGAAGAGGGTATTCCGAAGATGGGATTGGGCTTTGGCCTTCGCCCTGAGGACTACTCCGAACGAAGTCCAGGGACATGTTAGAGGCCCATCCCCTTAATGGGCCGAACTAATGATCCAGTACCTTGAGCCCGAATGGAGGCCCACATTCGTCCGGTCCAGTTGCCGATAACGGTCATATGGTTCCAACTCCTGTGAACGTGGGACACGTCGACACACGACGCCCACTCTTCGGGTAACCGCCTGGAAGGAAAAGAATATGAGTCAGGTTCATCCTTTCATTTTGAGGGACAATTACACACAACTCAAACTCTCTACGTTCAATATTACTCATCAAAAACCGACTAACTTATTCTCACACTGGAGGTGAATCGGGGGGCCAAACCCTCGCATTCTTCTCATTTGCAGGTCCGACCGAACTAAGGTCCGGCGAAATACAGTCGTAACAGGTTAGTTGAATAATATTTTCCAACTAATACCCTTAATTAATACATTGGAAAATGAGAATAGTGTTAAGTTTGAAAAAAGTCAAATTTTAGATACAATAAATGTAGGGATAGTTTTCGAAAATCACCTTAAACTTGTATTGAAAAAATAAAAGGGACATGTAAAATGGGACAAATTCATTTTTAAAAAGGGACATGTATTTTGGGACGGAGGGAGTAGCATGTCTTCCAAAACCTGAACATTCAAATAATGGTGCAGTTTTTTTGTCGAAAATTACAGTAAAACCTCTATAAATTAATATAATCGGGATTGAAGAATTCTATTAATTTAAAGAAATATTAATTAATCGATAAATCAATAATTATTAATTTATAGAGAATTTTTTACAACAAAGAAAATTAATTTCCTTTTATATACTTTTAAGTAGAATGAATTGTACAATTTATGTTTTATACTTATTTCAATATACACTGTTCTACAAATACAAATTCAATGAGTATTTGTGAGATTCAAAGTAAAGATTTATGCATATTTAGATGATATCAAAGATAAACCAATATTTTTAGAAACTTTTCCATGTAAAAAAGCACTAAAGACATAAAAAATATTGATTAATAGCTTTTATTATTTTACGAAAACACCACATTCGAATTTTTTGTTGCAACAAAAAGGGTTAAGAATGAGTTTCATATAGATTCAAATTTAAGAACCATTGAATCATATTTTACAAAAGGATAATATATATATTTTTATGATTATAAAGGACTTAATAATTTATAATATTGTTGGTACCATATATTTATATAGGATTTTTCAAGAAAAAATATTATCTTACCGAAAATGATCATTTTTTGATCTGGTCCAAGTTGGGATCGGAAAAAATTATTAACTTAGTGAAATTATTAATTATTGAGTATTAATTTAACGAGGTTTTACCGTACGTTCATTTATATTTTGAAAATTTTGAGTGATGCAGTATGTATTTAACATGCTACTCCCTCTATCCCACCCATTTTTTTAATAAAAAATTGCGTATCTGACACGTATTTTAAGGTGCATTTTAAGAATAGTTCTATAACTTATTTTTGATATTTTCTTTTTTTGTATAAAAATAGGATTGTTCTATTTTTATACAAAAAAAGAAAATATCAAAAATAAGTTATAGAACTATCCTTAAAATCCGTGCCGGAAATTGGTACGCAAATGTAAACTATTATACGGGACAGAGGGAGTAGCTTACAAGCTATTCACGCCTCTCCATTTTAATTTTACAATTTTTAAATTAATATATTTATATCTATATATAATTACGACGAAATTATTATTAACATATTAAATTGTAATTTTAAACTAGAAAACAAATAGGTTTATATTTTAGGAAGAAACTTATTATATTCTTTAAATATAAAAAGCGTAAGGAAATTTTATCCAATTTTTTTGTAATATGGTCGTTGATCAAAAAAATATGGACCGTTGGATTTGAATATATATAGATGTGATCCGTTAGATATAATATTAAAAAGTTTATTTGATTGATACTAGGATTATGTTCAAATACTAGCAAGTAAATTTAATAATTTAAATCAAATATAAGTATATTTTTAAATTGAATAAAGTTAGATATAATATTAGAAAGTAAATATATTTAATTGATAGTATGATTGCATTCATAATTTTTTTTTCGCCAATTTCCAAGTAGTTTCAGTTAAATACTAAATGTTTAACCACTATTAAATTAAAGATAATTTCTTCTACTTCGTGTGTGGTGTGTAAAATCGCCTAAATTTGAATTTTAGAAATCAAGATAGAGCAAAAATAGTAAATTGACTGTGTGAATTCTAATAAAAAAAATTATATATATACTCAGATTTGGTTATTTTTTCTTTGAATCTTTCAAAGTTAAGAGTTTTATATTTTCTTCAGTAAAATATTAAAATTTATCAAATAAAAAAATTAAATATATATGAATTTTAATATATATGAATATTAAGAAAATTTTGTTTGATAATATAATTTATATAATTCTAAATTTTAAAAAAGAACCATACATTGCACGGATTATCAATTAGTTATCCAAAAATTATAATTTCATTTCAATTTTGTTTGAATTTTTCAAAAAAAAGTAGAAAAAAAACAGGGTGAAAGTGGAAAATAACATTTTTTTCAATCAAAAAACTGAAAATAACATTTTCTGATATGGGGTGTTAAAAATGACGTTTTGGATACGCATTTACAATTTGGGTATCTCAAAACATAGTGATACGCATTCTGGAAATGCGTATCTGGACGTGATACGTATTCTGAAAATGCGTATTTGGCCGTGATATGCATTTTGGAAATGCTTATCTAGCCCAGCTGATACGCATTTTGAAAATGCGTATCACTGTTTATTTTATTTTTTTTGGTTTTTCTCCTGCAGGGCCCACTGATAACCAAATTCAAAATGCGTATTATGTTACCCAAATTAAAAATGCGTATCAAAAACGTTATTTTTTACGCCCTACCTCAAAAAATGTTATTTTCATCATTTTTATAAAAAAAAAAGAGAGTTATTTTTAGCGTTCTTTCAAAAAAACATTCAATTAATATTACACATTTCTAAGTATGTAGCTTAAAGTGATTCAAAACTAGGGCTGAGCATAAGAGCAACTCCAACCCATCACTAAATCACTATAATAGTGATGAATATAGTGTCAAACTCATTCCAATGCAACACTAAAATGGTGACCCAAGATCACCAAATGAGTTTTGGGTCATCAAATTTGGTGACAAAAGTACATTTGGTGATCCTTGGTCACCAAATTTGGTGACTTTCAAAATTCCAATAATATCCCTATATTTGTTAACAAAACAACTTTTTTCCATCTATGTCCTACTATTTGTTCTTGTAATTTTTTTCCAACTTATTTGTTCTCATAATTTTTAACTTTAAATTTTTATCAGTTGAAATTTATTTTCTTCTTAGCTCTTGTTAATTTTTTATCTATGTCCTACTATTTGTTCCTAACTCTTGTTAATTCTAAAATGTCGTAATTCTAAATGTGACGCCCCCGACCCCGATTTAATTTCCTCTGGAAGAACCGGCTCGAGGGTCCGTCAAAACTACATCACAACCTGCTCAACCTACTAGTCAAAACTACATCACAACCTGCTCAACCTACTAAAGTTTTTTTTTAAAACTTTATATCTCAACTAAATCTTTTTTTTCCATAATGTTGTTACACAACCATAAAGAACTTCGTTCCCCCTTAGAAACGAATGACTATCTCCATTTATACAAATCTAAATCACAATTCTTTAATAAAGTCTATCTTACCAATAAAAGATGCCTTATACAACGGATCTCATCTACTATCTGTAGGGTACTACCAATTGTACACTACAAGTCAACTATATCCTGCCTTATCTCGAATCAACATACAATCAAGGTCCACAACGAGTGCTTCAACCATAAGTCAAACTACAACATTGGTGCGTGAAGTTCCACTGCTAAGTCAAGTACCAGCTCTGCTGGTCCATCACTTATTTCTACCTTCCCAAGAATCCTCTTCTAATCTGTAATACCCTCCTGTAATAATTTATAAAATAAAAGAATGGGCCACAAAGCTCAGCAAGCATATATTGCAGAGTATGACAAAAATTATTTTTGTCGCATAAAATAATTCATGAAGCCTTTCCAACATATCATAAAACCTTACCAGCATGTGAAATGTCAAGATAGAAAATATTGACAAGATCATCAATTGACAATAAAAAAAAAAGACATGTAACACTTTAACATAAAGAAGATTTGTTTGACTGAGCGACCTCATTAGGTCTCTTAACCTTATCATTTCCAGATGCAATTATGATCATCTGTCTTACTATTACCATTTGGTAATCTTCGTAACCACGAAATGGATCCATTCGTCTTTCCAGATGCACTTTAGGTCATCTGTCTTAACAATTACCTTTCGGTAATATTCATCATCAATACCCCATAAAATGGGTTGTCAACTCAGTCGAATATTTATCATTTAACTTGAACTACCTCATTCTTACTTATACTTTACTTATACTTGAAACATAACCACTAGCTAGAACAATTGGCTAGTTAACTTAATAACATAATTGCTAGCTGAACAATTAGCTAGCGATCTCAACAAAATCTTGATTTCCATTAAGTCGTCTGGATCGACTAGCTCATAATAATAATCTCATCATAACATAGCTAATGAAACAATATTAGCTATTCACATATTTAAACCATCGTAACTGATTAATCATTGCTAGCCAGAACAATTGGCTAGCTTCCTCAACAACATAATTTCTAGCCGAAACAATTAGCCAGCGACCATCAACTAGTCTTCAATGACTGAAATAAGCTCATCATAGCACAGCTAATGAATAATATTAGTCATTTACCAGGGGAAATCATTATGAGATCGAATAAACGTCCATTTTGGATAATACCGATCAATTAATATTATCTTCACCAATAAAATGAATTCAGATAATACCGAAAGATAGGTATTATTTTCACTGATAAGAATTAACTCGAATAATATCAATCAAAAGTACTATTTTAACCAATAAGAATCAATGGATAATATCGACCAATGAATATTATCCCGGTCAATAAAAATCAATTTGGATAATACTAACCAAAGAATATTATTGCTAACAATAAAAATCAATCTGGATACTGGCAGTCAGTGGATATGATTACCAATAATAAAAATCAATTTAGATAATCTCGACCAATGAGCATTATCTCCATCAATAAAATCAATCTTAGATAATACCGATTAATGGATATTATCTTCACGAATAACAATCATAAAATAGTAATATTGATTTAACGGTATGTACGCATATAACATAATACGTACAGCTTAACAACATTCAACATGTACGGCTCAACAACATTCAATATGTTACAAATAATGTAACACCTAGATAATCAATTAAAACAGAGACAATATATACTTACAACCACCGCTATCCAAGCAGTCCAACCTTTCCTCAACTTACTTCTCCAATAACCTCTAATCAACCAACCAAACTCAAGAACACCACTATTCATCATCTTCTCCAAATTCTTTCCTTCTCCTCTCTTGCTCTTGCTCTTCCTTTGGGCTGAAAATGAAAGCATAGACATGGGGAAGAGATGGGTTCATCTTCTTCATCTCTCTCTTTCTCTCTTCCCCCCTCTCTCTCGCTCTTTCTTTTTTTTTTCTCTCCTCTCTCTCTTTCTCTCTTCAATCGGAAAAATGATGTTGTAAAAGGGAGCTGATTTATGTGGTGGAGATGAGTGGATTAAAAAGCTTATCTCCTTTTATTAATATCTAACTCAAAAAAAGACCAAAATGCCCTTCTTTCTACTACTTAATCATATTTCCATAATTTCATTCCCTTTATTCCATTTTTATCAGAACAATTATCCACTTACTCCTCAAAATAAATTCTACTTCTTAACTTTAAAAATAAAGTTTTCAACTCTCCGAAATCTCATATATTAAATAATTGAGAGTCTACTTGCAAATTTCCCGGAAATAAATCCTAAAAATCATCTGACGTCAAATAATTAAAATTTGACATAATAATTCCATTCTTAACCAATAAAAGAAATTATTCCTCAAAATCCACAATATATCGTTTCGATCTCTAAATTCTTCATTATTCCCAAAACGATTCAAAATTCACCTCAATAAATCTTACTCCAAATAAAATAATCAAAATTAATATTTTCGGAATTGGGGTGTTACACTAAAATACAATTTTCAACAAAATTTGGATATTGATTTTTTTATAAATAATTTTTATATTAATAAATTTAATATTATGCGACCATAACATTACAATTTAAAATATAATAGATATTAATAATGTAAATTGAACAAAGTTAGAATATTCTATTTTATTGGTGAAAGATTTTTTTTAGTGTCAAGTATAGTGATCATGGGTTGGAGTGTATTTTGTGAATGTTGTAATTTTATTACCAAAATAGTGTCCCTAGCACACTATTTTAGTGTCTTGTGTTGGAGATGGTCTAAGTATTCCATTCAAACTGTCCAAACTGATTTTTTTGATTTTTTAACGGTTTGATTTTGGTTACGACTATTAATTAGTAAATCGAATTTTTTTGATCTGGGTGCGATTTTCGGTTGAAAACCGATCAAAATAACCAAACCGAACCGTTGATACATGTATTTGATTAATAATATTTTTATAATTTAATTTAAATATTTGAGTGTTAACCATTATTGTAGTTGTTACACATTTTTAAAATTACTAGCTTATAACCCGTGCGATGCAAAGATCGTTTTTGATATGTAATAAATTTTATTTAATATTATAATTATATTTTTTTTATATAATCATTATTTACAATATTTTATTTTTATTTTAATTTTAAAATTTAATATAAATTTAATTAATGATATGTATGGCTTAAAACTTATATTATAAAATTTTAAAATAAATATGTCGATGATGAAATTCGAACCTTAAAATTTTAATAAATTAATTTAATCATATAATATATCTAATCATTAGATTTAATGATTCCTATTTTTTGATAAAAATCTAATGGTTATTATTCGTAGTATACGAATTTCTATTATATTTTGTTAGTGATTAGAGAATATGGTTGATATTTTTAGTTATAAATTAATTATTGAAAGATTATGTTTTAAATTAAAAGTTAACATGTTTTAATTAGAAAAGAAATATTATGAGATTTTAGGTGTTTATAAAAAGTAATATCATCAATTAAAAGTAAACATTTTTTAATTAAAAAATGAAATCAGTTGATTATAATTAATAAAATTATTTTATTATTTATTATAATAATTATGATGATAGTGCCGAAAACCGAACCGACAAACTTTCAATGCCAGTGCGATGTACGGGTTTCTTTTATTATGTTATAATTTTTATTTAATATTACAATTATGTTTTTATAAAATTATTATTTTAATAATTATTTTAATTTTAACTTAATATAATACACTCATGTTTACGGATTATACAAATGTTTGCTTATTATAAATAATGTATACGAATTTTTAATATTTTTATTAATAATTGAAAAATATGGTGTGATATTTTCGGGTATATATTAATGATTGTAAGATTAGTTTAAATCAAAAAGTTAACGTATTTTAATTCGAAAGGAAATATTAATGATTGGAAGATATGATACGATTGATTTTAGGTATTTGTAAAATATAATATTTTCAACTAAAAGTAAATGAGAGAAAAACAATCGACTAATTACCATTAATTATATTATGTTATTATTTTTTATGTGTTTCAATAGTATAGATATCATAAATATTTTTCTTTATAACGAAGTGTAAATAAGTAAATTCACGAAATACCAAAAAACAGGTATCAAAACTTTCAATGTTTCGGCTTTATAACAGAGGATAGATAAGTAAATTTACGATGTACCAAAAAATAGGTACCAAAATTTTTATTGTTTCGGTTATTATATAATAGTGTAGATTGTTCACTTTTTTCTCAATATTAATTTTATTAACACCTTGTTAATAATTAGTATTTCGCTTTTTTATTTTAAATGAATCATTTCGTTCTTTTTGAAAATAAAAAGAATTGTTTTTTTCGTGACAACGAACTAGGGTATATTCTAGAATTATTTATATTGGAGAGTTCAATAAATTTTAACTTTATTTTTTATTTAAGCATTTTATTAAGTGACAAACAAGGGTCAGGTAGCACATGTAATTACTTATTTAGTTTGATAAGAAAATAAAAAAATTAGAATTTTTTTTTATCTGAAGCCGAAACAATATGTTAAGAATCGATTTGATTTGGGATCAATTTTTATAGCATTCGATTTCGATTCAGTTTAAAATTTTCCAAAATCAAAAATTTCAATTTGGTTCGATTTGATCGATTTAGACCTTTAAAATCGTCCAAACTGAATATGCTCAACCATATTCATTATATAGTATTTTAATGTATATCCGAAATTAGGTCTATATGCACAAAGATTTTAACTGTAGGTTAATGATGCATTATATAATCACATTACCGAAATGCCAAATTTCGTAAGAGAAAATGACAAAAATATCTTAAATTGAGGTACCCATGGCCCAAAATACTATTTTTCGAAACAGTTGATCCGTCCTACCCACGCAACACGCTACTGCGTGTAGTGTGTCTCGCGTACTGTAACAACTGCTCGACATCTCTCTCCTCTCCATCTCTCTCATACTCTCCGCCATCTCTCTCGTTCTCTTCGCCTCTCGCCGTCACGTCCGACCATCTCCGACGCTTCTGATTATACCAAAACGATCACCACTGCTTGCTCTTCGATTTGCCGGATTGAGTTTATGGAACCTGGCCCCGCAGGGGCTTGTACGTAGCCGGCGAAAAAACGAGGGAGAGAGTTGAATTCGATTTGGGGGTTTGAAATCCGGGGAATAAAATGGTTTGATATGGATATGGTTGTGTAGATCGTCGAAAGACGATTCCAACGATGTATATAACATACACGGACAGTCTGGGAATCGTACGAACAGACCTCCGGCGTGAATTTGTCAAAATCGCCTGAGAATCGCCAGAGAGCGACTTTAGAGAAGATGGCGGATACGCATCTGGAGATGCGCATTTTGCCAGATACGCATTTTCCAGATGCGTATCTCGTGCTACAGTGGATGCCTGCCAGTCACGTGTATGCCTGTTGCTCCATTACCACTAGCGTATCTCCATATTACTTCTTTAGCAGTAACGTGTCTCTATGTCACTCCTTCACCAGTAGCGCGTCCCGTGGGTATTTAGGGCCGCCTGAACTGGCGGTGGGTATTTTGATTATGAGTATTTAATTTGTGGGTATTCTGGGCCTTCACCCGATTTGGTAATCATAAAATTCAGGTTCGATTTTTAATAATTACATAATTAAATAAATTTATTTTAATTTTTTTAACTTCAACTCGGGTTCGATTTCTGGTAATGACATAATCAAACAATGTTTATTTATTACATTATTTTATCATTTAATTCTCTACAAATACCTCGGATGCCCACGGGTGCCGTCGGGTGCCCACGGGTGCCTTGGTGTGCTCGGGTGCCTACTGGTGCCTTGGTGTGCTCGGATGCCCACGGGTGCCCACTGGTGCCTTGGTGTGCTCGGGTGCCCACGGGTGCTGTCGGGTGCCTTGGTGTGCTCGGGTGCCCACGGATGCCTTGGTGTGCTCGGGTGCCCTCGGGTGCCTTGGTGTGCTCGGGTGCCCACGGGTGCCGTCTGGTGTCTTGGTGTGCTCGGGTGCCCACGGGTGCCGTCGGGTGGCCACTGGTGCCTTGGTGTGCTCGGATGCCCACGGGTGCCGTCGGGTGCCTATCTATCTACACTCTTTATTAATGTATAAACTATGTTTTACTAGCTTATAACCCGTGCAACGCACAGTTCTTTTTTTAAGTTTTAAAATTATTTTACTTTTTATTTTATTTTATATGTTATTAAATTACATATCAAATTGTTATTAAAAATTGATAATACATAAGATTTTACACATTCGATTTAATATTTGTACTCTACCTTGAATTATTAAAATTTGATTTGGAAGATTTTACAGTCCACGTGAAATTAACAAAAAAATCTTTAATTTAGTGATGGTTTAACAATTATTTTCCGATTAAACCTACTCAAAAATAAAAGATATAAGAAATTGACAATTTTTTATGTTGAAAATTCTATTCGATTTAGGAATTCTACTTATTATTCGTTTTTATTTTCAAAATACCCTTATTATTATTTGAAGATAGTTCTACTAATAATAAAATACAATTTTAATAATAAGTGTATAAATTTTTTTGTCAAAACTTTGATAATCGGTAGCCTGGTCAAAATAAATAAGAAGCGTTAAATCTTAAAATAAATAAATAAATAAAAATCGTTGGTGTTTCCATTTGAATAATAATTATTAAATCATCACTAAATTAAAGATAATTTTATGAGTTTCATGTGGATTGTAAAATCATCCAAAACTGATTTCTAGATCTCAAGATAAAGCCCAAATAGTAAAAATGAATATTTTTTAATAATAAAAAAATAAATAAAATTTAATTATAGTAAAACCCTTTTTAATTATATCCTTTTCAGATTATAATTTTTTTAAAAAAAATTTAGTTCTAGTGCAAACCTTTTTTAATCATATCCTTTTTAGATTATAATTTTAGTTTTAAAATTCACTTCTAAGGCAACCTTTTCTAATCATATCTTTTTTAGATTATAATTTTCTCTTTTAATATGATTTAATCTTGATCGCCTATTTTTAAAAATAATAGATTTAACGGTTGAGATTATTTTGGTAGTACAGTGACGAAAATTATGGATAAAATCCCTCTTATGCTTATTATATATAAGGACATAGTTGGCGCATAGTACCAAATTACCAATATACCAAATTTGATTATCAGTAAACTCGATTTCTTTTAATTACGTAATTATTAATTAAACAAAATTGATTTACTTTAGTTTTTTTTAACTTCACCTCAGATTCGATTGTCTTTAACGACATATTAATAATGTTTATTTATTATATTCTTTTATCATTCAATTTTTTACAAATATATATTTAAATAATATTGTTATAATATATATTCTCAAAAAATTATTAATATTAATATCTTAATATCGATGCGTACTTCATCGATTTTAATATTTTAATGACTTAATTGCACTTTGCACCCCTGTACTTAGGCAAAAATTCACTTTGATGCCTACTATTCAAATAATTGCAATTTGCATCCCGATTGTTTCAATCCGGTTACAGTTTGCTCCCTTTAATGATTTCAAGCTAATTTTGACCGTGACCGTTAGTCAAAATGAGGGTATTTTGGTCATTATACTCTACAATAATTTTTAAAATTAAATTATTTCAATTACTTTTATATTTTTTATATTTTTATATTTACCAACATTTTATCTACAATTCAAAGATTTTTTAAATTATAATTTATAATTCATATTTTTATAAATATTTACATAACTAAATTCTCGTAAAATATTATTTAAATATAAACTACATTTGTTATAATTTTCTAAATATTATCCATAATATAAATATCATAAATTTAAGATTTTGTGTTTTTTTCAATTTCAAATTTTGTTTCTTGCTTTTTTTTGGGAATAAAATGTTTAATATAATAATTAAAGACTGAAATACCCTTACTTTGACTAACGGTAACGGTCAAAATTAGCTTGAAATCGTTAAAGGGGTGCAAACTGTAGCGGGATTGAAACAATCAGGATGCAAATTGCAATTGTTTGAATAGTAGGCACTAAAGTGAATTTTCGCATAAGTACAGGGGTGCAAAGTGCAATTAAGTCTATTTGAATTTATCAACTAATATCTATACAGGCCTTTGCTCCATAAAGAACACTCTTATATAACAAATAAACAAACAATAAAGAACACTATAAAATCATTTATTCCAATAGATCCATTGGCCCCGCCAGGGGCACCCAATACAAAAAGTTCTTATTTTTTTAGGCTCTATCCATCCAGCAAAAAAAAAAAAAAATTGAAAATTTACTGTTCATCGATGACGTCACTGATGACGTCATCATGACGTCATCGATGAACAGTAAATTTTCAAAAAAATTTTATTTTTTATTTTTTTTGGCTGGATGGATAGAGCCTAAAAAAATAAAAACTTTTTGTATTGGGTGGCCCCGCCAGGGGCAATGGATCTATTAGATATGAGATGTTCTTTGTTGTTTGTTACTCCCTCCGTCCCACTAATTTTGTCACTTTGACCAAATTTTGGTCAATTTGACCAATTTTTTAATGAGAATTACTTATATTATATGACAATTATATTTTAAAAAAAAATAATTATCACAAAGTACACTTATCATATTACAGTATCCAACTTTTAAATTTATGAAAGCATAAATAATTAAATTATTATTTAAGGTCAAAGTTTTATCAATTTGACCAAGAAAGTCAAATGAGGACAAAATAAGTGGGACGGAGGGAGTATATAAGGTGTTTGCTATGGAGTCCAACCTATTTTTTAGTACCACGCTTTATAGTTTGTAGCTTCGCAAATCTTTTTGAGCCCACCTGAATCTCCAAAACCGTAAGATGAGTGCCACTAGCGTTGTCATTGTCATTCTTATCTCAAACAGACTAATTTTATACTATATTACTTGAGAGTCAACATGTTGATGGCAGCAACACTCGATATAAAGAGTCAAAAAAGCACATCTCAATTGTGATCAGCTCTCTCAGCCTCATCAAACTATTCTTTCCTGCACACAAAAATGTTAACTCTTTCTCCACCTTTATTTCAGACCTTTGGATGGCCTATAGAGGACTCCATGATCAACCACGAGTACAACGATTTCTATGCACACGTTGACAACATTCCAAATCCATTTCTTCACTTACCCTCTACACTTGATGAACCCCCACAAGTTGGCCTCGGATCTGATTCTTCGCCTTTCGAACCAAATGCAGTGAAGAAGATCAATCATAATGCAAATGAGCGTGATCGTCGTAAGAAAATGAATAGCTTGTATTCTTCTCTGCGTACACTACTTCCAGCTTCCGATCAAGCGGTATGAACTAGTATAAAATATCATTGCTTATATTAACAGTACTGAAACTGACTTTTAAATATTACAGAAAAAACTAAGCATTCCCAACACTGTATCAAGGGTGCTGAAATACATCCCTGAGCTACAAAATGAAGTCGAGAGACTGATCCGAAAAAAAGAGGAACTAAATTCAAAAATATCTAAACGAGGAGAGCTAATTCAATTTGAAAGCCAAAGAAACAACAGCACTATTCAAAGCTGTTCATCTACTGTTTCAGCAAGCTTGTTGGGAGACAGAGACGTAACGATTCAGATATCGACAAATGAGGCCAACATGAGTTTGCTGTCTGAGGCTATAGAGATTCTGGATCAGAAGGAAGGGTTTCATTTTGTGAATGCATCTTTCAATTCTTTTGGGCAGAGACTTTTCTATAACATGCATTTTCAGGTATATATTTTACTTCTATAAGTAGATTAAAGTTTGATTTCCAGTGATACCTTAGTAAATAAAGTTTTTAGCTTCGACTATAATAAAATAAAAGAAAGCATTTAAAAATTACATACACTAATTTCAGTTTTGATGTTTTATAGATGCAAAGGCCAGATCAAGTAATGGAGATTGAGATGCTGAGGAGAAAACTTTCAACTCTATGTGAGAAGCGGGAAGACCAATTTCATTCAACTTCGATTTCCTTCAAGAATATTTAGCAAATTCTTTTAGCAGTAAACCTTGCATTAATCAAGGATTAAAGATAATTATGTTCATGCAAAACCTGTAAAGACCAAGTAAAAAATTACTCGAAGTTGCATCACTGAGAAAGCTACCTTTTCATTCTGTTGTTTCATTTTCCTACAACAGTGAGCGTACATGTGCAATATTATGGAAACATACAACTCTGAGTGCAAAACTGGATAAAGTGTAGTTACCTACATACCTGATTTATGGCCTGATTAGTGTTCAGATGCACCAATATTTGACCCTGATGAATAATTTCAACAGGGTCATCACTAGTAAAGAGAATAATTTAATAACTGAAGATGCAAGATTTTGAAGTGTCGTCCCCAGAGCACTAACATATTTAGAACTCGCGTCCACAAGATTCGTCACTGAAGAATATGTATTAAGGACAATAAGCTGTAATTCACAAAAATGAGTAGACATGGAAAACCAGTGGTAGAAAAGGCTGCGTGGGAGGAGGCAAAACAGAGAGGAGTAGACATGGTGGTGTCGGGGTGATCAGTCCCGTTTTGGTGCTTGGGCCATTGCTGCCGCCTACTATAAATGCTAGCATTGTTCCTATCTTCAAGTACCTTACTGGCTCAGCCAAGACTTATGTGAACTCCGTCCATGCCTATGTCGACGTTAGGGACGTGGCAGCGGCACACATTCTCCTCGTATGAAGTGAAATTTCTTTGTGATCTCACTGTTGGAGCGTCTTTTGCTGCTGGTATACATGATCTTGTTGATATTGTTGCTTAGGATAATGATCCATGTCAGAATTCTAATCACGATGCTCAGTCGGTGAAGACTTCAGGAGATGGCGTTATGTTGGTGAAGGCAAGGAGAAGTCTGGAGAGGATGACGACAACTTGGATGCCTAGATTACTTCTTTTTAATGACTGAAGATTAATTAGGATAATTGGGTTCATTTGGGGATTAATTTGATTTGAACTTGCTACTGAATGGTTTCTTTCATGTTGGTTTTTTGAACTTGGTTATGTAAGTGTTAAGTACTAGGGGTGAGCAAAATTTTCCAAACCCGCCCAAACCGCCCAATCCAAACCGTCCAAACCAGAATTTACGGTTTTGTAACGGTTCGGGTTGGTAACGGTTTCGAATTTTTAAAAACCGAAAAATAATGGTTGGGTTCGGTTTGTATTGTCAACCCGACCAATATAACCCGTTCCACCCGAATATATAATAATATATAATAATTAATTATTATTATTATTATTTAAGAAATATAATTCAAATTAATAATTAATATATAATTATATAAAAAGAAAAAAAAAATGTGCTTACAATAGTTACAATATGTAAAAAGACTAAATCGGTAAGTTTGTAACCCTATTTTTCTCAACTATCATTTTACCTAAACAACGTTATTTTGCTGGTCCGTAAGACTTTGTAACTTAATTACCATATTTTGGTGATATTTTGTGATTTCAGTTCATTGATGCATTATACAATTGTGTCGATTAATTTTTTAAAAGTTTAAATTTTTTAAGTGGTTTAAAACCCAACCCGCCCAAACCAAACCGTTATAATTTGGACGGTTTTTTTTAGTACTAACGGTAACGGTTACGGTAACGGGTTGTTAAATTCCAAAACCGTAAAATATGGGTTGGGTGGTTTAGCCCTTTCAACCCGACCATTGCTCACCCCTATAGTTGGTTTTCTGAACTTGTATATGCCTTTGAGCATGTAGTTTATTTGCGTATGTGAATTGGAACATGTCTTGGTACAATATAATTTGATGTGGTTTATTTATGCCTAAATCTCTGTTAGTACTTTATTCTTGTTATCATGTTATATGTTGGATATATCATATGTTGACAGGGTTCTACGATTTAGGGGGTGCTTTTCAATAGATTAACCGTTGGCAATCTGTTGGTAAATATAGCAATGAAAATTCCGTTGGCATTTGGTTGCTAGAAATAGCAACAGAATATCAGTTAGGAAGTCGGTTGGGGCATGGTTATTTGTGAAAGCAAGAATTCCGTTACTAGTGTGTTGGCATTCTGTTGTTAAGTTTAGTAACGGAAATAAATCCGTTGTTAGAGACTTCCCAACGAGGTTTATACCAACAGATTGTTTCCGTTGGCATTCCGTTGGTATGCTGTTTTAGCAACGGATTTCCTTCCCATGCCAACGGATATTTCTGTTGGCAGAATAGGATATTCTTGTAGTGTAGTGAACTAATGGAAAACACATTTATGTTATATGTATCTGGCCATCAACATTTTGGCATGTGCAACAACCATTTAAAAGTGAAGACAGTGTTTACATGTCCCCAGAAAGAACAAGTGTTACATATGTCATAATCATAATCTAACAAAGCTACTCCTGAAAAAGATTACGGGTGAGGAAGAGGGTCAGCTAAGAAATTGGAGAGCCTAATTGAGAATGAAACATGTTAGGTTTTACGTAGTTTATGCACTTTCTACGCTAAAGTACCATGTTCCTCATGTAATTTTAGTCTCTGCACAAGCAAATACATAAATCTATCATATCATTATGATAGAACAAATATACCAAGGTTGAATCAAACAAGTTTTCTTAGTCACAAGAAGATAAAATAACAAGATACGACCTTGCCATCTTAGCGAATTGTTAGCAGAATTCTGATTTATTTAAAGCTATCTGGTATGTAGGTGGTTCCATAAGTACGCTCATAAGTGAGCCAATTAAAGCCATCACAATCCCTGAAAACGCAAAAACGACGTAATGTTGCTGTTAGTTTCTATATATATTGTAAAAGCTTGGAACTGGAAATGCATTTACAGTTACCAAATAGTCTATTCATACATGTGACTTATGACTTTCGAAGCTCTAGTGCGAAGAAGATGATAATGAGAAGTTTAAGCCACAATAAAGTGGAAATTTCAAAAAAAAAAAAACTGAAATATTACAAAACTTTCCAAGGAAAGGAAGAAAGGAATGCAACCACAACTAATAATATAAAAAGAATAGAACACCGTAAGCTTTCAGGCAACCCAACAGGTAGCAGTTCCTCAATACTTCTCGCCAAGGGGTTTATGAACAAAGCGAAATACAGTACCCCTTATCCCAGTTTTCTTCACATCAGTTTTTTAATGAAAGTGTCAAACGGCTTAAAGTGTGGTCGGACAGAAAGTTAGGGATGCAAAGTGTTTAATGAAAAAGTATTAAGCCCAAGTGTAACAAGTCCAAACTAAAGGGATGCAAAATGTAAATAAGTACATAATGAAAGTTACAGTACGTAATTTTCTTGTTACAGAATAGTTGTCTAAATATAACAACCAGAAATTCCGGTAAACCTTCAAACACCCGGGAGGGAAGCCAATACATAAAACCAGTATACATACCTGTATCTGTGTGGACATACAATGACCTTATAACGTACTGAAAATCCCAAGTCCGACATTTCAAATGTGTTCTTACCTTAAATGTAGGACTTAAATATGTACTAGTCCATGTCACATAAGCCAAACAAAATGTTACGGTCCAAAATTTTGACACATAAAGGAACTAGGAATTTCCAATTTGCTTGTTTAGTTGGCTGTCCTTTCATTTCATTGACAGAACTCGAGATCCATAATTTTATTGCATGTTTAATTAATATGCATGGTACAATATTGCTTTTTGATCATTACAGAGAAAAATGGAGATTTAGTAAAATTTGATTGTATTACATCTTCGTCATGAAGGCGTGGGAAGCAACAGTCCGAAAAACACAGGCTGCAGCTAAGAAACGAGCCAACAACATTTTTGGGTCATCATATGTAACTCATGCTAGTGACGACGAAACTGAGCGTCATGAAGAAAATGTTATCGAAAATCAAAGCATTGGAGAAGTGTACAATGCTGAGAGATTTTTGTCTAATGGTGATTACTACACGGGTCATTGGGCCGATAATTTTCCACATGGTCATGGCAAATATTGGTGGACAGATGGGTGTATGTATGTTGGTGACTGGCATAGAGGCAAGACAAATGGGAGAGGCTTGTTCAGCTGGCCTTCTGGGGCCGTTTATGAGGGTGAATTTAAAAATGGATTTATGGATGGTGCAGGGACTTATTCAGGACCTCATGGAGACATGTATAAGGGCAATTGGGTGATGAACTTGAAGCATGGTTATGGTGTGAAGGAGTACTCGAATGGCGATTCATATGATGGAGAATGGTGCAGAGGAATGCAGGAAGGGCAGGGGACATATAAGTGGAAAAATGGGAATTATTATGTTGGCCAATGGAAGAATGGAGTGTTTAGTGGAAAAGGGAAAATGCATTGGAATGATGGGAATAGGTATGATGGGTACTGGGAAGATGGTTTGCCTAAAGGGAATGGAACATATAAATGGGGCGATGGAAGTTTTTATGTTGGCAACTGGAGTTGGAATCCTAAGGAGCAAAGTGGAAGTTATTATCCATGTGGTTCGACGTTGGTTGATGGGAATTTTGATTGGGATCCTCAAGAGGTGTATAATGTTCATTTAAAAAAGTGTAGGGTCTGTCCTGGCGAGAGAGTTCCTGTGATGCCATCTCAAAAGAAGTTGGCTGTTTGGCGATCATCTAAAGGTGCTGATCCAAATGTTAGGCCTAGGAGAATGTCGGTAGATGGAAGAATTGAGGCTAGTGTTGATAAAGATTTTAGTCCTTTTGATAGAAAGCATACGGGGTCAAGGGATGATGCTTCTTTGGCTCTTGAAGATTTCAGCACGAGAGGTAGTTCTATTAGGATACCAAGAGTTGTGAAGAAGCAAGGGGAAACAATCTCTAAAGGCCATAAAAATTATGAGTTGATGCTTAATTTACAGTTGGGAATTAGGTACGATTAATGTATGCACGTTGTTTCAGTTTCAACCTATATCTTGAAAACCTTCTGTTTCCTTTTTTAACCCTTTCTTGCATCTTTTCTGCATAGGCATTCTGTAGGAAGACCTGGTCCACCTCCATCTCTTGATTTAAAGCCTTCAGCATTTGATCCAAAGGAAAAAGTTTGGACAAGGTTCCCTCCAGAGGGATCGAAACAGACCCCACCACACCAGTCTTGTGAATTTAGATGGAAAGATTATTGTCCATTAGTTTTTAGGTGATCCTCAAGAGTTTGTCTATGGTTCTTCCAACCAAGATATTATACACATATATATTTACCTGTCATATTTTTTCTGTTTGTAATATGATGTATTTGATCAGGACTTTGAGGAAGTTGTTCAAGATAGATGCAGCTGATTATATGTTATCTATTTGTGGTAATGAAGCCCTTAGGGAACTCTCCTCTCCAGGAAAAAGTGGAAGTTTTTTTTACTTGACTCAAGATGATCGATACATGATCAAAACGATGAAAAAGGCTGAAGTAAAAGTAAGCTGTTCATCTTATGATGCACATAAAACTAATGCAATCGCTTTTTTGATGAAGAATTTCTCTGGTTCAATTTGCCGTATTTAGGTCCTCCTAAGGATGCTCTCGGCCTATTATAATCATGTACGTGCTTACCAGAACACTCTGGTTACCAAGTACTTCGGACTACATTGTGTAAAATTAACTGGAACAGCACAGAAGAAGGTAACATAAAGAGGCACAGACTTGTATGATTTTGGTTTTGGTATTTTTACAACTCTGAACAAACACAAACCCTGTACAATTTAGGTACGCTTCATTATCATGGGAAATCTCTTCTGTTCAGAGTACACAATTCACAGACGATTTGACTTAAAAGGTTCATCTCTTGGACGTAGTACTGATAAGCCTGAGTCAGAGTTGGATGCTAACACAATTCTCAAAGACCTTGATCTAAATTTTTTATTTCGACTACAGAAAACATGGTTTCAAGAATTCAGAAGGTTTGCTCTCAGTTTTCTTCCTTTTTTCTTTTTAGTATATATTATCCTCTCAAGCTGATCCTCTAGATAGTAACATTTTGATCTAAAATTTTGCTTTAAAATGAAATTCAATGTTGTTATACCAGGCAAATTGACAGGGATTGTGACTTTCTTGAACAAGAGAGAATAATGGACTACAGCCTTCTGGTTGGGCTTCACTTCAGAGAACCAAACATTGCTGCTGATCTGATTCCCTCGGGAGCTCGAACACCTAATGGTTTCTACTAATCATTCTTTCCACGATATCAAATCTTAAATTTCAGCTTCTTCAGAATGAATTATGGCCCATGCTAAAATGCCTCTTCTTTCATGTAGCTAATGGTGATTCAGACACGGATTCAGTTCCTCATCTTTCAAGAGCAGACATGGATAGACTTCTTTTAGACCCTGCAGGGTATATACATCTATCCATCCATATACATAATCTGTTACTTTGTTATACAAATGCTTGGGATTTAAGTGCTAAATAATATCTGTTAAAATGAGAATTACAGGTGGGCTAGCATAAGGTTGGGGGTGAATATGCCAGCAAGAGTTGAGAGGACTGAAAGAAAGAGTGATTATTTTGAGGGTCAACTAGTAGGAGAACCAACTGGAGAATACTACGATGTTGTCATGTTTTTTGGCATCATTGACATACTTCAAGACTATGACATTACCAAGAAACTCGAGCATGCATACAAGTCCATGCAGTATGACCCAACTTCAATTTCAGCTGTTGATCCTAGGCAATACGCTAAACGATTTCGTGATTTCGTTCTCAAGATTTTTGCAGAAGATGCTTAAATATTAAGATCATCTGAAGGCCTCACTTACCTGTATATTTACAAGTTTAGTACTACAACATAGGTTCACTCTTCAGCATATTGGATGCATTCTATTGATATCCTCTTTATATTATCTCATTTTCGTAAAATTTTGTTAATTAATACTTGTTAGACATAAAGATTAAGGCTAAGTTTGGTTCAAGAGAGGGGAAGGGAGGGGAGGGTTTTAATAATATTTATGTTTGGTTCATACGAGGGGAAGGGAGGGGAGGAGATTCATTTTTTGTTTGGTACAACTGTACAAGAGGGGAAGGGAGGGTTTTATGAGTAAATTACATTTATAGCCTTCATATATGCAAAAAGAATATAAATTAGAATTACACATATAAGGGTATTTTTGTCAAATAAATGTTATCTCTCCCCTCCCCTCCAAAAAACCCCAAATTGGAGGGTGATAAAACTAAACAAAAACTCCCCTCCCCTCCCCTCCCCTCCCCTCCCCTCCAATCCCATCCCCTTCCCAATTTTGAACCAAACATGAATTTACATTTCATATCCCTCCCCTCCCCTCCCCTCCCCTCCCCTCCCCTCCCCTCCTTTTTCCTCCAACCAAACAGGGGCTAAGAGTGATATGCAAACTGTATAAGAAAAGGGTATACTGCAAACATAGGAGTATATATCTTGAGCAGTAATCCCCAGGCGATAAACTATTTGATTTTGGCTCAAGGTCATAGGAGTATATATCTTGCTTTTAAACAAGCCACAGAAAAGGGTATACTGCAAACATAGGAGTATATATCTTGATTTTGGCTCAAGCCACAGAAAAGGGTATACTGCAAACATAGGAGTATATATCTTGGAGCAACATTTAAGAGCCAAGATAGAGATATCTTGGAGATGCTCCTACAAATTTACAAACTGAACTACAACCGTTGTGGTGTCAACTAAGAAATGGGCCTTTTAAACAAGTAAACTATTTCAATAGAAAAGGGATAAACAAAATATGTACATGAAAGTATTAACTAAGTATTAATACCTAAAACTCGATGAAAACGTACTGCGACGTCATAAACATGAAACAATACCTAAAATTCAATAAAATATATAGCAGATCACTCTGCAAAAGAGATACAATGATGATTTAGTTAACTTTGTTACAAGCTTCTGAATAAGAAAACATTAAATTGTCTAAAACTGAACCATCACAAGCACAAGAAATAGCTCTGGCACTGTAAGCACTCATCAGCCTCCAGACCAAGCAACTGCTAAATTCACCATATATACCTGAGACGGGAGAAATACACCAAATAACAAATAAATGCATGAACCAGTTGAGAGCAGGGTCTTCCGAGATCAGGACTAGAAAATTAAATCTCCAAAGCAATAAATTAAGCGGAAAGCAGAACTAACAAGAAAAATGTAACATACATAACAAAAGATTATAAAATTATCTGGGACATCATTATTGAAATCCTTTCGTGATAGGTAATCATATTGTTATCAGGTTTCAGTCATGTCATTTCCAAGTTTAGTCCTTTTGGCTCAAGGTCAAATTAAACCTGATAGAGAAAACAATATAGAACCAAGGAAAGTTAAATTTTATGGTAAAAATGCAATTTCTTATGTGCTTTATTAAATATTTTTTTCATTTTAATTACTTGCTCAAAGGCTTTGAATCCACGTGCTTTTTGGCTAATTTCAGTTCAAGCATTAGATCACAATAGTGTTCTACATCATACAGGCATGCGAATTAATTTTCAATAATCCCAGCTTAAAATCACTGCACAATAGATGGTAAATATTTGGGTTTTCGATTCTCGTTTGGAGCATGGTTGTCACAGACAAGATGTTGGAAAACAACTCTTGTATTTATCTCTAGAAAACAACTCTTGTGTTTCTCTCTTTTATTTCTCTCACAACTATCTCACATAATTTTTCTCTTTGTGTTGTTGTTTTACAAGCTTGCTGGGTGTCTATTTATAGGCTCTAATTTAACCTACTGACATCATTGCTTACATTTATTATCACACGTTTTTGACTTTGTAGCACACCATTTTTGAAGAATTGCATGGCTGGGCATTTTAGTTTCTTCGTTTCACATGTAAGCCTACCTTATTTGAATAAGGGTTTGAATTCTAACACTCCCCCTCAAACCCGACTTTCCATTCCGAGTGATTTCCGAAACTCATAAATCTTTGTTGTAGATAAGCTCTTCGTAAATATATCTGCAACCTGATCTTCGGTCCTGACCACCTTCATGTCAATATCTCCTTTAAGTACTTTTTCTCGTAAGAAATGATAATGCACTTCGACATGTTTGGTCCTAGCATGAAAAACTGGATTCTCGGCTAAACGGACTGCTGATATATTATCACAGTGTAATGGAACTCCATCTTCGGTTGGTTGGTTCAAGTCCTTCATGAGTTGAGTCAACCATGCACACTCTTGTGCTGCCATCGCTCCTGCTCTATATTCTGCTTCAGTGGTTGAAAGAGAAACAGTAGGTTGTCTCTTACTGCACCACGATATAGCTCCTGACCCAAGATTAAATACATATCCTGTAGTCGATCTCCTGGTGTCATGATCTTCTGCATAATCAGCATCACAGTAGCCGCTGACCTTGCTTTGTACTCCATTCTTGTAGAAGAGTCCCCAATCAATTGTACCTTTAACATATCTCAAGATTCTTTTAACTGCTTCAAGGTGTGTCTTCTTTGGGTTTTGCATGAACCTGCTAACAACACCTACTGCGAAAGCTATGTCTGGTCTAGAAAGAGTTAGGTAGATAAGACTACCTACTATTTGCCTATACATTTTTGTATCCTTCAAGTCCTTTCCATCGTAGGCACACAACTTTAAGTTTGGCTCCATTGGGGTAGAGATCGGCTTGCACTCAGCTAGCCCATACTTTTCAATGATATCTCTTGCATATTTTTGTTGACCAAGAAATATGCCAGCTTCTGTTCTTTCAACTTCCAATCCTAGGAAGTGCTTCAACTCACCAAGCTCCTTCATTTGAAATCGAACTGATAAGTTTGTCCTTGTTCGTTGAATCTCATCTTCATCATCTCCAGTGATGATTAGATCATCTACATATACAAGGACAATTGATAATTTTCCCCCTTGAGATTTCACGAACAAGCTCGAATCTGCTGGGGCAACATGATAACCACTTTGTACTAGGAACTCAGCAATCTTCCCGTACCATGCTCTGGGTGCCTGCTTCAAGCCATATAATGCCTTCTTCAACTTGCACACATAATTTGGCTTTTCATGATTCACAAATCCTTGGGGTTGATCAATATAAATGTCACGATCAAGTTCTCCATGTAGAAAAGCATTCTTCACATCCATCTGCCATAATTTCCATGACTTACTTGCGGCTAAGGCTAGTAAGACACGAACTGTAGTAATCTTTGCCACTGGACTGAATGTCTCGTCATAATCTAGGCCATATTCCTGAGCGAACCCGCGAACAACTAATCGAGCCTTGTATCGCTCGATCGTACCATCTGGGCGAATCTTTAACTTGTAAACCCATTTACAGGATATGGGTTTAACAGCTTCAGGTTTTGGCACTAAGTTCCATGTTTGATTTTGTTTAAGTGCCAAAATCTCTTCTTCCATGGCCTTTCTCCACTCTGGACTCTTTGATGCTTCATCAAAGTTAGTTGGCTCTTTGACCTCAGCATAGGCAGCATCTATATACTTTGGATTTGGCCGTCTATCTCTGTTCGACCTTCGTACTTGTTGTTGCGAAGGCTCTTGTTGTTGCTCTTCCGGTTGATTAGTCTGTACTTCATCTGGTGTTTCATGAACACCTGTTCTCCAAGGGCTTCTTGACTTGGATCGTACCTCCAATTGATCCGTCGGGGATTGTGGTTCCTCTGTATCGTCATTGTTTTGAGATGAATCTAACTGTAACTTGATTTGTAACTTCTCTTGCAGCTCCTGTGTATCTGGCAATGCTACCTTATTTGTGTACCATGAAGATGCCTCATCGAATACAACATTTCGTGAGACATATATCTTGTTTGTATTGGGATCACAACATCTCCAACCTTTCTTCTGTTCGTCGTATCCCACAAAAATGCAGCGGATAGCTTTCTTATCAAACTTACTACGGTCTTCATCTGCAATAAACACATAACATACACAACCAAATACCCGGAAATAATTGACAGTTGGTTTTAGGTTATACATCTTCTGAAATGGTGAAACAAATTCCAACCTTGGTTGTGGTAGCCTGTTAGTGATATAGACCACCGTCTTCATGCATTCTGCCCAAAACCTTGTATCAACATTCTTGGCATGTAGAAGACTTCTACACGTCTCTGCTAGATGGCGGTTCTTCCTCTCCGCTACTCCATTCTGTTGTGGAGTTTTTGCACAAGTGAGTTGTCTCCGGATGTTGAACTTCTTGAGGTAGTTGTTGAACTCATTTGAAATGTATTCTCCTCCATTATCAGTGCGAAGGCACTTGATTTTTCTCCCGAGCTCGCGTTCTACCGAGTCCTTGAATTCCCTGAATTTTTCAAAAACCTCATCTTTATGTTTTAAGAAGTATACCCACACATACCTCGAAAAATCATCAATGAAGGTTAACAAATATTGATAACCACGAGTTGATGGCTGTTTGATTTTTCCAAGAACATCTGAGTGCACCAACTCCAACGGCTCCTTTGCTCTAAACTTTGACTCTTTGTATGGCAATTGATGCGCCTTACCATATTGACATCCAGCACATACAGTATCATGGCAGATCTCAATTTGTGGGAGTCCCTTCAACATTGACTTTTGCATCATAATCTTCAATTTGCTGTAGTTGACATGCCCGAGTCGTGCATGCCACAAGTCGCCTGTGTCACTCTTTCTGGCCTTGTCTACATAGGCCTCTTCAGCTGACATCACATAGATAGCCTTCATTTTTTGTCCTTCTATGAAAGGTGTACCTATGACTTTTAATTCTTTATACACCTTCACATCATCTGGGCCGAATAATACGTAGTTACCTGAAGTTGTTAGTTGGGGTACTGACAGCAGGTTCTTCTTCATCCCTGGGACATGATAAACATTTTCTAGTTGTATTCCTTCATGTCCGTGCTTTTGTGGCAGCTGCGTCTTGCCAACATGGGATATTGGTAAATGTGTGTTATCTGCTGTTACGATAACACGATCTCCTATGTACTTCGTTATGCTCGACAGTTTTGACTCATCTCCGGTCATATGATTGGAACAGCCTGAATCAACGATCCAATCATTCTTGTAGTCGACTGACTCCTTACATACAGCAGTAAGTGCATGTTCTTCTGTTGGGCCTTTCCCTCGTGCATCAACAATGTCTTTCTCTTCCACAAAGAAAGAAGTGTCGAAGTTCCAATCTTCTTCTCCAGCGTCTTCGGTTTTCGAAGATGTTGCGACATTTCCTTCAATTTTCTTGGACCAACAATTTCTTGCGTAATGTCCCTTCTTGCCACAATTAAAACATTCCTCACTTTGACGATCCTTTTGTTGCCACCGGTTCTGACCACCCTGATTATTTTGAGCTCCTCGAGCTCCCCCTGATTGGAAACCTCTATTTTGATTTCCTCGAACGTCTCTTTCTTGACTATTGAATCTCCCGGCACCACGTCCTAGTCCTCGACCTCTACCACGACCACGACCGCGTCCTCGGCCGTCTCTCCTGTTGGTGAAAAGAGCCGTCTCTTCACGAATGGTTGATTGATTAGACATGGGTTTTTCTAGATCCTCTTCGTTAATTAGCAAATTCTCCAGATCTGCTAAAGTTGGCTCGGTGGCCCAGCCCCGAGTTGCCGTGATAATACTCTTGTATTCCGGCTTTAGTCCATGGATGATAATTCTTTTCATCCGGGTTGGTGTAATACCATTTTCTGGATCTAGTTTGGAAATCTCGTCACAGAGAGATTTTACTTTTGAGAAATATTGACTCACGGTCATATTCTGTTGGGAGATGGACAAAAGCTCATTTTCGAGCCTTTGTAATTTTGCGTCATTCTTCTTAGCGAAAACTCCTGTTAATATGTCCCATGCTTCTTTCGGCGTTTGGGCATCTTTGATTCGCTGTAGAAATTCATCCTCCACAGCTACGGTTAAAGCGTACATGGCTTTGCCTGCCTTAACCTTCCATTTCTTTAAGATCTCAGGGTCAGCTACTTGTTTTTGAGGTGTAGCATCTGGTCGTGCTGGTGTTGAGGTTGAATCGTCGGAACTTGTGACTATACTTTTGGCCTCCCTTGGTGGTGTTGTATCACTGCCATTTACAACATCCCATAAATCCTGTCCAAGCAGATAAAACTTTATACGGGTACTCCATGACCCATAATTACTGTTGTTGAGTTTCTGAATAGAGTTTGTAAAATCTCCCATAATTTTTACAGTGAACAGTATCGTCTGTATGAACAGTATCGTATGAATAGTACCGTATGAACAGTACCGTATGAATAGTACCGTATGAATAGTACCGTATGAACAGTACCGTATGAATAGTACCGTATGAACAGTACCGTATGAATAGTACCGTATGAACAGTACCTCGTCTTCTACGGCGTGAACAGTAACTTTGCCGGAATAGTAACCTTCGCCGGAAAATTTGCAGAATTTGCAGATTTTAACAACCAAGCTCTGATACCAAATGTTGGAAAACAACTCTTGTATTTATCTCTAGAAAACAACTCTTGTGTTTCTCTCTTTTATTTCTCTCACAACTATCTCACATAATTTTTCTCTTTGTGTTGTTGTTTTACAAGCTTGCTGGGTGTCTATTTATAGGCTCTAATTTAACCTACTGACATCATTGCTTACATTTATTATCACACGTTTTTGACTTTGTAGCACACCATTTTTGAAGAATTGCATGGCTGGGCATTTTAGTTTCTTCGTTTCACATGTAAGCCTACCTTATTTGAATAAGGGTTTGAATTCTAACACAAGAAAGTACCTGATGCCGACTTGAGAAAAGAAGCGAAATCCATTGTAACACATGAACCACATGAGCACAAGTGTTGGGATTAATCTAAATTCACATATGTTTAGTTATTTATTTAGATAATGTTTTGTTTTAAGTTTAATAAATCGTTATTTGTTTTGATCAGCTAATGATTAGCTGACTAGGTCAAGTAGAACGTTGCGTTTTATTAGGAGCTTAGTGGAGTAGTGTTAGCGTATGAATAAGTCAAGTCAGGATAGTTGCTGGTTTATCTCCTACTTTGTAGCCACCAATTTGGTGAGCATTAGTACGTAGTCTTTATATATTATGCATGTAATCGTTTTATTTTTAAGATAACAGAAGACTTTGTTTTCCTTCTGCAATATACATACCGTCAGCTATCTATATGTGTGTTCAAATATATATGTGTGTTCAAATATAGTGTGTATGTTAAGTAAAGCGCAGGCCCAGTTTTAAAACCTACAACAAGCACAATAGAATCTATCGAAAATTAAGGATACAAAAATTATCAATCACCTATATAGTTTGATTAAACATTGACTTGAATAAAAATGTCCTAGTACAAATATTTGTTTAACGAAAGGCACAAAGTGAAAAGGATACTGAAAACACAACGCTCCCACAAATCTAACATGTAGAGTCCGAAAGTAACATTGTACAGATAGATTTTGCGTTGAACCCAGTTCATCCTCTCTGGAAAAAAAATGATTCGCGAGTTATACATTAGTATATACATACATGTATAGATATATAAGCAACAGGGTAGAAAGAATCTTCTTACCTTGGAAAGTTCCGAGTTTCAAATCAGAACAGCCGGTTCTGTCTTTGCCCCTCGTTGCATTTTAGTAGAGCTGGAAAAAAAATCCGAAAAATCCGATATCCGTCCGAAATATCTGTATTCGTATCCGGGAAAAAGCGGATATTATCCGTATCCGGAGTCAACCGGATATTATCCGTATCTGAATCCGAGAGTTTAGGATACGGATATGGATACGGGTACATCCGTATCCGAAAATATCCGTATCCGAAAGTAATTATATATAATATATTTTTAATACATTTTTAATTTTTATCATTTACTCTTAAAAATAAAATATAATGAATTTAATATAAAATGAAATAAAAATAAGTCCAACACGTTCTAATTTCTAAAGGAGTATAGTCTATCTACCATAATTCTACCTAATTCACTATTTGTATAGTCTAAAGTAGTATGGTCTTTAATTATTTATATATGGTTTTTGTAATTTGTAAATTAGAACCGAGTATCTCTTTAATATGTATGTTTTTTTTTGTTTTTGCAAAAAATGCCTGTTTTTTATAATAATGCAAATTTCAGAATTTTTTTTTTTTTTTTGCAAAACGGATTCGGATCCGGATATTATCCGAATCCGGATAATATCTGCCGGATTCGAATTCGGGTAAAGTTTTGTCGGATATTCCCGGATTCGAATACGGATACGGATACGGTTGTAAAAAACGGATCCGGATTCGGATATGGCTGTATCCGTATCCGTATTATCCGTTTTCCAGCCCTACATTTTAGGGTGTCATTCTATTAAAACTTTTAAAAGATTTTTAATGATTTTAAAAGTCATCGGTATTCAGTTCTAATTATTTCCTCTCTTATTTTCGAGTGATACTCTACTTTTTTTACTTTTTTTTCCTTTTTGGTAATTGACGGATAGTTTACTTCCTTTGCAAAAATTATTGGAGTAATGTACCCAAGTTAACATTCATTATTTTGTATCACTAATAGGGCTGCACAACTTTCCGGTCTGGACCGGTAAATTAGACCGGACCGGGTCTACCAGTCCAAGGACCGGACCGGACCGAATATAACCGGTCCGGTCCCCGGTCCGTAAAATCAAAAAAATCCGGTCTTCGGTCCGGTCCGGTCCAAACCCTGAAAACACCCGGTCCGGACCGGATCGGACCGGATTTTATGTATATAGTTAATTTTACACTATTTTGTCTTTTAAATTATATAGTTTAATGATTAAATATTCACACATAACATATTTTAGTGATCTAAATTGATAAATAATAAATTTATGAAATAGTATATATAAACACTATAATATAAATGGTTAAATTTCATATTTCATACTATATATAATTTATAATTACGTTTACAAATTAATGTTACTTTACGAATAATATGACATTTACTTATTTTTAAATTTAAATTAACTTATCAAGTAATTTATAAATCAACAAAGAATGAAAATTAAATTCTAAAAATTAATTTTTTTATAGAATATTAACTAACCGGTCCGGTTCCGGTCCGGTCCGGGTTTTTCCGGTCCGGTCCGGTCCCAAAGACCGGTTATGACCGGTCCGGTCCCCGGTCCATGAATTCAATAAAATCCGGTCTTCGATCCGGTCCGGGTCGGTCCGGTCCGGTCCGGTTTTGGACCTTTGTGCAGCCCTAATCACTAAGACCATCTTCAAGAATTTTTTTATAATGACTTTTAATTTAAAATATAAAAAATTAAATCATTTTTTACCATTTTTTTTAATAATTCTTAAATCATTAAAAATCTCTTTTCTCTTCTCAATTTTAAGAACTACTAATTATGCTTAACTTATATTAAATAATAAATGTATTTGTATGGAAACATTCTCTCTACCCACTTTTTTATTATTTTTATGAATACAACTTACTTTTAATAATATAAAATAAAATAAAAAGTGAATATAAGAAATATTGTTGGAGATAAATCTATCTTAAATCACTAAAAATTAATATTTTATATTATATTTAAGAATGACTAAATAGATTCTTGGAGATGCTCTAAATATGAATAATTGTAAGATATCATATTTCATTGATTATAATAATTAGTTGTATTTTAACATTAATATGTTATTATTATTTCAAAATATTATAAAAATAATATTATTTCAATAAAATATAAAATGGTATAAAATTTTGTTACTAGAACAAATATAATCAATATAGATCAACTAAAATTTTAATTAAAAATAAATCTTTAAAAAACATAATATTTTTTATATTTTTTATAATATTTTATTTATAATAAATAATTTGAAATTTTAGATGGGAAATCTCCGCTATATATCCATTTTTCCCAAAGCATACTTTTTCTACTAATTCAATTTTACTAGTTTAAAACTCGTGCGATGCACAGACTTTTTTAATTTTAAATAAAATTTTTCATTAATTTGATTTAATTTCTTTAAAATATGATTTTCAGAGGCTTAAATTTTTAAATGAGACGATTTGATAAATATTATATAAATGTTATCCGTGATATTTCTAGAAAAAGAGAGATTTTAGTTATAAAATATATAAAAGATGGTAGGTTTTAGTTAAAAAGTATAATCGATTAATTATTAGTAATTAAAAAATTATTATTTAATTTTATTAAATGGAATCGTCTGTGATATAATTGGAAAATGTTAGTCACAGATGCATGCCTGTTTACATCTAATAACAATCCTAATTGTTTGTAATGCTTTGCATTACTTACATGACCTCTTAACCGAGTGAACCTCTAGTTGTAGAGTTTCTATTTGTTTGTACTTACAATAGGCATCAAATCCTAGTTGTGTAACTGTACTTATATAGTCAAGAATAATGCTTGAAAGAAGTTCCAAGGTTCATGCCTCAAGCAAGAAAATAAAGACTGTCAAATAATCAAAGTTGGGATTTGAAGAAATGAAGAATTTGCCTAAGTACCAATTCGAGAAGTACTTTTGTCTATTCGAGAAGTCTAGCGTTCGAGAAGTCAGAGATTCGATATCTGAGAAGACACTATTCGATATCTCTGAATGAACTGTTCGATATCTCTGAATGAACTGTTCGATATCTCATTCGATATCTCAGAGATTCAACATGTCTAAATACTCTATTCGAGAACTCAAGAAGTCAACAAGTCAAAGTGGTATTCGAGTTCTCAAAGAGTCAACAAGTCAAAGTTCAATTCGATATCCCAAGGACTCTGAATGAACTATTCGATATCTCAGGGATTCGACAAGTCAAGTGTTCTATTCGACAACTCAAGGAACCCTGGAGAAAAGTACTATTCGAGAAGTGATTCGATATGTCAATCCGAGAACTCAGTTTTATCTAATCCTAGTTCTCGAATCAATCACTTAGCCACTTCTCGAATACATTCTTGGAGACAAAATACTGAAGAAATTGTACAAGTCAAAAACCTACAACAAGCCAATGCACTTTATGGACCACAATCTGTAACGTGCTCTGGAAAGCCTACAAGGAAGCTTGGAGAGATATAGAAGAGACAAAGAGCTAAAGAAGTGGATCTGAACAGAACTTTGCAAAGTCAAATCTGTAGCCGTTTGGATGCTTACTCAAAAAGGATAGACATACAAGAAAGTAATTTATCCTATAACCTTATTTGTAGTAACTGAGTTGTATTCGTGTTCTATAAGAATACAATCTCACTTCTTTAGTTGATTAAGTTTTTCATACATTGTAAGATATATCTCTCTGAGAAAAACGAAGCTGAGAATACTACCATTTGTATTCACAAATTGTAGCAACCTTTATCTAATACAATATTAGATTAAAGTGATATTGTGTCTTGTGTTGTTCTTTATCCGCACCTACATACTTGCACACACAAACACTTATCTTGCTACACAGATTCAAGAACAAGAAAAGTTCAAGAATCCATTGAACTTAGTTGATAAGTTCAAGAAAACACTTATCTTGCTACACTTATCATTTAGAATATTATTCATTAAATGAATATTATTTTCGAATATTCATTTAAAGGTTTGATTTAATTAGTGAATATTATTATAAACATTTATTTAAGTTATTTAATTAATGAATATTATTTTGAATATTCATTAAAGAAGAGATTTATTTAGTAAATAATTCTATATATTTATTCGAGGATTACTTACGAGCAATGTTATGATTTAGTAATACTCCTGAATTATTATTGATTTAATAAATATTCTTGGAATATTTATTTAAATTCTTCTAAACTCTTTTTATAATGATTTATATTATTCAAAGATTATCTTTCACCTTCAAGTATGATGTAAAATATTTCGGAGTCTTTTATGACGATTTTATCAAGGGGGGGTTCTCAAAACTCTATTTTTCATTTAAATATATCTTATAAGAAGATTTAGATACTCGCTCAAACTTTCAAAAGCATATAAGGGGACCTCACTTGAGAGCTGTTATTTACTTGACTGCCCGGTCATATACTTATTAAACTATCTTGTCACTCACATCTTGATTCTTTCAAGCATTGACATGAGTTTTCTAGGATACCCACTCATCATTCGAGGGGTAAGAACGTTGGAACAAGTTGGTATCCATTAACAAGCATCAGCTTGGGTAATATTGGTGAATTTTCCTTTCCAACTAGATACGACTACTTCGTGGAGTCTTATCAACAAGTATTATACTTGGGGAAAGGGGGACGAGCTTTATGTTTCAGAATCATGGATTTACTCGAACTAGGAGTATTTGTGTAAGAGGCTGTGGGACAGTCCATCAATGAAAATCGGCGTAAGAGGCTGTGGGACAATCCATCCTTGAAATAGGGTCCGAGTGGCGCCGGTCCCGTCTATGCCCAACCGTTGGCTAGGGAGATCCGGCGTATGGTGGTGTCCATATGTTCTTCCTTCTACATGTAGAGAAACAAATCTTGAGATGCACAATCTACGACTGATCATCGTAAGGCGGTGTCATCTGGCGCGACATACTCCAGTATTGGTTCACTATCCAGAATTTATTTATTTTCTGCCACATTATCAGCGTTGGCAAGGTTGATAATCGTTCAGAACTGGAATTGCATATTTTTCCTGCAATTTCCCATTTTGTGAAATATGATGATATCTCGCTTATATCTGACAAAGCAGATATGTCTACGGAGTATACCTTCTGAGTTACCTTGTAACTTCATCCTTTATATTGATCTGGCACTATTTTCGCTAATGCATGGCATATGGTTTCAAAATATACTTTTGAATTGTCATATATATCACTATGCTGTTATATTATTGCTGGTGGGCTATTGCTCACCCTTGCTTTATTTATTTATATCACAACAACAACTAGATCAGATGGTCGCGCAAGGCGCACTCAGCGTAAGCAGGTGTCAGTCGTCAGAAGATTAACCGCTGAGGTCATAGCTACCATTGCTGAGGAGGCAGCTACTGGTAGGCTAGTTGTTAGCATTTGAGCATCAAATGTATTTATTATATGACATATACAAATGGATGGCAAAGAGTATGTAATAGTTAAATTGTAAATCTTTTGGGTTGTAAGAACTCAATCTTGTGATTAATAAAATTTGGTAGTTACTCTGATTTCATCTCTGGGACTATAACGGGTGTGTTTTATGTTGTTGTTTTGGGTCACAAGGTTGTAATTTGATTTTTATGCTGGTTTTGTGGATGGAGATTGAGATCGCAATGACCAGATCCCTGACCCGGATCTGGGGGTGTTACATATTCTCATATAAGTAATTCGATTTCAATTCTCGTCAATTAGTTAATTCTTAGATTTATAATTTGCATCTTAGTTTAATTTAGATAATCAACTCCAATTTGTTACTTTTCTTAGCAGTGAATTAAAACCATACATTGTTGCATAGGCATATTTTCTGATTAAAACTTAACCAGATCTCTGCGGAACGAACTTAAATTATATTACTTGTGACTACGTGCGCTTGCGTGATTTTGTGCAAACAATTAGGTAAGGGTAATTGGGTAATATCAATAGGTACCGTATCGACCGACCAAACTTTTAATATTTTGGGTTATTATAATATAGTATAGATTTAAGTAAGGATAATTAAGTAAAAAAATTCAAGTTTGAAAATGAGATATTTCAGTTAAAAAATATAAGAATATATTTTTTTTAGTTGGAAAAAGCTAATTAGTTAGCTATTAGTAAATATAATATTATTAGTTTTTTTATTAATTAGAACGACTATATTTTTGGAAAGAAAAGATTTTAATTAGAAAAGTTATAAAATGTAATAGCTGAAAAAGGTAATTGGTTATTTAGGAGAAAATGAGATATTTTAGTTAGAAAATATATTATCTTTTAGCTGGAAAAAATAATCAGTTAGTTGTTAGTAATTATAATATTATTAGTTTATTTCATTAATTAAAACGATCATATTTTTGGAAAGAAGAGATTATAGTTAGAAAAGGTAAAGGTAAAAAAGATAACAGCTAAAAAAGATACTCCCTCCGTCCTTTTCATTTCTTTACACTTTCTATTTTGGGCCGTCCATTCCATTTCTTTACATTACTAAAAATAGTAATTTTTAACAATAAAATATATTATTACATCCACTACTTCACTCAACTTTTTCAACACTTTACACTATTACACCCACAACTTCACTTATTTTAACAATAAAATTACTATTACACCCACTACTTCATTTATTTTAACCATATTACATCCACTATCTTGGTATCTGTGCAAAAAGCAAATGATAATAATTCAAATGGACGGAGGGAATAATTGGTTAGTTATTATTAAGAAGAAAATGAGATATTTTAGTTAGAAAATATAGAAAAGATATTACCTTTTAGCTAGAAAATGTAATCAATTAGTTATTAGTAATTATAATATATTAGTTTTTTTTTTGACAAACAAAGTGATTTTATAAACTTGCAGCAAATAAAATCCAGTTGGGACAAACCCCCAAATTCTCAACTACAACCTGATTGTGAAACAAAAAACGAGCTAAGTAAATAGCCGCTTTGTTTTCAGATTGTTTAACATGTAGAATATAAATATTCTTGATAATAAAAATGATTACAAATGTTTCTCGATCAATCCAGTCGACACCAGCATCCCTGAAAATAGTGTAATCACGATTGACCTGCGCACGTAAAAAACCGGTGATAGCCAAGTGTTCGTACCCATCAGTTACACCAACTGAGGTTGGGGATATATATATCCCATAAATTGAACAATCTTTTGTTGTGAAAGGTGAGCTCTCTCAATAATCAACACCAATCCAGCTTCGATACGGATTTTCCAGATCTCCCAATAACACAAAGAAATCATTCTTAACGTAACATGACCACAAATAGCAAATACAACCAAACATAAACCCCAAACAATTGGGGACAATCAACAACCCAAAAAGATGGGTACGACAAAGAGATCTCACCCTAAAAGGACTGGATCTCGATTTTATTGAAAAATAAAACTAGAAAGAGATGGAGGAAACGGAATGAGAGGAATGTGTGTGAGTTCAAGGAAGGATGGGGCGGTATCCACCGGCCGGAGGAGGGAAAAGCCAGGGAGAGGAACAAAAGATGTTGACTAAGAGAAGATCCTGATTTTCTAGGTTGGCGGCTATGCTTTTGGAGAAGAAAGGGGAGAAGAAAGGGGGAGAGAGAAGAGAAAAAAGGGTTTTCCCCAAAGGACTCTTAAACCGGCAGAAAAAAAATAATATATTAGTTATTTCAACTAGAACGATCATGTTTTTGGAAAAAAATTGATTTTAGTTAGAAAAATTAGAAAAAGTAATAAGCTGAAAAAGGTAGTTGGTTAGTTATTATTTAGGGGAAGTGTTGGGAGAGCTTTTGGAAAAAATAGATTTTAGTTAGAAAAGGAAGAAAAGGTAATAGTTGAAAAAAGTTGTTGGTTAGTTATTGTTTAGGGGAAGTGTTGGGAGAGAAAGATTGTGTTTTGTTTTTTAATAAGTAAGTCAAATAATTAATGGTAATAAAGTAAAACAATTAAATAAGGTAAGTATTGTGAAAAGATAATTGGTTTGTTATTATTTAGAAGAAAATGAGATATTTTAGTTAGAAAATATAGAAAAGATATTATCTTTTAGCTGGAAAAGGTAATCAGTTAGTTATAAGTAATTATAATATATTTGTTATTTAATTAATTAGAACGATCATGTTTTTGGAAATAATAGATTTTAGTTAAAAAAGTTAGAATATGTAATAGTTAAAAAAAGTAGTTGGTTAGTTGTATTTAGGGGCATGTGATATTTTGAGAAAAGATTGTGTTTTGTTTTTTAATAAGTAACTAAAATAATTAATGATAATAAAATAAAACAATTAAATAAGGTAAGTAATGTACCAAAACTTATGGCCTGTTTGGCATAGCTTAATTATGCCGACTTATGACTTATTTTCGGGTAAAAATTTTATATTTTGATAATTTTTTTATACAAATGTTTAATGTATATTTGAGATTCAATAATTTGTAAAAATAAGTTGGAATGTGAGGAATCTCTAACTTTGTCTTAAAATAAGTTGACTTATTCTGGAAAAAACTTCCCGCAAACACCCTATTAATTTCAATCTTTCGTATTTTATATTATGGTATAGATTGGTTCCTAATTACTCCCTCCGTCCATTGGAGTTCTTATCATTTGCTTTTTGCGCGGAGACCAAGATAGTGGGTGTAATATTGTTAAAATAAATGAAGTAGTGGGTGTAATTGTTAGAAACCATTTCACCCAAACCCTTAAGGTGTTGGGGAAGGCCCTTTCAAGGATCTTATACTCATATATATTTAACATTCCCCCTCACTCGCAAGCCCACTATGGGGTAACAGCCCACTATGGGGTAAGAGTGGTCACTAGGAGCCCATATTTGGAGCAATACCTTAGTGCCAAATTAAATTGAGAATATTGGGGGTGGTGGGGTTCGAACTTAAGACCTCCACAAACACCAGAGCTCTGATACCATGTTAGAAACCATTTCACCCAAACCCTTAAGGTGTTGGGGAAGGCCCTTTCAAGGATCTTATACTCATATATATTTAACAGTAATAGTGATTTTGTTGTTAAAATATGTGAAGTAGTGGGTGTAATAGTGTAAAGTGTTGAAAAAGTGGAGTGAAGTAGTGGATGTAATAATGTATTTTATTGTTAAATGTTACTACTATTTTTAGTAATGTAAAGAAATGGAATGGACAACCCAAAATAGAAAACGTAAAGCGTAAAGAAATGAAAAGTAAGTACTACTCTACACCACACAAAAACACAAGTATCATCCTGTAAAAGAAAAAAGAAGACAAACAAATTTTATGTTTCCACTAAATTTCCAATCTTAAATTCAATTCATCTCCTGGTCGAATCCTGTGATGCGCCACCTCTTCATCTCTGCTCTCACGTAAGTACCCTACTTTTCCTCTTTAATTATACTATACAAACTTAAAGACTTTTCCGTTGATTGAATTGTATAATCATTACTAGACTACCCAATTTTAGGTTCTATTTAGTTTCTTAGTAAGCTCGTTGGCTTGTATAGTAGTGGTATCTAGAATCGAACCTAAGAACCGGGACAACGAGAGATAAGCCCTTATCGTGTTTGATGAAAGTCCTCTTAGGAAATTATTCAACACTTAAAAGCCTACTACTGTTTAAGGACTTCAAACACGAATAAGGAACGGACTCTGTCACATGTTTGATTCCAAAAATGGGTTACTTATTTGATTCCGTGCTAAGTTTAGTGTTGTAGATATTTTCTCTAGTTAATTATTGCCTTCTTTTCCTCTGTTTTATCTCAGTGTGGGGAAAGCACATTATCGTCCAGTGGTACTCTCAACTCACGTCTAAGTAAGGTAAACCACAGCCATGGACATGGACCTGGATGAACTTGACGGTCCGAGCCTGGCTCCATCAAGGTCTACCAGATTTGCTCCTAAGAACTCTAAATTTAAACCTAAACCTAAAACCAAACCACCAAAACCAGAATTCAATACCAGTTTAGTTCTACCTTCAACAAAGGAGGAATCATCAATTGCAGCTGTTGATGCTGGTAATACCATTAAGTTAGAAACGGAATCATACAACAGAGACGATATCGTAAAAATGGACTCAGACTTGAAGATTGAAGGGAACCAGCCAGAAGAAGATCTCATGGAAGAAGACCATCGCAAAGATGAAGATCCTGTTGTTCGAGAAATTGATGTATTCTTCTCACCATTCTTGGACTCGAACTCGCTGGTCAATCTCTATTCCTCACTTTGCAATAGGCCAATAGCGGATTACAATTCCGTTTTCTAATTAACAGACTACAATTTTGGTGTTAAATAGTTTCAAAATCCTAAATACTCCCTCCGTCCCATTTTGTAAGACATGGTTTGACTTTCACGGAGATTAAGAAAATACTATTTGACTTGCTAGGTGGTAGCATGTGGTTGGTTGGTTGTGAAAGGGAATGTAAGTGGGTGTATAAAAAATGGGTAAAGTAAGAAAGTAGTGGGTGTAATAGTGTTTATTTAATAAAAAGGAAGTATAAAATAGAGAAGTAGTGGGTGTAATAGTGAAAAGTAATGTTCAAAAATAGTAAGTTTAGTAGGTTCATTCTTTTTGGGACGTCCCAAAAAGGAATAAGTGTCATATAAAATGGGACGGAGGGAGTATCTATTCAACAATAGTGTTAACTCATTCATGTAAAAAGTGAATTTCAGAATTTATTTTTTCTATGGTAGTCCATAACATATATAGTCTTCCTAATTGATGGTTGTATGCATGTTGTATGAATACAAATAATATGATTCTAACAGAACTCTCTATTATTTAATGTTTATTCAGCTTTTCGTTATGCAATATCCATTAAAGCCCTGTTGGCGTCCTTACGATCTGGATGAACAATGCGAAGAGGTCTGTATGGATCTTCCAAAGAAATTTTACATACAGATACGAACACACCACTTATATGTTGTTTTAATGTTAGAGATTTGCTTCTTTATTGTAGGTAAGAGTGAAACCAGCATCCTCAGAAGTTGAGATTGATTTGTCAGTTGATCTTGATTCGAAAAATTATGACCCTGATTTGAGTACCGGAGTGAAGATGACAAAGCAGGTCTTTCTTCTTTTACATAAAAAAGTTATACTGCCAAATCTACGTCCCTTTTGCTAAAAGTAAAAGTTATTGCTTGCTACCATTTTTTTTCTTATACTTGGTTAAGGTATGTGAGACAAAACAATAAACCATCGTCTGTGGAACAGTTGCTTATCTAAGACAATCTTGTGGTAGATGCATTAATAAGTGGTTGATTAAACTACTTTCTTTCCCAAAGCACTTGCTATGTAACTATTTTTTTTCTCCATTGTGCTTTCCTGTTGGAACACATCATCAGAAATTGGTCATGCTATCAAGTTGATGCCTAAATATCTTATCAATTGATGTTCACAAGATTCCTTAGTAGCTCTGCTCATCATTGGTATATGATTTGGATATTAAAGTTCCTTAATATTCTTTAGTTGTGGATCTTTGTGTGCTTTGACAAACTATTTATCCATCCTGCTATTTCATAGTCAATAGTGGCTGGAACGTTGCAACCCGCAAATTTTTTTAGGAATACTGTACAGTCTAGTTCGTGATAGGTCATAGCACAGTGGGTATGGGAGGATTGAAATCTGCATTCATGATCTGGCACTGTTAATGCAAAACATGTTTTTTAGGCACCGAGTGCCATTAAACCTATGTTACTTGGACTCTTCATTTTACCTTGGAGTACTGGTGTCGGACACCCGACACTCGGACATGGATACTCGGACTTGGACACTTATTTTAAGCCAAAAACATGTACATTTTTCAAAATGTTGCCGAGTCTTATTTTAATCCATGTTGGACACTTACAGCCGAGTCCGAGTAACATAGCATTAAACATATGTTCTCTTTTTAAAAAAAATTCAATCATCCATCCTGAAACTGTATAAGACTATAAGATAATGCAAGTTTGTAGTTCCACTTGCAAAATGGGGTTTATTAGCAATATGGCATTTAGTTACATAATATAAATAGTCTGCTATTGGTAGTTTTCCTCTTGATTCAAATTAGTATCTGATTTTTGGCAAAAACGATTTATGGCTATATCTTTTAAGAATAGTTAGTGCTAAATAGTTGGTGCAAAAACGATTACGAACCATCATAGCACTTGCATGGCTTAATATAAGAAGACAAAGTATCTGTTGGTGTGTGGCCGAGTAGGAAATATTTTCACTTCCCCATCCTATTTTTGCAGAAACATCAACCAGTATTTAATCTATAACAAGTTAACCACAATTCTACCTTTCACTCCAAAATGAATATTTCCTTCATATTCACCCTTTTTAAAAATGTTTTCTTTGTAACAGCAAGATAAAGAAGTGTAAAGGTACATTTGACAAATGATAGTTTATGCCATAATAATGACATATTTACTTTCTCATCTTTTCCAGCATTATAGCATTACATTCTATACTCGCTTATATCCCGGGTTTTTTTTATACAGTAATATTTTATTTTTTGTAGAAAAAATAGATATTGTAATTGTTATAGTTGTAATGGAATTTTAATATAAACAGTATGTTGTAATTTTAATATGATCATATCACAGATAAAGTTGTAATTCTTATAGAATTCTATCGAAGTATCGAGACATAAAAAAATCAATTATTCTCAAATTTAGATAACTAAAAAAATCCGGTAAAGCCCATAATACTGACAAACGTACAAAAAATTATCTCTACTCTGGATTTAATATAATAGTATAGATTAGCATTTTTGACAAGAGAGATGGATCAAAGCCACCACCTGGGACTCCTCATACTCAACATTCTGCACGTCTGGTTCCTTAAGTTATTCATTTGTAGGTTGTTTTTAGGTATTTCTAATAACTGCTGGACTGCTAGTACTCCACAGCTTGCTTATTTATTGCATATTTTAGTCGGAGACCACTGTTCCTTGTCCTTTTTTCGTCACCTAGTAATTACATAATAATAATTATTAGTTGTGGTTATGTAATAGGAAGAACATTGAATGATATAGGGGTTCACTGCCCATGATTTCTTTGTAGGTTTTGTCATCTTCAGGGAAGTTACCTTGTAGGAGTGGATACGCCGTTGGAGTGCTAAAAGGAAACAAGGTAAGCTCTTTTCTCTTCAGCCACAATTTGAGCATAAGTTACGATGTTTTATTGCTTATTATTCAAGTTTGAGACTATACATTGTCAATTTAGAATATAATGTAAAATAACAAAAGAATAAATGAAGTTACTTGGTTGTTGGGTCTTGACCTCAAGGTTGTTGGGTTTTAACATGTATTCTAACGAGATAGCACTGTAAAATGCTCATTATGATGTCATTATATATTCTTGCAGTTGCACCTGAATCCTGTGCACGCAGCAGTCCAGCTCCGGCCATCAATGCACCATTTTGGATCTGGGGCGTTAAGAAAGAAGAATATGGTACACTATGATGAGGGTGCAGTCAAGGAAGAGAAATTTGTTGGACCATCAAAGAAACAGGTCATTTTATTTATCTTTATTTTTTCGAAGGTCAAATGAAGTTGTTATTCAGTTTCACAAATTGGGGACGCATTTTAGAAGCTTTTTTTTTTATTATTATTATAATTGTACACAGCTATCCAGAAGTAGTTAAATAGTTTACCCATGCTGGGAGCATATGCGAATGTGTTTCCATCAGGATACAACTATGAAGGATTATATATAGTAATCATGGTCACTTATATTTAGGTGCATAAGATATCTCATAGCAAGTTGGACCACAATATTTTTGAGCGTGGTGGGGTAATAGTAGTAGGTGCGTGCCTGAACTGACTGGTTCTATTGATCATAAACTTGATCCAATTTTTTGCTAGTACTGAAATAGGATTCCAAATCCTTTGTCAATTTTACTGCAGGACTACTGGATTAGTAATAGGTCCGTGCAACATTTTTGTCTGTGGCATTTTTTTTTGGGGGGGGGGGGGGGTGAAGGAGTACTAGTAGTAGGTGTGTACCTGAAACTGACCGTGTCTACTGATTATATCCTTGATCCAATATCTCGTTATCTGCATCTTACTGAAACAGGATTTTTACTACCGGGGAGGGAGGGGAAGAGAGGGGGGGGGGGGGAGGGGAAGAGAGGGGGGGGGGGGGGGGGAGGGGGAGGATAGTAGTAGGTGCTTACCTGAAATAAACCGTGTCTACGGATTATATCTTTGATCCAATTTCTCGTTATCTGCATCTTACTGAAATAGGATTCTACATTCTGTGTCAATACTGCAGAACAAGCAGGCGGAGGTCCTAAAGGAGGCATTGAAAGATTTTGGAGAGGTACATGACACTCTCTTCATTGTATATAATCATGTAGCTCTAAAATTCTAGGCCCTCCGTGGCCTAGGATTACAGAGTTCTGTGATTTCCTTATTATTCTAAGTTAGATTCATTGTTATCATAGTTCATAGCTGAAGTTCTATAAGGACCTGCTGCAGATGATTCCCATGACATGTAAAAGTAAGTAAATTATCTACTTCCTCTTTTGAAGCTCTGGAGGAAGATAAAGATTCTTGATAAGAAAAGGTTTATCCGTCTCATTCGTCAAGAAGCCACTCAGTTTAAGAAGTGATTAATATTGGCACAAGATTTTCCCATTTTTATAGTGCTAGATTATAAAGAAATCTCAGTTTTGTAAGCTTGGGCACATGGTCAAAAATCTTGATAGAGAAGAGCAGGAGCTTTACTTAAATGCTTTTTTGAACATAAAGAAATAGAAAGGAGTAGAATCTTGTAGTAGTCGTAACGTTGTGGCCGCTGATCAGTCTTCAGATGATTGGCAGTTGAACCACAAACGTAAATCTCAATCATATATAATTTGGCCTTGAAATGCACAAAGCTAAGCGATACATACAGACTTTCTAAAAAGGCCATGTTTTTGTCACTCTTCTAGATTTAAAATTATAATTAGTGTATAACCAATTTAGCGGACTTCATTCTCGTAAAACTTTAGTTTCCATGTTTTTATTCTATACGTTTTCACTATATTATTGAATTATTCTACTGCATAATTTACTAATAATATATATACATATTCCTAAATGGCCGCTTAGCTACATATAATTTACTCAGAAACAGTGGACTTATAGGAAAAGTGACCATAGTAATTAAAAGACTGAAATCTTTCTCAGAGACACAGTGAAAGGGTTTAGCAAGGTCAAGTGAAGAGTGAAATCGACAGACTCCCAATCATCAAAATTAATTAGTAAATCTTGAATTTTGAAGCTAAAGATTATCATGTTGAGAGAATAGACGGAGGGAATTGGTCGTGTTCTTTATTAGAAAAAAAACAAAAGGCTAACACCTACATACTAACTGAATCCAAGAAATGATTGTGTTAACTGCTCCTCACCTTTTGTTTTACCATTGATTAGTCACCGTATTGCAAAGCCAAGTTAACTACATATAATGTTACAGCTTGTGAATTGTTCATGACCGTTTTCCTCTTGATGTATCTTAATCAATTTAATGATGTCTAGATATCTTAAGATTATTTCTGCTGCACACTCAGAACTGGATCCATCTCAAGTTTCATGGTTCAAAGAGTTATGCTTCTAGCAAATATCTACAAAAAATGGTGGGAGGAGAAAGCTCTGAGATAGAATTTTCAATGAACTCGTATGCCTTTAATACCATATTTTTACAATTTTGCCCATTTTCAAGTTTTAAGGTGATTTTGTATTTCAAGTATTTTTTATTCACAAATCTTGTAGGTTTGATTACGTCAATTCTTTTTGTCCTGGGGCTTCAAATCGACAAGGAGGTCCCTCTAAAAGGTAGTTGCTATTGATAACTCAAGGTGGTCCTGGTATATCGTAATTGATCATTTTAAAGACTAGATATGTGTGTGTGTGTGTGTGTGTGTGTGTTTGTGTGTGTAGGGTCAGTTGTGCTGCCAAACAGCTCTACTTCATGTGGGGAAGTTTTCAAAGGATTCAGTACCTCACCCCACCCTCTTTTGTCCTGTTCACTTCTCCGAGTCAAAAAAATTATATTCTTTTCAACTGTTCTCCTACCCTTTCCTTGTTTTTTCTACTGAGGTCTAGAGTTACTGATGACAAATACTAGAATTATGGTGGGGTTAAACCTATGGACTTTAGGGCTCTTGTCAGCACATGTTTCGACTAAGCCAATTGTTCACAGAATCACAGGAATATGCTTTTACTTTATAAATTACCCTCGTGCTCATTTTGCACAAATTTCTTTTTGGACAATGGAAAAGTTCTGTTCTTTAAATGTCTGTTAGCACCAACATTCCATAGTTGTTAAGGCGGCTAGGCGGTAAAAAACGGGTAGGCGTCCGACCCGCCTTGGTTTTTAGTGGGTAGGCGACGCCTAGGGGCGCCTAGGCGGCTAGGCGAGCGCATAATTCGTCTAAACCCGTCTAATCTCGTCTTATTTTAACCTGGTCCTCTTTTTTTTTTTTTTTGACCCAAGCCCAACTTATTTTATATGGTCCAGCCCAACCTATTTTATATCATCCAGCCCATTTTAAGTTATTAAGACATAATAACAGCCGTTATAACTTAACCCTAATTTATAACATACAACCATCAACAAAGTACAGAGGAAAGGAAAAAGACTACAAAAATAACTTAACCCTAATCTTTTAGGTATTTTACGTTCTTTGTTTGTTCTTCAATCTTCTTTAACTATTCTTCTTCTCTTTTTCTCTCGTATATACATACATATATATATGTATGTATATATGTTTGAACAAACTGTACCAAATATAATTGTATATATATTTTATTATAAGATATAAATGAATGTATATATAAAATATACCAAATATGTATAGTTAAACGTATAATCCGCCTAATGTCGTCTAGGAGAGCGCATAATCGCCTAGGCGGTACAATGTCGTCTAGCCTCGTCTTTACGCCTTGACAAGTATGCAACATTCTATCATATTTGGACATATTATAGACATTGGAATATAAATCTAGCCCGTTTATTTTGTCTACCGGTACTTTTATACATGAACTTAGCCTGTGTCCTTTGTTCTTTCTGAATGGAGTACTGCTAGATCCTGGTGAATGGAAGTTCAGAACTCATGTTTATGGTATTTGTAATGTCAATTTCTTTAGTTTTTGTATAATGGAATTTCAGGTATCTGCTTACATTGTCGCTTGAAGATCGCTTAAAGACTTGGCTGTGCCAGGTTTGTGTTCTAATATGAAATCTTTGATAAATATTTGTCACACCCATTGGTTTTTTTTGTGCGAAAAACTTTATCTATGTGAAATTTTGTTGATTTTGCATAATTATTAATTTCATATAAAACAATATTCCTTTGTGTGTAAATTGTTGGTTAGTGGTACAAGATAATGGGTGAAGTTTTGATCTAATCAGGAATAGGAATGTTTAGTTAGTGGAGATATATTAGTTATCCAAAAAAATTGCAAATTTTGTATATCACTATTGTTAATTAATTACTTATTATTAATGGAAGGAATAAATTATATGTTCCGAAGATAAATATTTTGTTTCCAATTAAAATATAAATTGTTAACAATATTTTTAATGTATTTAATTATTTAAAAAAATAAATTAATCTTAAGAATTTTAAAAAACAAATTTATTCACAGTTTTTTAAAAGTGTTTTTTGAAAAGTTTTTCAAAAGTGTTCATGTTTTCTAAGTAAAGTGATAATAATTTAGTGCTAGGAAGCACCGACTCGGGTGCGGCGACACGGGACACGGGAATTCGCCAATTACCAAAGTGTCCTGGATATGGGACACGTCAAAAAAATATATATATTTATAATAAAGTCTATATAATTTGTATATGTCATAAACTGTACATCTTCATTCATAATAATAATTAAGTTTCTTACAAAACAAGTGGTAAACTAATCTGGCATTTATTCTGCATTTTAATTTATTCTCCATCTCAAATTTATGTTGAGGCATCACACTATTGCAAATTGCCACTCCATGTCCTTTAATCTTCAGTAGATGACCAAGAACACGAGAGTAAGATCCCATATAAAGCTTGTTGCAATAGTTGCACTGCCACTTGACATTCCCACCCTTCTTCCCCCTTTCTCTAGAACTATTACATACTTCCACAACGGAAAATTCACATCAATTTATTTTGAACTAGCCTCAGTATTACTATTCGCACTTTAACTCATTGACCCACTCATACTCCCACTCATATGTGGAGAAAGAAGATGAGAAACAAAAAATATATACGCGATCGGTGCATGTATAGGCGTGTATATAGCGAACAGAGCTTTTAATGAACAGCTCGAGCTCGGCTCGATAAAAGCTCGGTTCGGCTCGAGCTCGAACAAGATTTTTGTTCGTTAAGCTCGGCTCGATAAGAGCTCGGTTCGGTTCGGCTTAAGATCGGCTCGGATCTTTTATTTTTTTATCTCCAACCAAATTAATTTTTATTTTTTGAAAATTTGGGAATATCACTAAATTAGATATATCTTGACATCCATATGGTTGGATTGTCGAGAAATATTTTTTAAAAAATAGAAACAACAATTCGTGACAAAGCACTAGTTATTAGTACTAGTTAAATTAGTAGTGATCTACTAAGATCTCCAACCAAATTAATTTTTTATTTTTTGAAAATTTGGGAATATCACTAAATTAGATATATCTTGACATCCGTACGGTTGGATCGTCGAAAAATATTTTTTAAGAAATAGAAACAACAATCCGTGACAAAGCATTAGTTACTAGTACTACTTAGAATAGTAGTGATCTACTAAGATCTCCAAACCAAATTATCTGTTGAGTTTATTGGACAATTAAAACACAAAAATATGATACTTATATATAATCGAAATAATAAATAATATGTCCAAGTATAGTCTGTCATTTAATAAAAAGATACGAAGTAGTACCTTAACCAAAGTAGATATGATTTAAGTAGGATGAGAATTGATGCAGACACTTAGTTCATCAAAGTTGGCGAGGTCTAATGGGGAATAGGAAATAAGCGACTTAGATTTCTTGTAATGATTTAATTGATATAATAATTCTATTTTTTAGCTTGTAAGAATTTTATATATGAGGTATTTTTATTTTACATAAATTGATTATTAGTTAATCGTTAAAAGAAAATTAGTAGTTAATATGTTTATTTTTTTTATATAAGCAGATATTATGTTTAGTTAATTGATATAAAAAGCAAAAATCTGTTGTTAATGAGTTTAACTTGAGTTGAGTTTAATTTTGGCTGAAAGGTATAATCTAGATCCAATAGAGCTATTCGTGAACAACTCGAGTTCGGCTCGGTTCGGTCAAAGTTCGGCTCGGTTCGTTAAGAAATCGGCTCGGTTCATTAAGATCAAAGCTCGGCTCGGTTCGTTAAGGTCAAAGCTCGGCTCGTTTCGATCAAAACTCGGCTCGGCTCGTTTCGATCAAAACTCGGCTCGGCTCGGTTCGTGAACAGCCCTAGTCATAAACTGTACATCTTCATTCATAATAATAATTAAGTTTCTTACAAAACAAGTGGTAAACTAATCTGACATTTATTCTGCATTTTCATTTATTCTCCATCTCAAATTTATTTTGAGGCATCACACTATTGCAAATTGCCACTCCATGTCCTTTAATCTTCAGTAGATGAGCAAGAACACGAGAGTAAGATCCCATATAAAGCTTGTTGCAATAGTTGCACTGCCACTTGACATTCCCACCCTTCTTCCCCCTTTCTCTAGAACTGTTACATACTTCCACAATGGAAAATTCACATCAATTTATTTTGAACTAGCCTCAGTATTACTATTCGCACTTTAACTCATTGACCCACTCATACTCCCACTCATATGTGGAGAAAGAAGAAGATGAGAAACAAAAAATATATACGCGGTCGGTGCATGTATAGGCGTGTGTATAGGCGGTGGCGTGGATATAAAGTGAAGAACGATTGTGATTTAGGTTTATATCAAATAAAAAATATGGGGATTCGGGTGCGGGGGGATTCGGTGAATATTAAAAAAATATATTATATTTATTATTAACTCGCAAAATTAAAAAATACCCAAATGAAATAACCAAGAAGTAGCTACTATTGCCAAATACAAAAATAAAGTAAATAAATTAAGTTTCAAATTTTAAAGCCAAATGACATTTAGTCATATAAAGTATCATACAGTAACTAAATATAATATTGAGTTGGGTTATGTGGAGACCCAATATTAATTGGAGACCTAGAGACCTCATGTATTAACTGTTGGATAACATTTGCATATATAATATTCTATTTAAAAAATCACCGAGATCTATATAAACTCCTGCATCATTTTTCTTTGACTTATTTCCAAAATGCATCCCCTTGGTTCTGGAAAAATTCAAGGTCTCAGTACTTGCAGCAATTGTAGAACGCATCCCATAACATGTTTTGGCGCGTCAGTTTGCACCCTTTCCGTCAAAATTAACGGTTATCATCCAAATTGGCAAGGGTAAAGTCGGAATATTAATACTTAATCCTAACATACCCGAATCATTTAAGAAACTGGGTCCTCCCAAACCCAACAAAATTGATCATCTTGATTCTTATATCAGGGGCGTTAAAGATTCCATTTTTATTAACCAATTAGTGCTTGGAACAAGATTGATACACACAAAAAGTTGTATGTATAATTGGTAAAGCTGGGAATGCACGGGATCAGTTGTTGGAAGGATTGTTTGATTGTATCAATGAAATTACATTTGTATTAGCCCTTACTAGGATGACTGATTCTTTTGCTTACCATGTTGAGACCACCTCTCGTCTCGCCCAATGGCGAATCGACATCTTGGTCTCGTGTACTTATCGAAAATCCAAACCTTTCAGGATCGGAAAGTGGAACTGGTAACAAAATTAATCACTCAAAGCTCTTGTCTTTTTGTATTTTTCTGTTTTCTTGATCAAGAAAAACTGAAAAACTGTCATGTAATTGGCTAATTGTTTATGGTTTTTTGTGTTGGTTTAATATGATGCTGTGAATACTTAGGTTTTGATTATTTCCAGTAGTTTATGTTTGATATATAATTTCTATGATATTCCGACTTTACCCTTGCCAATTTGGATGATAACCGTTAATTTTGACGGAAAGGATGCAAATTGACGCGCCAAAACATGTTATGGGATGCGTTCTGTAATTGCTGCAAGTACTGAGACCGAATTGAATGTTCCCAGAACCAAGGGGATGCATTTTGGAAATAAGTCTTTTTCTTTTTATTACTTCTCATCCATCCGGTTCATTATCCTAGACATCTCAATCATGTTTTCCATCACCATAATATATGTTCCGCAAGTCGTTAAGCACACTATATCCTGCAATCTACGCACTATGTCCTGCAAAACAAGAACCATGTTCTGCACATTCAGTGTTCAGTTATGCAAGCTTTACAATCTATATTTTATGATTTAATTTGGATAAAATTTGTAATATTTGTAGAACATAATTTGCAAATTCTAATGTTAAGAATTATGTATCTTTTATTTTGCATAATATGATCTTTCATATGCAGAATAATGATTTGGAGATGGAAAAGAATTGAGAAAAAAATGATTTTAATGTACTATGTAAAAGAATTGACATCACAAATGGTGTTAGGGAATGAATGGTAGCAGAAAAAGTAAAGCAGATCTTACAATGGAAGGCAAAAAGAAAGTTCAGACAGATCCATATGTACTTTTAACGGTTTTTATGTATGGATACATACGTAGGTATATATGGTGTACAAAATCCAGACCATCAATATAATCTAACCGTTCATAGTTGGTCTCCAGGTCTCCATTTAAAATACGTTCTCCACTGAACTTTTCCCATATAATATTATCAACAATGAGTTGTGAAAAATCATAATTACGAAAAAGGTTAAAAAAGTCAGACGTATATGCATACACAGTTATCTTATAAACTGACACCCTTACACAGACCCAGCACATATACACGATAGATATACTTGCACGATATATACATACATATCTAAACTGAAAAGGAAATCGATTACAGATCACTAATCTAATACAAATACATACAGATCATTGAGGATAAAGAAGAAACAAATCGATTACAGGTCTTTTTTGTTCACCGGAAAATTATAGAAACTGCCCTCCCGAATCACCTTCCCGTACCCCCCCCCCCCAAAAAAAAAAAGGAAAAGATAGATATAAAATCTGACCAAAAGGAAAAGATAGAAAGGAATAAATGAAGGCCAATGGAGCACATGTGCAGACTGAAGAGGAATATCAGAGGCTTAATCTTAAATTTTAGTGGTGTTTTTCGCAGGACCATCGACTCAATGCACCATAAATAGTACTACTAAGTAGTATTGTTACTAGAGATCTACATTGTATCACCATGTTTTGGTTCACTTAAGTCTTGATACTTTGACGTCTTTTTTTTTTTTTCAAAAAAAGTTATTTAATCTGGGCCCTTCAAAAGACTGTTCTTTCTAGATGATTAAAAAAAAGTGTGCAGGTTTTGAGTTTATGATAGCAGTCAGGATCTTGGCTATTAGTTCATTCAGTATATTGATTTTAACAGATGATTTCATTATAGGTAGCACTGATCCATCGCTTTGACGTTCTTAAGTACCTAGCTCCAACTGACCCTGTTGAGGATCTTCTAGAAGTGCTGAAGAAGCTCTGTTATTTAGTGCAAGGACTATGGGTTCCAAAAAGTTCATTGTTAGAACTTCAAGGGCTTGACGCTTTAGTTAGGGATTACACCCTGTATTTGTTTAGCAAGAGTCACTGCATCAGTAAAAGTGATTTACCACAAAAGAGTAAATTAAAAAATGCAATGGAGAATGTGCTGAGAGTGTTTGCTGTTCAAAGATCGGCCTTGAGAGATTGGAAATTCAAGGAACCCAAGGACATTTCATTTGTGCAACTTTATCCTGATATTGTCAAGGAACAAGAACAAGCTTGGGAAACTAGAGGTGAAAAGTTATATACCCAAATCTATGGGGAACGCAGTGGACATGGCCTAAAGAATCCCTCAAAGACCGACAGGACTGGTAGGCTTGTATCAATGGAAAATGCTAGCAAAGGCTTGCCAAAAACTTCAACTAACACACCTGCCAAGACATTTATATCAGATGAAACTCGTGAAGCACTATTGAAGACCCTTCAGAAACTATTCCAGAGCAACAAGGTTTGCAGGTATGGTTTTTTCTCTACTACTTGACTAGTCTTGTGATATTGACCTGTAGTATAGTGAGTGTCACTTTTAGCAAAAAAAATTATTTAATGTTACTGTTTATGTATAGATCAAGCACTTCTTTCGTGGCGGGGTTATATACTTATCGTATTTTCATGTAGGTTTTTGTATCATTGTTACGGTCTTCTCCAGTAAATGAATGTGTATTGATTCTTTTGCAATTTCATATATTTTGTTCAAATGAAACAAACTATTTCAGCAAAGACCCAAAATATTACAATTTTCTGGACTTTTGGTTATCCTTTTTTTTTTGGCAGCTTCCAACGCATATGCCAACTTTTACGGGATGTGGCAATTTCAAAGGACGTTCATGCAAAAGGTGGAGCTCTTGAGAGATCTGCAGCAGCTGGTCTTGATGCTCCTCCAGAGGAGCTTCGAGCAATCATTAATCAAGTTGCTATAGATATTCATGGTGTCTATGTTTCAAGGACATCTACAGACCACTCATATGATGGATTAAGGTCATGTCCGCCTTTTATGTTGTCCACCACCACCTTTACATTCTCTAGACAATAGGAGTTAGTAGATGCTAAATTGTGTTTTTTCTTCATTTAGGAAAACTGTTATTGATCTTCTTATTGTTGAGGGGCCTAATGCAAAGCTTAAAAAGGCGACCATCCTTGAAGCTGCCAAAATTGCACTCAAGAGGGAGGAAATACCTATGGCGGAGTACAATAAGGTCATATCACTATATTAGTATTCAACTTTCTCTTTCATGCTCTCTGCAAGGCAGAGTTATACTACATGTCAGAGTCTTTTAAAAAAAGTCTTTGTTAGTGTTTCTTCATTATTAAATGTGATGATCTGCTGTTGCCGCTGCTGCTTCTGCAGGTTATGAGTGAATTGTGTGTCTCACGAGGCTCTGTTTGGGTGCTCAAAAGTGGCGACCGGTCTCCAGATGACAAGATGCACAGCTGACCCTGAGACAATTGACTGTATAGGGATTGCTATTGTTAAACTCATGAATATATTGTAGCTTCAGAGCACTTTCTGTACCCATATATGCATTAAATTTAATCTGTAGCCTTCTAGGACTTGACTCGTTTTATAGAAACATCATATATTGTAATTATCACTAATCTCATTGGACGCTCCTTTCGAATTTAATCAGTTGTCCTTGCTTTGGAATTTGTAATAGAGTACTATTAAATAAAATATTTTTTAACTCTTCATATACGTTATGATACTATATATTGATTATCTAAAAAAAATAGAATAAAATATGAGAGTTGCATGAAGTGTATGAGGTAATAAAAATTTTACGCAAGACAAATTTAATATCGCAAAAATTTGATGGTTTTTTCGAATACTAGGCTAATGGACCAGTCAAATCAGGAGGTAGGATCAGTCTTGCAAATTTTGGAAATCGGAATTATTCGGTTGAGGTACCGATTTATGATTTATCGGGTGATTCGGTTAAAAAATTGGTGATTTATCGGTGATTTTTGCAAAATCGGCCGAATCGGTTTCAAAATTTTGATCGCTTTCTAATCTTATCGACGATTTTTCAAAAATCGGCCTATTTCAATAATAATGGATAGGATAAATTACACGTTGAAATAACAACAAATTAAGTTGATACAAAAAACATAAAATAACTTGATGCCAACCCATGAAGATTACAATGCATGTAAGCCATGTATAATAGAGAATAGAGATCCAATAGCTTAAAATAGTGGATTTTTAACGCAAAAACAGTTAATATTGTTTATTTTTTTATAATTAAAATGTGTCATTCTTATACTGACTATTTAAAGTATATAGGGAAATTCCTAATGGTACCACCGGTTAATTGGCTTTTCCAAGTGGTACCAATGAATTTTTTGGTCTTCCATGTGGTAACATTGAAGTATTGACTTGGCCAACATATAGCACTCCGTTAGTTCAAAGTTAACAAATTGTTAAATTATCACACCCACACATCGTACAGTCGAAACCAAAACAGGGGAGGGGATGACTTCAAATTTCACTACACAATTCATCAAGGTATACAGCTAACAAAGCTTACACACACACCCACACTGATTGAGCATTAACACAACACTATTCACACACACACACTGTCGCTTAAACACGCACACGGTCAATCACACCCACACTAAACCACAAACACATGGTGACACACACAGAAACACGCATACATGAGACACACGCGCGGCCACAAATGGTGACACATACAAAAACACGCATACCCAGCAACCCAGCAAAAAATCAGTGGCAAAAATAGGGGAGAGGATCGAATTCGACCCTTACCATATAATCGTGGAGATAGAAGCTTTAACCACGCACCCACACACTCCATAACTCATACACACGCACCCCACGACCTATACACGCACACACACACCCCTTTTACTGGAGAGGATGAGGGAGAGAGGTTGCGTGAGAGATTGAGAGAGATTTGTTTGAAGGGAGAGAGAGAGAGAGCAGCCATCCGCTCCCCCTTCCTTTATGTTTTTAACTAGTCGATAAAGCCGCGCTTCGCGGCAGCGTTATAAATTTTTTTAAAAAAAATTAACACATTTACGTTATATTGTAATATTAATTTTAAATTTTAATAATTAAATATCCTTTTCTAATGAATCGATTTCTTGTTAAACACGATTCTTTCGATTGAGCCACTCTCTCATTAAAATCAAAATCTCAACTTTAACATATATTATAAAGACTTATATAATATTTTTTATCCATAAAATCGAACAATAAAAAAAATTATGACATCAATATCAAATTCTAATAGCTAATACAATCTTTTCTAGTGAGTCGTCTTCTCGTTAAATACGTTTTGAGTCGCTCTTATTTGAAACCGAAATTCTAACTAATTATATAAAGAAAGTAAATTCCAATTTTTATATTTTTAAACTTTCTAATATTTATAGAGTTTTAAAAATGAAAATACATCTTATTTTTTCTGTATATTATAGATATTCATGTACTTATTTACAACTTCTGCATGAGAATGTCTTTCTGTTATGTTAACATATAAAAAAAATTAAATTCGAAGACTTTTCGTTACGGGAATAATATTACATTTATGGATATATTTTTCTAATGCAAGTATAATTAACTTGTATAAAAAAGATAAAATAAAGGATTTCTAGGAAAAAAGATATATAATTTTAAAAATCGTGTAATACGTCTCCACCGTCCTCGTATTCTACTTCTATTAATAAAACATTTTTATTTTATGTATTCCTTATATATTCAAACATTTTTATACAGTCTTCTCTAATGAATCGCTTTCTCGTTAAACACGGTTATTACTATTTATCTGCTCCCTAGTTAAGATCAAAAACCTAACTTTTACATGTATAACTTGTATGATAATGTTTATCCATAAAAATCAAATCCTAAAAATAAAATAAAATTTATAACATCAAAATGATATTTTAATAGCTAATACAATCTTTTATAGTGAGCCGTCTTCCTGTTAAACACGTTTCGAGCCGCTCTGGTTTGGGTCGAAATTCCAAATTCATTACATATTATTATTGATACTTATCTTACACAACAACTTTTTTCCTTAAAATTAAAACCTAAAAAATAGAGTGAATTTCAATTTATACTTTATCTAGACTTTCTAAAATTTATGGAGTTTTAGAAAATGAAAGCACATCTTATTTTTTCTTTATATTATAGATACTCCTATCTTTATTTAGGATTCCTGCATGAGAATGTTCTTTTATAATGTTAACACATCAATTCTTTTCTTTTAAATACGATGACTTTTTTATGATAATAGTATTGGATTTATGAATAAATTTTCCTAATAGAAGTATAATTAACTTATATAAAAAATATATAATTTAAGAAGATCGTACTTTCTATAAAATATTTAGTTATATGGATGCTCTCTATATTCAAACACATATTCTACTTCTAATATAACTTTTATTTATATGTTTTTCTATAAATTCGAACTCTTATTCTCTATAAATTCAAACTCCTATTCTACTTCCAATAGAACTTTTAATCGTATGCTTTATAAATACTTATTCTACTTCCAATACTTCCAATAGAAACTTTTATTTATATGTTTTTTCTATAAATTTGAACTCTTATCTCTATAAATTCGAACTCCTATATTCTACTTTCAATAGAACTTTTAATCATATGCTTTATAAATACTTATTCTACTTACAATAGAACTTCTAATCATATGTCTTCCTATAAATTCGAACTCTTCACCACTATAAATTCGAACACCTATTCTACTTCTAATATGTTAAATGATATTTTTATATTTATAAGTGTTTAAAATTCTAAAATTCTAGAAAATTAGAAAAATAGATTGAGACGATCTTAGAGCGTCACCTAAACTCCCGCGTACCCTCCTTTATATATATATATTGATGTTATGTTAACATATAAAAAAATTAAATTCGAAGACTTTTCGTTACGGGAATAATATTACATTTATGGATATATTTTTCTAATGCAAGTATAATTAACTTGTATAAAAAAGATAAAATAAAGGATTTCTAGGAAAATATATATATAATTTTAAAAATCGTGTAATACGTCTCCACCGTCCTCGTATTCTACTTCTATTAATAAAACATTTTTATTTTATGTATTCCTTATATATTCAAACATTTTTATACAGTCTTCTCTAATGAATCGCTTTCTCGTTAAACACGGTTATTACTATTTATCTGCTCCCTAGTTAAGACCAAAAACCTAACTTTTACATGTATAACTTGTATGATAATGTTTATCCATAAAAATCAAATCCTAAAAATAAAATAAAATTTATAACATCAAAATGATATTTTAATAGCTAATACAATCTTTTATAGTGAGTCGTCTTCCTGTTAAACACGTTTCGAGCCGCTCTGGTTTGGGTCGAAATTCCAAATTCATTACATATTATTATTGATACTTATCTTACACAACAACTTTTTTCCTTAAAATTAAAACCTAAAAAATAGAGTGAATTCCAATTTATACTTTATCTAGACTTTCTAAAATTTATGGAGTTTTAGAAAATGAAAGCACATCTTATTTTCTCTTTATATTATAGATACTCCTATCTTTATTTAGGATTCCTGCATGAGAATGTTCTTTTATAATGTTAACACATCAATTCTTTTCTTTTAAATACGATGACTTTTTTATGATAATAGTATTGGATTTATGAATAAATTTTCCTAATAGAAGTATAATTAACTTATATAAAAAATATATAATTTAAGAAGATCGTACTTTCTATAAAATATTTAGTTATATGGATGCTCTATATATTCAAACACATATTCTACTTCTAATATAACTTTTATTTATATGTTTTTCTATAAATTCGAACTCTTATTCTCTATAAATTCAAACTCCTATTCTACTTCCAATAGAACTTTTAATCGTATGCTTTATAAATACTTATTTTACTTCCAATAGAAACTTTTATTTATATGTTTTTTCTATAAATTTGAACTCTTATCTCTATAAATTCGAACTCCTATATTCTACTTTCAATAGAACTTTTAATCATATGCTTTATAAATACTTATTTTACTTACAATAGAACTTCTAATCATATGTCTTCCTATAAATTCGAACTCTTCACCACTATAAATTCGAACACCTATTCTACTTCTAATATGTTAAATGATATTTTTATATTTATAAGTGTTTAAAATTCTAAAATTCTAGAAAATTAGAAAAATAGATTGAGACGATCTTAGAGCGTCACCTAAACTCCCGCGTACCCTCCTTTATATATATATATTGATGATTGATTGATGATTGTATTTAATTTAGTTTTTTTTTAAATTATTTAATTAAATTATAACTTATAACGTTTATTTAACGTTTGGACTACCATAGTGCTATATGTTGGCCAAGTCAATACTTCAATGTTACCACCTGGAAGACCAAAATACTCATTGATACCACTTGGAAAAGCCAATTAACCAGTGGTACCATTAAGAATTTCCCAAGTATATATTATCTGAATCCAACATCGTTATACACCACCATTCGATGTTGATTGCAATCTGAGCAGCACGAATGAATACTCACCAGTCACCAAGTAGGCAGACGACCTCAAATTTCAAGGGACAAATTCACAAAATAATACCCACCCTAATATTCTCTCAACAGATTTCTACACTGTCCATGTAAATTTGGAGGCCCTAGTTTAAATTAGCTTTAAATTCTATTAATTAGGCAACGATTTTAGGGCATGTTTGGGAAATCTTATTTTTCAGAAATAAGTTACTTATTCTGGAAAAAAATTAGGAAATATGTACTTTTTTCTGAAATAAGTAACTTATTTTTGTAAGATAACGAATATTAAACTCCCGATACATATTTTTCTCTAAAAAAAATTATGTAAATACGAAATTTTTTTATTTACATAATTTTTTTCAAAATAAGTAACTTATAAGTTGTTCGGCAGATTTGCCAAACACCCCCTTAGTCCCCAATCTGTTAACTATAGGTTAATTTTCTTGAGCTACTTGACTTCTTAGGAAATTTTCCTAACATAGATTTGATGTGCATAAGAAAAATTTACTATAAATTATAAAATTTTGTTTTGGATTTTTTTTTATGCAAACATGTATTCTTTTTAAAAATATATTGTATTTTTTCGAAAAATATTTATAATAAAATGAACTAAAATGTAAAATATTAATTTCTGAAATCAAATGAACAAAAGTTAATTCTTGATATAGCATATATAAGTGATTTGTGACAATATAGTTGACTTTCATTACAAATCGTAATTGTACATAAATTTTTTCTAATAAAATAGTATATTAGTTAATTTTTAAAATATTATGTAAGTTTAAATTATAAAAATCAAACTGCACCAAACTATTAAAATTTTTAATATTGACTTCCAAGGAATATGAAAGTATAATTATTACTTTTAATAATGAATCTAAGATACATAATAATGTCAAAATTAAATTAATTTTTTCAGGTTCTCCAATTCATGCTATATAAAATATTTATTAATACTAAAATTAAATAAATATAAAAAGTTCCAATATCAATTATTTTACTAATATTTTATTTATACTACATATAAATATTATACGGAGTATATAGCATGTGAGAAAATCTAACCCAGACATTTTTTAAAGTTCTAGGTACAAATATAGGACAACTCCCCGAACACTATGCACTTACTTCAAAAAATCTGAAACACCTGAATTAAGTCCTTCCATGTTATCATAAATAGTAAGTTTTCCTCACTATTACATCCACTATCTTTCCCCACTATCTCATATTTAACAATTAAAAACACTATTACACCCATTACTTTCCTCCACTATTTCAAATCTTTTATTAAATATTGATAGGTTCCACCAATTTATCCATTTTTTATGCATTGTCTTGGTCTCCGTGTCCCCCTCCAACGTAAACAAATGAGGGGGATGGAGGGAGTAATATAGAGTAACACTAAAAAATATATCAATAAATTTTGATTTTTTTAAATCGTGTGATGCGCTTGTAAAATTATTAAAATAATTATTTAATTTAGTCATTTTGTTTTACCTGGAATTGTTAGAGAAATATTCCCTATTTTGCATTGTGATTAGGATTTAAACCGATTCTTGAATCTTTTTTTACCACGAATTATGCATTCTTCAAATGTATAGTGTGGGATACGCATTCCTCAACTGTGCATCAGGTATCACGCATCTGGGCGTGATAACGTCATATGATGTCATTTTTTGCAAAACTCAATTGGCGGTCTCTCTCCCTCTCTCGATCGTCTCTCCATTCGCCCACCTTAGTTCTCCACCTTCCTACTGCCTCCACCACACGAGGACATCAAGATGATGCCCAAGATGATGCCCAGACCTGGCTATCCATTATGAACCATGGATTTGTCGATTTACGACCCTGCAAGGGCGTGTATGGACATGCAGGAAAGCAAATCGGAAAAACGAGCTTGGTTTTGAGGCTTTCGAATCCGATAAAAGAAACGAAAATCAAATGATATAGGCTTGTATAAGAGGAGAAGACGATCATTTTGGTGTGTATGGTACGTGAGTGCTCGATGCTTGGAAAGAGTGAACGAAGTGATCGAAGGTTTGGTCGAAAAACGTCTTCGGCGGTAGGCTTGGAAGACGATGAATAGTACTTAGCATACGCATGTTTATGTATCTACAACCACGCATGCTCAACATGTGTATCCCAACACTGTTCATATAGCACACCAACTGAATTTACAAAGATCACGCTTGTATGTAATACGTGGTCCAACTCCACGCATGATCATGAGGCGTACACCCTGTATGCATGCCGACAATGCGTGGTCCATGGTAAAAAGGACGGAACTTTCCATCCATAAGTTTTTCGGGCAAGTGGAATTAATTGGTGATTAGCATGTCAAAAGGTGTTGTTCAATTAATTAAAACACAAATATAATTATGAGCTAAACGGGCATGAGACTCAGGCCGAAGTCATGAGATCAGAACATTTTTATATGTAAAAGTAAAACCAAACCAAACATACCCAGTATATCCCGCTCAGAGCAGGGTCTGGGGAGGGTAAGATGTACGCAGACCATGCCCCCGCTTTTAAAGGCAGGGAGGCTGTTTCCGTGAAGACCCTCGGCTGAGTGCACGACCAAAGTGGAGTGTGACAATACACATAATAGCAATTCTTAACGAGAAAAATCATAGCAATACCTGAGCCCATGGCATTCTCCACATGGGACCTACCCGCCTGCTTTCCTTTGAATTACTCCTGACCTGATACCCTGCCAGCCTGAGAGGGAAGCTCCTGACGAACCATAAAAACAATTGTTAACGAGAAAAATCATAGCAATACCTGAGCCCATGGCATTCTCCACATGGGACCTACCAGCCTGCTTTCCTTTGAATTACTCCTGACCTAATACCCTGTCAGCCTAAGAGGGTAGCTCCTGATGAACCCCCTGCATGTAAAACCACCAGCAAACGACAACAGACCAAGACAACCGAGACACACACATCCAGACTACCGCGCAAAGAGATAGGACCGGTAAACAGATGACAATAAAAATAAGCAAAGAGAACGAAAAATCCTAACTCCTAAGATAAAGCTAGCCTAGACAACCCCACTCTGAGGCTCTCTACCACAGAGCCGCTCCATAAAAGGGAATCTACCACTCTGATGCGACGCCTCCAAGAGCATCTGTCAGCTATCAAGGTCTCATTCAAGTTTAAGGCCTTTAGATCCATCCTAAGTTGCTCATCCCACGACCTCCTCGGTCTACCCCTCCTCCTCACCCCGACCACCGCCAGATTCTCAACCCTCCTCACTGGGGCTTTTGCCAACCTCCTACGAACATGGCCGAACCACCTCAACCTCCCTTCCCTGATTTTCGCAGAAAGAGGCGCCACTTCCAGCTCGCTTCTAAACACACCGTTCGGGATTCTGTCCAACATCGTGCGGCCACACGACCACCGAAGCATCCTCATTTCGGTCGCTTCTAACTTGCCTTCGAGTGTCTTCTTCATCGCCCAACACTCAGAACCGTAGAGCAGCGCAGGCCGAATTGCCGCTCTATAGAATTTTCCTTTCAACTTTAAAGGGACCTTCTTGTCGCACATCACCCCTGACGCTGCCCTCCACCTTAGCCACCCAGCCCTAATACGATGTTTAACATCGTCATCAACCTCACCATCCTTCTGGATGATCGAACCTAGATACTTGAACTTCTCCGTACTAGGTACGATCTGATCTTGAATCTTAACCTCCACTCCTTCCTCGATGGCCTCACCACTAAAGTTACACCATAAATACTCGGTTTTAGATCGGCTCATACGTAAACCTTGGGTCTCCAAAGTAGATCTCCATAGATCCAGCTTCTCGTTCACCTCCCCCCTCGACTCCGCCACTAACACAATATCATCAGCGAAGAGCATGCACCAAGGGACGGAATCTTGGATCCCCCGTGACATGACATCAAGAATAAGAGCAAACAGAAGAGGACTAAGGGCCGACCCCTGATGAAGCCCTACCTCAACAGGGAAAAAATGGGAGTCACCCACAGGGGTCCGGACGCAAGAACTAGCTTGGGAGTACATGTCTTGAATCGCCCTAACGTACGACGGTGACACTCTCCTCTCTTCAAGGCTCTTCCAAATAGCTTCCCGGGGGATGCTATCATAAGCCTTCTCCAAATCAATAAACACCATATGAATGTCTTTGCGCCGCTCCCTGAACTTCTCCATAAGGCGTCTGACGAGATGGATGGCCTCGGTCGTCGATCTCCCAGGCATAAAACCAAATTGATTCTCTGAGATTTCAGCTTCTCTTCTAATCCGACATTCAACCACTCTCTCCCAAAGTTTCATAGTATGACTGAGTAATTTAATACCCCGGTAGTTACCACAACTCTGAGCATCGCCTTTATTCTTGAAAAAAGGGACCACGATACTACGCCTCCAATCCGCCGGCATCTTAGCACCTAAGAGGAGATCATTAAACAGATCTGTTAGCCATTGGATGCCAACCTCACCCAGGCAGAGCCACACCTCGATTGGGATCTGATCCGGGCCAAACGCCTTCCCTCTAGCCATCTTAAGGAGGGCACCCTTGATTTCCTCCTTGTTGACTCGTTCACAGGGACCGGTAAGACGCACCGACAGGGGAGGGGCCTCTTGCTCCACACCAGTAATACTCCTCCTAGCCTCATTAAAAAGATTATGGAAATAGGCACTCCACCTCTCCTTGATAGCCTCTTCATTTAATAGCACTCTGCCTGACTCATCCTTAACAAACTTAACAGAACCCAGATCGCGCCGCCCTCTCTCCCTAGCTTTAGCTAGTTTAAAGATAGCATTCGCTCCTTCCTTGGTATCTAGGCGCTTGTACATCCCCTCGTAGGCTTCCTCCTTGGCTTTCGCCACGGCCTTTTTTGCCTCGCGTCTCGCCACCTTGTACTCTTCCTTCTTTTGTGTCCTTTCCGCCCCTGCACTCATGGCCAAAAGCTCTTTGAAGCGCACAAGCTTAGCCTCTACTTTTAACTGCACCTCCTCGTTCCACCACCACGACTCCTTGCGACCACTGTACCTTCCTGAGGAAACCCCAACCACCTTTTCTCCCACACACCGAATAGCCTTCGCCACGATAGACCACCTACTGTTAGCATCTCTGCCACGCGTAAAACACCCTTCATTGGACAGAGACTCCCTGAATTCGGCCGCCTTCTCACCATTCAAATCCTTCCATAGGATTCTAGGTCTGAACTCTGTCGACCTGCGAACAACTTGACCCCCCATGACTAAATCCATGGCCAGCAACCGGTGCTGAGAGGCACACGCCTCACTCCGGAACACCTTGCAATCCACGCACGCCCTTGCATCCCGACTGCGCAAAAGAAGGTAATCGATTTGAGTGTTGAGCCCCCCACTACTAAAGGTGATGAGGTGTTCAGCCCTCTTCTGAAAAACCGAATTCACAATAACCAATTCGTAGGCAGTAGCAAACTCCAACAGCGCGGATCCACCAACATTCCTGGCCCCGAAGCCGAAACCCCCATACGCTCTTGGATAGCCATCGGACCTCTCACCAATGTGGTCATTGAAATCACCGCCCAACACTAAATATTGATCGTCCGGAATACTACCGACCAACTCATCTAAACCTACCCAGAACGCCTCCTTCTCTGCATCGCCCAAACCGGCTTGGGGGGCATACGCGCACACCACGTTCAAAATTATGTGTATGAGAAAATAACTTCGTTTGTAAATTTGAACTTCAGTTGTGTAAATTTGAATCCATCACTATTTTTTTTTGTCAGGAATGACTTACTCGTACATAAATTGTACCGAAATACAATATTCGTACAAAGGGGATTTTCCAAAGAAGGAAATTCATTATTATTATTATTATTATTATTATTATTATTATTGTTGTTGTTGTTGTTGTTGTTGGTGAGTTTTAATTTGTTTTTATCCTGTTCAGGTGTGATGTATAAGGTCGTCTCTTTTCATATATTTAAGTTTTTTGTCTAAGCGGCCTTTTGGTTAGACGAGGAAGTAAGAGCATCTCCAATGCCATTCCTCATCTTCAACCCCTAAAATCTATACTATTATATAAAAGCCGAAACATTAAAAGTTTAGTTGGTCGGTTGGTCGGTCGGTCGGTCGCTGTTGATTTTACTTATTTACCCTTACTCAATTACAGATCTACTAACTAACCAATTTCCTTTTTAAGGTTAAACATATTATCTTTTCTATTTTTCAAGAATTAAATAATTTCGTTTTTCAGGTAAAATACAATATCCTTTTATATTTTATCTAACAAAATTTCTCCTTTATTAATCAATTTCCTTTTTCAGGTCAAACATATTACCTTTTCTATTTTTCAATAACTAAATAATTTCCTTTTTCAGGTAAAATAGAATATCTTTCACATTTTATTTAACTAAAATTTTTCTTTTTTAAGATAGTACATGCAGTTTTGTTTAATAAAATAACATATTTATATTATAATTACTATTAACTAATCAATTACCTTTTTCACCTAAAACACGTTACCCTTTCTTTTTTTCTCCGACTAACATCTCTCTTTTTCCAATTATATCATGGACGGTTACCTTTTTTAGCCAAAACACGTTATCTTTTTTCTTTTCTCTTACTAAAACCTCTCTTTTTCCAATTAGATCACAGATGTTTCTATTTAATAAAAATAAAATAATAATATTATAATACTAATAATTAACCGATTACATTTTAAGCTAAAACGTATCATCTATTCTATTTTTCTAATTAAATTCTTTTTTTTTCTAGAAATATCACGGACAACATTAATTTCTCATTTTCGAAAAACTCTGAACAATTTTATTTAGTAAAATTACATAATTATAATTATATAAGCTAATCAATTACCTTTTTCACATAAATCATGTCATCATTTTAATTTTCACGTTACCTTTCTATTTTCTCTAACTAAAATCTCTTTTTTTTTTCCAATTATATCAAGGGCGGTTCTATTTAATAAAATAAGCTAATAATATTTTAATATTAATAATTAACCGATTACCTTTTTCAGCTAAAACGTATCATCTTTTCTATATTTTTTTTAACTAAAATCCTTCTTTTAATAGAAATATCACGGACAATATTAATTTCTCCTTTTCTAAAATTATTACGTGAAATTACATTTAGTAACATAAGATAATTAAATTATAATTACTATAAACTAATTAATTACCTTTTTCACCTATAACATGTTTCCTTTTTAATTTTCTCTAACTAAATCCTATCTTTTTTTAATCATATCACGGACATTCTATTTAATAAAATAAAATAATAATTTTATAATTACCAATAATTAACCGATTACCTTTTTCAACTAAAACCTATCATTTTTTCTATATTTTCTAACTAAAATCCCTCCATTTCTACAAATATCACGGATAACATTTATATAAATATTATCAAATCATCTCATATAAAAATGTAAGCCCCCAAAATTCATGTTTTAAAAAATTAATTTAAATAAATGAAAAATTCATATAATATTAAAATAAAAAAAACGTGCATCACACGGGTTTTAAGCTAGTATAATAAAATAATCGTTCCTTAAAATATAGGGTACCAAAAAACTATTTTACTCCAACGGTATTCCCTATATCGCTTCCCTATAATTCAAAAGTAACATTTAATTAGTATTTTGAAATTTAAAATATATCGGTTCCATATATTCCTAAACTTCTAAAATTCATATCTTTAAATTTATCTATTCAAAATTAGTAATTTATATATCTGTGTGTTCTATAATTCGAGAGCTATCTAGTGATATATAAATTCATCGATTTTGAGCAAAAAAAATTCTGGGTCAAATTTTAATTTGACTTCGTTTTTTGAGTTTGGGGATAAATTTGATGATTCTGAATTTAATGGAGATGAAGAAGAGGGTGGGTTGCAGCGGGAAATAACTTGGCAAGAGATAGGGGAGCAATTTCCATTCCCTATTTATAGGGAACCTCTCTCCTTCCCCTAAATTTTTTTGGTAAGGGATTGTACCATTGGAGAGAGATTTTTCAATTTGTGTTCCCTGAATGATGCCACGTAGATAGATATAGGGAAGGGGGTTGAGCATTGGAGATGCTCTAATGGAGCATGCAAGAATCAGAGAAAATAAAGAAAGTATGCGGCAATGAGGACTTTTAAAATAATAAGTAGTTCTGTATCTAGTAGCAATTTGTAAAACAATGTACTCCGTATTTTTTATTATTTGAGGGTATTCTTTTTCTCCCTTGAGCTTTTTTCCCACAGGGTTTTGTTTTTGGAGGGTTTTAACGAGGCCTTCCTTTTGTGGGGTTCTTCCATTCTAATTCTAAGCATCCAGAGGCAACATACGTGTCTTTTAGGTTAGATGATGAATTTCCTTCTTTGGGGATCCATCATTATTATTTGAATTAATACCAATAACATTTTGACACGTGACATTTGGGAATAAATTCGGAAACGAATTTTGGAACTCTAATATTTTCCTTGCATAATTATGTGTATGAGAAAAATAATCTAAACTCTGGTACTACCTGAATTCGTGCTCATGCACAAGTTTCTCTCTAATTATTGAATTTTTTAATAAAATAAATTTTTGAGAAGATTATGGCGAACTTGTAAATAAATTAAAATTAGGTTATACTAAATCCTTATTTCTATATCATGTTGAACTTGAATACTTGTTAAGGAAAAAATGTTGAACTGGAACAAAAAACCAATGTCTTAAATTATGGTATATAACGAGTTGGATCATGCATTATTCATCTCTCTAAATGCATCATAATTGTCTTTAACGATTAAATCTTAAATCTATTTATACAGATCAAAGAAAAAACAGCTGAATTAGCTCAAAATTCAAGTAATGCAAGTAGTTGACAGGAATATAAGGTTTAGAGGATCTGCAAATCTTAAAACACTGCCCCTATGTCCCTCTCATTTCTTTACATGTTTTCGGCATTACTTTGACATGCATTTTAAGGTGTATATAAAATATAGTTCCATAATTTATTTTTAAATTTTTTTTTTGAATAAAAGTTTAAACATTAAATTACGGAACTATATTTTTTAGAAACATTAAAATACGTACCACGCCCCCGTCCCCCGATAAAAACAATTAGGGGACGGAGGGAGTATATTATACTACGTAATGAATTGCTCCGTTAATTAGGTTTATGGGCAACTAAGCACAAGCTGAAGTGTGGATCTAGGTGCCAAGTCCTTTGGAGTACTTTGAAGCCATGTACCTAACACGTACTTTTCTATATTAATCTTTGATTTCAGGCACCATAATTGTGTTCTGCGTGTGCCTTCAGTTTTAATACTAAGAATTTACCTACCGAACCTCTATTCCAAAAAGTGGCGTTTAATCGAGATTAATTGTTAATTAATCGTTTTTCGGGTGTCTTTTTGAATCGGGATTAATCGAGATTAGTCGGGATTAATCAGAATTAATCACCAATTAATCGTTGTTCGTGTCTCTATCAATTAAGTTCGATTTTCACTTTTTACAACATTGTACCGAAGCAGTAATTTGCGTGTTTGGGGACGGGATATTTTAAATAACTTATGTCTTAAATGTGTTAGTAGAAGAATATTTATATATTATATTGAAATTATTGTATTAAATAATTATTTTTTAAATAGAAGAATTAACCTCGTGTTTTTTAATTTGTTTACACCTTATTCCCTACGCGTTGTTGATTTGTTGGATCTTTGAAGACATAAACATTAAAAAAACAAAAACTTGGCCAGATAATTATTTAAATTGTTTATGCAGGAATATACTCTTTTTGAACGAATTTTCATCAATTTAATTATACAAGAAATGGAACTAACATCAGTCTCGTCATTTGAGTTTCTTAATTTATTGTTGACCCACTCTCCTCTTTTTTATACTAGTAGAGATTTGTTTGCAAGTTTAGTAATTGAGTACTTTTTTCTCTCAGCTAATTTCATTTCATTCGAGCTTCACAAACTGAACCAAAGGACCCACCCATCCCTTTGGTTAGTTTTTTACTAATTGTTTTATATTTTTATCGTAATTAGTGTATTAAGATTAATTTTCTGGTTGATTTTGGATTTTTTTTTCGATTTACTTTGTTATATTATATTTCCTATTGTTTCCATTGTACTAATACTATTTTTTTAAATTTTTCAGGTTCTATTTTCGAACATAAATGCTTTATTATCTAAATTTGCGGAAATATTTTACATGATAAACTTTGTGTTGTAGGAAAAAAATTTCCTTCGAACAATGCATCTACGTGAATATTTTCCATATAAAAAAAAAGAATTATTTTTGGAAGGAACCTAAACTAACGTTAGTGATTCACATTTCCTACGATAAACTTGCTTTTATAACACAGATTATAAATTTGTTTGTATTAAAATAGGGCAAGGGCTTATCTTTTGTCGTCCTAGGATCTGGTTCGATTCTCGATCCTTCCGAGATTTGTTAGAACAGATGCTTAAGACATATAAGCCTAAATAGTAAAAATAAAAAATAGGGATTTGATATTGATACATTCGAAAATTAAATTAAACTTGAGGCACAAAGAATATGTTTAAGTTCAACGCTTATTAATTAGTACTCCCTCCGTACCATTTGATTCTTAACACTTTCTATTTTGGGATGTCCCAATAGATTCTTAACATTTCCTAAAATAGTAAGTTTTAACACTATTACACTCACTACTTCACTTATTTTAATAATACTTTACACTATTACATCCACTACTTAACTTATTTTAACAATAAAATCATTATTACACCCACTACTTCATTTATTTTAATAATATTATTACCCATTATCTTGATTTTCGTGAAAAAAGCAAATGTTAAGAATTCATTGGGACGGAGGGAGTAGTAGTTTGTAATTATGCAAATCTTTTGAGGCCAGCCTGAATCTCCATAAGAAAGCTAAGTGCCACCAGCGTAGCCCCTGTGCATTATCACTCTTATCTCAGGCAAACTAATTTTATATTTGCCTTAGCGTCAACATGTTGATGTTAATGTTTGATAGCAGCAACACTCAATATAAGGACTCAAAAAGACATCTTAATATGATCAGCTCTCAGCCTTATCAAATAGCACCGAGTATTCTATATATCTTGCAAATCCCTTCCAGAATGTTAACTGTTTCTCCACCTTCATTTCAGAGCTTTGGATGGCCTATAGAGGACCCCTTTCTCAACCATGACTACAACGATTTCTATGCACACACAGACATTATTCCAAATCCATTTCTTCACTTACCCTCTATACTTGATGAACAACCACAAGTTGGCCTCGGATCAGATAATTCTTCGCCTTTCGAACCAAATCCAGTCAAGAAGATCAATCATAATGCAAATGAACGTGATCGTCGTAAAAAAATGAACAGCCTGTATTCGTCTCTTCGTTCACTGCTTCCAGCTTCTGATCAAGCGGTATGAACTTTGAACTATAAATATTATTTCTTATATTACATTTAGTACTTCACAAATAGTAATAGTACTGAAACGAGCTTTTGACATTACAGAAGAAACTAAGCATTCCAAACACATTATCCCGGGTGCTGAAATACATCCCTGAGCTACAAAATCAAGTTGAGAAACTAATTCAGAAAAAAGAGGAGCTAACATAAAAAAATCTCTAAACAAGGAGAGCTAATCCAATTTGAAAGTCAAAGAAACAACAGCACTCTGCAAAGCTGTTCATCTACTGTTTCAGCAAGCTTGTTGGCAGACAGAGACATAACTGTTCAGATATCAACCTATGAGGCCAACACGAGTTTGCTATCTGAGGCTTTAGGGATTCTGGAGAACGAAGGGTTTCATTTTGTGAATGCATCTTTTAATATTTTCGGGGGGAGACTTTTCTATAACATGCATTTTCAGGTATTTTACTTCTATATGTAAATTAAAGTTGCATGTCCTGTATTCTGTAATACCTTAGTATATTAAGTTTTTAACTTCGGCAAGAATAAAGAACAAAAATGCTGTTAATTTTACATGCACTAATTTCAGTTTTGATGTTTTATAGGTGCAAAGGCCAGATCAAGTAATGGGGATTGAGGAATTAAGGAGAAAACTTTCAAGTCTATGTGAGAAGCGGGAAGACGAACTTGATTCAACTTCCAGTTTGTTCAAGAATATTTAGCACAATCTATTAGCAGTAACCTTGAATTAATCAAGGAACAAAGATAATTATGTTCATACAAAACCTAGTGAAGATTAAGTAGATTCGAGTTCCTTCATTAGCACATTATTTTAGCAGTAACCTTGCATTAGTCTAGGATTAAAGATGGTTATGTTCATGCAAAACCTAGAAAAGACCAAGTCAAAATTTACTCAAAGTTTCATTACTGACAAAGCTACCATATATCATTCAGTTGTTTCATTTTCGAACAACAGTCAACAAGTACAATACATACAACTCTGAGTGCAAAATTGGATAAAATGCAGTTACCTGCATAACTGATTTCATGCTGTGATTAGAGTTCAGATGCACTAAAATTGGACCCTGATATATAATTTTAATAAGAAATGGTCATCACTAGTGAAGAGAAGAATTTGATAACTGAAGATGCAATATTTTGAAGTGTCCCCAAAGCACCAACAGAGTGCCGATGCATCGACTGAATATTTAGAACTCGCGTACAAGATTTGACACTGCAGAATATGTTCCCAGGGCAGCAACTACGAATCCCAATCCAATTATTACAATACTGAGAACAATCTGAAACAAAATCATGCTATCAGATCAACATATACATGTAACAGAATTTTTTCTTGAAATTATATATTGAGGACATAAAATGTAATTTAAAAGAATTAGTTCTAGTGAACAGATCACACGCAAGCACATACACATATGGGCATCATCATTTTTAGCATGTGCAACAACCATCTATAAAGTGACGATTGTGTTTACATATGTCACCAGAAAGAACAAGTGTATCGACCACTGCTCGAGTAGAAATCATAATCTGCACACATTAATTGGTGGATCTATATATCTTTGTGATTAAAACTAATAGATTATACACTCTTTAAATGCTCTTTCATCATGCACACAGACAAGAAGCTCGGAAGAAATTGTTGCAGAACCACCCACGAATAAATGTCAATTTTTTAATATTTCAGAAGAATGAAAAGGGGTACCAGCATCACTAAATATCACATTTGAAGTACCTACATTCGTAGGGTCAGAAGTTGTAAAACATCCCAAAAGGTTTATAGTACTGCCCAGACAACTGCGAAGCAGTAGGTTAATAATGCATGCTAAGAGCAAGTCCAATAGATCCCTTATATGACCTCCTACCTCAAATTATAAGGAATAAGATCTAAAATTTTGCTCCAATAGTCTCCTAACTTTTTCTTAAAAAGTTAAGAGCATCATGTCATCCCTTATCTTTAAGGGATCCCTTATTTCACTTTTATCAATAAAATATTATTTTCTCTCCTATTTCCAAATGTTTCCCTGTTTTTTTGTTCAACTTTCCTTCCTTTATTTATTATTTAATAACTATAAGGATCAAATATAAGGAAGCTTGTTACTAAGAACCTAATATTTTATAATATTTATAAGGAAAATACAAGGAGACTATTGGACTTGCTTTAAATATGTTAAACCTTTTTTATACTTAAATTTAGTTCTGCTATCAATTTGTTCACTTTTTCACCATGTCCTCGAATGCTACAGTGTGTAGTATCCTCATGAAATAAAATGTACTAAATAATTAAGTTATGGTTACCTGTGCTGTTGTGGCGCTCTTCCCTACAATCTTTAGGAAACACGCAGAAGGTAGTATTACAGCCTGCATTGCATAAATGATAAAACACAGCTGACTATGTCAATATTTCTAAGCCTCAAAATCAAAAGAATTCTGATGAATATATAAAAGAAATAAATATAATTATTTAAGTAGAAGGAATAAATCGATGCAGGAGCTCAGGGCAGTGATTGGAAGAACACAACTCACGAAAATGTGCAAGAGTCGATGTCAAAAACTTACAGTGCAACTTGAGAAAAACTTTAAAAAGAAAATTCGTAGTACATAATTACTTTCTAAAGCTAGTTTATTGCTGGTTATAACAAATAGAAGTCAGTGAACATAATTAACCAAGTTTAACATTCAACTTCCGTTTTATCCTTTCCCATAATTCCATCAAACTGCAACACTCTGAGTCATTTAAAAATATAAAAATCTGACTTGACTTGTCAGTCAATAAACAGAGGTGAGGAGCATAGAAGAGCAAGAGGGCTTTTTACTGAAGAATCTCAACAGAAGAGATGGTAGAGTGGACTCTTGAGAAAGGCATATGGCGCATAACTGAAAAAGAGATTAGGGAACTGAGAGAAACTAAAATGAATGAGATTAGGCTTCTGTTTTGGTACAAGGCTCTCTATTTGACAATTCGAAAATCTGTCAGTGTCATTACCAAAGCTTTAAATATATTTAGGCTAAAGGTACTCTGTCAGACTTTATATAAGAAGACTAGAAGAGTGTGTCTGCTAGGCTAGGCCGATGGAAGCATCCTACTATGCACACTAGAAAAAATCATTTGAAAAACTTATGACGTTTCATAAACATAGTCGGCAAAAACTAAAATCTCTATTTGGATAAGTTTGGCATGAAGACAAGCCAAAATCTTAACACACAGTCCTTAAGGAAACCATGTCATTGCAAGAGTTATGGAAGATTCAGACTGTAGGTGAATGGTCAAAATAATTCAAAAGCCCTACATAAAAAACAAATATACTATATGTGTATTATTTTCCATGTTATTGGTTTTATGTTTATAGGCTAAAAAGCCATGTTCCCCATGTAATTTTAGTCACTGCACAAGCAAACACAAAAGACATTCATAAAGATATCACTGATTTATCAAGGTTGAATCAATCAAGTTTTCTTAGTCAAGAAGATAAAATAACAAGATACCATCTTAGCAGATTGTTAGCGGAATTCTAATTTATTTGCAGTTAAAAGGAAATGCACACTTAATTGAGATGTAAGTGTTACCATAAGTACGCTCATAAGTGAGCCTATTAAAGCCATTACAATCCCTGCAATGTGAAAACAATGCAAGATTGCTGTCAGTTTCTATATTATAAAAGCTTCAAACCGGAACAGCATTTCAGTACCGAATATTCAACTCATAAATGCAACTTATGAAGCTCTAATGTGAAGAAGATGGTAAGTAGAGGTGGAAGCTACATTAAAACAGAAACTTTAAGAAAGATATAGTGAAATATGACAGAACTTACCAAAGAAAGGAAGAAGAAGCGCAACGGCAAGTGATGATATGACAAGAGTTGTCCGTATAAGAATAAAACACCATAAAGTTTCAGGCCATCCGGCAGGTAGCAGTTCCTCTATACTTCGCGCCAAGGGGTTTATAAGCAGAGCGAACTTAGTGAGTGGTACGAATACCTAAAATTATATAATAACAGTGAAGTTAAAAAAATTAAATGCCATTTAGCAAAAAACAATGAATAGTACTTGGTAAAAAAATAATTATTATTAGCAAGATAGTGGTTTAAAGGCAATAAAGAATTTTACAGAAAATGCAGATAACTACTTTCAAATAGAAAAGGTACTTGTAATACTAAGCACGAAGACAAAAAGCATAGGTGGTCATATTAGCAAATAACAAAGAGAGTGTCACGCTTAGTCTTATACTCACTGTTGTCCACAATGCAACTTTCGAAGCAGCATAATTTGGTGGCATGTTTAAAGTTATCTGGGACAATGTCCCTTCACCAAACATGAGAAAACCCATTACAGCAGCTCCTCCGTACATCAATATGCACAACATAAAACTGCAAGACAACAAAACATTTAGATTTACTGATACAAATACATGAAAGTAATGTATATATAATTCTTTAAGGAACAATATCAAGAATAAGTATGTCACATGACAGGTAACGTTCTGTACCATATTATCAGTGCCTTGGTAAATTGGGTTTTATCGGCCATTGAGTGGTAGATATTTGGAAATACAGAATGTCCTGAATAGCAAAACCCATATACACCAAGTGCAAAAGGAACTCCACTCCAGTCCACAACAGGACCACTATAGTGAAATCCAACTTCATGTACTGTCCCAAGCAGAAGCATACAGAGGACTACAGTAATGGTCGCAATGACTCCACTAGCTGCAAGATGAACATGTACATTTAGATTAAATGCATACGTAGTCCTCCTAATCCCGTAACTTGGTATATATCAAAAAAATAAATAATGATGGCAGTACATAGATGTAGTGAATCACCTGAAAGATAAGAGATCAACCTAAGATCGTTCAAACAAACAGTCGGTAGAATAACAAGGACAACAAGTATTGCGAAGAAATGTGTAGAGTCCAGCTGAAGAACAGACCAATCAATGTGTGTTCCTGGGAATAGCCTGGTAAGATTGTCTGCTTCCATAATAATGAATTCCACAGCAGATGTCTGCAACAATGAAAATCTCTAGTAAGATTAGTATTCATATTTCATCAAAACAAACTTTAGCAAGTCAAGATGCAGTGATAACTTACATAGAGCTCTCCATACAAAATAATCTGCATCCAAATAACATGATCAAATTAGAGAAGGTGGACAATTCTAAGCAAACGATTAAGCAGGGAAAAGGCTCTAAACACACAGTTGATGACTTTTTCAGGGGATTTCCAGGAAGGTAGAAATAAAAGCATAAAGTAGCTTTATCCTCCGAAATCAACTTCTTGACAAAACATTACATGAATCAATAAACAATGACTAGGTAGGTGTCATTACAAAATTTATAGGCTATGCTCTACTGGTCCGCTAGCAAAAACTTAAGATTTTATCTTCTCTTTTACACATATGATCTATGGTATTAATAATGATATATCAGAAAATATTCTTACTTGATAGAGGATGAAATGACAGAAAGTAATTAAGCCGCTATTAATCTGACTGTGGGAGAGACATATTTTTTTGGTTGGCCTACACTACGAAAAATATATAGAATATAATTGCTGCTCATGTAGAAAAATAAATAAACTTACTGCTACGAAAATACGTCCGTATTTCCCAAATGCAGCTTCTCCCATGTCTGGAAAGGTAAAAATGCCTTTCCTGCTCTCAAAGCAATATCGCATGAGAGTTGCTGTATAACAACATACCGCTCCTAAGACAAGAAGTACAGCCAAGCTAAACCAGCCTGCTTCTTTCATCACATAAGGCGTGGAAAGGAGGCCAACTCCAGCCAATGCATTTAAACCTGTGACATAACAACATAAGTTACAAAGAGATGTAATAAAGTTCTGATAATAAGAGCAAAAAAAACAATAATAAACAGTATTATCTAAGTAGAATAATGTTGCTATTCCAGTCACGTATCATGTTTTCATTTTATACGTACCTAGCTAATTTCCATATTACATACTAATGCAAACATAGTTAGCGACATTGATGAGTCAACTGTTTCCAGATATTCTGCTGAAAGCTTACCATTGAATAGGGTCTGCGTAAAGGTACAACCTTGGCTAATGGGAAGTTCTCCAGCATGTTTCTCATGCAATGACGTTTGCGCTTGCAAAATCCCACATCGGTCTCCCTTATTCTTTTCTAGATCCGACAGCAAAGGAGCTTTCTCATTCGAATCATAATTATTCTGACCATCCACATCGCCGCCTGTAAAACTGAGATTTAATACATCTCGAAGGGATCCATATATTGGCGCGGCAGCAATTGTGTAGGCATCAATAGATTCCCTAGAAACAACATGAGGGAAAAATGAAATGATTGATTATCAAGTGCCTAACGGAAAACTATCATTCATAGCCCCTGTAAAATTATCCAGTTCCCATACATATTGTGTACTATTGTACTCAAGGATTCACGGGCAAGAGGCTAAGAAAGGTGCAACACATTACAAAGGCCTATATTCATCTAGTAATTATATATTTACCGATATTTACCAACAGTATTGATGGAAATGGTCTACATTCATCTAAAATTATGTCCAGAGACTCAGAGAGTATACATATATATGACACTACAACAAATCTGACCATTTAATTTGTGATGAAATTTGAACTTTCTACTTGACCAAAAACAATGAAAATTTTCCGTCGTAACTGGATCATTTATGATGGATTCAGTACAAGAGATCCGTCGTAAATGTAAATGGAGTGTTTCTTGTTTCTTGTAGTACTGTAAACGCTAGGAACTTCATTTTAAACTCGAACATATTTTCAACTTTTTTTAAAAAATCATTAATTAAGTAGCGGCTATATATCGGTCTATCATTAGAGCATCTTCAATGGTATTGGCTAAAATGATTGGCTAAATAATGGTATTGGCTAAAATGATTGGCATATTGGCTAAAATGATTGGCTAAATAATGATTATGTAAAATTTGTTGAGGTTTTACTCCAATGTTAGTTGGCTATATTGATTGCTATCATTTAAAAATATGGTAAAAATAAAATATATTATTATAATATGGTAACTGATGATGTGAAGTTTTACTACGACAAATATAGTCAATATGATATATTATCCAAAATTTTAGCTAACAGTTATATGTCCCGTTGGAAATGAAATATTTTTACAAATTCTCCATATTTTTATTTATGATATTTGTGATACAATTTTAGCTAATGGATATGTATGGTTGGAGATGACACAATAATATCGACAATCTAATACACAATTGTGCTAAAAAACCACAACTCATAATACATACACACAAATAAACAATAAATAGCTAAAGATATCATAGATAGATTGATAGTACATAAAAGGAAAGCGAAATAAAGAAAAAGATATATACTTGTAACTCTGAGGCCATTGAGAAGAAGTGAAAGAGCCAACAACATCGCCGGTAGCACCGTCGCATTCAGCATCTTCATCGTCAAAATCGAGGGTGTAATCATTAGCATTTGCATTCGTATCATCATCATTCTCCAGATAAAAATCAACCTCCTTCTCTTCGTTATCACTCACCGCTGTCACCGGCGCCGACGACATGTTTCAGTTGATAAAACTGCGGCTGAATATGTATGAGAGAATCGACTGTGTGGGTCTGAGACGGCGAGAAAAATTAGGGGAGGCCGTCTATGTAATGTAATAATCCCTACACACTATTTATAGGGGTCTCATTTCATAAAGGTGGCTATTGCGCACGCGAGACTCCCTCATTTGAATTCACGGCTTATTTACGTTTCTATCCCTTGTAGAGTAATATAGCAATCTATTCCTTTTAGTAAATTTTTCTTAAATATAAATAGCTAATCCATGGTCTATATTCGTAATGGGTCGATATTTATTTTTACTTCATCTAAAATTTCACAAAACGGCAACATGATTAGTGTTATCCTTTTCCGGATTGACTCGAAAAACAACGGAAGTTTACCAAATTTTTAATATTTTAATACAATGATTTAAAAAAATGGTACAAGCTATTGAATCCAGGAATTTAGGATTTATCATTCCAAGGTTCCAAATTCGATTTTAGATGTTCGAATTTAAGTAAGAGATGATGACGATAATTTGTTTTTTTTTGAAGAACAAAGGCGTTAATTCAATAATAAAAAGGCATACGGCATCTACACCAATGATCGAATCGATCAAACAGGAAATTGCAATCGTCTGTTCTCATCAAGAGACAGTTAAACGATATTTTAATGTATATAAAAATACAAGTACCCACTTCATGCATCCTCGTTGAAATTCTGGTACCCGCTTTATCCTGGCCCGATTGAGCTATCGTTTGAGCTATCAACCAAAACTGTTATCCCGTACAAACTTTCTTCACTAAATCGCGACCCCGCTTACAATCAAGAAGCGAAAAAACCAAACTCTCACAAAGGAGAGAAAATCAAACCTCTCACAAAGGAGAGAAATCAAGCCGAAAATATACAAGTGCGAAAAATTAAATACAAGCTAAAATCCGACAATTCTTAGATCTGGGAAACAAAACCGTAAGAACAAGATAACTCGGACCACTTTCGAGAACAAACTCACCGGGAAGAACGAGGAATCCGAAACTCCGTGGAATTGAGATCTAAGAAAATGAAAACCAAATCTGAAAGCAAATTTAAAGGATAGAAATCCTTACCCACAAATGGAGATTATTGAAATAAACAAATCAAACAAGATAAAGAAACGAATTTGGGGCTTTCCACCGGAAAAACCGGTGGAAGCCCCGTCGGAAAAGGGGCTGAGAAGAGGGAGAACGGGAGAAGATGGGAGAGAAAAGGGAGAAGACTACTATTTTACCTTTTATTACTATATGACGATAATTTGTTATGCTAATTCTCTTCAAAATTAGTTAAATTACGCGCGAATGTTGCTCATTCTTCCAAGATTAATCGAGTTGCGCGCGAAGTTGATTCGAACACTTGTTTAACAAAAATAAAATTCAATTAACAAAATATAATAACGTGACATGCAAAACACGTTAGAATTTGTTTTTATATCACGTTTTTGGAATTCGTTACCTTAATTTGATTATTATATAAACGAAAATATTCGATCTATTCAACGAATACACAGCTTTTAAAATTATGGAAAAATACAAAATTGAATATAGAGCCAAACTTTAAAATCAACCGACGTTTACTTAATTTATATGTAAGAAGAAAAATACATATTTCAAAATTGAGAAAACAATAAAAAAAATTGATTGAAAAAATTGTGATATTAGGAAACTTACCATTCCCTACTTCACTTCTCTATCTTCTTGAAATATAAGTTACTTAAAAACACAATTTGTAATCCATCAAAAACAAACAATAATAAAACTCAAATTTTAGAAAAGACATTGTTAAAAAATCAAAATAAATCGAATTGCAACTAATATTTTAATCACTAATACCATGTTCTCGCTAAATTTTGTAGAGATGAAAAGATTGTAGATTCTGTAAGATTTTCTAGCTGAGTATCCCACAAAATAGTCCCATCTGATTTTAAGTCAAACTTTCTAAGATTTTTATCTTGATTCCTTAGCATAAAACACTTGCAGCCAAAGACATGCCGAAAGTTTATTGTTAGTTTCTTTGCTTTGAATAATTGGTAAGGTGTCAGGCCTTGTTCCTCATTGATCATAGAAATATACAATGTATAGCATGCGATGTTGACAGTGGCGGATACAGGATTTTGCACATGGTGTGTCACCAATTTAATATCAACAAACTAACAAAGAAAAAACTGATTTATATAATAGAAAATTTCAAATATTTACAATTGATCTCGACGACTTTTCATGTTTTGATAGCGATCTACAATATCATTCATCTTAACATTCAAAAATAAATCCCTTTCTTGATATGTAATCAAACAATCATTCAACATCTGATCTCCCATGCTATTACGTAATTTAGCTTTCACTTGCGTCATCCTCGAAAAAACTCTTTCAACACTTGCGGTTGCAACGGGCAGAATCAACACCAATTTCAATAACAAGTAGACACTTTGATGAGTTTTATGCTTTCCTGTTTCAACAAGTTTCATAGAGAGCTCACCAAAATTTTTTAAATTCCAAAATCTCTCATCTTCTCTAACAGAAACTATAAAATTCTCAAGAGAAAGCTCAAAAAATAGCAATTCACTACTTGAGAATTCATTCGGATAGAATGTAGCAAGTCGTAGTAATTTACTTTTGTCAAAGACATCAAATCAATTAATAGGACTAAAGCATGCCATACACATAAGTAATTCCTTGCTTACCTCGGGAAATCGATTTTCAAGTTCTTGCAATTGAAGATCAATGACACTCAGAAATACTTGAACTCAAAAATGATATAAATTTATTACGTGTGGGCTTTTACCTCTATACATCCTTCTTCCCGGAACAAGATAATTTTCCTCCATATTTGGAATCTCAACACCATACTTAACCATGAAAGAAGTTACTTTGTTCATATGAGAATCCCATCCTTCATCTCGCATCTTCTGCAAACTAGTCTTGGTTATGTCAACCATAGACATAGCATTAACAATGTCTTGATCATGTCTTTGTAAAGCCACATTTAATTCATTTGTTATCCCGAATATAACAACCATCAAGTGTGCCATAACTACAAAATCAAACGACATCAACAAGTGGATGATAGATTGTGCTTTATTGGAGTCAAGTGTATCGGAAACTTCTGCAATGGCATCAACTGACTCAAGGATCGTGGGATATAAATCACTGCATTATTATGACAACTCATCTGCTTACCAACATGATCTCTAATGGTAGACAATCTGTTCCAAGACTTAAAACCTTCATTAACAAAAGCATCGCCCCTTAACGCACAGATTGTAACATCTGATGTGGGTGCGACGCCGGTTGGACATGTGCCTACGGGACATGTACCTTTGGGACATAGTGTCATTGGTGATTGGACAGATTAATGTTCCGTTTGGATCGATTACGATAGATTTCGTTCCTAAGAACGGACATGCGGTGCCTACTGGTGTGCAAAAATCGGTAGTACAGACGCCTGTTATACCCGTGGTGCCTAATGCACATATTGCACATGTTGTGCCTACGGTTCCTACAGTGCCTGCTGCACATGCTGAGAAACCTGAAAAGTTCAATGGTACGAACTTCAAACGTTGGCAGTAAAAGATGATGTTCTATCTGACCACGTTGAATATGGATCGCTACTTCAGGGAGGATCCACCGTTGCTCACTGCTGAGAGGAACACGCAAGCAGTTTATGTTGATGCTTGGAAGCACGCCGATTATATCTGTCGGAATTACGTGCTAAATGGTTTGGCTGACTCGTTATATAACGTGTACAGTACGAAGCCAACAGCTAAGGTCTTATGGGAGTCTCTTGACCATAAGTATAAAACCAAGGATGCTCGGGTAAAGAAGTGGACTGTTGGCCGTTTTATTGATTATAAGATGGCGGATTCGAAGACTGTGGTCAGTCAGGTGCAAGAACTGCAAGTGATCATCCTTGATAGTCATGCTGAAGGGATGATCATAAGTGAGTCTTTCCAAGTTGCTGCTGTAATTGAAAAGCTGCCACTTGGATGGAAAGATTTTAAGAACTACCTTAAGCACAAGCGCAAGGAAATTTCTTTTGAAATATTAATCTTGGTCGGATGTTTCGAGATGTTGAAAAACCTAACAGGCCTGTTACTTATTAAGTACAGGATGAGGGTCGGCACGAGATTTATAATTTTCTAGTTGGATTCGTTCCTCTGGTTAAATTATATATTCTCTTGTTGGTGTCGGTTTGCTGTGGTAGTGACACACGAGCCTATTATGATGATCCATGTGATACCTAATACGGTGAATATTGATGTCAGCTCTGTATGCTGAAAATTCGGAGAAATCTGAGACGTTGTTAACCCTAACGCATCAATTGATCAAGGATCACGAAATGTGGGTTATTGGAGGTTTATATCCCTCAATGGGTACCAGTTCGTCTGGTTGTGCCATAAATTTCGGTTCTCTTTTGAACCATGCTGAAATTTTTGGAGAAAATTCAATAATTGAATTTTATTGATAAGAATGTAAAAGTTCTTTAATCTGATGTTAAAACCAGTGAGGTTTTAAATGATGATGAAACCTGCTCTAGTGAGAGGTGATAACAAGTTGTGTAATTACTTTATAGTAATACATTGATTATATGTACTCGTTAAAGAGTAATAAAAATGAAGCTAGATAGAGATTTTTACGCTCTATAAGCTCAAGATAGATAACCAACTTAATACGAAATTAAGAGGGTAAGGAATGACTTTGATACTGAATAACCACTAGGTGATGTTTGTTCACAATGTGGATATATTCATGAGGTCAGTGCACATTACTCACATTAATTTAATGGAGTAGGTGCATGTTAAATTGCTCGCTAATGGAGATGCAAAAGCGATGTTCATCAATTCAGACTATCACTGAATATGAGGATGTTAGTCATGTAGAGACTAATTATTTTTTAAACATGTCAAGATGCCATGATAGGAAATAATTGAATTTCCTGATATTACAGGAATGTAGTGAAACATTCTTAGAAATATTAAAATGTGGGGGTATCTTGAAGGGAAAATAAGAGAATTTTTCTTTGGATGAACTCTAGAATGTAACGAAGCATTCCTAGAAATAATTGAATTGTGGGGGTATCTTCGAGATATCTTGATACTTATACCTATAAAGGCTAAAAGTGATCCAAAATAATCTAGGTATTTTGGATGGATATATAGACAACGATGGAGTCTAATGATATCATGTAGGCTATAGATGAATCTAATTTGTGAGATTCATAAGAATGTAATTACGGAATTTAGGAATGCTTCTATGATGAGTTAGCAGCTCCTTGTAAATCTGTAATTAAAATTTATCCGAATAAATTTTTGAGTTATTGGATGAATGTGATATTGAACCTAGAAAGAGCAAAAGACTTGGAAAGTCTAAAATTTTGCTTGAAGGTAAACCTCAAAGCTTGAGAGAAGCCCTGAGAATTCTCTGATGGTCCTACGAGAAAGAGGATGTCAGTAGAGAAATTTGACTAGATTAAGAAGTCAATAAATCAAGATTTCTAACACGTATGTTAGAAAATTAATATGATCTCTCTATATCCTTTGTGGGGGGAAAAGGATGTCAAGAAATAGAGAGAAGTGATTTTATGTGTGATTCTATGTGACAGAGTCGTGTTTGATAATGTATGGCTCTTCTTGCGAGATAGATGCCAGTTGGGATGAATTTTCAAATTAAAAAATAAATTTATGGGTTAAAGAAAAGTAAAAGGTTAGACTGGTAATTAAAAGATTACAATCAAAAGTGATGACCTAACTTACTTTATGATATATTCTTTAGTTACGAGAATATGGTTCATCAAGATGATACTTAAATTATTGGCTTGTGAAAGTTAAAAGTACATCAATGAACTTTTGAACAGTCTTTCTTGGAAAGTCTGTATTTTGGTGATTATGTTGATTGAAACAACATAGATACGAAAATTGGCGTATAAAATTTGATATTATTGCGATATGCTATGATTTCATAATAAACGATATAGTTGCCACTTTGAGGACGCTCAAATTTGGTAACTGAGTGAATGAGTATTGCCAGTTTAGGGACGCTTAAACTTGGTAATGAGATAAATTGAAATTACTAATTTTTGGGATGCTAAAATGGTAATGTCAATGACGAATTGAAGCCGTAGCTGGTGACTGGTAAATTAATTGCCAAAGATGTGACATATGCCAATTTTAAGATATCAAATTGATAGAAAATCAGTGAATTGATAAGTGTGTATATGGTCTTTACACATGAGATGATAAAATTATTGTAATTGCACGTGAGTGATCTGATCATTACGAGAAGTAATGACAAGATGATCATCTCTAGCAATTTGGATGAGGCTTTAAGTTTTGATTTTGGAGATTAAAATCTTAATAACTTTGAAAGTCTTAAAGGATACATGTCACACGTTAGTGATGTGAATCTTGAAGAGATCAACGTAACTAAATCTAGTATATCTAGAATGAATATATATGATGTATCTATCTAAGGATAGATGAACAAGGATCTCTCAATAATGATTGAAAGTCTATTGTACATTTCAAAATGGTACAAAATCAGACATAGGCTACACGGTTGGTAAGCTGAGTAGATGCACGAGTCAAATCAAAATTGGTCTCTTGAAAGTGATTGCAATGAGACTAAGGTGTTTGAAATATTCTCGTGAGTTTGGGCTGCATTGCAAACGATATCTAATTGTACTATGTGGATATAGTATGGATGTTAGATGTTTGACTTTAGGAACTTAAAAGTCATTAGTTAATTTAGTTCACATTAACGTAAGCAGCCATATCATGGAAATCCTAAATAGACGATTAAACATAGCTCGATTCATGATGGAATACGAGTCTTTTGCATAATATATGTGCATGTAAGAGGGTGAATTGGTAGTCACTTTGTAAAGGATATTCCTAAATGACAAGAAAATGTGTCTTCAATATGCATATTTTATGTGAATAATTTGTAAATTGGGAGATTACATTGTTACGTATGTAATGATATGTCTCGCCTCTATGACGAGGGCATAATATCATTAAACAACTACTCTCAACGAGAATTATCAGGATTGACTCTGTAAAGTCAAATGATAATGTTGTGGATCCACTAACCAGATGGTTAAACTTAGATAATCTGGTTAAACCAAGAGAATCTGGTTATACTGAGAGATAGTTGTAAAATCATCGAGAGAGATGGGCCTTAAGCCTATTGCTTAACGGCGTCATGGTGGACACCCAACCATTGCTGACTGGAGGTCCCAAGAACTTGGTTCAATGGGCCAACTAAATCATGATGACCAAATCACTGTGGGGGTAACCCCTGGCCTGTTCCTATGATGAGGAAACAGTGAGACCCGTAAGGTACGAGGGTAAGCTATTAAGCTTTTAATGATCTTTCGGTGAATACATGGAGTTAAAGTTTGAACGCATGGAATTCAGTTGAGTAAACGCAAGTTACTCTATAAGATAAAGATCACATATGTGGGAGAGAAGTGGGGCCGCTTCAAAGGAGAATTGCGAGGCACAATTCTTTAGAAACTCCTGCAGAACCAGGGCGATGTTCCATGGCCAAAATGGACATAATCACGAGAGCTGAACGAGTCCGAAAGGATATAGTGATAAGTATATGCTTACACAAACGGTCGAATAGTTCAAAGAGCAAACCTCCACTGTCTACCAGTAAGGTCGGTATGCTTACTCAAGCGAAGGTTCAAGGAGCAAACCTCTACCTATCTTATGCTATATCTGATCGAAGAATCTATCACCAAATCAAATTTTGTGTCTGTCTGGTGTGTGCTACTATGATATCAATCTTATCCATGTGGGGGATTGTTGGAATATGGATTAGATTATAAATTGAATTCATTGATTCGGTAAAATCAATTCCGTTTTTACTACGAATTTTTGCCACCGCCTTAATATAATTAATTAACACGGTTAATTAATTAAGAAAATTGCCACCGATTTAATTGATTAGTGCGGCTAATTAATTAAGGCAATTGTGTAGCGCACAAGTCTTCTCATCCTATAAATACTCATCTACAACATTAGGATTATTTACTCGAAAACACATATCCTCCTCTCATATACAGTCTCTCATCTTCTTCTGGTGATAGTTCTTGCTCGTCTCAAGCTCGCTGAAAGTGACGCTTCCTGTAGCCTCACTGCAATCCGTTTTATCTTGGGAGGCGTTTCGCTCGCACATACGGTGAGGGCAAATACGCTTTAAGGAGACAGTCATGCACTAGACTCGGGTTTTTCTTTCCTTGTCTCCTCTTTGGTCTGTTTTAATTATACACATAACTATTACTCACACACGCACAAATATTATACTATTTGTATTTATCGCAACCATATTTTCAGTCTTAAACAAATAACAAATTAAATAAAAGGCATCATCTTTATCTACACTATACTCAAGCCATGTTCGCCAAGTATCAAACCATTTAACATTAAAACGACGCTCCTTTGTCCCGAAATGTGTTTGAGGAAACACATAATCTTTCGGTTGGCAAGGCCCTCGTTGTATGTATATTCTTCTCACTAAATCCCTTTCATTAGGATGGAAATCACTCATTTTTTCCCTTTTTCCAGGATCATGAGAAAGAGTCAAAATATCAAGTTTAGCTTGAGGTACATTCACTGATGGAGAAGAGCTTTGTTCGCTTATTTGAGGTGGTGGAATGAGACTAATTTCAGGAGCATGAGGCTCACTTGCTTGACCTTGAGGCTCTTTTTCACTATTTGTTTTTTTGGTGAAGAAACTTGAGATATCCCTTCCATTCGACCTTTTCATTATGCCAATACACAATGACAAAAGAAGGAGAAGAATTTAATCAAATAATTCTCTGTGACCTTCTCACAAACACCTTGTAAGCTTAACTTTTTCTTTATCAAATTGTATAGTTTGAGGAATTTAAGAAACTTGAAAACTAAGAAGAGAATTTAGAAGATGTATGGAAGGAGTTTAGAAGATGAATACGGAGAATTTAGAATATAAGAAGAAAAGATTAGAGAACACGAACACAAGAGAAGTAGAGGGTAGAATTGGGAGGGGTGAATGGATAGCCTAATAAAACAAACAGAAGACAAGTGCTACATTAAACCTCTGTATTCTGTATAATACAATTTTTTTAAAGAAATGATGTGTCACGTGACCCACCATCCCCATACATACATCCGCCATTGAAATTGATTGCTTCAACCCAAAAATATGTAGCTAATTTTGTTTCTTCATTCATTGTCCTATCAACTTCAATTAGGGTAATGTTTTTCCTTTCTACTATACCATTTTGTTGTGGTGTTCTTGGTATAGAGAACTCATGAATAATTTCTTTATCTTCACAAAACTTTTTCATCACATAATTCTTGAACTCAGTGCAATTGTCACTTCTAATTTTTTTTACTTGAAGATTAAAATTGTTGTTGACTATCTTGATGTGATTGATGATGATTTCACTTGCCTTATTTTTGGAGTGCAAAAAGGAAGTCCATGTATATTTAGAAAAATCATCTACAATCACAAGACAATACTTCTTCTTTGAAATTGACATCACATTGATTGGTCCGAAGAACTCCATGTGTAGAAGCTATAGTGGCACATTAATTATTGACATTGACTTCCTTCTGAAAGATGCATTTTTCTGCTTTCCTTTTTGACATGCATCACACAATCCATCCTTGGAAAAATTCAATTTTGGAATGCCTCTTACAAGATCCTTCTTAACCTATATTCATTGATTTAAAATTCAGATGTGAAGCTTCTTATGCCATAGACAACTTTCATCTTCACTTACTTTGTTAAAAAGATAACTGGCTGAATCTGCATTTGTAGAGTTGAAGTCAGCAATGTACACATTTCCTTTTTTATTTTCTGTCAAAACCACTTTTGTTCTTCTGATTGAAAACAACACAAGCTTCAAAAGTGAATCAAACATTTTGACCTTTGTAACAAAGTTGGTTGATGTTAAGCAAGTTATGCTTAAGATCATCGACTAATGCAACCTCTTCAATGATAACATTATCTTGTGAAATCAAGCCATATCCCTTACTATATCATTTGTTGTTATCTCCAATGATAATGTTAGAGACTCTCCTTGAACTATGTGAGCAGGGTAGAATCTACAGTCATGTGCCTAGAACAACCACTATCCTAGTATCATAGATTCCTTTTTTTTTTCATATGCATACATCAGAATCAAATCAAGTTGATTTTGGTACCCATGTTGATTTGATTTTTGTACCCAAGTTTCTTTCTTCCTATTTTTTTACCTTTTTGCACTTCAGATTTTGGAGGATTCAAATCAACCTTAACCCTTGGTGTTGGTATTTGAAAAATAGGATTTGTTTCTTGCTCAGATGCATAAAAGTTAGATGCTTGCATTGGCATGACTTGTGCATACATGTTGTTTATCCCAGGCATGTTCCATGGCATTTTTGACATATTAAATGCATTAAAGTATGGATTTTGAACAAATGGAATGTTAGCATACTGAGATGATGCATGCATGAGCATTTGGAACAAACATGTTAGACATGGCAGGCATAGGCATAGCATGAATAGGCATAGGCATTTTGCACAAAAAGATTTTGCACAGATTTGCAGTTAGTAAACAAATGATTAATGCTACCACACTTAGCACATGTCTTTCTAGATCATACTTATCAAGTATGTAATTGTTACATTTGTTAATGCCTACTTTTTCATTTATGTTATTCTTCTTTTTACTTGCAACCTCATTCTCAATCTTCTCTAACTTGTCTTTCAATTGCTTGTTAGACAAGTGACCTACATTAGCTTTTTCAACCTTCTTAGAGTTGCTACATTCTTCACTTACAAAGTTTTTGTTGACATGGCCATACTACTTGTTCAGTTTATTTAAAAAAAATTGCTAATAGATTTGACTTTCAATGGACATTTCTCATCCGTTGAGGAATCATCTTTCAACGGATGATCAGTGTCCGTTGATTCATCATCTGAACTAAGCTCACCATCAACTTCCAACTTTTCCTTTTCTTCTTTCCAAGTTTCCTAAAATATTTATTTGATCCATCATTTACCCAATTACTACTCACTTTTCACTAACTTTCTTTACATTTCTTAACCTTCGTGTCCAACCCGATTGCAAAGAATTGAGAGGAACAAAAAAAGTATTTTTGGTGAAATTGAATTTGCTATAGATGTTTTAAGCATGAAGGTTGTTCTGATAATAAGAAAAAGGAAATTATTTTATCTCTTCGAATTTTTTTATACATATTTATTTCCTCCTTTGTAGCCTTTCTCTGAACTTCATTACTTTCATCTTTTTTTTAAAAAAAAGGAAATTAATGCAATAATGAAAAGACATGTGGTATCTACAAAATCAATTTAGTCGAACAAACATAAAATAGATTATATCGTTGATTAATCTAGTCTTTATGGAGAGATAATCAAGCGATTTGTTGAAATTAATATATGTACATATACCCGATTCACCTGTATATCGATCGTAATTGCAATCTCATATCTAATAGCCCCACTCACCTGTATATTCATATGGAAAACATAATGCCAAAAAATGTACCAACTGTGGCATGTACGTGATCTTTATTCATTCTGAGACTTCTTGTCTATACATTTTGAGATAATTTTAGAAGTTGATTGAGGGCTATATTAGCAAAATCAAGGTTTTGAAGTTATAAAATATAAGCGGAAAACATAAATTTGACAATAATAGTTAAGTTGTTTAAGAGCATCTTGAAAAGATTCTTAAATTGGCTCTTAACTTGAGATTTGAGGAGGGAGATAAAATTTTTTGCTTCAAGAGATTTTTAGTGCTTCTTAAATTCACTAAAATTTTCTTCTATCTTCTCAATTTTAAGAGTTATTAGGAACTTTTAACTAATATTATAAGACAACATTCTTTTTATCCACTTCCTTTTGTATTTTTAATAATCTAAAATAAAATAAGAAGTAAATATAAAAAACATTGTTGGAGATTAATCTACATTAAACCACTAAAAGTTAAAATTTGATACTCCCTCAATTTTCGAATATCTGCTTCTTGAGTTTTTGGCACGAACTTTAAGGTGTTTTGACCACATAGTTAAAAATGTTTTTTTTAAAAAAATTTCTTTTTGAATAAAAATATTGAATCAATTTTTTTTTAAAAAAAATAACATTTTTAACTTTATGGTCAAAACAACTTAAATTCCATGTCAAAAAAATCAAGAAGTAGATATTCGAAAATGGAAGAAGTATATAGAAGGAGATTCCGATTTCGAGCTTGCCGAAAAAGCACAAGTTCATCAGCTTTAATGGTGATTCGGTTATTATCATTAATTTGTTTTATGATAATTGATTGCTATATTTAAGTTCTAATTACTAATATTTAATTGATGATTGATAATGCTTAATTAGTGGCTTTTAATGTGTTCTAATTGATGTAATTTGTTTTATGATAATTGATTGTTATATCTAATTTCTATTTACTAATATTTAATTGATGATTGATAATATAATACTTAGTGGCTTTTAATGTGTTCTAATTGATGTAATTTGTTTTATGATAATTGATTTCTATATATAATTTCAAGTTACTAATATTTAATTGAGGATTGATAATATAATACTTAATGGCTTTTAATGTGTTTTAATTGATGATTGAGATTTAGAATAATCAGTGGGCTAATTGATTATACTTTTGATTTTGATTAGATTGTTTTGATAAGTGTTAACACAAAATCACGCAAGTATACGTGGTCACAAGTAATACAATTCAAGTTCGTTCCACAGAGATCTGGTTATGGTTCTATTCAGTAGATGCACCTATTCAACAATGTATGGCTTTAATTCACTGCTAAGGCAATAACAAATATGGGTTTAACTATCTAAAATAAACTAAGATGCAAATTAACAAACTAAGAATTAATCAACTTAAGAGAATTTTACGAATTACTTATATGAGAATAAACATGGGATCCTAACTTCATTAAATACTTCCCTTAGATCTGACGCCTTTAATTACTATATGCGATGGTTTTGACATCTGATCAGATAACACGAAACAAGTACATGCTACCTGTCAGCATATGTATACTAAACTAAACATACATCCGCAAAAGAGATAGAAGATGAATAGACACCAATTATGCTTAGACCCTATATGTCTATAGAATTTGAAAACATAACGGTTGAAGAACAAGTTATCCATTAAGATCACACAGGGCAGTATAAGTATTTTCATCTCACACCACGAATCATATTGATAAACAATTATAAACCTATGCTAGCATGGCAAGTTCTAAATCTCAAGATCCACTTTCACTTCACAAGAGATTAACAAATTAGATGTTCGCGACGCATCTATCAATTAAGCATAACCATACGAGGATATCAGATATACACCACACACAGATCTTTAAAGCATCAAGATTTCAAGTTCCATAAATAAATCCGTTAGAATCCCATGACAACGATTAGCTCATAATTGAACCGGTCATCGTCATGGGATTTGATGAAAATATGGTAATTAACAAGATATGAAAGAAAAGAACAATAATATTAATAAAGCGAAGAGTTGAGAAAACAAATCTATGTTTCAACGTATACAAAAGATGAAGTAGATCTAGACCGTGCTTGTCACCGAGCGTTGAATCCTTCTCCACTATTCTCCCTTGCAATTCTAAGTTATAATAATAAAGCGATACAATTTTACAAAGCTAAGATGTGTTTTTATAGGCCTAAATATCTTGCCCAACAAGAAAAACAACCTACAATACAATTAGAAATAGGTTTGGATACCAAAAATTCAACTAGAATTCGAAATAGGGGCAAAACGGACAATTCAGGATTTTTTCAGCAATTTTATGCGCCCCCAGCGCGTGGTACGCGCTCCCAGCGCGCGGCCCTCCTGTTTTATGCGCTCCAGGCGCGTGGAATTCCTGCCGAAATTGATTTTTCTTCCGTTTTCTTCGTTTCTGAGCCGTTTTCTTCCGTTCTTCTTGCACGACTTCCCGTCTTCAATTCCTTGAATCATAACCCTCTTGGTAGTTGATATTAAGACGCCATTCTTCATTCTATATCATAAATCAACTCCAAACAACGGAAAATTCACCCCTAATTGACATTCTTGCAACCCTGCACATTTAAGTAAAACACATCAAAAATACCACAAACTTGAGTCCAAGTACACCAATTTAAGCCGATATGGAACGTTCCAAGTGGATATAAATCCACTTATCACACCCCCAAACTTAAACCGATGCTTGTCCTCAAGCATAAATAATTACAACTAACTAACTAACTAGTACCACTTCCGTAGGTGATCACGGTTGCATTTGGCATATGCAACAAGCCCTTTAAACCCCTAGGCAGCCCTAGTGGACGAGTAAGGTCTCGTGAGGGCCTATAGCGAATGTACCCACGAAATCCATTTAACCTAATGCAATGCAATGCATGAATGCAACTAATATGAAAAATGCAAGGATCCCCTTCAAACTCACTAAAACCAACTAACAAGCAAACCTCTCAAAGAATGCAAATAAATCCAAGCAGAGCTCGACTAAGTCCCCGTATATTAACAATACATGAACAGAAACGTGCGTGTGTGCAATGCTCATCAGAAATACTCCCAAAACTAGGTCAAAAAATCATACATGCCCTTCGCCAAGACAATCACAGGTTTATAAAAAGAATAGACTGTAAACACTTCATAACCTAGGAACACCTCCGTCCTTATTCAAGTTAGCCAGGAATTCATGCTTTATTACTACGACAATATATACAATACGCATGCTTATTTAACCGTGCAATGAGTGAGACCCCAAAAGGCATATACAATAATACCCATGTAGCGAGTGTTAGGTCAGCAATCCCAAACCACAAGGGCTTTAGGTTACTAGGACTAAGTCCCCTCAGACTTAATTACTCGAGTATTAAAGAGCTCACTCGTGGTTAATTTTGTATAAAAACAATTAAACTATTGACTCTTTTTTTTTCTTTTTTTCTGAATTTTTTTTCTTTTTTTTCTGAAATTTTTTTTATGCAATCTGGAATGAGAATTATCAATTCCAACCCTAGACTACTCATATAAATATGAGCCGGCTACTAGCCATTTGACACCTAGCCATTATTTAACATATAATTACAACTAGCATGAAATCCCTGGTTTCCCCCAAACTTAGACTTTAATGCTCCTACGCCATCAAGGGAATAACGAAAATTCTAAATATAATCAAGTGATTAAATCTCAAAACATCCAAACAATCATGACCCTAACCTAGCCCAAAAGCAAACGATGAGACTGTGAAATTATTTTGTTCCCGTAACATGCAAGTCAATTTCATAGAAACTATAAATCAACCCTCTACTCATCATCATCACACTCAATTAAACATCTACCTATCAATCAGAATTAGCTCGTCTTAAGGGATCATGAAATATGCATGCCATGAAAATGCAACTAACATGAACTCACATGGTATACGAAAATAAAACAGAATGTCCTATATGAAACAAACGTAGATAACACAAACATGCATGAACTACTACTAATATGCAAAAGCATGATACCCTATATGAACACAATGACACACAAATAACTAATAAACACTACTTATCCCTCAAACCACCCCCAAACTTAAAAGATTCAATGTCCGCATTGAATGGAAGTAAATACGAGGGATAGTAGGAAACATACTTAAAAATACCGAAACACGTGGGTTGCCTCCCATGAAGCGTTGTCGTTAACGTCATTTAGCCGGACAAATATGATTCAAATCATGGTGGCTCGAAGATCGCATTCGACTTGTCCTTAGCAGAAGGACCATTCACCCATTGTTTGACAACCTTCTTGCTATCTTCCCACATCTGTTCTAAATCAAACTTCACTTTGACTGTTCCACCAATCGATTTTTTCTTTTTCTTCTTCACACCTCTAAGGTGTTTATGCTTCACAGTTGATTGATAAGAACACTCTTCTACCTCATCATCCATGATCCACCTTCTTAACACATTATCTTGACACACCTTAAAAATAACCAACTCATCATTCAGAAGGACATACTTCAAATGGGATGGAAGTTTTCCGAGCTTGACATTTGAGAGATCTCGAACCGAAGAACCGTCAATGGAATCACTGATGGGATGTTTAAGCATGTGTGTGTCCGACTTTTCACCCAACAACTGATCAAACTTCTTCCTCTAACCCGTATCAACTATTTCCACACTGAAACACTCTTCATCCTCTATCGGAAATTTCATGACCTTGAACACATTAAAGGTGACATTCTGATCTTGCACCCTCATTGTAAGCTCTCCTTTTTGCACGTCGATCAAAGTACGGCCCGTAGCTAGAAAAGGCCTTCCCAAGATTATGGGAATCTTTTTGTCTTCTTCGAAATCCAGAATCACAAAATCGGTAGGAAATATGAGCTTATCAACCTTCACTAAGACATCCTCTACTATACCCCTCGGATAAGTGATCGACCTATCAGCCAACTGCAAGGAGATGTTGGTTAGCTTCGGCTCCAGTAGACCAAGTTGCTTTAAAATAGACAAGGGCATGAGATTAATACTAGCTTCCAAATCACATAAGCATTTGTCAAAAGACAACTTCCCAATGGTGCATGGAATTGTAAAGCTTCATGGATCCTTAAGTTTAGGAGGTAATTTCTGTTGCAACATCGCACTGCACTCCTCTGTCAATGCCACTGTTTTAAATTCTCCAAACCTTCTCTTTCGTGATAAAATATCCTTTATGAACTTTGCATATCTTGGCATCTGCTCCAATGCTTCAACAAAAGGAATGTTAATTGACAGTTTCTTGAAGACATCCATAAACTTTTGAAACTATTTCTCTTGACTTTTCTGCAAGCGTCCAGGATATGGAGGAGGAGGATAGATCTGATTTACTAACTTCTGCTTCGGAGGAGAGTGTTCAACAGAATTTTGCTTTTGAAGTCTTTTTGGAAATGGAGGAGGTGGATAGATCTGATTGTTCTCTGTAGACTGCTTTGGATTAGATTTTTCAACAGGTTCCTTGCTCTTTTCTTCTTCACCATCTAGCTCATCAGCTACTAAGTCAGAATTCTCAATTCCGATCATTGCTGATTTTTGCTGATTCTGCCCTTCTTCATCTTCCTTAGTGGCTGATTTTGGATCTGTTGTAACCCTTCCCGATCTCAAAGTAACTGCCTTCACCTGCTCATGGACCTCCCTCTTGCCTGGATTAACCTCCGTATCACTTGGAAGAGTTCCTTGTGGCCTACTAAGTAAGGCACTTGCAAGCTGTCCCATCTGATTTTCCAAGGTCTTTTGAGAAACTGATAAGCTTTTAATCATCATCCTCAACTCATCCATATCTGATTTTTCATTAGAAGATTGCCCCACATTAGCCTGGAGCTGTTGCTGAAATCCCGGAGGTTGATATGGTTACCTTGGAGCATATGGCTGTTGATAGCCCTGATTAAATGGCCTTGCTTGCTGTCCCTGAAACTGCTGCTAACAGGGCTGCTGAGGTTGTTGAGCACCTTGGTTGTTGCTCCAGCTGAAGTTGGGATGATTCCGATTATTAGGATGATAAGTGGCTGGAACTGGTGCAGCAGGTCTTTGGAAATTACTCACGAATTGTGCTGATTTAGAAGAGATAGCACACTGATTCATCTCATGTGCACCCGCACATAGCTCACAAACACTAGCAACCTGATGAACTCCATAGTTTGCAAGAGAATCCACCTTCATAGTCAAAGCCTTCAACTGAGCTGCAATAGCTGAAGCTATATCCACTTCAAACATCCCTGCTACCTTGCCTTGAGATAGTCTCTCAGTTGGATTCTGATATTCATTGGCAGTCATCGTCTCAATAAGATCATAAGCTTCATCATAGCTCTTAGCACATAGAGCTCCACCTGATGCTACATCTAGCATAGGTCTAGACTGTGCTCCCAACCCATTGTAGGAACTATTAATAACCATCCAGTCAGGCATACCATGATGTGGACACCTACAAAGCATCTCTTTGTATCGTTCCCAAGCCTCACACAAAGATTCTCCAGATTGCTGCTGAAATTGAGTTAGCTGGTTCCTTATTGTTGCAGTTTTCGCCATAGAGAAGAATTTAGTAAGAAACTTCTGAGCAAGATCCTCCCATGTAGTAATGGAACCAGGTGGTAGAGAATGTAACTAGCCTTTAGCCTTATCCCTCAGAGAGAATGGGAAAAGTCTCAACTTGATAGCATCATCCGAAACACCATTGAACTTGAAAGTATCACAGATCTCGATAAAGTCCCGAATATGCATGTTAGGATCCTCCGTACAAGCACCCCCAAACTTAACCGATTTCTGTACCATCTGAATAGTGCCCGGCTTGATTTCAAAGTTATTAGCCATGATAGCCAGCCTGATAATACTAGACTGGATATCATTGATCTTCGGCTAAGAATATTCCTTCAAAGCCTTAGCTGCTGCTGCATCACCCATCTCTACTGTAGTTTCAGATTCCTCTTTCTTATTCTCTTTATTCTCTACAAGATCGTCTTCTGCCAGTTCTTCCAAACGAGCTTGTAAGCGTGTTCGCATACAAACTTAAGTACCTGAAACACCACGAAACAAACAAACTAAGTAAGAAATCCGAGTCAGTGAACGCTAACGACCACTATTGACAAGCACATAAACTAAAAATAAAACACCGATGATCCCCGGCAGCGGCGCCAAAAACTTGTTAACACAAAATCACGCAAGTATACGTGGTCACAAGTAATACAATTCAAGTTCGTTCCACAGAGATCTGGTTATGGTTCTATTCAGTAGATGCACCTATTCAACAATGTATGACTTTAATTCACTGCTAAGACAATAACAAATATGGGTTTGACTATCTAAATTAAACTAAGATGCAAATTAAAAAACTAAGAATTAACTTAAGAGAATTAATTACTTATATGAGAATAAACATGGGATCCTAACTTCATTAAATACTTCCCTTAGATCTGACGCCTTTAATTACTATATGCGATGGTTTTGACATCTGATCGGATAACACGAAACAAGTACACGCTACCTGTCAGCATACGTATACCAAACTAAACATACATCCACAAAAGAGATAGAAGATGAATAGACACCAATTATGCTTAGACCTTATATGTCTATAGAATTTGAAAACATAACGGTTGAAGAACAAGTTATCTATTAAGATCACACAGGGCAGTATAAGTATTTTCATCTCACACCACGAATCATATTGATAAACAATTATGAACCTATGCTAGCATGGCAAGTTCTAAATCTCAAGATCCACTTTCACTTCACAAGAGATTAACAAATTAGATGTTCGCGACGCATCTATCAATTAAGCATAACCATACGAGGATATCAGATATACACCACACACAGATCTTTAAAGCATCAAGATTCTAAGTTCCATAAATAAATCCGTTAGAATCCCATGACAACGATTAGCTCATAATTGAACCGGTCATCGTCATGGGATTTGATGAAAACATGGTAATTAACAAGATATGAAAGAAAAGAACAATAATATTAATAAAGCGAAGAGTTGAGAAAACAAATCTATGTTTCAACGTATACAAAAGATGAAGTATATCTAGATTCGTGCTTGTCACCGAGCATTGAATCCTTCTCCACTATTCTCCCTTGCAATTCTAAGTTACAATAATAAAGCGATACAATTTTACAAAGCTAATATGTGTTTTTATAGGCCTAAATATCTTGCCCAGCAAGAAAAACAACCTATAATATAATTAGAAATAGGTTTGGATACCAAAAATTCAACTAGAATTCGAAATAGGGGCAAAACGGACAATTCAGGATTTTTTTCAGCAATTTTATGCGCCCCCAGCGCGTGGTACGTGCTCCCAGCGCGCGGCCCTCCTGTTTTATGCGCTCCAGGCGCGTGGAATTCCTGCCAAAACTGATTTTTCTTCCGTTTTCTTCGTTTTTGAGCCGTTTTCTTCGGTTCTTCTTGCACGACTTCCCGTCTTCAATTCCTTGAATCATAACCCTCTTGGTAGTTGATATTAAGACGCCATTCTTCATTCCATATCATAAATCAACTCCAAACAACGGAAAATTCACCCCTAATTGACATTCTTGCAACCCTGCACATTTAAGCAAAACATATCAAAAATACCACAAACTTGAGTCCAAGTACACCAATTTAAGCCGATATGGAACGTTTCAAGTGGATATAAATCCACTTATCAATAAGCCTTTATTAGTACTATTGTACCATTTCATATGGTTTTGTACCTCTAAGGGAGTGCCATATATTGTGGCTTTTTGGACCAATTTTGGGATTCTTTTGGTGTCGTCTATTTGACGATTTGGATCGTTATTGATTTTTATTTCGGTATTTCTTATTATTAAGAAGAACTTATAAATTAGTTGTATGTCTAACCAAAGTTATTCCCTTTGGTTGGGACTTTAGTAAATATTGAGTTACTTTTGGAACTCTAGTTAATGTTGTTTAAATGGATTTTGATATCTATTTTGTTATTTAAATTCCAGGAAAGCATTTTTTTAGGCGGGTGGAGAATGGTGAGCAACCAATTTTCTTTAAAGAATAGTTGTTCACTGGGTTTTTTGGAGGGCACTCTTTTCCCACTTAAGTTTTTTTCCCAAAGGGTTTTGCTCTTGTGGATTTTTAACGAGACCCTTCTTTGTTCCCTTGGTGCCCCTGTTGATTGGGTTGATGGGCAGATTGGCACGTTTTTCAATAGACTGGTGACAAATGATGGAAAAGTTGGGGTTCTAGTGATTTTGGGGTTTGAGACTTTTGAAGATCGGCCAGATACTTTATGGGAGTTTGGTCATGTAGTTTTACTTCTCTTTTTCTTTCCAGTATTCATTTTTTGTATTGTTCTTACCCGGGTGACATCTTCTCAGACATTAAAGTTCTATTGTCTAAGCGTCCGGGGGCAACATTCGTGCCTTTCGGTTAGATGATAAACTTTCTTAAATGAAAGTTTCATCTTCTTACGAATATTGTGTTAGGAATCTGCCTGATTCCCTGCGAATGCGGAAGCGATTTGGTAAATATGTGCGCTTAGATCCCACAAATATACGTGATAGTAATGAAGAAACAAACCAACAATACAGTAAAAGAGACAAGAGATTTAACGTGGTTCGGCCCAGCCTACATCCACAAGAGTAACAACTTCACACTAGATAAAAGAGATTACAATATCTGGGTATCCGGCCCCTTGAATTTCATACAAAAATTCAGCCCTACAATACCTATTATGTATATCCCCAACTCACTGAAGTGTTTATCTCAAAACCTCCCCCTATCACTATTTCCCGACAACCTTTCCTTCTCTCCCTCTCCCAACCCGGACATTGTCACACAACCTGATAGAAAGACCCCTGCAGCGGGACCACCTCCGATGGCTGCAGTCAAATCCAAGTACCCTAAGGAATAGTTTAGGCACGAGGACCTTCTATCCTGACACTTCCTGAAAGCGGGCTAAACCGGCTCTCCTACTAGACGGACTATCTAGCAGCTATAGAGAGAGAAGAGAGAATTATGGTGTATTTTAGAATGAAGGGGATAGGGGTATTTATAAGAGAAGGGTTGTAGTAGGTGGAGGGGGTTGGTGAAGAGTTGTTGAAATTTTGGCAAAGAATGGCTGCCTAACAAGGGAAATGTAGGCTGCCTAACAATCTTCCCCTCTTTCCAAACTTACAGCTCTTCATTTGCACTCCATACCTGCGCCCTGTTGGCACAACTCCAACTTTTCCTCGATCTGTATCATTCCCTACAACAAAACTCCCCCCGAGTCCAAGACTCCAAACTATACCCTAGTTTGCACATTCATTCTCGAATGCCCACTTGCTATACGCACAAGTGTACCATTGACCTCTATTTGTCCAACTACATACATGTGAAGCAATCTGTTGTATACACATATACTCACTTGATTCACGTCGGTCAATCCCATATGTAGTCCATCACACACGCAAGTGTGACCATCACACACAAGTGTGAACATCGATCTTTCATTTACTCCCCAACTGCATATCAAACAAATCAATCTGTTGCATGGTTCACTACTCACTTGATTCGTGTTGATCGATACCCATATGCAGCTGCAACACATCAACTACTCGTTGATGTCGTGGAAGCCCTTCGACCAAGCATCCATCCCAGCAGTCTTTGCACCATCGTCTAGACTGGAAGGCAATATAACCGTAGCAGTATCCTTCAAGTCACTCTTCCCTCGTGCACGAGATAACCAGATTTTCGAAGTTCCAGTACGTTCTGGCCACGTACTAATCAGACGATATATTCCCCCACGTAGCTCTCCCTTCATCCGAACCACACGGCCTATTTTTATAATCATAGCTCCCCCTACTACAGAGCATCTGTAGCCTTCTGAAGCTAACCGACCGATAGATATTAGATTCTTCCTTAGCTTAGGAACATATCTTACCCCGTTCAAGCTGCGAACTATTCCATCGAACATTTTGATTTTCACAATTCCAATCCCCTTGATCTCACAAGTAGATCCATCAGCCAAAGAAACTGTTTCATTCTTTGTATCTTGGAATTTGTCAAAATGCCCCCTCTCGGAACATACATGGTAAGATGACCCTGAGTCTAATATCCAATCTCCTGGAGAACTAGTGCCTCGATTGAAGACGGTGCAAACATCTTCACAATCGAGAGTAACCACGGCCAATGATGCATCTTGATCCTTCTTATTAAGCGGACAATTCGGCCTAATATGACCCCACTCCTTGCAACCAAAGCACTGCATGCCCTTTTCACTGTATCTGGATTTACCCCTGCTATTGGTAGATCCTCTCACAGCACCCCTTCCTCTATTATTTTGACTACGCAAAGCCAAAACTGTCATTCCGTCCTTGTCACCATCCTGGTTCTTCCTTCTAGCATTTGACAAAAGTGCTGACTGAACCTCCTCCATTTTTTAACGTGTCCTTTCCGTACAAAATGGTTGTGACCAAATGATCGAATGACTCCGGAAGCGAAGTAAGAAGAATAAGGGCCTTATCTTCTTCCTTCAATTTTACATCAACCTTTTCAAGTTGATCAACAATACCATTAAACACATTCATATGCTCAATAACATTGCCTTGAGCTGCCATCTTCAGCTTGTATAACTCGCGCTTCAGATTTAACTTTGTAGTCAAGTTCTTCCCGAGATACAATGTCTCCAACTTTGACCATATTTCCTTCGGCGTGCTTTCGTCAACAACATTATTGATAATGTTATTAGCAATGCATAGTGTGATGGTACTCATGCATTGCGACTCAGCATCCTCCCAATCTTCATCACTCATCTTTGTTGGTTTTCCCGCCTTCCCCTTCAAAGCCCTTGCTAGCTTCTGTTGGGTTAGGATATCCTTTACCCTTCTCTGCCAAAGAGTAAAACTTCCTTTACCATCATATGGAGTCACCTTGAATCCTTTAATACTTGCCATGATCTCCGTTTGTACACACAAACCAATCCAAACAACTAAATCAATTGGCCAGGTAGGTGTAAGAAACAATGGGAGCACTTCCGTCAAAACGGCGCCAAATTAGACAACCACTTTTCTTAACGACTTTCCTTCGGCACCAATAATTTAGACACAACTAGCTCTGATGCCAACTGTTAGGAATCTGCCTGATTCCCTGCGAATGCGGAAGCGATTTGGTAAATATGTGCGCTTAGATCCCACAAATATACGTGATAGTAATGAAGCAACAAACCAACAATACAGTAAAAGAGACAAGAGATTTAACGTGGTTCGGCCCAGCCTACATCCACAAGAGTAACAACTTCACACTAGATAAAAGAGATTACAATATCCGGGTATCCGGTCCCTTAAATTTTATACAAAAATTCAGCTCTGCAATACCTATTATGTATATCCCCAACTCACTGAAGTGTTTATCTCAAAACCTCCCCTTATCACTGTTTCCCGACAACCTTTCCTTCTCTCCCTCTCCCAACTCGGATATTGTCACACAACCTGATAGAAAGACCCCTGCAGCGGGACCACCTCCGATGGCTGCAGTCAAACCCAAGTACCCTAAGGAATAGTTTAGGCACGAGGACCTTCTATCCCGACACTTCCTGAAAGCGGGCTAAACCGGCTCTCCTACTAGACGGACTATCTAGCAGCTAGAGAGAGAAGAGAGAATTATGGTGTATTTTAGAATGAAGGGGATAGGGGTATTTATAAGAGAAGGGTTGTAGTAGGTGGAGGGGGTTGGTGAAGAGTTGTTGAAAGTTTGGCAAAGAATGGCTGCCTAACAAGGGAAATGTAGGCTGCCTAAAATATTGTACTCGTTGCAATTTATCTATGAAATAGATACTCTTAACAAAAAAAATAGATTTAAAATTTCTTGAAGATGCTCTAACACATGTAAAAAAACAAATTTTATTGAAAGTGCAAAGGTATGAAATTAATAAATGAGCAATGATTGTCAAATTACATATATTATCAAGTACAGTACATGATGCATAGATTGATATCAATAAACTAGTTCATATTTCATTATCACCAAATCAGAGTTCATAGCCACTATCAGTAGAAAAAGTAAATGACAACGAAATTGGGTGAAAAGATTCGTATTCTATCTCCGGGAGAATCTTAGATAAAAGTTGTAGACTTATAGCAGCTCCAGCTCGCAATCAAAAGTTCATCATGCGAGATTAGAATGGACTCACCGGTTAGTGTCTACTTGAGTTAAGTAAGTAAAGTTTTTACTTTGGCCAATATTATAGAGGTTTATGTAAAAAGAAAAATTATTATTATAAAGGTTCATCATATTGAAGTCGTATAAAATTCTGCTGAACAGAAATATATTATCTAACAACGATAACTTTTCGAGATAAAGAGAAGAGAATAGAAAAAATGAACACAATAAAACAGTTCAATTTTAAAATGAAAAGAAGAGGGCAAAGTCCTTTCGTGCACTAAACAGCTAAGATAGCATGTATTAAAAAAATTGCATGCAATCTATCTATCTATCTATCTATTCTATTATATTAAAGCCAAAACATTAAAAGTTTGGTTGGTTGGTTGGTACCTATTGAATTTACCTAATTATCCTTGCATCCAATTAATATCACCCAATTAATATTAATCTTATTAATGTACCCAATTAATATTAATCTTATTAATGTGCGACGTCTGTAATAAAGACCAAGTAGCTGTTTTTTGCCCTGCCGACGAGGCTGCACTCTGCGACGCCTGTGACCATAGTGTCCATCCCGCCAACAAACTCGCAGAAAAACATCATCGCTTTTCACTTATTCGACCTTCAGCTAAAGAATTTCCCCTATGTTACATCTGCCAGGTATGCATAAATTATTCCCAATAACATTGAAAGTTTTGGTTATCCAAAGATTTTCGGTTTGGTTATCCTAATTATTAAAATAAATAATTAAATTAAAAATCAACTCAAAAAGCTAATTATTAATGTTAACGCAATTATATTCTGATTAAAATTCCTTCATCCACTTCTACTTGGACTCTTTTTTCTGCTCCAACAACTCAATTATTCATTTTTTCTAAAGATTTTACTTCTAATTAAAACACTTTACCATTTAATTTAAAACTAATATTACAATAATTAATATATATCCAAAATATCACACCATATCTTTCCGTAATTATTTTTAGTAGTAATTTTTGTAATTAAAACATGTTATTTTTTAATTTAAAATTAATCTTGCGATCACTAATATACACCCAAAAATATCTCACCATATATACAAATCATTATTTTTTATTAATAAATAACAATCGTTAGATCTAATAATAAGATATATTATATGATTAAGAAACCCGTGCGAGTTATTATATAAAAGCCGAAACATTAAAAGTTTGGTTGGTCGGTCGGTCGGTACGGTAGCTATTGATTTTACTTATTTACACTTACTCAATTACTACTAACTAATCAATTTCTTTTTTCAGATTAAACATATTATCTTTTCTACTTTTCAATAATTAAATAATTTTCTTTTTCAAGAAATACAATATCTTTTATATTTTATCTTACTAAAATTTCTCCTTTATGAATCAATTTTTTTTTTAGGTTAAACATATTACCTTTTCTATTTTTCAATAATTAAATAATTTCTTTTTTCAGGTAAATTAGAATATCTTTTACATTTAATCTAACTAAAATTTCTCTTTTTTAAAAACACTACGACCAATTTTGTTTAATAAAATAACATAATTAAATTATAATTACTATTAACTAATCAATTACCCTTTTCAGACAAAACACGTTACCTTTTCTGTTTTCTATAACTAAAATATTTCTTTTTCCAATTATATCATGGACGGTTACCTTTTTCTAATATTTAACCGATTACCTTTTCAACTAAAATATATCATATTTTCTATTTTTTCTAATTAAATTCCCTTTCTTTCTAGAAATATAACGAGCAATATTAATTTCTCATTTTTTAAAAAAAATGAGCAATTTTATTTAGTAAATTAACATAATTAAATTATAATTACTATAAATTAATCAATTGCCATAATTTTCACATAAATCATGTCTTCTATTTTCTCTAACTAAAATCTCTCTTTTTCCAATTATATCACCGGCAGTTCTATTTAACACTATTAGCAATTCTGTTTAATAAAATAAAATATTATAATTACTAATAATTAATCAATTACCTTTTCAGCTAAAATATATTATCTTTTATATTTTTCTATTTTTTTCAGTTAATTTTATTTATTTACCCTTATTTAATGGTACATGTTATTTTACGTAATTATCGTTACTTAATTATTTATAATTACTAATAACTAATAAATTTCCTTTTTCAGGTAAAACATGTTACCTTTTCTATTTTATAATAACTAATCCTTTTTACATAAAATATGAGAAATTCTTTCCTTTTTCAAGTAAAATATGTTACATTTTCTATTTTTCAATAGCCAATTTTTCTTTTTATGTAAAATACAGTTTATCTAGCTAAAATTTTTCATTTTCTAAAAAAATTATGAGCAATTATGTTTAATAAAATTAAATATTATAATTACTAATAATTAACCAATTACCCTTTGCAGCTAAAATACATTACCTTTTTTATTTTTAAATTTTTTTTAGAAAAAACTATTTGGTTTGGTTTATTTAAGTACAATAAAATAATAATAATATAATAACTAATAACTAACCGATTACGTTTTTCAGTTAAAGTATTTCATCTTTTCAATATCTTTTCAATATTTTCAAAAATCCATCATTTTCTAAAAATATCACGGGCAACATATATATAATTATATCAGATCATATTTTTTAAAATTTCAAGGCAAGAAATTTTTTGTCTTGAAATTTTTAATTCAAATAAAAAAATTTCTGTTATATTAAAGAACATCCGTGCATCGTACGGGTTTTAAGCTAGTATTTTATAATTTTGAAAAAATGATTAAAATATCTCATGTTATATGTTTATTTGTCCAAAATAATTATTCTTAGAAATATTAAATAAAATATCCATTTCGATCAAATAATCTATTTGTATTGGAGTATCGGAGGTGAAACTACTTATCCAATGAAACACCATGAATGTAATGGAATATCAGTTGTTTTATTAGTGGAGTATCCTACTTGATACTTCATAGGTAGTGGAGTATCACATAATGGAGTATGATCCTAATATTATACTATCAATAAAATCTATACTCTATATTAATGTGCAAAACCATGTTTTAATGGTACATAATAGTACCAAAGTACCAAAGTATCAAATTTGGTTATCACTTAACTCGGGGTTCGATCCCTTCCAACTACATAATTATACAAGATTTATTATTTAATTTAATTTCACTCCATGTTCAATTTCTTATAAGGGATTCGATTATATACTCTATATTAATGTGCAAAACCATGTTTTAATGGTACATAATAGTACCAAAGTACCAAATTTGGTTATCACTTAACTCGGGGTTCGATCCCTTCCAACTACATAATTATACAAGATTTATTATTTAGTTTAATTTCACCCCATGTTCAATTTCCTATAAGGGATTCGATTAAGGGGTTTGACGGTTATCACTTAACTCGGGGTTCTATTCTTTCCAACTACATAATTATACAAGATTTATTATTTAATTTATTCTTTAATTTCATCGCATGTTCGATTTCCTATAAGGGGTTCAATTCCTGACATAATCATAAAGATTTATTTACTTTAATTTTTTTAACTTTATCTCAGATTCGATTCTTTATAACTACATAATTAAATAGTGTATTAATATTAATTTTTTAATCTCGAATCGTGTTCAATCTATGCCCGTGCTTCGCACGGATTATCAGCTAGTATTTAATGAATATTTAAGATCATATTTATTGAATATTGCTATTTTGAACATATTTTATTTAAAATAAGGCTTATCTTGTAACTACTGAGAATCTTTAAAGTCAGAGATGAACCTTAATACTCCCTCTGTCCCATCCAATTCTTAACACTTTTTTTGTCACTTTCTGACACGCATTTTAAGGTGGATTTTAAGTATAGTTCCATAACTTATTTTTAAAATTTTCTTTTTTTGTATAAAAATAGGATTGTTCTATTTTTATACAAAAAAAGAAAATTTCAAAAATAAGTTATAGAACTATCTTTAAAATCTACCTTAAAATGCGTGTCAGAAACTATATTTTGAAATGTTAATAATTGGTCGGGACGGAGGGAGTAGTAAATATATGAATAGCATATCATAAAAAGATTGGATGTTTAGGCCCTATGCAATTGATAAACTAAAAATTACGGAGTAGATGAGAATTAGGTAAGATATACAGTAATAATGAATATAAAGAATGTTACACTAAAATAGACACATAACTCCGATGAGGCAATGGTGAACAGAATTAAATATAGAGATGGTTTAGCATGTTAGCCACTCAATTAGAATTGGCACAAAATTTTTTCACAGAATTAATTGGATTCTATTAGTAATGTAGATATTTATTGGTTGATACTTCCTCCGTTTCAACTTAATAGTCCATTTTCAAAAAATTACGCATATTAAGAAATTCATTTATTAATGATCTAATTCATATTTACCCATATTTATTGTATTGGTTGGATAAATAACTACATAAAGTCATTCTTTGAAATTAAAACTCAAGGGTAATATGAGAAGTTTAAGTAAAAAATTGCTTTGAAAATTGAAATGAGACAACTATTTTAAAACAAAATTTTTCTTGGAAGTGGACTAGATGGAGTATTGATCAGGGGGACATTAAGTTATAGCCAATTAAATTAAGACACCTATCATTTTGTAAAACTTTTTGTGAAAGTTTCTATAAGTCTAGCATTTTCCATTAGAGAATTTCCTGTTGGACCATTGACTATTTTTGAATAAAAATTTAGTGCATTTTATTTTTGGTTTTGTAACTCCTATACTAATGATATTGTAACTCCTATTTTAATGAAATAATATTGATAAATTCATTATTGTGGTGGAGGTTACAAAATTGATTAGTTTGGTAAGTTACATATTTTTCACTCCTATATAAGGAGTCTTTGGGCATATGTTTTATATACACAAAAATATACAAACTCTCCTTGGTTTTCTTGCATTTTTCTTAGAGCTCTAGGATCATTGTCTGTGAGATAGCAGCGATGTTTGTTTGGTTCGTAGGAGGTGAATCTCTAGTGCTTAAGATCACCTCGTTTCGTTGTATCCTGGGAGACGAAAGCCACAACAACCTTCAAGCACCACACGGAAGGGGCTTATCTGTTTTAAGGATAGCGTGGTTTTCACGTGCCTCGAAACATCCTTTTTGGTATTTTATTATGGTTATTTTGATTTCAGGTATATCTCTAATCTATACTTCTTACAGCTTAAAACAGATAATATAATTCCAATGAGTTGGTTTAGTCAATAAATTGATTTGTTTTTTTTTCTTTCGGGAGTGGGGATATTTTGTCCCTCTCTGTATTGTATTAGTACTATATGCATGTTTTGTTCATCCTGATTAGAGATGCACTGGTTAGTAATTTTGCTATGTGACTTAGCTCATGTGCCATGTTTTGTATAAAGGTTTCCCTGCTATTATTTTACTGTGGTGTCACTTTTATGCATGGATTTTATAAAATGGCACTTGTTATTGTATTAAGACGAGTGAGTTTCTGTTAAAGGTGTGTAGATTAGTTTGTTTTAAAAGCCATGCTTGTTGCTAATTTGATTCATAATATATGATTAATAGCATGATTTTGCGACCGGTTAATTTTTGTAACGTGCTTAGCATTTGCTTCTCATTATACTACTGTTAAATTATATTGTCTTGTTTTGTAAGGAGTGATTATATAATAGTAGTTTTATATTGGTTGCAAATGCTATCCTTTACTATGGATTTCATATAATATGTTTTAGGCATATCTTTAATGATTTGTTTTGGAATACTATATGTTGGAGTAGTATACCCCGCCTCCCACCTCAATCCCTTTTTACAGTTAAAAAAAAAATGCATGTTCACTATTGAGTTAACTGAATGCATGTTTTGTTTCCCCACGTATGCGATAGTTTTTTTTTTTTTTTGGTAATTCTTGGGTTTTAGATCCTGATTTTATACCAGTATATTATGTGGCCATGATCCTGGATTGATTGTTTTAAAAAAAAATGTCTTTATGGTATGTTTGAACCGTAACGGTTTCATGGGTATATTACGGTTTGTAATTACTTGTTAAATTGCCACAATGATGTGATACTTCTTTTTGGTAAAATGTAGGCATATATATGCCTTTATTTCATAATAAATTGAATAAACAAGTCTACCTGTATTTCACTTGTGGGCTAATTGAATTGACTTGATGTGTAAGGAGTAATTGTAAATATATGTATTGCACGCTAGTAGCTTATACTCATTATTTGTTAAAGTTTTGCTACTTTATCATTGCAGCAATTTACTTTGCTTTAACATGATTGCACTAGACATGCTTGCTAGATTTTAATATTAACAATTGCAATAATTGAGGATTCGTTTATTTTGTAAATAACTTTAAATTAAATTATTATTTAATTTTATTGGTTATTTTTAATTTTGTCGAGTTATTTAGATGTCTTGTTTAATATTATATGATTGTATCGAATGACATGTTTGACTCGTCATGGAAGTGTACCAAGATAAGTAGAGTTAAATAATTACGATTATTAATTAAATCATTGTGATGGTTGTGAAATTAAGTAATAATTTTTAATTGCAAAAAATTATTAGCTTAGTTATATTTTACGATGATAGATCAATCTTGGTTGAATAGTTCGAGACGTTAAAAACCTAACGAATCTTGTACCTATGGAGTACGGGTTGTGGGTCGGCATGAAATATATATTTTTTCAACTAGATTCGGAAAAATTATTATATCTCATGTTGGTGACGGTCTGTTGAGACATTGACACACGAGCCTATTATGGTGATCCGTGTGATACCTAATACGGCATCGCGGTCAGCTCTGTATGCTAAAATTTGGAGAAATCCAAAATGTTGTTAACCTTAACGCATCAGTTGATCAAGGATCACTGAATGGGGGTTTATTGAAATTTTATGTTCTTCCTCGAACCTCTTCTGGTTGTACCAGTTGATGAGCCAGAAAATTAGGTTCTTTTGTGAACCAAATTGGGGGAAAAAAGAATATTCAATAGTTGAATTTTTCAAAAATAGAAAAGTTCTTTGAACATAATATTAAAATCTGAGAGATTTTAATGAGCGACGTGAAACCTGCTCTAGTGAGAGGTAATAACACGTTGTATGATTACTTTATAGTAATACATTGATAACATGTACTCGTTAAAAAGTATAAAATGAAGCATTATAGAAAAGAAATACTCTATAAGCTTGAGGTTGAAAACCAACTTAATAAAGAAAATTAAGATGGTAATTAGTGATTTTTATGGTGAATGTTCACTGGGTAAATTTGTGAGGCCACTGCACTATACTCGTATTAGATGAATGGAGTAGCTACAAGCATGAGTTGCATTCAAACGGGAAATGCAAAAATGATTGTGATCAGTTGAGACTATCACTAAATATGAGGATATTAGTTATGAAGAGACTAATCATTCTTTAAAAAAAAGATACCATGAAAGAAAATAATTGGTTCCTATTACTGTTGGAATGCATTTTGAATTTCTTAGAAATATTCGAAATGTGGGGGTATCTTGAAGATGTCTCGATACCTATACCTATTAAGGTAAAAAGAGATCCAAAAACCAATTGCGGTATTTGGGATGGATATATAGACAACGTTTGAGTCTAATGATATCTTGTAGTATGCAGATGAATCTAATTTGTGAGATCATTAAAATGCAATTACGGAATCTAGGAATGCTTCTTTGATGAGCTAGTAGTTCCTTGAAAATCTGTAATTAAAAATTTTTCCGAATAAACTTATGAGTTATTGGATGAAATGAGGTTGAACCTAGAAAGAGCAAAAGACTTGGAAAATTTGTTAATCCAAAAAAGTTTAAAAATAGACTGATAATTAGAGATTACAGTCAAAAGTAAAGATTTAACGTACTTTATGATTATTCTTGAGTTACAAGAATATGGTTCATCAAGATGTTACTTAAATTATCGACATTGCGAAATTTGAAGTCCATCAATGAACATTGAGACAGTCTTTCTAAATGAAGAATTGAAGGAAATCTATGTGAGATAACCTTAGGGTTTCTTTGCTAAGGAAAATGTAGAAAGACTGCGATTTGGTGATTATGTTGAGTGAAACAACATAAACACGAAAAATGGCATATGAAATCCTGATATTGTTGCGAAATGCAATGGCTTCATAATAAATAATAACTGCCATTTTGAGGACGCTCAAATTTGGTAGTTAGGTGCATGAGTATTGTCAGTTTAGGGACGCTTAAACTTGATAATAAGATAATTTGACGTTATTATTTTTTGGGACGCTAAAAATTGGTAATGTCAATGACAAATTGAAGCCTTGGTTGATGGTTGGTAAAGTGATTACCAAAATGTGACATATGCCAAAGTGAAGATACACAAGTGTAGTGAAAGTGTTTGTAATGGAATGTCGAGGCATCTTTGTCGTCGACACAATTCCGTTAGACAACTACTCTCAACTGGATTTATCACTGTTGATCATATTAGGTCACAGATAACACTGCGGATCCGCTAACCAAAGGGTTAACAAGAGTGTCAGTTGAGAAATCATCGAAAGGAATGAGACTAAAGCCCATAATAAAAGTCGGTACAAAGGAAACCCAACCTTGTTGACTGGAGATCCCAAGATCTTGGTTCAATGGGACAACCTAACTGTAAAGACTTAGTGAGATCACTGTGGGGGTTTTACTCCCGAGTCCATTCCTATGATGAAAAACAGTGATAAAATTTGGATAAGGCTAAGCAATGCTTTTAATGATCCTTATGTGTCGATATGTCGAACAAATAATACTTTTGTATTGTTTCAAGAGATCACCTATGTGAGTGAAGTGGGGTCGCTTCAAGAAGAAATTGTGGGGCCAATTCTGGGAAAAACTCACAGAACCAGGCTAAAGCTCAGGACCAAAATGGGCTTAACAGTGAGAACTGAACAAATATAGGGAAAGATGCCAGTGGGGGATGTATCATCATTTCAAAAAAAAAAAAGGAATGGCAGTTCAAGGTCAACGCGATTACTGAAATTCTAGAAATGTAAATATGTTCTTACAAGGGAAGGATTAAGGGTGTACGCCTACCTATCCTATGCTGGTTTCTACCATGCGCTCTATCTCCATGTCAAAGAGTCGTTTTGAAATGTCAATTTTTATTCATGTGGGGGATTGTTGGACCATTGACTATTTTTGAATAAAAATTTAGTGCATTTTATTTTTGGTTTTGTAACTCCTATACTAATGATATTGTAACTCCTATTTTAATGAAATAATATTGATAAATTCATTATTGTGGTGGAGGTTACAAAATTGATTAGTTTGGTAAGTTACATATTTTTCACTCTATATAAGGAGTCCTTGGGCATATGTTTTATATACACAAAAATATACAAACTCTCCTTGGTTTTTTTGCATTTTTCTTAGAGCTCTAGGATCAATGTCTGTGAGATAGCAGCGATGTTTGTTTGGTTCGTAGGAGGTGGATCTCTAGTGCTTAAGATCACCTCGTTTCGTTGTATCCTGGGAGACGGAAGCCACAACAACCTTCAAGCACCACACGGAAGGGGCTTATCTGTTTTAAGGATAGCGTGGTTTTCACGTGCCTCGAAACATCCTTTTGGTATTTTATTATGGTTATTTTGATTTCAGGTATATCTCTAATCTATACTTCTTACATTTCCAACCATCATATTATTAGCTAAGTGATTTTTCAAAAATAAAACTTACATGTAATAGGTAAAAAAAATTAGTCATTTCAATGAGATAAAACCCTTATCTATAATTATAGATAATTTCTTCATGTTGATTATATTTGTCGAATCACTAGGGACCTATAGTAAATTGCCACATCACTTATTTTTATATTAAAATAATATATTCAATTAGTAACAACTTGAAATATTAACAACATACTAATTTAAAATATAATCAATCATTATAGCCAATATTCTCGGAGCACAATATCTTAGAAGTTCAACAAATTTTACAATAGTAATTTAGCCAATCATTTTTAGCTAACGCCGTTGGAGATATTCCTGATTGATCATTTTAAGAAATTTATGTTAGGCAAATTCCCCAAGTTTCTTCTTTGAAAAATTTGTTACAAAATTTATATATTTATCGTAATTTAATTTGAAATGTAAACAATTTATCTATTTCGTCAAAATATATAAATTGGGTTTTGGTCCCTGACAATCATTTGTCAGGGAGCTGTTAAATAACAATCGGTTTCTAAACCGTTGGATCGTTGATCCCGGATTACAAAATTTTTTTACTGTCCGCTATAATTTTCCGCGGATAGGCAGATTGCCTGTCCGCAGAAAATTCCGCGGACAGGTAATCTGCCTATCCGCGGAAAATTATAGCGGACAGTAAAATTTTTTTTTTTTAATCTCAGCCATTGGATCAACGATCCAACGGCTGTGGAACCGATGTTGATCCAACGGTTGTGGAACCGATGTTGATCCAACGGTTGTGGAACCGATTGTTAAATAACCGATCCCTGACAAACGATTGTCGGGGACCAGGACCCATATAAATTCACAACAGTTGTTTTAAACACAGAAAACACAAGCCAACTGAAGTGTGTACTGTGCAATAACAACCATGTAACAAAAGCAACCATATCAACTACCCCAACACACCAACTCAATCTTGAGTTTGCAACGGTTAGCCCACGTGTACGATCCAAATTAATCAACGACTCTTGGCCTTTACATACAAGCTACAGCCGCCTAATATAATAACACAATGTACAAAATAATAAATACAAAAATATCCAATTTTGAAAATAAAAATTAATTAAAAAACATGTAAACATCAATGAAAAAAACGAACTCAGAGTGGTGTATGGTTCTGAATCTCTATTCCTTTTTATCTTCACTAATCCATTCCCTCCTTCAATTCTCCACACGATCTCTCTCTCTCTCTCTCTCTCTCTCTCTCGCACAGATACTACCACACACCACACGCATTTCCAAGAGTTTATCAGTTTATGTATGTAAATAGAGACTAGTAATACTATTACTATCCACGATTGACTCACCATGTCTGTGCAGTCAATACCGCACCTACTCTACTCATCTAATTCTGTTTTTTCAACAAACAGAGACTTTGTGTTTGTTGATTTTATAGGCCTCTCTGCAAAATCCAAACGCCGTGTTAGAGCTGCTACAGGTGTTTCAAGTGTTAATAAGTTTCGTAGCACTAATTTCTCGCCGATTAGAGCTGTTATTGATCTCCAACGACTCCAAAATGCCTCAACTCAGTCGTCGAATCCCGAGCGCAAGGTACAAAATCATTTTGTATGTGTAACTGTATCTATTTTTGGGAGGTAATATGTTTTTTATTTATTGGGGAGATAATATGTTTTGTATTTATTGCGAGATGATGATGATGTGTGAGTTAGGTACAATTTTTTAGGATTTTTCGGTTTAGGTATTGAATTAGGTTTCCTTTGGTTTAGCTTAACGTTGAATTTGTAACTTATTAGTAGAAGTAATTTGTGTACCTTTTCGCGAATTAGAGGTGATTTTTTACTTATGAGCTTTAGGTTTGCGTAGTTACATTAGGAGAAATGACAAAATGTACTGGATGTTATGAGTAATGTTGACTTCGCAAAGTCAAACTACAAAGTTGAATTTAGTCACAGCAAATTAGTTTTGTTTTGTGTTTGTCGGAATTCGTATATGTAAGTCAGTGTTATATGCCAGTTTTGAGTGGATGAGTTGTTATACATAGACGGAACAACTGGACTTATAAATTAATTTGGGACTTATAATATGTAATAGTCGTTGGTCAACTATTTGCATGTTTGTAATTTGAGAGTAGACTTGTTTAAATTGCGGTGTGTGTTTTAAAGGCTGCAAACATGGAGGATATACTCGCGGAAAGAGGGGCATGTGGAGTTGGATTTATTGCTAATTTGGAGAATAAAGCATCCAATAGTATAATTAAGGATGCTCTTACTGCTCTTGGCTGCATGGAACATCGTGGGGGTTGTGGAGCTGATAACGACTCTGGTGATGGTTCGGGAGTGATGAGTTCCATTCCTTGGGGACTTTTTAATAATTGGGCTGAAACACAAGGTATCGCTTCGTTTGATAAGTTGCACACAGGTGTTGGAATGGTTTTCCTACCCAGAGATGATGCCCAATGTGAAGCTGCCAAAACAGGTTAATAGTCAAGATTTAAGCATTACAAATCACATTCAATTGTTTCGTATTCTTTTCCGTAAGTGTGTGTATCAATTATTATTGCGTGTGCAACCGGGGGGGGGGGGGGGTGTTCCAGGAAACATTTATTTACCGTGCAAAGTTGTCGTACAGAACTCGGTATGTACTACTATTTGTGTGAATATATAATGTTGTATGTATTTTCTTATTATTGTAATTTTGTTGCATGATAAAAGTATGAAACTACTATGTTATAGTTTAAATAGTATGAAGAGTGATATATGATTCATAAAGATCCCATAAACAAATAGTATATGTTTTGTTGGAATTTTCTACTTTTCTTGTAACTTAAGGAATGAAGATAAAGACTATTTCACAAGGTCATATTGAGTAATTTACAAAACAGAACATAAATTTGTCTGATGGTCTTCTACTCTATACTAATTAAATGGGGTAAATTGTAATAATACTAATTTTGGCACTAGTACACATTTTTGTTGGTAGTAGCACATGTTAAATAGTACATGGTTCTCATCTAAGCTGTCGTTTTTCAGCTCTAGTGTACGGAATTTTATTGTCTTCTAAATGTTAATCTGTTTGCTGGTGTAGTTATAAATAATATTTTCAAACAAGAGGGCCTTGAAGTGATTGGATGGAGGCCGGTACCTGTAGATACTGCCGTAGTTGGTTACTATGCAAGAGAAACCATGCCAAACATTGAACAAGTTTTCGCCAGGGTTATTAATGAAGAAAATGTTGATGATATTGAAAGAGAACTGTATATTTGCCGAAAATTAATTGAAAAAGCGGCAAACTCAGAAGCTTGGGGAAATGAGTTGTATTTCTGCTCGTTGTCCAACCAGACTATAGTTTACAAGGGGATGTTGCGCTCAGAGGTTCTTGGAAAATTTTACTATGACCTCCAGAGTGATCTCTATGAGACCCCTTTTGCCATTTATCATCGGAGGTACAGCACAAATACCAGTCCCAGATGGCCACTTGCTCAACCAATGAGGTTACTTGGTCATAATGGGGAGATCAACACCATACAGGTTACAATATATTTAACCATGTGAGTTGTCTTGCATATTAAATTAGTTCCTATTTGATTCTTGTATTGAATCTTAAAATTTTATATAGGGAAACTTGAACTGGATGCAATCACGGGAAGCTTCATTGAAATCGTCTGTTTGGCGTGGTCGTGAAAATGAAATTCGCCCTTTTGGCAATCCAAAAGGATCAGACTCTGCAAATCTTGATAGCGCAGCAGAGGTACTCTCCCCCCCTCCCTCCCTCCCTCCCTCCCTCCCTCCCTCTCTCTCGCATTATTTTATTAAAGATATTATCCTTTTAACATAAGCAAGTCCAACAAATCCCTTATATGACCTCTTAACTCAAATTATAAGGAATAAGGTCTAAAATTGTGCTCCAACAGTCTCTTAACTTTTCGTTAAAAAGTTATGAGCATCATGTCATCCCTTATCTTTAAGGGATCCCTTATTTCACTTTTATCAATAAAATATTATTTTCTCTCCTCTTTCCAATTGTTTCCCTCTTTTTTTTTTCTTCCTTCCTTTTATTTGTTATTTAATAATTATAAAGATCAAATATAAGGAAACTTGTTGGAGTTGTCATACCTTATAATATCGTAAATCACTAAGAGCCTAATATTTTATAATATTTATAAGGAAAATACAAGGAGGCTGCTGGACTTGCTCTGCGTGAGCAACTATCATTATATACATAAATATGCAAGACGAGCCCAGCTCTAGTAGCAGAGAGTAGTTTTTTTGCTATTTTTTTTAATCTATTGACTGGCATTCAATGGTGGAAACATATTTGACTCTATTATGTTTATCAACGATGTTACATGGAGTTGCCAAATTTGTAGAAGTTCAGCAAGCTTCTTTAATATTTATTATTTAGGACCTGTATGAACTACCTTTATATTGTTTTTTTAATCTTCTATTTTTAAGTGGGAAAGTAAATAACTGATAATTTTGTCTCTGGATTGAACTCATGTGGAAATATATAACACACTAAGCATGAACATGTATGCAATTTAAGCATTCCATATTTGGGGTCTGAGGCTTGATATGAAACAGGTCCATGGACCGTGGTGCATTAGTTTCTTAACTTATTTGCTTCCCCCTAAACTTTTTCCTTTCTTCTATAAAGTTATTATCTGTAGGCCAATTCATGATTTTTACTTGCAAAGCAGAAATCTCTCTCCCTTCGTATCATCATTTTTTTCTAGTTTTCTGCTGACTAATGGGGATTATTCTTATTCTGTCAAGTTGCTGCTTAGAAGTGGCCGCACTTCTGAGGAAGCTTTGATGATCCTGGTTCCAGAGGCATACAAGAATCATCCAACATTGACAATAAAATATCCTGAGGTATCCTTGTTAAATTCTTAAGTAGTGTCCAATGATATGTCCTTGGCATAAAGTTACATTATTAGTTTTATTGGCTATATTGATTTAATGTCAATAATGTATTACTATTGTACTGTATGCACTTGCACCTGTGTCTCACTTAGGTATTCCGTGTTGAATGTATCATGTAGGATTCCTAATGTAAACGAACATCATCTACCTTTGTTTTCAGGTTGCTGATTTTTATGATTATTACAAAGGTCAAATGGAGGCTTGGGATGGACCTGCATTACTCTTGTTTAGGTAAAACTTTCAACAGTAGCTTTTGATGCTACCAGGAGGAATCTGTAAAGAAATTGCAGATCTGAACTTCCAAGAAATTATGCTTTTGTCTTGCAAGATATGCAAAAAAGAACTTTGATTGAAATTGCAACCACTTAAAATGCTTACTATGATGGACTGAGCAAACACACCAAATCTGCGCAGAAAAGCAAACAGTCACCTGTTATCCATCTTATATCGCTTTTATCTTAAATTGACTTTTTTCAATTATGAATATTTGGAAGGATGCAGATTTTTTTGAAACAGTCATATGTGCTTTTCCTTTTATTTAGCCTATAACTTGAACTCTCAAAATTATTATTTCTTCTGATTTTCTCGAATTTTGTTTGTAATAATAGTGATGGAAAGACAGTAGGCGCCTGTCTTGATCGGAATGGACTTCGTCCTGCTAGATATTGGCGGACAAAAGACAATGTCGTTTATGTTGCATCTGAGGTGTGTCTGGTGAAGTTATTAGATAAAATTTCCTTAATGTCAAAAATCATTAAACCCCTGTACAATCTACGCATAAATCATGAATGCACGCTGCTTAATGCCTCCAATTTTTTTTTCTTTTGTCTTTCACTTATTGAAATATATTATTATGTTTTTCTTGTATACTTCTGTGATTATATTGTTTTACTAATTGCCATCAACCATAGTTGTTATGTACTTATGTCGCGATTTTGGCAAGGGGGCAGATGCCATGGTGACGCAAACCTGCAGTCTACTCCAATAAGTTTGGTTGAGTTGGTGTTACAGAGTGAAGTCAAGATTAATGGAGTTCGCTAACAAATAGAAGATTTCACTTTTCATAGAACTTATGTTGAAGTTGTTGACAATAAATAGCTAATAATAGCGTAATGAAGTAGTACTTGCAGAAAACATTATGTACAAAAGAATCTTACTCACTAGCAAAGGTTTGGCGAGTATAATAATCTAGCTTAAAACCAAAAGGTTTGCCTTATAAAAGAATCTTACTTAAATACCGAGAGATTGCATTAGAAAGCTGACAATTTTGTCTATCTATATATCAAAACCATGTTTGGAAACAAAAATAGAATACATAAGACAGTGCAAGTTCCAAATCTTTATAAAGATTGTGTGGGAAATGCCTTTTAAGAAGTTAAGCGTAATTATCTTTTTTGTAGTAATTTATAATGCATGAGATGCATCATGGGATTCTGCTGTTTGGGAGCATCTGATTGCTAGAATATCTTATGAACATGTTTGTGCGATTGTGAAATGCACTGGTTATTAGTAAATGCCAGGTCTTCCTTGAGCTGGGGTTTCTCGACAAGTCATTCAACAACTTAAAATATGTAAGAAACATAATGATGTACCCAAGTTGTCTGTGGCCATGAAGGACTTGGTTTGCTTCTAATACGGAAGTTGACAAAAGAACAAATCTTACGACACAATATATTTTGAAAAAGGTCAAACTTGAAGGGTTTTGACTTTAGACACAACATCTGATTTTTTATTTCTCATATTCTTCCTGAGATGATTTTCTTTTTGCTTGATTTTGATGATTCGGATTTGATATATTCTAGCAGTTACGGAAGCATGCTTGCCATCATATATCACATCTCAGGTGCTATTGTAATCATACTGATATGATCATACTTTTTCCATATTGATCTAGGTTGGTGTTGTTCCCATGGATGAGTCAAAAGTTATAATGAAAGGCCGGCTAGGTCCAGGAATGATGATAACTGCTGATTTAACAAGTGGCCAGGTGTGTACTTAAGTATATTCCTGTCTTTTGGAGAATATACTTGTTTCTGCACGTATTTATTTGATTATCATGTTTTTTGACTTCTCTATATACACTGCAATATGCTCATGGTTTGATTTGTTGGGTTGCATGAAAACTTCGATATTGATTTCTTATAGGAACTAGAAGTTAACATACGATCCTATGAATCCAAAATTCCTTTTCTGACACCATTCAGTTTCACCTTTTTTTAAGCATATATCTGAATAGTTGTTTTTAAAATTTTTATAATTTGGCATACATTCTAAGGCCATATATTTCGAACATCGAGTGGTTTTGTTTGTATGTAGGTACCTGCCTGTCTTTGCTTGCTTACTAGCTTTATTTGAAAATTCAGTTTTTGCTATGATTATAATTTTTGTTGAATGTCTTTCCATAAGTGAGGGAAGTGGCACAAAGTGTAGTGCCGTCAAATCAAAATCAGGGCTTTCTATCTGAATCTGCTCCCCAAATTTTTTTTTTATAATAGTTCAGTTGATTGATAAAGCTTTACATTTCCTTCAATATTTTACCTGGAATCTAGACTATAATGTTAATGCAAAAAAGCGGACATCAGAACTAAATTTTTCCTTGCATGACGTGTGCGTCACTTTTAGACTGTGTGATTAAATTCTCTCAAAGTAGTAGTCAGGTAACTTTTGTATATTTAAGTTCACAATTGTTTGCACCCATCTCTAGGGTTAGTTTGTGGATATCTTGCTTTCTGATTTTCAAATTTGAAAAAATAACAGGTTTATGAGAATACGGAGGTTAAGAAACGAGTTGCATCATTAAATCCTTATGGGAAGTGGTTGAAGGAAAATATGCGATCCTTGGAGCCTAAAAAGTTTCTCTCGACAAGCACCATGGAGAGTGAAACAATACTAAGACGGCAACAGTAAGTTTCAAATTGCATCTTCATATCTAACTGTGTTTATATTAGTTTTCTGCATGTAGGTGCTATGCACATGCAATTCTTGTCAATTACTTGTGTAAATTTATTGTGGCGGGGGCTCTTGTTCGTGGAATTTTCCTCGTGATAAATTTGGTTGCTATTGACTGGTAATGTAGCAAATAATCAAATGTTGAGTTGAATATAAAAGTTGTGCATTATTATCTCATAATCTCATAAGTAAGCAGAATTTTTAATATTAGATCAGGAGTCTAAATTGTAAACTCTCTTTTAGCATGCATGTTTTGGGGGCTAAAATTAAACTTAAAATCAGGTCAGTAATTTTTATTTCCAAGTTCAAGGAGTCTGATATGTAAACTGTATAATGTATATATCTCAGGATTCTATAGATTTCATTGTCATCTTGGGGGAAGCTTTTCGATATGTTTTCCGTTAGAGTGTTATAAGAAGATTGTGGCCAGATGTGTGGCTTGCTTTTAAGACTTGAGTAGACATGGCTACAAAAATGTCCACAAATATGACAAACACATTTCCTTCAATATCTTTAAATTTATGTTGCAGAATTGAATTTTAGACGAATATCATGATTTGATCTTGGTATGTGTATTGAGCTTGATGAGAAAATGATTCTTGTTAGACTGGAATGTATGATTTTGTACCATTTGCTTTTAGTTTGTTAGATAATTGGTATGCAAGAATGATTCCTTCTTGCAATGTATTCTCTTATATAATTCTTGTAGAAAGAAATAGAACTTCAGTTTGTTATTTTGGTTTCAATAACACGAAATCATGTAAGATATCCCATTGTTTTTTCACTTTAATACTCTGATTTGATGATCACCGAGTTCAGTCTTTGGCTACTCACTAATGAAAGTTCTTTATCTGGTTATGGTGAAATTGACTGTAATTCATGGTAATCCATTCTCATCTTAACTTCAGTTTCACAATATGTGGTGTCTCAAATATTTTAATTCTCTTTGATGTCAACAGAGCACATGGTTACTCCAGTGAAGACGTCCAGATGGTTATTGAATCTATGGCTGCACAAGGGAAGGAGCCTACATTCTGCATGGGGGATGATGCTCCGTTGGCAATACTATCGCAGAAGTCACATATGCTTTATGATTATTTCAAGCAAAGATTTGCTCAGGTTTTCAAAGTTTGCTTTATCTACTTCTAATTTGTCATGGATAGCTTGCAAGAGTGACTGCAATGTCACATATTTCTAGTTCCTCTATATTAGCATAAGCCCACAATGTGACAACTATGATTTCAGTATGTTTTGTTTTATAATGTTAGATGACTGCAACGAAGATTCAGGGGGGAAGGGGTGTTTGTTGAGTCGAATTAACATTTGATTCATCTTAATCAAACCTTGTTTCTTTAGATGACTTATGTAGCTAGAGTGCTGGACATTCAAATCATAGATGTAAATGTTATTATATTCAAAGAAATCAACACTATATATTTTCTTTTAAGTGATAAAAAAATAACAGATGTCATGTATCTGTATTAGAATTGAGGTCATTAATGACCTGTGCAAGAAAATTACACACTAAATACCTCATCTAGCCAGAGGAAAGGATATTTTAAATTATTAGGAAAGTAATTAACAGTTGACAGCTCATAGATCAGTGATACCTACTAGCATGTGTAATAACTAAAACTTTATTGTACTATGTTTTTCCCATTGTTTCATGAACTTTTGGCTATGGCAATGTTCATCTTATGAACACAAATCACTCCTCTTCTATTATGACGAGTATTCCACATCAGATCTGATTATGAACGTAAAAGTTAGGAACTTTACTTCTGCTTCTTTGATGATTGTTGGTTAGAAAAAATTATCAAGCACTGGAATCATGCTCAAACGATATAGGGATAAATGAAGTAGTTATACTTATGCAGGAAAGTAAAGCTAAGGGTTCAAAGAGCCCCGAATCTTGTAGATGGGGGCTTAGGTGGTTTTCAAGGTCTTGCAGTTCTTTTCTTTTTCTTATTTCTGTCACAATGGTAATACGAATTTTCAGGGAATCTTATTTGATACATAAGTAATAATGACCACGAAGTGTCATATCTCTCAAAACTTCAAATATAAATGATGCAAAGTAACAACTAGGATCTAAGAGATATTCTACATTGCTAAAGGAATTTTAGGTGTACTCGATTTATTGTGTTATAATTGGGGTGGAATTTTGTTCTTGTCATGCAGGTGGGAGTTGATCAATGTAATGTTTTTATGTGAATTATGGAAAATTGTTATTCTTTTCATGCATTACCACTCATATATATATATAGATATATAGGCAAGTGCTGAAATGAAACCAACTTAAAATGTGAACCGCGTGAAAATCATAACAAATCACTAAATTCATGTACACAAATCACCAAATTCTTATATATCGCTCTAAGTTTTGGTGACTTTGTCAAATTATTGTAGTGATTTGTTGTAGTTATCACAGTTCTCATTTTAACTTAATCTCATTGGAGTATGACCCTTGTTATATTGTTTGTCTATATGTCAACATAATTTGTTAGTTCAGATTTACTGCATTATGATTTTGTCATCTTGGTTCATATTTCTTGAACAGGTGACTAATCCAGCTATAGATCCACTTAGAGAAGGATTAGTAATGTCACTGGAAATCAATCTTGGGAAGCGTAGAAACATTTTAGAGGTTGGACCTGAGAATGCCTCTCAGGTACATAAGCTTTCGCTTTCCTAAATGAATGCCTAATACTTCCTTATTTCCCTTAATACCATGATGTGCTTTCTAAGCTATGCTTTTTGTTTATCATATGATAAGAACTCCTATGCTTATGTGATGTAAATATGTAGGTCTAGTTTCTGTGATTGTAGGTTTAATAATTTATGACCAACTTGTATCTGCTTTCACTGATATTGCTCTAGGTGAGTTTGTCGAGCCCTGTTCTTAATGAAAGTGAGCTTGAGTCCTTATTGACGGATGCCAGCTTAAAACCGCAAATTCTACCTACCTTCTATGACATAAGGAAGGGTGTTGACGGTTCATTGGAGAAGACATTAAATAAGCTTTGTGAAGCAGCAGATGAAGCTGTTAGAAATGGTTCTCAATTGCTAATTCTCTCCGACAGATCTGATGAACTTGTGAGCACCTTTTGGAAGTGTTATAATTTATATCAATCTAGCAGTCAAATTTGATTTATCTAATACTTTTCACTTATAAGGAACCAACTCGGCCTGCAATTCCAATACTTCTGGCTGTGGGTGCTGTTCATCAGCATCTAATTCAGAATGGTCTGCGGATGTCAGCTTCCATTGTTGCGGACACAGCTCAATGTTTCAGTACACATCATTTTGCTTGTTTGATAGGATATGGTGCAAGGTTATCTTCTTTTCTCGTTACATTTTCTATTTGGACTTTTGTATAGTGTTGGAATTTTTTTATTTTGTTCAACGCCAGGTTTCTAATGTCTTGACTATTATCTGTTTGAAAAAATTGAACTCTTAATACTTCTTACAGTAATTTATCTCAAGATCTATCATGTATTTTACTCTTTTCTTGACGGGGTCTATAACCCTCTTTATATTAAAAATATTTTGTTTCTAATGTCTTGACTATTATCTGTTTGAAAAAATTGAACTCTTAATACTTCTTACAGTAATTTATCTCAAGATCTATCATGTACTCTACTCTTTTCCTGACGGGGTTCTATAATTGGCCCTCTTTATATTAAATATATTTTGTTTATAATGTCTTGACTATTATCTGTCTGAAAAAATTGAACTCTTAATACTTCTTACAATAATTTATCTCAAGATCTATCATGTACTCTACTCTTTTTTCTGACGGGGTTCGATAATTGGCCCTCTTTTTATTAAAAATATTCCGTGTCTGATCAGTCATAGGAATACAAATCATATGATTTTATATTATGGTGTACTAAAGGGAAGTGCTATATTTGCTGGCCATTTGCCAAGATAAGTGATACATTGGTGCTGTTATCTAAACTATTCAGTAGAAATGTTGAAACTGTTGATACTAGTGATATTTTCTAGTAATCCTTTTCTGAGTTTTGCCAAATCTCAAAATAAATCCTCCTGATTAACATATTTAGGTTTTTAAGGTCTTGGATATATGATATCCAGCCTATCCTCATTTCTTTGGTTCAAGAACATTTAGGTGGTGCTCTTTGTTTCGATCCCCTATTTTGCATCTAGTTGATCAGTCATTTATGTTTGCAGTGCTGTATGTCCATACCTGGCACTGGAGACATGTCGACAGTGGCGCCTGAGCAACAAAACTGTAAATCTGATGCGGAACGGGAAGATGCCAACTGTTACAATTGAACAGGCTCAGAAAAATTACTGCAAGGTTTGTACAATGTTGCTTGAAGATGGGGATTATTATGCATCATCCTTTTCCCCATCAAAAATTGGTTGAAAGTATTATCCGTAGCAGCTGTTGATTACAGTATTTTCTTTGTGGAAATTTACTCACTCCACAGTCCACACTGATTTTTTTTTTCATGTCTGATTAAGTCTGCTAGCTCTCTAGGTTTTGATTATCTCTAAACAACGATTTGATGGTAGATAGATGAGTCAGATAAGGGAGTGTTGAGTAACTAGCTGTCCTCAAGCTCTAAGGTCTTAGAAGGAGGCCTAGCTCTCTAGGTTTTGATTATCTCTAAACAACGATTTGATGGTAGATAGATGAGTCAGATAAGGGAGTGTTGAGTAACTAGCTATCCTCAAGCTCTAAGGTCTTAGAAGGAGGCCTTGATTGGGTCACATTATTTTTAACACTCTCCCTCCCTCCCTCTTACAAGTGGATAAGCAAACTGCTGGCAGCACCAAAGAACAGACAAATAAGTTTGAATACTGGGGTGGGTGGGTTCGAACCCAGTACCTATCCCTATACCTGAGCTCTTTTACCATCTTAAGTAACAGGGAGATAAGTTGGGCTTCTTTATATTTATGGTTATATATGATAATGTGTTTTATTCCTTTGAACTAGGATAGGATTGATTTCATTACCCCTACCCCAAGGGTTAAAAAAATGTTAGAAGTCCTCATCGTATCTTCTTCATTTGACAAGTACTCTTGGGCCTCATTTTCTATGTAAAACTTAAAATTATGATGAGCACGAAATATGCACATACTATTTATCTGTGTGTGAAGAATTGCAACACACTTCCTAGTTTTTGAGAAGGGGGATTTTTGTCAATTACCTAATATTAAAATACTTTTTTTTTAACCCGAGATGAACATATGCCTGGTTGAATGTGATTGGAGAGGGGGAATTAGTAACTAGGGCATAATAAGTTGATATCGTTGCAAGGTAAATATTAAATACCAGAAATTTTCATTGTAAGCACATAAAAAGGTAAGCAGCTATTCAAGGTGAAAATTGCATAAACTGCATTCGGCAGCAGCTAGAAGGCTCATTTAAAATGATATCTTGTTGGTCTTTGGTATGGGAAGGGCTAATATTAGGTTATCAATTAATAACAAATTAATGATCACTTTGTATAAAATGCTGAGCTGAAATTTATCTGTTCATTGTTTTCCAGGCAGTTAAATCTGGTTTACTAAAAATTCTGTCGAAAATGGGCATTTCATTGCTTTCAAGGTATTACCTCTTTTGACTATCCCTTTTGGACACCAGCGTAAAAAGTCTAGATTTATTTCAGATCTCTGAGTTATGGTCTTTCTTCAAATCTAGTTATTGTGGGGCACAGATATTTGAGATATATGGACTTGGAAAAGAGGTAGTGGATCTTGCATTTTATGGAAGTGTATCGAGAGCTGGTGGATTGACTCTTGATGAGGTAAAAAACACATAAAAGTGAAGGATCTTGTTTGTTCAGCTTTGAGGTCTATAATTTTAGTATAACCCAACTTTTAAAATATTAGAGCTTTGGATTGTTGTAAGAATGCATTTCATTTTTCTAATCTAATGATTATTTCCTGGTAGCAAAGGAACATGAACATGCTCACCTAGGTAATTTACTTCTGAAATTTCGCATTATTATGCACAAATGTATGATTTTTATAGAAACTACTTAAAGAGTTGTTAGGTGTCCAATGTACCTTTTCTTCTTGATTCTTCCGTTTTTAAGCTAATCATGAATACATTTAATTACAGTTAGCAAGAGAGACTTTGTCATTTTGGGTGAAGGCATTTTCTGAGGATACAGCTAAACGACTCGAAAATTTTGGGTTTATACAAAATAGGCCTGGAGGTATTTTCTCGTGCTAAACATGATATTATATCATTTATAAGAATTTGGATTAAAACATGCTATTAGCTGATGTAACATGGATGATATGATGACTTTTCGCTATACAAAGATCCTTACATGAGTCTCTACTCTTATATCTATATTTGTGTTACATCTGAATCTGGAACTAGCATACTATGTACCCAAAAAAATTGTGAAACATGCCTGCTAATTTGTGTGCAGTATTTGCAGTATTTCTTCATTCTGTTGCGATGTAAGCAGAGTAAAAGTATGTTGATCCCCTACTACCTCAAGCAGCATTAGACAAGATAGGATATGTTTAAACTACAAACCTGCTTCCAAGTATCTTGTAGATTTGCATTTTAGAGTCAGCTATTTTAAGCATTTTATCAAAAAGCATTTGTATCCCCTGCATAAATTGATATTATTACTGCTGCTTAATTAGCTCAATCCCTCCGCTGATATTTTGGGATGTTAAATTTTCCAAAAGAATTCCTTTACATGATAAATTATGTTGATTCATCGTTCTCACTGTTCAGTTTAATGCCCGTATTACTTAGAGGAGATTCCATATTTCATTACCTTTTGTCCTTCTCTTTGTACATATTATATTTTAAAGACAATCTGAATACACTATTACAAATAATATACAAGTAGAATGTTTTTCTTGGAATGGATGCAAGTGAAGTACTCTCATATCATTTTGGAGGCATGGTAGTAGTGATGACTTATCCAAGAACGAAATGAGCTTCATTTATTGATTTGATTTTTGACTCCGCATATTATATTGTGAAGTGCCCTTATTATATAACATTGATGTGCTCGCTACCTTAAATCTGGGTCAACAATACTTACATAGAGTGCTAATTAGTTTCATATAATTTAAGGGGAATATCATGGAAACAACCCTGAGATGTCAAAGCTACTTCACAAAGCAGTACGCCAGAAGGTCGAGAGTGCATATTCAGTTTACCAGCAACATTTGGCTAATCGACCTGTTAATGTAAGTTATAATAAAGTAATATATGCTTTTATTTGATAAACATCTAGTTTATTAATAATATTGTCCCTGTTTCACTTGGGCCACAAATTTTTCTGAATAGGTTCAAAATGGGTGCATAAAAGCACCACATGCTTACAGAGATTCAAAGAGTAGCTGATTAAGAAATTTGAACGTGCAACGTTAAAATAATTAACTTACCTCGTATCATAAGATATTTTATGAATATTGTTGAAAAGTTCTATTAATTCCTTCTTTTTAATGTTTGCTGCAGGTTTTTCGTGATCTTCTGGAGTTTAAAAGTGATCGTTCCCCAATTTCAGTTGGAAAGGTTGAATCTGCTGCATCTATCGTTCAACGGTTTTGTACCGGTGGAATGTCTCTTGGAGCAATTTCTAGGGAAACACACGAGGCAATTGCAATTGCAATGAATAGAATAGGTGGTAAATCTAATTCTGGTGAAGGGGGGGAGGTATGTTCAGTACCTATGTTCAATGTTTAACATATGTCGAATTCGATTATTTTTTGAGATGTTATAACATATAGACACTGTCTTTAAACAGGATCCTATTCGCTGGAGCCCTCTCACTGATGTTGTTGATGGGTACTCACCCACACTGCCTCATTTAAAAGGGCTACAAAATGGGGATACTGCAACAAGTGCCATCAAGCAGGTTAGAATGCCTTGACATTCTTCCGTCAGACACCATTGTATATTTTTTTTTATCTCATTCATAGTAATTTATTACACTGCAAGGAAATAAGGAATTAATAACATTTCCTAATTTTTTTTCTATAAAAAGTTAAAAATAGTCGACATTCGGATGGTTTTTGAGGCTCTTTCACGTGAATTTTTGATGAGCAATTAGATGGCAGTGCGCAGAACATTAGCAATTATTTTGAAGTGCAGAGAATTAATTGGTCATTCTGCCAAATTTCATTAGTGTGGGATTCACAAAATATATTACCTCTATTTCATGTTTGCTTTACGAAGTTTGTTGTCTTTTTAGGTTGCCTCTGGACGTTTTGGTGTCACTCCCACATTCTTGGTGAATGCTGACCAAATAGAAATCAAAATTGCACAAGGTGCAAAGCCTGGTGAAGGTGGGCAATTGCCTGGGAAGAAAGTTAGTGCATATATTGCAAGACTAAGAAACTCCAAACCTGGGGTTCCTTTGATTTCTCCTCCTCCTCACCATGACATTTATTCCATTGAGGATCTTGCTCAATTAATTTTTGACCTCCATCAGGTGCTTCTCAACAATTTCGATATTATGTTGAACTTGACTGCATATGTATTCAACTATATTATAATATCAGAAGTTAGGTCTCTAAAATTTGTTGAATACACAGGTCAATCCTAAGGCTAAAGTCTCTGTTAAACTTGTGGCTGAAGCTGGAATTGGGACAGTGGCTTCTGGGGTTGCGAAGGGGAATGCTGATGTTATACAGGTATTTATGAGTGATTACCTCGACATGCAACTTAATATTTTTGTTCTTCCATCATTTGTAACTATACTAGAATATGGTATAGATCCAAGTTAAACAATTTTGGTAGTGAATCGAGGAATCATGATTACTTCGAAATTGACAGATTAGCATCATGAGATAGTCAAATGAGTCAAAGCTTGCTAAGCAGGTGCAGGTGAATTATGGCTTGAAATTCTATCAATTGGTCAAAGCTTCATTTAGTTGACTGCTGCAGTTTTAATGTGTGTGTGCATGCATGCGCACATGTATGTGCTTTTGCACGTGTGTAGATATAGATTAAGTTATAGCATATGAAATTGCGTTCACACGAATTAAGTTCACTCTTATGTAAATTTAGAAAGTAGATAAAGCATCTCTTGTAGATGTGTAAACACTTGTTTCGTGACATTTTTGTAATGATATGTGGTAACTAGAATGTTCTTAGGTTTTGTCAATAACACATTATCACAACTAAAGGAACCTTTTGCATTTATGGTTTGCAGATATCCGGACATGACGGGGGAACTGGTGCCAGTCCCATAAGTTCCATTAAGCATGCTGGTGGTCCTTGGGAACTTGGACTTACTGAAACTCACCAGGTAGCTTATTGCTTACTTTTGATAGGTTAAATTCTTCTTTAAGTTCGATGTTAATTTGCCAGTTCTTGCAAAACCTTGTGGTGTTAGGAGGAGTTAATTGAAACTGGATCATATGTTAACTTTAGCAATCCCACTCACTCAAAAGCCTATGTTTGATTAATAAGTTGATGACTAGGGGCCTATCTTTAAGGCAATACTCAACCTGATACATATATAAAGTTATCAGCTTTCCCATAACGTCAAGGTGTTAAAAGGACGACCTAATTGGATCATATATTATCTTTTAATATTGATAGTCAGCTTGCGATTATTCTATAAAGAAATCTGCATTTATCCGATGCTTTGGACTGAATATAAGAATTACCATCATTACTTGATATACTAAAAGATCCATATGTGATGCTCATTTGCAGACACTAATTGAAAACGGATTACGAGAAAGGGTCATTCTTAGAGTTGATGGAGGATTCAAAAGCGGGGTTGATGTTATGATGGCTGCTGCAATGGGTGCTGATGAATATGGGTTTGGTTCTGTTGCAATGATTGCTACTGGATGTGTAATGGCTCGCATTTGCCACACAAATAACTGTCCAGTTGGTGTTGCCAGTCAGGTAAGCTTTAAACTCTAATGTGTTAACTTAAGCTGTAGGCAAGATAATGCAACTCCCATGCGGGTTCTCTTTTATATTTTAATTTATTTGATTCATTTTACATCAGAGAGAAGAATTACGAGCACGTTTTCCTGGTGTTCCTGGTGATCTAGTCAACTACTTTTTGTATGTGGCCGAGGAGGTAATTCACTCATCTTGAATTATTACATTATTCCATTATATTTACCTAATTATTCTCCCAGTTAATGGCTCGTTGGGTGCAAGAGTTCAACTTAAACGCTCTAAATGCACAAGTGAATAGAGAAGTGAATAGAGATTCTCTTAACGGGTTAAAATTTGTATAGTATTTACGAATCTAAATATATAATCTAGTGTTCCTTTGATAGAAAGGAATGAATTGAGATAAGAATAATTTGGAATTTGTATTATTTTATGGATATTTTATTTATAATTTTCATTGCTTCATTTATTTTGTTCAAACAAAATTTAACTAGAGCTTATTCCGACTAATATAATAAAAGTGCTCATTCCTTCCTTCTACCTTTTTTTTTCCCCGCAAAGCTTATCATAAAACTTTGCAACTTCGTACTATCTTTTCACTCCTCTTTCATTATGTATCTTTTTTTACTTTAGCTTGCTTCACCTTTTTTTTTTTTCCTTAAATGCTGATGCATCTTTAAGAATGAACATCACCAAACAAAACAGATAAAAATTTAGTAGGAACATTACCCCAGTTGAATATACGATCCGGATAGGAATAGGCTGCTCTAGCAAACGAGTAAGCAAGTATATTAGCAGATCAGTGCACAAACAGGAGAACATTTCTTAAAAACTTAAAGGAGGCGTCTTTGTAGTCGAACTGTAAATCGCTTGAACCAACCAAAACATAGCAATTACTCTCAACTACAACAGCACCCCAACTGTTCGTCTTAACCCAGCATGATGCCTCCTCTAATCCCATATAGCTTCATCAATTGCAGGATCCACTAAATAACATAAAATCTTTACCTCCATGACATCCCCTCACTATCCTGCACTACGGCCCCATAACCTTAACGGCCCTGTTCCTCGAATAAAGTAGCATCCTTTTTTTTTTGCTAATTAAAGTAGCATTCTTTTTTAAATCCATTACCATCATATTCCTTTTCTTCCAGTGCTCAAGATTTGATTCAACATCAGTACTTCGATATTTTTTTGAGTTGCTGGCAGTTATGTGGCTATAGTTTACTTTGTACAACAAATTGGTGGCTGTCCTTCCAAAATAACAATATGGTGGGTGGTGGCTGAAAATTAAATACGCTTTTCAATATAGTGGCTACAGTTAAATTGTAAAAAAACAAATTGAGTAAACTTATTAATAAAGTTTTATTAAATTCCCTATATTATTCAATTCGCCCAACTGGATAAACAGTCTAGTTTGTTCATCACAACCCTTTTTGAAAAACCGAATACTCAGTTGTCGCACTCGCAATTTCACCAGCATGTTTTAAAATGACAATCCATATTATTAAAATGCAGACCATACCTGATTCCACCATCATAATTTAATGATTGTCATTTGGTCGATCCAAACCTCAATTATTTATGCCTACATATTTATATATATATATATATATATATATATATATATATATATATATATATATATATATATATAGGCCTTTGCTCCATAAAGAACACTCTTATATAAAGAACAATAAAGAACACTATAAAATCATTTATTCCAATAGATCCATAGGCCCCGCCAGGGGCACCCAATACAAAAAGTTCTTATTTTTTTAGGCTCTATCCATCCAGCAAAAAAAAAAAAAAAATTTTTGAAAATTTTACTGTTCATGATGACGTCACTGATGACGTCATCGATGAACAGTAAAATTTTCATTTTTTTTTTTTTTTTGCTGGATGGATAGAGCCTAAAAAAATAAGAACTTTTTGTATTGGGTGGCCCCGCCAGGGGCAATGGATCTATTAGATATGAGGTGTTCTTTGTTGTTCTTTATTTAAAGTGTTCTTTATGGAGTCCAACCCTATATATATATCTTCTATCATTTGGAACCTCATTACCATGTGAGTTTGTTTTCCACCGTGTGTTTGATTTGTCATGATATGCTGTTACTGTAATCCAGTATTGTATCATACTATCATATGAGAATTGACTTGAATTAAGATTGTACAGCTAAAATACAGAATCTCAGAAATCGTAATCAAGTAAAAAAGTTAAGAAGAGAGGAAGAAAAAGAAGATCTTACATCAATACCATCAACTTATGTTTAGAAACGAGATGCTCTGCAAGACTGCAACAAGAGTTTTGAGCTCTGGCAATAACAATTTTTATTTACTAATCCTTGTATATTCAGATTGAATTGTTTGGAACGGGGATTTTTTGGAAATGATTTAGGTGGAGGAAATTGATTTGTTTTTCAGGGTGAGGTGAAAATTATCGATAAGTTTAGTATATTATCATTCATAAGTTAACAGTGTTGATCAATAATTGACGGTAGCCACCAAATAGAACCTTAAAACTTGAGCCAGCATATTGTGAATTTTTTAAATCAGCCACCAATTCATTGCACCGAGTGAATTGTAGCCACCGAAATGTAATTAACTTCATTTTTTTTTCCTTCCAGTTTATGGGTAATGTTCTTGTTTTCCTGTGCTTTTATTAATGCATTAATTAATAATCATTCTAGGTGAGAGGTATGATGGCACAACTGGGATATGAGAAACTGGATGATATAATTGGACGCACTGATTTGCTGAGACCTCGGGATATTTCATTAGTGAAAACTCAGCATCTTGATCTCAGCTACATGCTTTCTGTATGTTGTTTACTTATAAGTTTATTCATGTAATGTGATATCATAGACGCTGCAATGCCTGTTGTTTATATTTAATCTTCTTCACTTGCGTTGTTTTCTTTCAAGAATGTTGGATTACCAAAGTTGAGCAGCACTGAAATCAGAAAACAAGAAGCTCATAGTAATGGACCTGTGTTGGACGATATATTACTTGCAGATGCAGAGGTAATTTATTTTGTTACAATCGAATGAGGTAGAAGCCCCAAAAAACAACAGTTTTCCGCTTCATTGTTTCATGCAAATGCTTTTTTTTTGCGCTCTGGGGTTTAAGCTTTTCCACACTTTTGGGAAGAAAAAAGTTTATTTTTTTGGGTGCTAATTGGAACGAAAAAGTTAAATCTATTAGATTGTATTTAGAAAAGAGGAGGGGGGGGGGGGGGGGGGGTACTCATAGCTTTAAGTTATACTAGGAGGTACCTCATTGCTAAATCTAATAATCTGATCTCGATGCAGTATTATTATTAGTACTACTAGTGCTGCCGATCCCACTCCCAAACAAATACATTACTCCCAATACAACTTAAAACTTAGTTATGCTGATCCCATTCCCATCTAAGTTCTTAGATGGGCAACACATTGATTTCTTGTAGTTCTGATTCAGTGTGGGATAGGATTAAGTTTTGGGTGACTACTATTATAGTATTATTACTGTTACTAATAACTAAAGATTTTCAAGTATGGGCAATCACTGTTGAATTTGCTTGATTTATCATCCCAGGAATAATAATTTTTCATTATTATTTATCTTAATCTTGCAGCTTTCAGATGCAATTGAGAATGAAAAAGTTGTCAATAAAACTGTGCATATATACAATGTGGATCGTGCTGTTTGTGGGCGTATAGCAGGTGTTGTTGCGAAGAAATATGGTGATACAGGCTTCGCTGGGCAGCTTAATTTAACGTAAATGTTATATATATATATATATATATATATATTTATGGTGGTTTCACTAACATGTTTAATGTTTTCTGAAATATTTGTTGCTGATACAAGCAAAACAATCATATCATCAATGTTTTCAGATTTCTAGGAAGCGCTGGCCAGTCCTTCTCATGTTTCTTGATACCTGGAATGAACATTCGGTTAGTAGGAGAAGCTAATGACTATGTGGGCAAGGTTTGTTAAATCATCTCATGCACCCAAAATACGACACGGATATCAAAAAACCATACACATTTTCCCATGTATTTTACAAAGTTGCTGGATCTAGATAATAATTTCCATACTTCAAAACTAAAATTAAACCCCTGCACTAATTTATTGTATATTTTTCAAATTTCTGAAATTGGTTAGCAGCTAAGTATTTAAAATACATTCAGGGTTGATTTTTGTTAAGCGTTGCTTATTTTAGACCTTATTCTGGGGCAAATTTCTAAGATACTATTTACCTATGATATAAGAAGATGTTCGTCAGTAACTTTATTTCGGTGGAGAAAAAGAATTAAAATACCTCATCAACCACAATTTCTTACATTTCATTCAGGATATGTGGAGCATTGTATTTGGACGTGTGTCAAAATAGCTCCTTTTCTCCATGAGTTTTATACATTAGAAACTGGAAGAGTCCAATGCAACTGGTTAGAGCGTATAGATATTATCAATCTTCTTTGGCCATTTTTACATTTAGTTGAACTTAGCAAGCATCAAAGTGGAATTTTCGACTTTATACCATTTCAAATAACTGGAATGTTCTATATTCTGACCTAGCAATTATTTTTAAGGGTATGGCTGGTGGTGAATTAGTTGTGACTCCTGTTGAAAATACTGGATTTTGCCCTGAGGATGCCGCTATAGTAGGGAATACGTGTCTGTATGGGGCTACAGGTGGTCAAATATTTGTTAGAGGCAAAGCTGGGGAGCGTTTTGCTGTGAGAAACTCTCTTGCTCAAGCAGTGGTAGAAGGCACCGGAGACCATTGCTGTGAATATATGACTGGCGGTTGTGTTGTTGTGCTTGGGAAGTACGTGTCCTCTCTTGCTGGGTTTTTACAATATTATCTGTATCAAAAGATTGAAAACAAAATTTCAGTTTTTTCTTCTTGCTGTTGACAGAGTGGGTAGAAATGTAGCTGCTGGTATGACTGGAGGTCTGGCATACCTTCTTGATGAGGATGATACTCTAATCCCCAAGGTTGGTTCAAAATTGCGTTAAATGCATTGCCAATTTGAACTTACAGTGACCAAAACCCTTAATTTTTGGGTGGTTGTAAGCTCTTTTATTGCTCTTTTATTTTGCACAGTGCTATTTTTTAGTTGCTAAACTGTGGTGTGACTTAAACTGGAACAGGTAAATAAGGAGATAGTAAAGATCCAAAGAGTGGTTGCCCCTGTTGGTCAAATGCAGCTGAAGACCCTTATTGAATCTCATGTTGTAAGTAAAAATTACTGTTCGAGCACACACTGTACAATGAAAGTCATACTACATTGGGAAATTTTTAACGTTTTAGCAAAGCACGTTTGTTCGAGATTATATTAAAACAAGACATCAGGGTGCCGTAGTAAACCTTAGAAATTATAACCTTATTTCCCTGGAAAATTACACACCCAGAGCAGCCAAAAATATTATTCTTCTCTTGGTAACAAGATTGTTGTGTGGTGTGAGTATTACTATTTCTGCAACTGAGCATACCTAAAGAAAAAACATTGTTCTGCCTTTTTAACCATTAAAATGCTTACAATTGGGGAAATCCTGAAAGATTTTAATGTCTATTGCCAATTTGTTTGGTAGTTCCTCAATATATGAATGTTCGAGTGTTCTGAATACTCCTTCACTGCTTCTGACAACTAGTTGAGGGCTGGGATGACTAGATTAGCTAGTGCTATCGCATAATTCTCTTCTATATATATGCTGCATATAGTTTTTCAATTACAATTTGGGTTCTCAATTCAGGAAAAAACTGGAAGCACCAAAGGATCTTCCATCTTGAAAGAGTGGGAAAGATATCTGCCACTGTTTTGGCAACTCGTTCCACCTAGTGAAGAAGACACACCAGAGGCTTGTGCCGAATATGAGCAAACAACAGCTGGACGTATTACTGTTCAGTCCGCTTAGGGCAAATATTGTACATACTCTTGGCCTAATCTGTGTCACAAATTTGCACCGATGACCCGAAGCCGAACAGGACTATACAGCAGGTGGAAAGTCAGCTTGCTATACTGTAAATTGCAGAATTTAGTGGTTGCTGACAGAGTCGAGGACCCTGCTCTTCAACTGAAACTATGCAGTGAAGCACCCTTCTCGGGTACTTCAGCTGATGTATAGCAACGCCCAAGAACTGTATATGTTTCACAGGTTTCTGATTTCTGTGACTTTTTTAGCGGTATGGATTTGCAATGATGCTCCATCATTACCCATTGTTCATTGCTTTCCATAATTCAAACAAAGAAAAGGACACATAATTAAATTATACTTATTCAAGCTATAATTGGTTTTTCCCAATACAAAGCAGTGTATATTTTTTCGTCTCAAACATTGTATGCTTGCATTAGTTTAGTATTCTTTGTACATGTTTTTCATAAGAGTAGAAAGTCGATTAGATCTTAATTATTGACAAATATATTAACTGACTGTTGGATTAATGTATATGTTCTACTATTTCATTATTTCGGTGGCGGTTGCAACCTGGGGGGAACTTGTGGCCTGGACATTGTGGCTGTCAAGCACTACTGGCGGTTGGAGTTGCGGTAATAAGAATGCGGTAGAAATCCAGAGAGTATATATTTATGTATTGACGAAGTTTATGTAAAAATCAAATGTGTGTACTTTTGTTAATAGAGGAGTCTTTCACAGTTCCACTGTCGAATGACTGTGTTGCAACTGGCTTTTACAGAAGACATGCATGCTTCCTGGCATGATGCAGTTGAGTGTGGTGGTATCTTGCATGCTTCCTGGCATGATGCAGTTGAGTCATGAGTGTGGTGGTATCTTTAGGTAAAATCTGAGTGAAATCTGAATTTTAAGTCTTAATATTTGTTTCCCACTAACTTCGAACAAGTCAAAAGCCAGTTCCTTCCTTCACAAATGGTTATGATGATTTCGAACTATACATGCAATCTAGTAAATAAACACTAAAGTATACTTACTGTGAGTTTATTCTTAGATTAATATTTTTAAAAGTAATTCATTGAAAAAACTAGATTTGACTAACAAAGTTACAAAGGACATAAATTCATTGCGGGCAGAGGTGCACCAAGAATCATATTCCCTCCGTCCCAATAGATTGTTAACACTTTCTATTTTGGAATGTTCCAATAAATGGTTAACATTTCCTAAAATAGTAAATTTTAATACTATTACACCCACTACTTCATTTAGTTTAACAATACTTTACACTATTACATCCATTATTTAACTTATTTTAACTATAAAATTAATATTACACCCACTACTTAATTTATTTAACTATAAAATCACTATTACATCCATTACTTCATTTATTTTAATAATATTACACCTATCATCTTTGTTTTCGTGAAAAAAGTAAATGTTAACATACCAATAGGACAGAGCGAGTACATTAGAGGGGATGAAAAATTAACATGTCACGCGACTAAAGTTTAAAAATGTAAGTGTGTATGTGAGAGAGAAAGAGATGCGCGTGAGTGTGTGAGAGAGAGAGGATAAAATAAAAGAAGAGGTGGTGGATTAAGGAAGATGTTTTATGTAAAGATGCATGCATCCGTTTGTTAAAACAGTTTTCTCTCCGTCTCTAAGTATATTGCCTGTTTTCTTTGGACATGTTTGCCAATGCACATTTTTAATCATTAATATCTTCAATTTCGTATTAGTTTTAAATATAAAAACTTCACTGTATTAAAGTACTCATAAATACGAATCCAACAAGATGCGTAAATTAGTAATTTATCTCATATTATGAACAATCCCGACATATCAAATGAGCAACTTAAAAAGAGACGGACGGAGTATAATAGTAGTACTACAACTAGGACTTAGAGCATAGAGCAATTCCAACAAGGGAAATGTTATTTTCAGAACACTTTTTTAATTTCTAGAGTTATGTATCGTTCATTGTATTAGAATATGTTTCATATTGTGAATGCAGGGGGAATATGCAACACATATTGCTCAGGAAATAACATTTCTCTTCCAACAATATCTTACAGTAGTTGATTTCTTATAAATATTATTCCTTATGTTTCAAATTAGTAGTCCATTTTCAAAAAATTATGCATTTTAAGAAACTCAATTATTAATGATCTAATTCCATATTTACCCATATTTATTGTATTTGTTGGATAAATAAGTGCATTAAGTCAATCTTGGAAATTAAAATTCAAGGGTAAAATGGGAAGTTTAAGTAAAAAATTGCTTTAAAAGTAGAAATGTGACAACTATTTTGAAACAAAATTTTTCTTGAAAGTGGACTACTAATTTGAAACGGATGGAGTATAAAATAAGGAGTCATAGTGGTTTAGGGACATTATTTTATATACCAACTCCAACAACAATTCCTATATTCATTCCTTATTATTATTATAATAATAAATTTGAAAGTAATTAGGAAAGAGACAAAGACAATTATTGGTAAAATGAAGGGAAATAATCATTTTATTGATGGAAATGAAGTTAGGGATGACTATTTATTCCCCAAAAGTAGGAAATGACTAGTGGTTCTTAGTATTTTAGGGAACCACTAAAACACTGTTGGAGCACTATTTTGTACTCCCTCCGTCCCAATTTACATGTCCCTTTTGAAAAAAATACGTATATTAAGAAAAAAGTTGGTTGGATAAGGTTTTTCAATTAATAACCTTAATAAATGCATTAAAAAAAATGAGAAAAGAGTTAAGTTTTAAAGAAGTCAAGCATTGACAATACAAATATAGGGGTAATTTTGGAAAATTAGACTTAAATTTGTATAGAAAGGAGAGATATTTCATATTTGTATGAAAAGAAGAGGGTGACATGTAATTTAGGATAATTTTTTTTTTGCAAAAAAAACATGTATTTTGGAACGGAAGGAGTATCAAATTCCTTAAATTTTAAGTTAAGAACTCAAATAGGGAAGATGTTGGACTTGCTCTAGGTGATTAACAAAGCCCACAGGAAAAACAAGACATCTGTTCTGCTGGTATGCATTAGAATTTAGTCAGGCAGGAAAACAAGTAGCTACCAATTCAAACTAAATTTTCTGCGACGAGTTGGTCCAACTATTCACTGCACTTTGTTACATATAATGCTTACCCTTCACATTCGAAGTTGTAACATAAAATTTTTATGCCTCCTAATTTCGAAAATTCAACCTCAACCTTGAGAAAAGTAGTTGAGAAAACGAAACACACATCCTGCTGATATATATTCACACACAGACCCACACAGTACATATGATTATCAATATTTGCACCCAAATTAGAGAACAACGGACCCAGAAGCAAAGACAGTAATTCCACGGAATGCCTCTAACTTTATGGCCCAATAGACAACATCCACGTTATGCCTCATCAGCTTAATAATGAAAAATAAGAAAATCTAGTTACATTACTCTTCTTGTGTGGGACCATGGTAACTGATGACATGGCAGCCTTACCAACATTGTTTAGATTTTCTAGATGTGTACATCAACCTGTTGGCTATAAAGTCAAGATTAATTCCCTCTGGTCATACACAGTGTTGTTCTGTAGATACTTTCCCTGTATAATCATAATACGTAAGCTAGGGAAGAATTCATGGTATCCAAACTGTTCATTAGCACTATAAGTGTCAAATGTATTTTATGTCAATTCTCTCTTTTCAAATTGATAATTGATATTTAATGTTATAGAGAAATTAAAAAGTGTTAAAAAAAGTTTATTTATAGAATTTTTATTAAGAGAAATAATTATTTCCATAATCATTTTTTATTTTCAAAACTATTTATAGCATTCTGAATGCAAAAGACATATAGTACAGATATTACTTTGATTTTAAACAAACAGTTTGGAAATTAGCAGTGCTAGAGATCCCAAATTGAGTCCCCAAAAAAGTCTCCAAATGACATGGCATGTGTGACTTGGCAAATTGGACAATTTTAATTGGGGAGATTAATGTGAATCCAGGGAGGCCCATTATGATATGACCAATTAAAAGATGACACATGGAATTTGGGTATTTTTTTGGGATCTAATTTGGGATCTTTATCATTTTCCTTTGAAAATAAGATTTCTCTTTTCTTAATTAATTGCACTTGAAAATTATAAAAACACTACTCCCTCCATCCTACCTTTTGACTTTTTCACGTACATGTTTCAATATCCTTGAAAATGAGGGTACTTGTAAATATTCCTTCCGTTCCTTCGTATTAATCGTTTTAGATTTTTCTTAAAATTTCGTTTTATCAATCACTTTGCAATTTCAAATCATATTTGATGACTATTATTCTACTATTTATCCCTATGTTCATACATATATTTTCATTTTCTTTCTTAATACATTGAATCTTAAGACTATTTAAGTAATTTTGTAACATCGTTAATAGCATAAAAGTATACTAATTACTTCTTTATTTCTTGATAATTCGATGTCCTGACAGCTTGCACGCATCTCGATTAATCCGGAGGGCATAATAGCACACTCATACACCGTAGCATGGTAGCCCACTTAATCCCGGAATGCCCTAGGGAATCAAACTCGTGAACTCAAGACAGTAAGTCTTAAGCGTCACTGCTCGACCATCTGAAACACCCGTGGGATAATTACATTTTCTTGGTTTCTACAAATTTTTTAAAACGATTAATAAAAAGAAACTAAGGTAAGTTAATGAAAATGTACTTAATACACTTCCTTGGTTTTGTTTCAAGAATTTAATAAAGATTATGATGTCTTTTGAATCGTTCTTATTTCCGTTTATGGAATTAGAATTTCATACATGATCTGGCCTTGTGTCTGAATTTAAGAATCTAACTTTGCTAACTGGCAACAAGGCCAATTAGAATTTCATTCTTAATCTTTTTGCTAACTAGCAACAAGGCCAATTAGATTGCCTAAAAATATTACAAAAAATGAAAGAAATCTAAGAATCCAACTCACAAGACATTAAAGAACACAGGATTTATGCATACATACATAAGACGTACGTACAGTATATGGGCAAAATTTGGTGGCGATTAGTCCACGTACGTACAAACAACGACTGTGTATGATCATACGACGGATGAAGAAACGGCAGGGGATTGAGAAGGAGACAGGGCAAGGAAGAGTAGTAGTGCGAGCATGAGGATGGGTACCAGTAGCAGCGACGACGGCGGAGGAGGCAGCGGCGGCAGAAGAAGCGGCAGAAACAAGAGCAAGGCGGTGAAGACAAGAGTGAATACGATTATTATGGCTTTCAAACTAAAGTGGTGTAACATTAAACTTGTACCGGAGCTAGTCTTCAAATGCTTGGCTTTTTCTAATGAGGACGAGGCCGAGGGTGATATCAATACTCCACGTCTTCTATCATCCAAACCATACACCATCATCTTCCCTTCTTTCTCTGTGCTTGTCGATGTGTATATATATATAAGGTTTGAAATGGTAATGGTTGATGAGTTTTAAGGCTTGGGATATTATTGGTAGAGAGCCAAAGGTGCGATTTTACTACTCCCTCCGTTCCTTAATGTTTTTCCTGTTTTGACTGAACATGTTTGTCAACACACACTTTTGATCGTTAATATCTTGAATTTCGTATTAGTATTAAATATAAAAACTTCACTATATTAAAGTACTCATAAATATGAATCCAACAAGATCACTCATAACTATATTTGGTTTTATAGATTAAACGTAAATTAATAATTTGTTTTATGTTATGAACTGTCCCGACATGTCAAACAAGAAAAACAAAAACAGGCAGAGGGAGTATTATAGTAGGCGTAGCTACCAGTTGGGGCAAGGGGAACAAGTGGGGCATGGCGTAATTTACGAGTCAAGACTTGCGACGCCCGTACAACTGTACAAGTTTTCTTTCCTTGCAAATGCTTTCCTATTATTTCATGCGATTTCATTTTTTTTTATAAAACAACAATATTTTATTTCGTCATGTATTTCTACTCTACTAAACGGGGTGTAACACGTATTTTAAGATTTTTTAAAATTATAATTTCATAATTTATTTTTTAAATATTTTTCTCCTACATAAAATTTTAATATTTAAATTTTTATTGAAAAATTAAAAATAAATTATAAAAATATACTTTATATACTCCCTCCGTCCCTCATGGTTGTTTACATGGGGATGGACACGGATGCCAAGAAAATGTGTAAAAAATGAGTAAATTTGATGAAAAGTGGGTAAAGTGGTGGGACCTATTAATATTTAATTATATATTTGAGATAGTGGAGGAAAGTAGTGAGTGTAATAGTGTTTTTTATTGTTAAATATACTCCCTCCGTCCCAAAATACATGTCCCTTTTCTAAAATAAATTTGTCCCATTTTACATGTCCCTTTTCTACTTTCAATGCAAATTTAAGAGTAATTTTCCAAAACTATCCCTACATTTATTGTATCTAAATTTGACTTTTTTTCAAACTTAACACTATTCTCTTTTTTCAATGTATTAATTAAGGGTATTGGTTGGAAAATTTTATCTAACTAACTTTCTCTTAATATGTGTGTATTTTAGAAAAGGGACATGTAAATTGGGACGGAGGGAGTATGAGATAGTGGGTGTAATAGTGGGAGAAACTTACTATTTTTGGAATGTAAATAAATGAGAGAGACACCCCAAAATAATAACTGTAAAGAAATGAGAGGGACAAAGGAAGTATATCTTAAAATACGTGTCAAATAATGAAAATTTTTTATTAAACGAATGGGATGAAGGAAGTAACAAGTTGAAAAACTTCAAAACAACTTGGTCCATTTGATTTATGGTTAATGAATCTGTATGATTAGAATCGGAATTTCAAATTAAAATTTCGTGTTTGGACCGATAATTTGGTGATTGATAATGAGAGCTCCATTTAATTAAATTAGTAAATTATATCCTTACTAGTATATCTCATGAATATCATGTCATTCTCATTTTCATCTGTTCTCATACCAATCATTCACATTTTCACTCCCAATTCCAATTTGCGTAAATAATTCAAACATGTCCTAATAATATATTCATTTAAAATAAACAAATTTGTTTCTTTAAAATTTTGTGCCATAAAAGATTATTTTAATTCATTTTAAATAAATTAATTATCTTTTACGTAACTTGGCCCATTTTAGGGTTCAACTTCCTGCACAATTTTAGTGTTTCCTCACTGTACTTTCCTTATCAAATTGGTTAGGTTCATGGTACCAAGGTCTTTCTCGTGTTTTTATATTGACAGGCTCTTATAATCTGTCCGAAGTAAAAGCCATTTGTATGCCGCCCACGATGAAGCCAAAACCAATGTCTCTCATTTCAATATTCTAGCTTAACCTTGTTTCCTCTTCGCTACACTTGTTTCATAAGAGGTTAATTACTCCCTCCGTCCCTTAATACTTTTCCCACTTTCCTTTTAAGGTAATTCACAATACTTTTCCTCTTACTATTTTTGGCCATAAAAAATAATATTCAATACTCACTACTCAATCACTACTCCTTAAAAATAATATTCAATATCCACTATTCCACCCACTAATCATTACAAATAATATTCAACACCCACTATTCCACCCACTACTCCAAAAAAATAATATTCAATACCCATTATTCCACCCACTACTCCTTAAAAATAATATTCAATACCCACTACTTCACCCACTACTCCAAAAAAACAATATTCAATACCCACTATCCCTTAAAAATAATATTTAATACCCACTACTTCATACAAAAACAATATTCATTCTCCACTATCTTAAAACCCGTGAAATTCAGCAAACGGGCAAAGTAATATGAGACGGAGGGAGTATTAAAATTATTACTACCTACTAATTTATTGCATAATAACTTTATAACTATAAAAATAATTTAATAATGTATAAATAAGTTCATTATATATATAAATGATAAATAAGCTACAAATTTTGTTATTTAAACTCCATTTAGATGTATATAAGCATTTATATGTTTACAAAAATTTTTAGAATCTGAAAGCGTATTCTAAACATAAAGATATTTAAATTGCATTTTGAATATTATTTCACAGAATAATAGATGGGATATTAGAGATGCCAATAATTTTTAAAAATCAATTTCTCCAAAAATACAAAAAATAATTATTTTTAATATAGTAAATTTATTGAGTGAAAAAAATGAAAGGCATTAAAAATTAACTGATTTTAAATTATAAAAATATAAAATTTTGTGCAAAGATAAAATAAAAAATTATAAAAATTAAATTTATGTTAATAAAACACATTTCATCAATTTCAATTGTTAATATTGTAAAAAAAAGGAGTGTATTAAAAATCGTTAATTATTTTTAAATGTGTGTAAAATAAAATTATTTGTTGATAAATATAAGATATTAAAATACTAAATTATTATAAATATTAATAAATAATTATCAAAAAAATAGTATATTAAAATTTGATAAAATAAAAAAAGAACATGTAATTAATTATTAATAAAATTTAATGAAATAGAAAAATAAAGGGCTTTTTTCATAAATAAAGGAGAAAAATAAATTTTTGCACATTTACTTTTGTCAAGAATAGCTATTAGCAATTTTACTAGAGCGGGCAATCGGATCGTGTCGTGTACTTTCGTGTCGTGTACTTTCGTGTTTCGTGTACTTGAAGGTGAAACCCGTATCCACCCGAAACAGGATTCGTGTACTTGAATATGAAACCCGTATCCACCCGAAATGAATTCGTGTACTTTCGTGTCGTGTTTCGTGTATATATTATATAAAAATAAAAATAAAATTTAGTTAAAATTTATTAGTAAATATTATATTCATATGAAATATACATTAAATATTTTACATTTCCATATATAAATATAAATACAACTCTATAAAAACTTGTAAATATGTATATTTTTGTGTAAAATATATATCCTTATAAAAAAATATTAATATATACATAAAATCTATAAGTAGTAAATTATTAACATCTTTATTTCGTGTACTTTCGTGTACCCAAAATGAAAACCCATATCCGACACTAAATCTATCGTGTAATTTCGTGTTCGTGTACTTTCGTGTTTCGTGTACTAAAAATCAAAACCCATATCCGTATTTTTTCGTGTCGTTTCGTGTCGTGTTCGCGTGTCGTGTACCAAATTGCCAGGTCTAAATTTTACTAACCTAAGTTTCTAAATTGCAAAAATACTAGAAATTAGGGCACCCCTTTCCCCTGTCCAGCCGGCTGCCCAGTTCAACACTTTTTTTTTAGGTGAACTGATATTTTGGTTGCAACTGAATTCAACCACATTCAACCGACTTCAACACTTTTTTTTAAGGTGGGGTGATATTTTGGTTGCAACTTAATTCAACCACATTCAACCGACTTCAACACTTCTTTTTTTTTAAGGTGGGGTGATATTTTGGTGGATTTGGGTTGCAAGGCCCCGCAGGGGCAACCACATTCAATTTTTTTTTTTTTTTTAAAGTGGGGTGATTTTGGTGGATTTGGGTTGCATGGCCCCGCAGAGGCATATTCAACTGAATGCAACCACATTCAACTGAATGCAACCACATGCAACTAAATTTCTGATTTCAAGTTCCATTTTTCAGTTGTCATTTTCGACCTCTTTTTTGAACTATATATATAGTTCAAAAATTAGGTCGAAAATGACAACTGAAAAATGGAACTTGAAATTTGCAACTGAATTCAACCACATGCAACTAAATTTGCATTCAGTTGAATATGCCTCCTAGCGGGGCCTTACAACCCAAATCCACAAAAATCATCCAACCTTAAAAAAAAGTTGCATGTGGTTGCTTTCAGTTGAATATGGTTGCATTCAGTTGAATGTGGTTGCATTCAGTTGAATATGGCCTCTGGCGGGGCCTTGCAACCCAAATCCACAAAAATCATCCCACCTTAAAAAAAAAGTTGCATGTGGTTGCATTTAGTTGCAACCCAAAATCCACCAAAATAGCACCCCATCTTAAAAAAAAAGTTGTTGAAGTCGTGGTTGAAAGTGGTTGCATTTAGTTGCAACCCAAAATCCACCAAAATAGAACTACACCTTTAAAAAAATATTTTTTTAAAAAAATGTTGAAAGTCGGCTGGGAAGGAAGAAAGGAGGGGGAGGGGGTTGATCTAGTATTTCTACAATTTTGAAACTTAGTTTAGTAAAATTGCAATTAATTAAAGGAGATAGTATTTTTACAAATAAAAACTTTGAACCTAGTATTTTTGGTAAATAAATACCTGAAGTGATATTTCATAATACTTGATACCAGTAATATGTATAATTGCATATTACATATTATAACACTAAGTATTATTAAAAATGTAAAATGAATTTTCATATCAAAGAAATTTTAAATAATAAATAATAAATAATATTTATCAATTATCCCGTACATTGGTACAAAGCTAGCAAACAAAAAAACATGTTGCATTGTGGTCGGTGGAACGTCGGGGTATTTATTTTGGCTTGAAATCTTGAATCACAAAATCTTAAATGTCAATTTATTCATGCTCTAGGGACTAATGCTGTGTTATTTTATATTAATTTTTTTTTTGAAATTAAAGCTAGGGAGAGCACCGGAGAGGTGATCACTGGTAAAAGCGCGTATTATTTTTTTACACTACCACCGTTTTGGTTTCTTTTCTAGTTTTCTTTCTCTTTCAATTCATGATAAATTTTCCTCTTATATAGATGTCAGTCAATCCAATATGGCAATATGCACAGTTAAAATATTTTGTCTTACAAATAAAATAAATTAATCTAAACGAGGCTTTCCTAATTTCGTTGTTTAATTCTACATTAAAACCTCTATAAATTAATATAGTCGGGATAGGAGAATTCCATTAATTTAGAGAGGTATAAATTAATCGATAAATTAATAATTATTAATTTACAGAGAATTTTTGACATCAAAGAAAATTAATTTCCAATTACATACATTTAAATAGAATGAATTGTACATTTTATGTTTTATACTTAATTCAATTAATTCAATATATATTGTTTTACAAATTCAATGAGTATAAGCAAGATTCAATGTAAGATTCATGTATATTTAGATAATATCAAAGATAAAATAACATTTTTTGAAGTTTTTGCAAGCATTCAAGACATTAAAAACATTGATTAATAACTTTTTAATGATTTATGAAAACACCGCATTCGAACTTTTGGATGCAAGAAAGAAGGCTAATGATGAGTTTCATATATATTCAAATTTTAAGAACCCTAGAATCATATTTTATAAAAGAGTAATACATATATTTTATGATTATAAAGGAATTATTAATTTATAATATTATTGGGACCATATATTTATATAGGGTTTTTCAAAAAAATTATTATCTTATTATTTTATTATCTTATCGAAATTGATCATTTTTTGAACTGGCCCAAGTTAAGACCGGAAAAAATTATTAATTTAAAAAGATTATTAATTTATCGAATACTAATTTAACGAGGTTTTACTGGGGGTGTTTGGGGAAACTTTTTTCCAGAATAAGTCAACTTATTTTAAAACAAAGTTAGAGATTCCTGACATTCCAACTTATTTTTGCAACTTTTTGAATCTCAAACATACATTAAATACTTGTATAAAATTTTTTTATCAAAATATAAAATTTTTACCCGAAAATAAGTTTATAATCCCTTAAAAAAAGTTTTGCCAAACGGGCAAGTTATGTGTAAGTTGCTAAAACTTATGTCAGGGGACAAGCTTTGTTGTCTTGTTGACTAGAAGAATTCAATTGATAAATAATTCTAAATATCGATTCCTTTGCCGTAATTGTTTCTGAAAGACCTCAAGATGACAAACAAGGCGTAAATTCAACGTACAGTAAAACCTTTATAAATTAATATAGTTTGGGATCAGAGAATTCTATTAATTTAGAGAAGTATTAATTAATCGTTAAATTAATAATTATAATTTATAGAGAATTTTTGACATTAAAGAAAATTAATTTCCAATTATATACACTTAAATAGAATGAATTATACAATTTATGTTTTATAATTAATTCAATATATATTATTTACAAATTTAATGAATATTTGCTAGATTCAAAGTAAATGTTCATGTATATTTAGATGATATCAAAGATGAAACAACATTTTTTGAACGTTTTTCACGTGAAGAAGCACCCAATACATCAAAAACACTTATTAATAACTTTTTAATGCTTTACGAAAACACCACATTCGAACTTTTGGATACAACAAAGATGGTTAAAGATGAGTTTCATATAGTTTCAAATTTTGAGAACCCTATAATCATATTTTACAAAAGACTGATACATATATTTTTATGATTATAAAGGAAGTATTAATTTATAATATTATTGGTACCATATATTTATATAGGATTTTCAAAAAAATTATTATATTATTATCTTATCGAAATTGATCATTTTTTGAACTGGCCCAAGTTGGGACCGAAAGAAATTATTAACTTAAAGAGTTATTAATTTATCGAGTATTAATTTAACGAGGTTTTACTGTACCTAATAATCACAAGAACGAGATATCTATCTATTATCTATTATATATATAATACACCAATATAAGATAAAATTCGTGAGACTTTTTAATGCATTTGAAATGTTCAATTTACCCCTCATCTCTTGAAATTACTAATTTATCATTCTATTCTCGATTTTTTAAAAAAAATTGTAGTTGGTGGGATTTGATCTTGGATCTCCATGTTAATTCACAAATCTCTCTATCACTACACCACTCAATTACATATGTTCTAAATCATAAACATTATAGATGGATGTATGTGTTGTTTGAGTGAAATAAATATCTATTATTTTAATTATTGCGACACATTAAGAATTTTTTGTCATGATTTTACTTTTACATTTATTGATTTAAACGATAATATATTATATCAAAATATCAATTATTGATACATAATATATGGTTTGATTATATTATAAAATTGTAAAAACAATAATAACCAACATAATAATAATAATAAAAATTACTATATAACTATTATTCCCTTAAACAACCTAAGCACTCATCTATACGTGTTTTTAATAATACACATGATACCATTGTGTGTACCGCTTAAGCGGGCCAATATCTAGCTTTATATAAAGAAAAATATGAAATGCATAATGTTTTTTTTATGAAAAATATTAAATATAAGATCAAGTCAATAATTAAAGTACTTTATTACTGATTTGAAAACGCCAAATTACCCCAAAGTTCTTATTTATATATAGAAGCATTATTTTCAATGGTAATCGAACTTCGATCACCGAGTTAAATGGTGCATCTTCATGGTCATACCATTAGACCATACAGTCACATGTATTTTAAATAATACACATAATATGTATGTATGTGATATTGATGAAATATTACTTGATTTTAAATGAGCTATGGACTCTTTAATGATTATCATCTATCGATTAAAGAATTACGTAAAATACACAATTGGGTTATAAAATGATATTATAATTAATATAATGGATATTATCTAACACTATATTAGAGTAAAAAATATTGAGGTGTTAACGTAAAATGAAATTTGTATATTACTAAACAAGATACAATAATTAGTAGTGAAACTATTCGGGACGTAAAAATATTTGGCTTTAAAAAGATGAATCCTACAAATAACACATTACCTTTTACATACAAATTAGCCAATGTTCAATTTAAAATACGACATTTTCTAGGAAAAAAGGATCATATATTATATATTATTTATGGAGGTAACTCAATGAAAGTCAGACAGACACCGGAAGAGAGATAAAGGCAAAGAATGCTTAAAATGAAGAAATTAGAATAAAACAAATAAAAGAGTTAGAAATGTAATTTTAAGAAGTAAAAATGCAAGATCTGAGAAGCGTTTTAGAAGATTTATGAATTTCTTAATTAGAATCAGGACTGAAACCTACACTATCAGAATGCAACATCTTGAAGATTATTAAGTTTCTACCTTGAATACTATTGGAGATCTAGCTAAATGGATGCATCATTTTTGAAGAAAGTTTAGGATTGTAGGTGCTCTGAAAAATATTCTTAATTAGACAACACCCATAGAACACTCAAATTATATTCTATGACCCACAACAAAATTAAAAACTTACATAGTTGCTATCAAGATTGAAAGAGAAGTGTACTAAATCCAATCATGGATGATGAGTTAGGATAAACCTTCTTGTAATCTTAGTAGGTTTTATGATTAACAGTGAAAGACATATTTGTCTTGACACGGGCTTTATCTATTTAAAGTGTTGTAAATAAGATGTTCCATACTTTAGAGTAAAGTTTCTAGAATTATAATGAGATCTAGAAGATGATAACACTAAACTTAAACTGTTCCTGATCATAGGATAACTAATTGGGAGTTAGTCAATCCTTAAAGATCGGTACATACTATACTTGTTTCTTCTGAAGGATGTCTGTTCTCATAGGCATTTGTGTGGTGACACTATAATTAGTATGTAGGTGCTCATTGGGAATGAGTTCACTGAACATGACTCGATCACTTGAACAATTAATAGAGTTTACTCACGTGTCAGTAATTGTTCATATAGTGATGGTTGTACAAGTATCCTTAGACTTGAGATTGTTAGAGTCATCTTGTATATAATGAACAATGCTTTGGTTTAGTCATTAGTCTCAAGGGCAATTAATAAGTTCTATTCTGGGCATTGGAATTTATATATGGAGATAGTTAACGATCGATAAAGGATCTACCCCTTCCAGTAAAGGAAGTGAATATCCTATACTATTCTTAATATGGTAGTTCATGAATCTATGGCCAGAGTGAATGAAATTAGAAAGTAGTTTCTAATTTGCATTAACATGAACTATGCATAAGGAATAAGAAATCATATAATTAAATTAGATAGGCTTGACACGCGATCTATGCCTTGTATTTAATCGGGATATTGTTAGGGCAGAAGGAATTAATTGTACGGTAACCAGTCACTGAATAGGTTCTATATTCCTAGCGATAAATTCATATTATTCGGATAGTCGCGACATACCTTCAAAAGTATCACTCACGATGTAGAATGAATTTAATTATAACGATAATTAATTTTAACGAATTAATTGTAATTCGTATAAATAATAATAAATAGTTTATTATTATTTATTTCTACTACCGACATAATTATGTACCTAAAGGGTCACACCATAAAAGAGATTAAGTTTGAAGATGAAGGAAATTATTTATATTGGCTAATGATTATTTATTTAAGAAATAAATAAATAAATAATTTTATAATTAATTAAATATGATTTAATTATTTATAAATATATAATTATATATTAAAAAGAGTTCTTAATATTATAAATTAGATATTTAATTTGAGAAATTGAATATATAGAGAGAATAATTTTTAAAGAGTTTAAAAATGAATTAATGATTAAAAAGTGTTTTAATCATTAAATGATTAATTAATTAAAGTTCATCATGACAAGCACTTTGAATGGCATATTCTCAGCTGAAGTACGGCTATAAGAAGTGAGGTTTTGAAGAGCAAAGTACGTACAAAACAATTTACAAGATTTATAATCTTGTAAAAACAAAGATTAGCCAAATTCTTTCTATTTTCTCTTCTTCATTCAATTCTCTTGGTGGATACCATTAGAGCACTCCACACACTGAGGAGTGATTGCAAGGTGAAGAATAAGAACTGATCTTGAAGTTTTGGAAGCTTGCTAAGGTATTTTTTCTTAATTCTCAAATTTTAATACGATCTATATGCATGATTATATAGGAATTCTACCGTATAAATTGTTATACACCTTCCGCATATGTAGAAATTCCTTCAAATACTACTCGTATTAGTTTCCAAAGTATAAACTTGAACATATTTAAGTAAGTATACTATAACCACATATGCCAGTAACAAGAACTCTATGAAAATAAAAATCAATCACATATTTCAAACGATATTGATCATGAATAATTTAATTAAAAAAATAGGAGTACAATTTAAGCTAATGATCCGTACCTTGCACGGGTTTTAATGCTACTTAACATCAATGGAAAGAGTCTAATTAATCGTTGTCAGTTCAGCCACAAATATCATACAACTAGCTAATCATTTTCATTTCTTTCTTTTGCCTCTTAAAAGGAAAGAAGCTAAGCACATTCATAATATTTAAAGACTAATGCGAGGTATCCCAAATTGGTACCCAAATATTACTCCCAAATGATGTGGCATAGATGATGTGGCAGCTTGGAAAAATTTGATTGGGGAGGTTGGTGTGAATGCATGGGGGCCCATTTTATTTTAACCAATTACCATCATACACTTGGCATTTGGGAATTTTTTTGGGTACCAATTTGGGGTTACTAGCATTTTCCATATTTAAAATATATGACAATAATAATAGTTGTCATGTATCTTTAGATAAAAATAAATATTATTTCTGCATTATAAATATATATATATATATATATTCCAAATATGGATAAATTAAAGGTGAATATGCAGACTTTCAATTCAAGTCTCTAATATTTAATTTAGAGTTGTGGTTGAATTTAATTCATATTTACATTCCAGTGGTCAAAATTTGAAATTTGTAAGATATTGGTTAAACATTTGATATGGGCTAAAAGTAAGCCCTAAAGACATATTTAATGTGGCATTAATTAGACCTAGTATGGTCCAAGCATGGAGCCCACCAGGTGGCCCAAAAACCCTAAATAAATATTAATTTTGTAATTAATATTTAGGGATAATTAACAGCTGGGGAATACAAGTCAGATAAGGATGTTATCTATTAAAAGAGTAGCCTCCAAGGCACACAGTCATATAAGGAAACAGACTCCTACAAGGTAGGAGTCTAGAACCTTCCTCAAGGCTGACTTGCCCACCAAGTCACCTAACCCTATCACAATTCTTAGGCTTCTCAGCCTATATAAAGGGTCAGACCCCTCACCCTAGAACTACGTTTTTTGGCTTGATCTTTGATATTCATCAAAGTACGTAGGCATCTTGTGAAGGCAGATCCAGCCACGAGCACGAGAGCAGCCATTAAAGCATGAAGCTTGCGCACCCTAGCATTAAATACACAAACCCCAGCCGTTATATTCATAACCTAGTTTTCATTCCACAACATTTGGCGCCGTCTGTGGGACGAAGACATCAACCATGGTTCAAACACGAAGAACAACACTAAGCACTACAGAGCCAATCGCAACCGAGGCTCTACCTCTTAGCTCTGCTCCGCCTGTCATTGAACAGGTACCCCCAGCCACAGGGGCGATCACTCAAACTCAGGTTTCTCAACCTCTAGGGACGAATCCCCATACCGAGGGGACATTACCTTTGGTCATCTACCCGAGTCAAGGAACCAGCTCCCTTTAGACGCTGGTTTCTCCTCTAGTTGATCCCAGTTGCCCGCTGCCAGGAGTACAGATCCATACTACGGATCTCCCCAGGAATACCAACCCGATGTATGGCCTGCCTAACTACCCTCCTGGACCTAGTGGCCATGCCTTGCAGATCCGAGATCGAGAATACCTTGACTACTCTGGCCCATATACTGACGAATCCTCGACTGATGATGATCGTGATGAAGCACCGAGAAGGCGACGTGCTAGTAAAGAGCCAAGAAGGAGAACACAAACTATCCATGATGGACCCCCCTTAACAGCTGCTGAGAGAATCAAGGCTCACGAGGCCGAGATACTAAGGATAAAGGAAGATATTGCTAGGGAACAGGCTAGGTTGAACCAAACTCAGCCTCCTCCAACCTCTGGACCGATTCCCTTTATAGATCTCGAGAAGTCTTCAAGAAGACAGAGGAGGGCTGACGCCCCAACTGGAAGAACAACAAGGGTGGAAACCCCTAGGGGCAACCCCAAAGATTTGATGCCACTTGGAGATCCTGATGATCCAACGCCCCCGTTTACTGAGGAGGTGATGAATGTCCGCATCTCAAAGAAGTTTAAGATGCCGACAATTAAGGCCTATGATGGAACAGGTGATCCTGCGAACCACATCAGGACATTCTCGAACGCACTGTTGCTACAGCCTGCAAGTGATGCCTTAAAGTGTAGGGCGTTCCCTCAAACCCTGTCGGGTATGGCTCAGAGATGGTACAGCCGGTTGCCTGCAAACTCAATTGGCTCTTTCAAGGAGCTAAGTGCTGCCTTTGTTAGCCAGTTTATCAGCGGAAAAGTGCATGAGAAAAGCTCTGCGTCTCTTATGTATGTGGTGCAAGGGAAGAATGAGAATCTGAGAGACTACCTTAAAAGGTTCACTAAGGAGACTTTGAACATCACCGATTTGGAGAATAAGGTGGCAATGGTATCCTTGGAGCATGGCACCACCGACCTATACTTTAAGAGGTCTTTGGCAAAGCATCCTCCTGAGAATATGGCTGAGCTCCAACGAAGGGCTGATAAATACATCAAAGCTGAGGATAGCACGAAGAAGGAGATCATAGTAGGCAATGGTCAGGGTAACAATGACACGAAGAAGCGAAAGCAAGAGCAGGAGTACGATGCTAGGGACAAGTATCCCCGAGCTAGCAAAGACTCTGATTCTCCACCAAAAAAGAGTTTGGGACCCAGGTTCTCTGACTATGCAAGGTTGAATGCCCCAAGGAGCCAGATCCTATTGGATATCGAGAAGGATAAGGACTTTCGATGGCCGAAACCACTTAGGGGAGACCCCGAGAAGAGAAACAAGGATTTATATTGCAGGTTTCACAAAGATGTGGGACACGATACAGATGATTGCAGACAGTTGAAGGATGAGATTGAGTTCTTAATCCGTAAGGGGAAGCTAAATAAATTCACTAAGGGTGAAGATCGTGGATCCCAAAGAAGGGATTATGACAGGAGAGATGATGATAGAAAAGATAATAATCGTGATCGAAGCACACAGCCCCGTGGGCCAGTTATCAACATGATTTGGGGAGGTCCAATGGCAGCCGGCACAACTCGCAACTCACGAAAGGCCTATGCTCGAGAAGTGATGCACATTGTAGGAGAGGCCCCAAAGCGTGCTAAGACAGAAGTGGCAATTGGCTTTGACGACTCAGATCTTGAAGGGGTGAAGTTCCCCCATGATGACCCATTAGTCATAACCCCTATGATTGGAAACTCAGAAGTAAAGCGAGTCTTGATAGACAATGGAGCCTTTGTTGACATTTTGTTTCATGATGCTTTTGTGAAAATGGGATACACTGATTCTCAGCTGACCCCGACCAACATGCCCATCTACGGATTCAATGGAGTTGAGTCCAAAGTTGAGGGTACTATTCAGTTGCCCATGACAATCGGTCAAGAACCTAGGGAGGCTACTCAGATGTTGAATTTTCTGGTAATTAAGGCAACCTCGACCTATAATGCAATCCTTGGAAGGACTGGGCTTCATGCGTTCAAGGCTGTTGCCTCCACCTATCACATGAAGATTAAGTTTCCAACCAGGAATGGTGTTAGAGAACAGAAAGGTGACCAGAAGATGGCAAGAAGTTGTTATGTGTCCGCACTAAGAGTTGATGGAGTCGGGGGGCAGGTACTCCCGATTTAGGACATGGATGTCCGCGGAGATGATGAACATCGTGGGAAACCAGCAGAGGATTTGGTTCCCATCCCTCTGGAGCTAGGCGATCCTGAGAAAGTCACCTATATAGGAGCTTCTCTAAAGGAACCTCTGAAAAGAAAGCTGATAGTGTTCTTACAGGAGAATAGTGATGTGTTTGCCTGGACAGCTGCTGACATGCCAGGGATTGACCCCCAGCTCATAGCTCATAAGTTGAATGTTGATCCTGACCGGAAGAAGATAAAACAGAAGAAAAGGACTTTTGCTCCCGAAAGGCAAGAGGCCATTAAGCAAGAGGTTGATAAGCTCTTAGAGGCTGGTTTCATTGAAGAAATTCAATTTCCCGAATGGTTGGCAAACCCTGTGATGGTCAAGAAGGCGAATGGGAAGTGGAGAATGTGTATAGACTTTACTGATATGAATGACGCCTGTCCGAAGGATTGTTTTCCCCTTCCAAGGATAGACATGTTGATAGATGCCACAGCTGGACATGAGATGCAGAGTTTCATGGATGGGTTCAGCGGCTACAATCAGATTAAGATGCACAAGGATGACATCCCAAAGGTATCTTTCATAACTAACTTTGGTGTTTTCTGCTATCTTGTTATGGCTTTTGGACTAAAGAATGCAGGAGCTACCTACCAACTGTTGGTGAATAAGATATTTGCCCATCTGATTGGGAAAACCATGGAGGTCTATGTCGATGACATGTTAGTCAAGAGTCTGTGTAAGACTGACCACGTTAAGCACCTCAGAGAGGCATTTGAAGTGCTGAGGCACCACAAGATGATGTTGAATCCAGCCAAGTGTGCCTTTGGAGTTGGATCAGGAAAATTCTTGGGATTGATGGTTTCGAAGAGAGGCATAGAGGCCAATCCCGACAAGATCAAAGCGATTCTGGACATGGTACCACGCCGTTCCATACGAGATGTTCAGAAGTTAACAGGTCGAGTGGCTGCTCTGGGGAGGTTCATCTCCAAGTCCGGTGACAAATGCTTGCCTTTCTTTCAGGCATTGAAGAAGGTGAAAAATTTTGAATGGACTTCCGAGAACCAAGAGGCTTTCGAACAGCTGAAGAAGTACATGGCTGAAGCCCCACTATTGGCCAAGCCTAGTCCATGAGAGATTCTTTACATATACCTGGCGGTATCCGAACAAGCATTGAGTGCTGTCCTTATCCGAGAAGAAAAGAAAGTTCAGAAACCTATCTACTATGTCAGCAAAGTGTTGCATGGGGCAGAGTTGAATTACTCACCTATTGAGAAGTTTGCTTTGGCGTTAGTAACAGCCTCGAGGAAGCTGCGACCTTACTTTCAGGCGCATAAGATTCAAGTCTTGACAGACCAGCAATTGAGGAACATACTGCACAGCCCTAAATCCAGTAGAAGGCTAATCAAGTGGGCGATTGAGTTAGGAGAGTTTGATATCACATACAAGCCTTGGACAGCCATTAAAGCTCAAGCATTGGCTGACTTCGTGGTTGAATGCACCATTAACAACCAAGAAGTCGGGGGGCAAGAGATGGTAACTACCCCTGAGAAAGAGGATAAAGATGAGGAACCTGTACCTGATCTGAAAGAGTATTGGGTGCTCTATTTCGATGGAGCATCAAAAACAAAATCCGGTGGTGCAGGTATGGTCTTACAAAGCCCCGATGGGTTTACAGTTGAATATGCTTTGAAGTTAGATTTCCCAACGACCAACAACGAAGCTGAATATGAAGCTCTGATAGCCGGTTTGGGCTTAGCTAAAATCATGAGGGTCAAGAACCTCAAAGTTTGTGGAGACTCAAGGCTTGTGGTATCACAAGTGAACGGTGAGTTTGAAGCTAAGGATGAAACTATGGTGAGATACCTGAGAGTCGTGAAAGCTGTTATGACTCAGTTTGAAGAGTGTTATGTTGAGCACATCCCAAGAGAAGAGAACGTTAAGGCCGATGCCCTGTCCAAGTTCGCTTCTTCTGAAATAGAAAATTATGCAGGGAGTGCTTACTTCCAAGTCTTGAAGGCCCCAACCGTCAACTCGAAGTTAGTGGCACCAATCGATATAGGAGGCTGTTGGATAGATCCTATCAAGGCTCATCTTGAAACCGGATGGCTCCCTGACAACGCCTTGGAAGCATGGAAACTGTCAGTGAGAGCATTGAGATATGCCCTAATTGAAGGCATCCTTTATAAAAGGTCGTTTGTCATCCCATACTTGAAGTGTTTAAGGCCCCAGGAGGCAAAGGAAACATTAGAGGAAGTTCATGGAGGGATCTGTGGGCAGCACTTGGGGGGCAAAGCCCTAGCTCACAAGATTACTCGTTTGGGATTTTATTGGCCAGAGATGTTGGCTGACGCTCAGGATTATGTTAAAAGGTGTGATAGGTGCCAAAAGCATGCTCCAATTGTAAGGCAGCCGCCTGAGAGGTTAACATCAGTTAACTCTCCTATTCCGTTTGCAATGTGAGTAATGGACATACTCGGTCCTTTCCCTGCAGCTTCAACGCAAAGGAAGTTCTTGATAGTGGCCATTGACTATTTCACTAAGTGGATTGAGGCTAAACCTTTAGCCAAGATAACCACCAAACAAGTTGCTCAGTTCTTTTGGGAGAACGTAATTTGCAGGTATGGAATTCCCCGAATCCTTGTGACGGATAATGGGACACAATTCAACAATGAAGAGTTCAAGAAGTACTGTGAGGAAAATGCTATCGAGCTTCGTTTTACTTCAGTAGCTCATCCGCAAGCTAATGGACAGGCTGAGGTAGCCAATCAGATTATTCTTGATGGACTCAAGAAGAGGGTCGAACGTTCAAGAAATACTTGGGTGGATGTAGGGATGGACATTCACCCCGGCCCGCCCGATCCCGCCCGATCCCGATCCGTTCCCCGCACTGAACGGGGCGGGGAATCGGGGATTTTTTCGGGGACGGGACGGGGAGCGGGGACAATTTTCAAAAAAAAACGGGGAGCGGGCCGGGGACGGGATTCTAGGTCTCCCCGGCCCGATCCCCGAACCCCGCCCCGATTCTCAATCCCCGACTCGATTTCACCACATTAAAATATATATAACTATATATATTATTAATCATATATTAATATATACGAATTTCCAATACTTTATATTGGAAACAAAATGATATTTTAATCTTATATGTTTGTCTTTCTAGTAGTTAAATAACTTCATTTCCATGTTATTTATAATTGTTTATTTAAGTAATATTTTTTTATCTTAACATGTAATCTAGTTATAGTTGCTAATTTCGCTATATATCACAAGAAAAAATTATTTCAAACTATAGTTAATGTTTAATATTATTTAAATATTATTTTTTGTTTAAAATGAAATTCCCCGATTCCCCGCGGGGATCCCCGTTACCCGTTCGGGCCGGGGACGGGGAATAAAAAATAATCCCCGACGGGGATCGGGCCGGGGACGGGGATCGGGTTTGAATTCGGGGATGGGGGCGGGGATAGCACTCCCCGGCCCCGAAGTGCCCCGATGCCCATCCCTAGGTGGATGAATTACTGCCTATACTTTGGGCGTATCGTACTACCTGCAAAGTAACAACTGGAGAAACCCCTTTCTTACTGGCTTATGGAGCTGAGGCAGTGGTGCCCTTAGAGATTATGCATGCTTCGCCCCGAGTTGAAGCATATGAACCAGAAAGTGATGAAGAAGGCATGATACTAGCCCTTGATCTGATTGATGAGGTAAGAGATGAAGCGAATGCCAGGAATGCAGAACATCAGAAGAGAGCATCCTTCCACTACAACCAAAGGGTTAAGGAGAGGTTCTTTCGACAAGGCGATTTGGTTCTAAGAAAAATAGAAGCCTCAGGAGTTGGCCAGAAAGGCAAGCTAGCACCAAACTGGGAAGGACCATATCAAGTTAGGAAGGTGTTAGGACGAGGATCTTACAAGTTGGAAACCTTGGACGGGGTTGAGGTGCCCCGAACTTGGCATGCAGTAAACCTCAAGACTTATTATGTTTAAAGACTTGGTCTTTTATCTATTAGGGATAGAAATAAGGTTCGGATGAAACCATGACAGAGCATGTTGCTCCTAGTAGGAGATAGAGTATTTATGTAAGGGTTGAGCCCATTCTTTGACAGCTTAATGAAGTTTGTTTTGCTTTCTCTTTGAATTGCTTATTTTGTTTTGTTATTATAAACACGTAAAACGAATGATGAATTAATTCATGAGTTTGGTACAAGCCAAGGGGCTAAGTACCTAAAGAACTCTAAAGCTTAACAAACAGCAAGCAAAAGGCAAGAAAGTAAAAAAGGCAAAAAAAGGAAACTAACTATACGAATAGTTAAGTTAAAGAGGTGCATAAATAAAAGCCCGAAGGCTATTAAAGTCAAGTCACACAAGTTAAGAGTTTAAAAAGAAGATACATCAAATAAACTAAGTGGCCTCAGAAGTCTCCTTGACAGGAGAGCCACTCTCAGAGCTGGTGGCAGTAGTGGAAGCTTCCCCATCCGACTTAGCATCTCCATCTCGAACAAGGGGCTGCTCAGGATCCAAAGACCTAGCTGCAGTGTGTTTCCTAACCAAGGCATCATCCTCACCAAATAACTCCTCACTAGAGCCAGCCTCAGCTACAGTGGTTATAGTGTTAGGAGGGTGAGGGCTAGGAAAGGCAGAAGGCTGGAATAGGCCAGGATGGCTCCTTAGAACAGCCTCAAGGGCTTTGTTCCACCCCTCTGTGAACTGACCAGGATAAAGCATCTCATCATGCTGGTCCATGAGACTCTTGTACTCATCTGAGTCCAAGTAATCATCAATCACCTTCTCCTTGTCATCCTTCAGGGCCACCACCTCAGCATGGGCACTCACTAGCTCCTCATCCTTCTTCTTCAGTTGCTCCTCAAGTTGGTGAATATGTAGGCTCCTCTTCTGAGATTCAGTTTAAAAACCTTTGGCCTTCTCCTTCCAAGCTTTGGATTTGTGAATTAAGCTTTGGAAGTGAACGTTAGCCTGCACAAGGAAACAGAGTTAGAATGTAAAGATAAAGCAAATAATCTAATGATTGTTAAAAAGACAAGGTTTGAAACTTACTGCAGTAATAGCCTGAGAGCCCAGTGCTTCTGATTCACCAATACCTCCATTGAGAACCAAGTCCTTGTAGTCCGGTGGAGTGATTGAGTTCAGCGACCAGTCCATGGCATGTTTGGTTGAGCCCACAACAGAGTCCCGCTTCCTAAAGCCCCAAGATGGCTTGAACACAGCAGACTGGACATTGACTTGAGAGCTACCCTCCAAGTCAGCTATGTCGCCAAACTTAAGGTTCCCTTTCTGAACCTTGTGTGGGCGTAAGAATGAAGGCTCAGCTCCTTTTTCTCGAGGATCTGCATTCCTCTTTGCCCGAGCCATCCTAGAAGTCTCGTTATCAGGATCAGGAGAAGCTTCCACAAGCATCTTTGCCACTGAAATGACATGAATAGAGATATAATTTAGTAAGTCAAGTATGAAAACAAGAAAAGTAAAGACAGGAAAGAAAGTTACCTCGTTCAGAAACTGGTGAGAGGCCTACTGCCTTCAGAGACTCCTCGTTTATAAGGCTTTGGCAGGTTATAGACATACCATCACCTTTAGTCAGGATGTCAAAGGCAGCTTGCTCCTCTGTACTAAGGGTGATCCCTTTAGCCTTTCCATCCGAAACCTTGGAAAAGGTCTTTCTAAAAAGGGTGCCCCAGTCACCACCCTCCCACTCAAGATAGGCAAACTCTTTTTTCCAGCCAGGGTTGTTATTTGGCACTGATTTACTATTGAAAATAGGGGGACTTTGGGGCGAAGTTTGATGTACACCAAGCCATTATGCAAAATTGGGCTGTTATAGATTTGAAAAATTTTACGAAAGAGGGCTACAGATAAAGGCAGGTTTTGCCTTAGGCATAAAACCAGAAAACATAGAATTATTCTCCATGTATTTGGAGGTAGTTGGCAAGGGCTGCATTGGATATCAGCTAAAAGACGTGGGATGAACTCATGAAAAGGAAAACGGAGCCCTGCTATTAGGCACTCCCTATAAATACACAAGGGGCCTCCAATGACAAGGCCTGTCACCTGGCCTAGCTGGGACAAGTTTATAAGGTTTTCTAATCTTAAATAACTTATTATATTTATCAATTTCATCAGCATCATGATATGTATTACAGCAATCGTAAGCATCTAACTCGGCTAGGGAGGGGTAGTCATCAGCTCGCTCATTTAACATATCAAATAGTGATGTGTAAGGAGAGCGAATGGTGATAGTACCTTTGGAAGAGGCTGAATTCATCTTCATAAGTCGAGCTTGAGCTTTGTCCGTCATTGAGGAGAGCTTAAAAACTTTGGCTTGAAACGGAGAAGATGATCGGAGAAGAAGGCCTGAGGTTGCCTGAAAACTTCAACGGAAACTAGAGAGAAAATTGCTAGCTAAACTTAGAGAGATTTAGAGTAGAAATGAGAGTGTGAAGAATGAGCTCTCCATTCTCACTCTTTTATAGGAGTGCCTAACCGGTTGAAATACTCACAAACGGTCAAAAAACCTACAGTGGCCGGTCAAAATGATAAAATTGACCTGTGAAAGGCCCATGAAATCGGCCCAATTAAAGATAGGCCCAATTCTGGAAGGTTCTATGGGAAATATCTAAGATATTTTATGAAAATATCTAAGATATTTTGCAAGAAAAAGTAGAGATTTTCTAAAAGAAAATTGCAGAAATTATCGAAGTCTCTGAAGAATGGGCTAGGTCAAAATTTACTTAGGCCCATAAAGCTCGCAAGCCAAGAAGGCCTTGAATTCGATCAGAATCCTGGTCGAAATGACCAAGAATCCTGATCGAAAATACGTTCGACCAAAGAAATTTTGGACCCTTAATTCGATCAGAATCCTGGTCGAAATGACCAAGAATCCTGATCGAAAATATGTTTGAGCAAAGAAATTTTGGACCCTTAATTCGATCAGAATCCTGGTCGAAATGACCAAGAATCCTGATCGAAAATACGTTCGACCAAAGAAATTTTGGACCCTTAATTCGATCAGAATCCTGGTCGAAATGACCAAGAATCCTGATCGAAAATACGTTCGACCAGAGAAATTTGGGACCCTTAATTCGATCAGAATCCTGGTCGAAACGACCAAGAATTCTGATCGAAAGTACCTTCGACGAGGAGAATTATTGGCACTTAATTCGACCAGAATCCTGGTCGAATCGACTAGAAATTCTGGCCGAAAAGTTTGTCGACCAAAGGAAATTGAAGGCCTTAATTCGACCAGGAGCCTGGTCGAATCGATCAGGAATTCTAATCGAAAAGTCAGTCGACCAGAAGAAATTGAAGGCATTAATTCGACCAGAATTCTGGTCGAATTTCTGGTCGAAAATGTTCAATTTTGGTCGAAATTTGCTAAGAAAAATTGATTTTTTGACAGCAAATCTTCATGGACATAGAATCTTGATGAAAAATACCTGTGGGTACTATAAAAATCCTGAAATATAGGGTAAATGTGGAAATATAGGGAATTTTAAAGAGAATTCTTTAAAATAGATATGCAAAAATTTTGTAACTAAAGTTATGGAAGATAGTTGTTTAGCCTCGAACAAGGCAAATCGTTGTAAATGTGTAGGTCGCTCCACACTTTACAAAAAGACGATATATGTGAAACACTAGTGTACATACTTAAACCCTGACCCAAGTCTCGGAAAAGACCGTTGAAACTTCAAGGAAAACCTGATCAGTTTTCCTAGAAGTTGGGGGGCAAATGATATGGGCTAAAAGTAAGCCCTAAAGACATATTTAATGTGGCATTAATTAGACCTAGTATGGTCCAAGCATGGAGCCCACCAGGTGGCCCAAAAACCCTAAATAAATATTAATTTCGTAATTAATATTTAGGGATAATTAACAGCTGGGAAATACAAGCCAGATAAGGATGTTATCTATTAAAAGAGTAGCCTCCAAGGCACACAGTCATATAAGGAAACAGACTCCTACAAGGTAGGAGTCTAAAACCTTCCTCAAGGCTGACTTGCCCACCAAGTCACCTAACCCTATCACAATTCTTAGGCTTCTCAGCCTATATAAAGGGTCAAACCCCTCACCCTAGAACTACGTTTTTTGGCTTGATCTTTGATATTCATCAAAGTACGTAGGCATCTTGTGAAGGCAGATCCAGTCACGAGCACGAGAGCAGCCATTAAAGCACGAAGCTTGCGCATCCTAGCATTAAATACACAAACCCTAGCCGTTATATTCATAACCTAGTTTTCATTCCACAACAACATTACTTTTACATTTCAAAAGAGTGATTAAGGATCACTTTTTCAGAAAAAATAGTTCAAAAAATGGTTCTTAACCACGTTTTTTAAACGAAAAATTCATATATAACCAACATATTACAAATTTCAAATTTCAAATTACGACGATCAATATGTAAGTGACGGTAAAGTTCAATCACTTACCACTACTTTCCAATTTACTCAATATTTTTAGGTACTTAGTTGGACAATTTTTTCTTTACATTTTTTTTTGCTGAGCATGTTTGAGTTGGACACTGTTTTCAATATGGAAATTGTTCATCTCGACTCGATACGAAATTACGAACAAATTTCAAAATTACTGTCCTATGTGGTTTCCCTTTCGATTAATTGTACTCCCTCCCTTCCCTTATTCTTTTCTTGTTTTGATTTTTTATACTGTTCATCGTAAACGATTGACTAATAACTTACGCATAATTTATAAAATAAAATATAATCATGAGTGATTTTGTTTAATTCGTATTTGTGAGTACTTTAATACCGTAAATTTTTTTATATTTAGTACTAAAATGAAATTGAAAATATTAACGATTAAAAATGTGCATTGGCAAGCGTGATAATGATTAACAAGAAAAAAAATAAGGAACGGAGGTAATAATATTTATCGTTATGTTCTACAGTATTAATGTACCATATATGCTTTAATCGCTAAAACTGACAGCATCACAAACGACGAAAATGCATAGAATTACGTGCTCGAGTAAGAAGAGGTAATTAAGTGGTGGGACAAATTGAGAAACATAACCATTGAACATGGACGTTTCCTATTATTTTGTCCTGCAAGCTCGTATCATTACCAATTAACCATCTACAGTAAAATCTTTATAAATTAATAATGTTGGGATCGGGATATTTTATTAATTTAGAGAGATATTATTATATCAATAAATTAATAATTTATTAATTTAAAGAGGTTTTACGTATAACCTTTAAATTTTCAAATCCAATGTACATACAATGTATATTAGTTAGAGATGAAAAATAAATTACAAAAGTAAATTCCTACAAATTAATTGAATTTGAGGATGATTCAATAGCTTTGAAATCGGTCACTTGGAAAGAAGCATTGCAAGCGATAACAACTCTTTGCAACTTTTTGTTGTAATACGAGAAGACAATGCCCATTACCCCAACTCTTAAGTGCAATGAGAAGATTTAAAGATGAACTCAATATAGATTTGAATTTCAACAAAAAACAAACTTTTTGTTGCAATACAAGAAGACAATGACCCAACTCTTAAGTGCAATGAGAAGATTTAAAGATGAACTCAATATAGTTTGAAGTTCAACAAAAAACAAGTGACTATATATTCATTTTTTACCAGACAATCTTAGAATTTGGAATTTTTTAGTAATTATTAATTTATAGTTTCGTTGGGACCAATATATATATACTAGGATTTCAAAAAAGTTATTATCTTATTATTTTATCGATTAGGGTCTAATTTTGTACTAGTCCCAAGTTGGGACTGGACAAATTATTAATTTTATCGAGGTTATTAATTTATCGAGTATTAATTTATAGAGGTTTTACTGTATATTTGTTCTTTGCGTAGAATGTAATGTAATACTCCAAAATATTCCTCAAATTTTTTTTCAAATGAGGAAGTGGATTATAATAAAATAAGATTCCGTGTGTATAAATATATATCCATAAATAAAAACTCATCACATGTTATGTCACATAATTTGGTAAATATTTTTGAAAATTTTTTCGCAAACATAACACTGCTCTTTTAACTGTTCCAATGAAATTCATATTCATGCCTGCTACCATACGTTAATGGCTTAATTGCTTTAAATTAAAGGAATTTTGTGCTTTCAATTTTGTAAACAATAATGTTTTAATAAATGCCGAACATTGATATGGATCCTGTTTTTCAGGAAGAGCCAGTCCCTACTCTGTCTAGTAGTTTAAGTCTTTAAAAGAGATACAGATAATTTAGGGGTGATCATAAATCGCACCAAATCGTAAAAATAGTTTGTATCGTACCAACTCGCATCACACCGCGTGGTTTTTATTTTCTGTGGTGCGGTTTCAAATTTTGACAAACCACGTGGTGTGGTGCGGGTTGCGGTTTTAGTTTTTTAAAATACGGTTCAAACCGTATCACATTGCAATATTTAATATTATATATATATATATATATATATATATATATATATATATAGGCCATTTTTCCATGGAGAACCATCTTACGTGGAGAACCACTTAAAATACATTATAATTGCTTTATATATAAAGGCCCCGCAGGGGCATCTTCAGAAAAAAGACTTATAATTCTATACTCTATCTATTTATAAAAAAAAAATTACAATTTTTTTTTAAAAAAAAAAAATTTCAAAAAATGATGACGTGGCAACATTTTTTTAAAAGTTTTTTTTAAAATTTTTTTTTTTGATGAATGGATAGAGGGTAGAATTATAAGACTTTTATGTGAAGGGGCCCCGCCAGGGGCCTTATATAAAGGATTATTTTAATGCATTTTAAGTGGTTCTCCACGGTTCTCCACGTAAGATGGTTTTCCCTAGAGTGGAACTCTATATATATATACTTTTGCTCAAATACAAACCACTCTTAAAATACAAACCTATAAATCAACACTAAATTAATTATATTTCATTTATTCTAAGGTTCCCGCCAAGGGTACCTGCACAGCTTAAAATAATTGGCTCTATCCAACAAAAAAAAAAAAAAAACTTGCCGTGGAAATGCGAAGCATTTAAGACAGTAAACGGATGAGTTAGGTAGTCATGAGGGTCGAAGGCTCTCGACACACTCGTCAATCGTCTATTGTCTTTACCATTGATTGTCATTCCTTACAACTTTAGAATGATAAAGGCGCAAAGCGGCGTACAAGAAGGTGCGAAGCACCGTTAACCAGTGAAATCCACTGCCACGTCATCATGTGAACAGTGATTTTTTTAAAAAAAAAAAATTTTAAAATTTTTTTGTTGGATAAAGCCAATTATTTTAAACATTTTTTGTATTGGGGTACCCCTAGTTTGGTCATTAGATTAGCTTGAAATATTAGATTTTGCTTGGTTTGTAAGTTTGTATTTTAAGGAGGTTTGTATTGGAGTAGCCCCCTATATATATATTATGTTAGTATTTTGTTAATGATTTAAGGGATAGTTTGCAAGCTATTTGGTTTGTTAGTATCTACTGCCTAGTAAAGTAGTAATAGTTTATTTTAGAAGCTTATGAGATCAATTATAATGCGCTAGCCCATCTTTATCTATTTAGTATCACAATATTTCATACTACAATTTTTGTATTTCGTTAAGTCTCTAGACACGGTCCTCATACGAATTAAGAAATGTGGTTGAGTAAGAAGTTTAAAAATTAATTTCACATGCATGAAAATTAATATTTTAAATTTATAATTATTTTTATCGAAGGTGTAAACCGCAATAAACCGCACCACATTTTCGCGGTGTGGTTTATGCGGTTTTAAAATTTCGCGGTGCGGTTTGAAAATTTGATCAAACCGCATACGCGGGTTGGTCCGCGATTTTGGGAAAAAATCGCACCGCCCGCACCGCGATCACCCCTAACAGATACTATGTACATACTCCCTGTACATACTCCCTCCGTTTCAAATTAGTAGTCCACTTTTTTTAAAAAAAATTGTTTCAAAATAGTTGTCTCATTCCTATTTTCAAGGCAATTTTTTACTTACACTTCCCATATTATTCTTGAGTTTTTATTTTCAAGATTGACTTTATGTACTTATTTATCAACCAATACAATAAATATGGGTAAATATGGAATTAGATTAATTGAATTTCTTAATATGCGTAATTTTTTGAAAATGGACTACTAATTTGAAATGAAGGAAGTATATATAACCCATTTATGTATGGGAAATGTTTATCCGCAAATGATTGTTATCATATATCCATACCATATTACTAAAAGTTTTCGCCTACCAATAAAGATGATTATCCATAATATAGAGAACCTCGATAAATGAATATTTGATAAACGAATAATCTCATAATAGAAATAGTGTATTTTTAATCTCGATAAATGAACAATCTCAATTAATGAATAAAATTTTCTTGTCCCAAACATTTTCATTTATCGAGATTTAACTATATATATATTGTAAAATGTTTTTACGACATGATATGTCATGGAGTAACAATTACCCGATCCCCTTTATGTATACTGTTAGGTCCGGAATAACGTAGAAGGGGGGTTGAATACATTATTTAAAAAATATTTCGATTTTTGATGTGGATATGAGATCAAAAATACTGAATCGAAATAACACAACTGTTTGGAAAATATCTTTAAATAGATAAAACCCGGAGGTTTGTTACACAATCTAATCCTATGGATCAGCTACAAAATCAAACACTCCTAATGATAATTTAGGCACGAGGACCTTCTACCCGACACTTCCTGAAAGCGGGCTAAGCCGGCTTTCCTACTAGATGGACTGTCTAGCAGCTTACACAGAGAAGATATATAAGAGAGAGAAGAGAAAGTTGTGTGTTGAGGTGTATTTTGAAATGAAATACAACAGGCCTATTTATAGATTATAGAAAGTTACTATGCTGTACTATTCCAACAACCCCAGCTACTATTCCAACAACCCCAGCTACTATTCCAACAACCGCAGTTACTATTCCAACAACCGCAGTTACTATTCATATGAATAGTACTATTCATATGAATAGTGATTTCGGTTACTATTCATATGAATAGTGATTTTGGTTACTATTCATATCCTCTTCTGTTTATTTTGCTGTTTTAATTCATCTCAGAAAATAATCCAAGTACCAGATTAATTTAATTATTTTGTTATAAATAATTAATCTGTTACTTATTTAATTTTCAGAGTAAATTAATTTTTGGCAATACCTTGAGATATTATGTCTGTCCTTGATCATCAATAGGCTTTGGCAATTCTTTCTGTGAATTAATGTGTTGATCCTTCTCGTATGTGCTGACACTTAGGGCATGTTTGGATAGGGGGTTCGGGAGGGATGGGGTGGGTTGGGAGGGGTTCAAATTTGACAACCCTTGTTTGGATAGAAATTTAAAATGGAGGGTTGGGTTTATAGTGGTTGGTGAGGGGTTAGGAGAGGGTTCTAATATAATGTAAATGAGGGAGCATTTCAACACCCCGATTTGGGGTGTTGGACATGGTTGAAAAATATTTCAATAATAAAAAAATACTTCCTAATAAATAACAACAATAAAAAAATATTTCTGGATCAGTATTTCTGAAAAAAATATTTCCGAACCAATATTTCGGGAAAAAATATTTTCGAACCAATATTTCGGGAAAAAATATTTCCTAACCAATATTTCGGAAAAAAAATTTTTCGAACCAATATTTCGGGAAAAAATATTTTCGAACCAATATTTCGAGAAAAAATATTTCTGAACCAATATTTTCGAAAAAAATATTTCCAAACCAAAATTTTGGGAAAAAATATTTCTGGATCAGTATTTCAGGGAAAAAAATTTCCGAATCAATATTTCTGTAAAAAATATTTCCGAAACAATATTTCGGAAATATTTTTTTCCAAACCAATATTTCGGAAATATTTTTTTCGGAACCAATATTTCCGAAATATTTTTTTCCGAACCAATATTTCGGAAATATTTTTTTCCGAACCAATATTTCGGAAATATTTTTTTCGGAACCAATATTTTCGAAATATTTTTTTCTGAACCAATATTTCGGAAATATTTTTTTCCGAACCAATATTTCCGAAATATTTTTTTCAGAACCAATATTTCCGAAATATTTTTTTCAGAACCAATATTTCGGAAATATTTTTTTCCGAACCAATATTTCGGAAATATTTTTTTCGGAACCAATATTTCCGAAATATTTTTTTCCGAACCAATATTTCGGAAATATTTTTTTCGGAACCAATATTTCGGAAATATTTTTTCCCGAACCAATATTTCTGAAATATTTTTCTCGGAACCAATATTTCGGAAATATTTTTTTCAGAACCAATATTTCAGAAATATTTTTTTCGGAACCAATATTTCGGAAATATTTTTTCCCGAACCAATATTTCGGAAATATTTTTCTCGGAACCAATATTTCGGAAATATTATTCTCGAAACCAATATTTCGGAAATATGTTTTCCCGAAATATTGGTTCTGAAGTATTTTTTTCCGAAATATTTATTGAGAAATTTTTTTTCCCGAAATATTGGTTCGAAAATTTTTTTCCCCGAAATATTGATTCCGAAATATTTTTTTCAAAAATATTGATTTGAAAATATTTTTTCCCAAAAAAATAATAATTAATTATATTATAACCCTTCCCAACCTAATCCTCCATCCAAATAAGGTAAGGGTTGAACCCTTCATTACTCAACCCTTACATCCAAACAAGGTAAGAGTTCAACCCAACCCATCCCTTCCCAACCTAACCCATCCCATTATAACCCAACCCAACCCATCCCTCCCCAACCCTCAATCCAAACAGGCCCTTATTGCACTGGTCTGGTTCACAAGTGACTAGCACTGATATTGATCTTCACACCTTCGTTGCATTCCAATTGATTAACCTGCAGCAGTATCTTCAATTAATTTGAATACATGGAATCTATTGGCCCTTCAACTGAATCATCTGTACATCTTATTCTGTCACTGAGGCTTGATCATGTTAATGAACTTCTTTCAGCGACTTGATCCTTGTTGGTGCCTGTTCTTCAAATTTCACGATCGCTGTATAGAGTTAATATTATTTATCTTTTATCCTAGTTGAGTTATATATGTCCTCTATTACATATTACATTACATTATGCTTTACAATCTCCCCCTATTTGATTGTTAGGGTTTGACAAGCAAATTCCTAGAGGATAACTCAACTGATACAAAAAGTAAAATACAAAGATAAATAATATTAAAGTACATTCTGGATCATATATACATTTTCCAGATTTCCAAGTGCAAGACAATTGTTCCTCTAGACTGAACGTATCTTCAAGTTTGCCTTTGCTTTCTTTCCACATAGCACTAATACTCCCATTAGCTTTTCCTTTCCCAGAATAAAGTTAATTCCGTGTCAACAACCTTTTCCTTGCCCTTACGCCTAGTAGATTTTTCTTGATCATCCACCTTCTCCCCCTCAGTTGGGTTATCCTCCAGATTAGTAGGATGTGGAGTTGGTAAATTAGACGAAGATGGCTTTACCAAGGAGTTGATTGCATGACTAAACTGGGCTGACAAGGAACTTAATTGTACCTGGAATGCATTATGTTAAATAAGTTGCAAATTTTTGATTTCTCCAATGGACTTACAAATATTTGACAACTCTTTCTCCATTGTTTGGACCCGTGTAAGGAGTCTGCTATATTCCTTTCTGGTTACAAGTGCATGTGGTTGAGTAGGTTGCTCACTTGTACGTTCTGCAGGTGTTTCACTCAACACTCTATATTCACTCGGTTTAGTGGTTTGGGTTACACTTACATGTTCTGTTGGTGTTTCCCTCACCTTTCCTCTAGAGCTTCCACCGATATGTGTACCTGCAAATGAAATCATCCTAGCCCCTTTTTCAGAGGTCACGGATGGTGCAATGAAAGTTCGTGAGCTTCCGTCCTCGCGTGAAGCGAGTTGCTGAGCACTGGTAAAGAGTGGTAAATCTCGAAAGAGATCCAGAGATTTTCCCTATGGGAGGTTAAACTTGAATCGATTAAATGGCACAAAACCCAAGTTTCCCTCGTATGTCTGTGAAGACACTTGGTTCATAAAAGAACCTCCTACTAATGGATCTTTCCGTAAAATGGAAGATTCACCAGTTGCTCCCGTCAATTCAACCTTATTTACATTTTCACTCATTGGATAAGAAAGAATTGTTTCACTAACAGTTGTCGTTACCTCAGGTTTATTGGGTTTACTCCATTTAGAATGAGGTAGAGCGGCTGATGTAACTAACTCTTTATGTGGTGCTGCTGAGGCACTATCTCCCTCAATAATGTGAATGATTGGCCGTTTAAGTGACAAATGAGGTGTAGGAGTTTGTTGTGTTTGTGTTTGCATTTGTAGAATGGGCTCTTCGACCTGTTTTAGAGTCGGTGGGATTTCCTGCTCTTGGTCGGGTAAGATGGCCACTGGAGGGCTGTAGAAACTGTATTTCCTGTGACACAATAGGGAATACAGAGGTTGGAATAGCATGGATTGAAATATTACCTTGTCGTATACCTGCTCTCACTGGTCGTGGTAACAACGGAATTGGGACAGTCTTTAGATATTCAGTTGGGACTGTAGGCACATACGTATATTTCTTTTTGCTTATGTAATTAATTACATTCGTCTTCATGGAAGAACATTCCACCTTTTGACCATTTTCCAAGCGTACCCTGTCTTCATCATTCAAAAAATCATTTAATATTAACTGTAGAAACCTTGGATATAGACATTTGACATTTTGAGTCCGAACATCTCTTGTTCCCAAGCGTTTCATTTTTAAAATGATTTGACCAAGCACTATTTTTCCAAAATTAATCCTCAAATTATTGGCGACCGATACCCTATTTTTTGAATAAATTCAGGTATTCAATCTTGATTTGTTCTATCTGAGGAAAAAACATGGTTAAGAGTGTGAAAGAAGAAATTTCAATACTGTGTTAGAAACATTCTAGAAAGAGTACCAGTATTGAAATTGCCATCTTGGTACCTTATAAAATGAAAAAACATTTCAATCTCTTCAGGGGTAGGATCAGAAACGAGATTTTCCATAGGAAAATGAAGAATTCGATTAACATCTCGTTCAGTGACCCTAATCGACCTACCAAACAGTCGATATGTGATTGCACACCCGTCATGTCCTGAAGTGTTAACTGCACTGCAATATAGTTCACGCAATGCATCATGGTTAAGCTGCACCTATGTAACTAAAGCATAGCGGATTAATGAATGTTCATTCAGAAATTGTGTCCAAGCGCGAAATTGATCATCCTGAATGGTTTCGATTTGCTGAATGGAAATAGGATTAACTTTAGCAATTAAAAAGCTTCCCTGCAATGCCATTTTCAAAACTTTAAGGAAATTCAAAAACAAGGGTTAGTGCGTACAACAAGAATATGAAATCCGTTCTAAAAACCACCAGCTAGATTGTGAGATCTTTCCGGTCAAAGCTTGAAATATTCAGCAATTGTGTGTATATGCTCTGTATATCTGAAAAATGATGATGTTAAACACAAACAAAAACTCATCATTTATAAGGTTTCAAGTATTAGTGGGTTAGGTGTAATAGTGACATGTTATGTTTGAAAAATAACACCGCTCAATAATTTCTCACCTATCTACCTAATTAGCCGAAAAAACATCTTATCACTGAAACCTGTCGGCCGAAAAAACATCTTATCGCCGAAACCTATCAGCCTATACACATACACATATTTAATACTTCTAATTATTATGGATTTAAAAATAATCACACAGTAAATCAAGAATTAATCCACAATAATCAGATAAACTCGCAATTAAATAGACATAAAATTAACAAAATATCATTAATTGATATATGTCAATGAAATATTTATTAAATTATGCTACAATTAACACAATTATTTACTAACTAATTACCATAAAATATAGCATTTATAAGTGTGGTAATTAATACAGAGATAATTATAATATGAGGACTGGATGCAAATAAATTCACAAGTTCTAAACATATGGACATTTAAAATACATGTGAACATATAACAAATTGCAGTTATTGATTATCCAAAATTAATTAGACAGATTTAACATCCCAAGTTCACCAACTAACCTGGAGAAAGTGGATTCATCCAGTGGTTTAGTAAAGATGTCCGCAATTTGTTGATCTATGGGAACAAAATATAATACCACAGTTCCATTCATGACATGCTCTCGTAAGAAATGATACCTGATATCAATGTGCTTAGTCCTGGTGTGTTGAACTGGATTGTTGGCAATGGCAATGGCACTCGTGTTGTCACATAGAATTGGATTTTTGTCCAACACGAGTCCATAGTCCTGAAGTTGATTCCTCATCCATAGGATCTGAGCACAACAACTACCTGCCGCAATGTATTCTGCTTCGGCTGTCGAGGTAGATACTGAGTGTTGCTTCTTGCTGTACCAAGATACCAACCTTCTTCCTAGAAACTGACAGCTTCCAGAAGTACTTTTCCGATCAATCTTACAACCTGCGAAGTCAGAATCTGTATAGCCAATTAGGTCAAAACCTGTTCCTTTCGGGTACCAAATCCCAAGATTGGGGGTTCCCTTAAGGTATCTGAAAATACGTTTAACAGCTATAAGATGTGACTCTTTAGGGTTAGCCTGGAATCTAGCACATAGACAAGTTGCGAACATAATATCTGGTCTACTAGCAGTTAAGTACAAGAGAGAGCCGATCATACCTCGATACTTCGTGATGTCAACTGACTTACCAGATTTGTCTTCATCAAGCTTGATTGCAGTTGGCATCGGGGTCTTGGCAGTACCTGCTTCTTCCATCCCATATTTCTTCAGAAGATCCTTTATGTATTTTGACTGGCAGATGAAAATACCATCAGGCTTCTGAACAACTTGAAGTCCAAGGAAGAAGGACAACTCACCCATCATGCTCATCTCGTACCTACTCTGCATTAGTTTAGCAAATCTCTTGCATAGCAAATCATTAGTAGAACCAAATATTATATCATCCACATATACTTGCACCAGAATTATATCATTTTTATGCTTTTTATGAAAGAGAGTTTTATCGATGATACCTCTTGTAAAACCATTTTCAAGTAAGAACTTGGAGAGAGTATCATACCATGTTCGAGGGGCTTGCTTGAGACCATAGAGAGCTTTGAAGAGAAAGTACACAAAACCTTCAAATTCCTTGTCTTCGAACCCAGGGGGTTGTTCAACATAGACTTCTTCTTCTAGATCTCCTTTCAAAAATGCACTCTTCACATCCATCTGAAAAACCTTAAAGTTGGAGTGTGCAGCAAATGCTAAGAACATCCTGATTGCTTCAAGCCTTGCAACTGGAGCATAGGTTTCATCATAATCAATTCCCTCTTCTTGAGAGTAACCCTTTGCTACCAATCGAGCCTTGTTCCTCGTAACAATACCATTTTCATCCAGTTTATTTCTAAACACCCATCTAGTGCCAGTTATAAATTTATCTTTTGGTCTTGGCACCAGCTTCCAAACTTTCTGCCTTTCGAACTGATTGAGTTCTTCCTGCATCGCAGTTACCCAATCTGGATCATCAAGAGCTTCATTAACCTTTTTAGGTTCAATTTGAGATAAAAATCCTGTAAAATTGCATTCATTCTGTGTTGCTCTTCTAGTCTGTACACCCTTGTCCGGTTCACCAATGATCTGTTCAAAGGGATGCGCTTTACTCCATACTATTTGTCTTGGCTGATTTGATCTTGATGATTCCCCAAGTTCATAATTGTGTTGAGTATGGTGACTAGTAGATCCAAAATCATTGTTTGCTCCCCCTGAGCTGTTGCTTTCAGAGTTTGATGAATCAGAGTTTAATGAATCATTAGCAGTAGAAGCATTCTTTGATGTTTCTTCACTTGATTGGGGTTCATTTTCATCGTTCACTTGCTCCCCCTCAACATGTGCTGCAGTTTGATCTACTGGTATAGATTGAACAATAGAGTCTGAAAGAGTATTAGAATTTTGTAGATCAGCATTCATTTCTTTATTCTCAAATCTCAGCTGGTCATGTTCATCAAAATCTTCAAGTCCTGTTATCTTTTTGTCATCAAAAGACACATGGATATATTCCATGACCACTTTTGTTCTCAGATTATAGACTCTGAATGCTTTTGTCGATAGTGGGTATCCAACAAAGATTCCTTCATCAGCTTTTAAATCAAATTTGGAAAGCTATTCTGGATGAGTCTTAAGAACAAAACATTTACATCCAAACACATGAAAGTACTTCAGGTTCAGCTTCTTATTTTTCACCATCTCATATGGTGTTTTACCATGCTTGTTTATGAGTGTAGCATTCTGTGTGAAACAAGCAGTTTGCACAGCTTCAGCCCAGAAGTAAGTTGGCAGCTTTGCTTCATCAAGCATGGTCCTTGCAGCTTCTATGAGAGTCCTGTTTTTTCTCTCTACTACTCCATTTTGTTGTGGAGTTCCAGGTGCAGAGAATTCTTGCTTTATTCCATTTTCTTTACAAAACTCTTCCATGGCTACATTCTTGAACTCAGTGCCATTATCACTACTTATGATTTTCACTGTATGCTTAGATCATTTGTCCAATTGTCTGACATGCTCTGTTAAGATTGATGCAGTTTCTTCTTTCTTGTGCATGAAATACACCCATGTATATCTGGTGTATTCATCAACAATAACCAAAGCATATTTTTTCTTTCCAATAGACATTATATTTACTGGACCAAATAAATCAACATACAATAAGTGATATGGCTCAAGAATTGAGGATTCAGTCTTACTTTTGAATGAAGTTTTCCTTTGTTTTGCCTTCTGACATGAGTTACATAGGCCATCTGGAGTAAAAACTGATTTGGGCAATCCTCTCACAAGATCTTTCTTCACTAGCTCATTAATGCTGTTGAAATTCAGATGAGAAAGTCTTTTGTGCCAGTTCCAGCTTTCTTCAATTGATGCTCTACTCAATAGACAGATCGTAGAGCCTTCAGAGTTTGTTGAAAGCTTGGCTTCATAAATGTTACCATGCCTGTATCCCTTCAGAACAACTTTTCCTGTAGATTTGCTTACAACTTCACCATGTTCTTCAAAGAAATCCACATGATAACCTCTGTCACAGATTTGACTCACACTTAGAAGATTATGTTTGAGTCCTGAGACTAGAGCTACAGATTCAATGATGACATTCCCAAGATTGATATTGCCATATCCCAGAGTCCTTCCTATGTTGCCATCTCCATAAGAAACACTTGGGCCAGCTTTCTCCACAAATTCTGATAGCAGGGCTTTATTTCCAGTCATGTGTCCTGAGCATCCACTGTCCAGAACAAGGATATTTTTCCTGTTACCCTGCAATCAGAAAAACCACTAATGATTAGTTTTAAGGACCCAGACTTGCTTGGATCCTTTGGCCTTATTAAGTTTGTTAGCTTTTGTAGCAGAAGTCTTATCAGAGTTTGTGCTAACATTTTTATTAGAGTTTATACATGTAGAATCAATCTTGAATTATTCAAAGAGGGTTTAAGTTCATAATAAGCATAATACAAATTATGATACTCTTTGCATGTATAAATAGAATGCCAAATACTTCCACAGTGAAAACAAGGATTCTGTGGCTTAAACCTAACTGAACCACTCTTAACTCCTGACTTAGGAGGTATAGAGTTTATATTTTTATTTTTCTTGCAAAAAGTAGCAAGATGGTTAGGATTTCCACAGTTGTAACATTTCTTCCTAGGAGCATTGAGAATAGGCATACAGTTATTGCTTTTGTTGATGCCTACCTTTCCATTTCTGTTTTTTCTAGGTTCTTTTACCTTGTTCACTCTTTTTATCTCCTTCAGCTTGTGTTTAAGCTGTTTCTGAGACAATAAACTAATATTTACTGATTTGACTTCATCCTATTTTGGTTTGTCAAATTTTGGTACAAACCTCACAGGATTAATTTTGGCCTTTGCAGCCCTTTCAGTAAATACAGGTTTGGAGGTCGCGGCTTCTAGGTTGGCAGTTTTCTTTTTATCAGTGTAACCTAGACCTTCTTTCCAACAATCATTCTTAATGATAATCTGAGTAGTTTTACCAGAGTTAGTCCAAGTTTTAATAATGTTTCTTTCTTTAGCAAGTTCAGATTCAAGATAAGCATGCTTTTTCAATAATTCAGTTTTAACAATAATAGCATCATCTCTCTCTTTCTGAATTTTTAACATCTGGACTAATTCTAATTCTAGATAGTCATTTCTCTTTCTAAGCTCTAGACTTTCAGATTTTATTCTTTCATTTTCTAAAGTCTGATTTCTATAGCTAACATGCAAGTTTTTAAGAAAGAGTCTTAAGTCAGATATATCAGTAGTATCAAAAGTTAGAGTAGAATGAGGTACCTTGGTCTCAGTAGCTTCAGAGATACTATCAGCATTTGCCATCAAGGCATAGTTCACCTCATCTTTAGAGTCTGAAGTGTCAGCCCAGTCCTTCTTCTTTGTGATGTAAGCTTGACCTTTATCAGCTTTGGCTTTCTTGCACTCAGGTGCAAAATGTCCTTTCTCACCACAATTATCGCATTTGATCTTGGACTTGTCCACTTTCCCAGACCTGCCTTCCTTTCCCTCAGCTTTTCTGAAATTCTTTTTCATGATTGTATAGCTTTTTGGATCTTAACTGTTGTATAATAACAGAGTGGCTCTGATGCTAATTGTTAGGTCCGGAATAACGTAGAAGGGGGGTTGAATACGTTATTTAAAAAATATTTCGATTTTTGATGTGGATATGAGATCAAAAATACTGAATCGAAATAACACAACTGTTTGGGAAATATCTTTAAATAGATAAAACCCGGAGGTTTGTTACACAATCTAATCCTATGGATCAGCTACAAAATCAAACACTCCTAAGGATAGTTTAGGCACGAGGACCTTCTACCCGACACTTCCTGAAAGCGGACTAAGCTGGCTTTCCTACTAGATGGACTGTCTAGCAGCTTACACAGAGAAGATATATAAGAGAGAGAAGAGAAAGTTGTGTGTTGAGGTGTGTTTTGAAATGAAATACAACAGGCCTATTTATAGATTATAGAAAGTTACTATGCTGTACTATTCCAACAACCCCAGCTACTATTCCAACAACCCCAGCTAATATTCCAACAACCGCATTTACTATTCCAACAACCGCAGTTACTATTCATATGAATAGTACTATTCATATCGATTACTATTCATACTAGCTTATAGCCCGTGCAAAGCACGGGTTACTTTTAATTTTTTATGATTTATTTATAATGTAATATAATATTATAAATATTAATTTAAATATTTTATAATTTTTAATATTAAATATAAATTAATATGTTATTGGCGGGAATCGAACCTTGAACTTCTGCATATAACAACTTTTAGTATTGTTATATCTAACGGTCATGATCTATTTGAGTTGCTGATCTAACGGTGATAAATGAGGGATAACCAAAAATGGGGATAACCAAAAAAGGGGTAACCAACTACAAATTATACCCCCTTTTGCTTATTATAATATAGTATAGATGAATAGTGATTTCAGTTACTATTCATATTCTCTTCTGTTTATTTTGCTGTTTTAATTCATCTCAGACAATAATCCAAGTACCAGATTAATTTAATTATTTTGTTATAAATAATTAATCTGTTACTTATTTAATTTTCAGAGTAAATTAATTTTTGACAATACCTTGAGATATTATGTCTGTCCTTGATCGTCAATAGGCTTTGGCAATTCTTTCTGTGAATTACTGTGTTGATCCTTCTCGTATGTGCTGACACTTAGTGCACTGGTCTGGTTCACAAGTGACTAGCACTGATATTGATCTTCACACATTCGTTGCATTCCAATTGATTAGCCTGCAGCAGTATCTTTAATTAATTTGAATACATGGAATCTTTTTACCCTTCAACTGAATCATCTGTACATCTTATTCTGTCACTGAGGCTTGATCATGTTAATGAACTTCTTTCAGCGACTTGATCCTTGTTGGTGCCTGTTCTTCAAATTTCACGATCCCTGTATAGAGTTAATATTATTTATCTTTTATCCTAGTTGAGTTATATATGTCCTCTATTACATATTACATTACATTATGCTCTACATATATATATAGGCAGCTTTTAACGGCAAAGGCATGTTTATCATAGTCTAGTTGATAACATTTTCATTTACGATCGAGTAGCGTGTATATGCATGCACATTCCACATTCGGAGTATCCATCTATCGATTCATCCATCACCTGAAAATGTTGCAGTTTCTTGGAACCAGGAAGAGTTCATGAGTTGTTCAATTAAAGCAAATCCAAGAACTTCCCTATATTGCTTCCTAAGTTAAGATTTAAGGATATTAGTACAAAACATCACTCCAACAATGTGCTAGTGGTTCCCTAAACCACTAAGTACCACTAGCCATTCCCTACTTTTGGGGAACCACTAGTATCCCTGACTTAATTTCTATCAATAAAAAATTCATTTCCCTCCATTTTTCAATATTTGACCATATCTCATTCTCTAATTGATTTCAAATTTATTATTATAATAATGAAAAGGAGTGAATATAGAGAATATTGTTGGAGATGATGTACAAAACAAGGTTCCTAAATCACTAGGAACCATTATTTTATTAGGGTTAATTATCAAACCAGTCACTGATTGGAGCCAAATGTATCAAGTAGGTCACTTATTGCAAAAGTGACTCATTTAAGTCACTTATTAGAAAATTTGTATCGGTCAGTTAATCGAATATTAATCAAAAATTGTAAAAGTTATCCAACAATGAAACGGGGCATGGATTTGTGTAGAGCATCATGTGGGATTCATTTTGGTTACTAGAATATCAAAATTGGAGTTCAATAACACCTTCAAAAGTGCTTTGATCCTCAAGAACAGCTCAAGAACATCAAGAACATATTTTTGCAGAATTTACCCAACAATGAATCTGAGGTTGGTTTTGTGTGGTATAGCATGTGGGATTCAGTTTGGTTACTCAAACTCATGATTTGGAGGTCAATAACATCTCTAAAATAGTTTCGATTAATATTCGATTAACGGATCGATAGAAATTTTCTAATAAGTGACTTAAATGAGTCACTTTTGCAATAAGTGACCTAATTGATACATTTGGCTCCAATCAATGACTAGTTTAATAATTAACCCTATTTTATTATATTTTTAAGAATCAATTAAGGAGCTATTGGACTTGCTCTTAGTTTTTAGGCCTGTAGCACGTTCATACGATGGATAGTTTTCAGTGTATCTATCTAATCATCCCAATAAAACAAAAAATGTCATCCTTTTTTTAAACATTGGTTGTTGCCTAAGAGCATTTCCATTGGAAGCCCCATCCCCATCCTCAAAAACTTATTAAAAATAGTAAATTTCCAAATAAAAATAGTAAATTCCTAAAATTATCAAAAACTTTCTACATCCCATTCCCCATTTTCCATTCTCATATTTCTATATTCTTTTTTATATTACTTCTTTCTCTCTCTTTCTCTACCAAAACTCACCCACTATCTATAAATACAATTTAAAAAGAAATGAAGAAATGATCTGGCAGCAAAAGGGGAACAGATGGGGATCTACGGTAAAACCTCAAATATGGGGGTTGGATTTCAATCCTTAAAACATATCCCTATTTTGGGATTCCGGATGAAGCTTAATTTTTGTTCAAAAGTTGTAGATTTCCCTAAATAATGGGGATGGGGTTGAAGATGGGACATCCAATGCGGATGCTCTAAGACTGAACAAACAAACATCTATATTATTTATTACTTCCGTCTGTTATAATTTTTTATACTATTCATTATAAGTGATTGATTATTAATTTATACATAATTTATATGACAAATATAATCATGAGTGATTTTGTTTGATTCATATTAGTGAATACTTTAATACAGTGAAGTTTTTATATTTTATACTAACACGAAATTAAAGATATTAATGATCAAAAGGGTTCGTTGACAAACGTGTCCAGCCCAAACAGGAAAAGTAATAAGAGACGGACGGAATATATTATAATAAGCTAATTTGGTTCATTTTGATTCAAAATGTATAATCATAAAAAAATGATGATCGTTTGATTTTTAATAAATAGACATGAACCATTAGATCTAATACTAAGAAATATTATTTTTTAAAGTATTATACTAAATGATCAAGATACGATACGAATTTCGTCAAAAACAAATTTAAAATTAAATCTATATTTTTAGTTATAAACAGTTATTACTATCACTAATAATATATAATTAAAATTATAATCTCATATATAAACTATTTTAATCAATATTAATTATTTAAATCAATTTCATTACGGAAGTAAATTAATATGATTAGATATATTAATTTACAATTACAATAACTATTAAATAATAAAAATAATCATATAAAAAATGATTATAATATATTAAAAAGTGGCACGGATTATAAGATAGTATATCTAATATTAAAAATAATTTACTTTTCGAATTTTTAACTAATAGCAAGTATAACTATTAGCGTCATATGAATATTAACTACTAATAATTCAAATTCTTTTTAAGAAAAATGTGCAAATTTCAAATAAGCTATTTTTGTAGTTGAACTGGTATAATAATATCATGTAAGAGTAATTTTATAAAAATTCAGTGTGTAGTTATTTACAGTTAAAGTTTTTTAAAGTAATACGTTTGGCATCGGAAAAAATATTATTTTATCGAATTTATTACTTTATCGAGATCAGTAAAAAATACATTATCTCCACTATGTAAGGATCGGAAAAAAAAATTATTATAATATTATTTTATCGATTATTACTTCATCAAGGTTCTAGGCTGGGGAGAAGCTAGCTAAGCTGTTGCGTGCATGAATACTTGAAAACACCTCAAAGCAGATTCCAAATCGAAACCGGTGTCGATTCCAATACCAGTACGCAGTTTAGAATATGAAGAATTGTTGCAGGACCAGATTCAGCCTGGCCCATATGAATGTGGATCATAATTGTCTAGATTCAGATCACGTGTCCACCAAGTCAGCACCCCGAATCATGTCAATTACTACTACTGTAACATACAACTACATGCGTTATCAATTCCTCTGCCACTTGTTTCGTAAAAGTATGTCATCATTTATGAATAAATTAATGAAGTTTGTGTTCTCCAGTTTCTAAATTACATCTGATTTTACATTTAAGCAGACCTATCTTACTTTCAGAGCTACGGAGTATGTTGTAAGATGAGTAGTAATTTCTTACTACTCCCTCTGTCTCTTATTATCGTTCTTGTTTCATATGTCGGGATTGTTCATAACATGAGACAAATTACTAATTTACGTCTAATCTATAAGATCAAATATAGTCATGAGTGATCTTGTTGGATTCGTATTTATAAGTACTTTAATACAGTGAAGTTTTTATATTTAATACTAATACGAAATTCAAGATATTAACGATAAAAAATGTGTATTGGCAAATGTGTCCAATCAAAACAGGAAAAACATTAAGGGACGGAGGGAGTAATATTTACTATAGTTCTTAATGAATTAATGGATATGAGTGTACTAACAATCTTTTAAAATGATCAATGCGCTAAAACTAGTTCGTCACCGAATTAAAGAAAAAAAAAATTATCTGTATAACCCAGCATTTTTAGAGATAATTACCAGAACAATCATTTTTGAAGATATTTTGCCCAAAATACTGAAAAGCGGGAATGTGGCCTTATTTACTGACGAGATACGGAAGTTCGTGTTCCGTATTAGTCACATAACACGTTACTGCGTGTAGCGTGACTGTAGTACTGTAACATTACTGTTCATCTCCCATCTCTCTCGAATCTCTCCAGTCTCTCCCATTCTCTCTACCTCTCTCCAGCCACCTCCACCATATCTGAGCACACCAACACAATCACCATTGCTTCCTCTTTGTTTTGCCCAGTTGAGTTTATCAAATCTGGCCCCGCAGGGGCATCGACGAACTAGTCGAAAAAACGGAGGAGAGAGAGGTACTGATTACCATAGAACTTTGTAGGTTGAGTGAGGCATTAGATGAAAAGGTACTGATTTTTAGTCAATTTATCGACCCATTAATCTTCATCAAAGAACAGCTCCAGACTCAATACAAGTGGCTTGAAGAAGAGAGGTGCTATATATGCACGGAAGTCTTGAACCAAAGGAGCGCCAATCTTTGATCACTGCTCTCAATGATCCCAAAAGCAAAGTGACGGTACTTTTGGCATCAATAAAGGCTTGCTCCGAAGGCATACATCTTGTGGGGGCTTCAAGAGTTGTTTTCTTGGATGTAGTGTGGAATCCCTCAGTGGAAAGGCAAGCAATAAGTCGAGCATACCGAATTGGCCAGAAGAAGATTGTTTACACTTACCATCTTATTGCAGGGAAGACGGAGGTTGAAAAATACAAGCGACAAATTCAGAAGGACCGGTTCTCAGATATGGTTTTTTCTTCCAAGGACGGCATAAGGTCTTTGAAGATAAGATTCTGGAAGAGATGTTTCAACGTATCATCAGTTAATACGTGACACGGGAAGGCGTATCTGCCTCTATCACGATGGACGGTGTTCAGTATTAAGCTAATACGGTGGCCGGTACTCCGTATTAGATTAATACGGAGGACGGTGCTCCGTATTAAGCTAATACGGTATACGAAACACCGTATCCTGTCGGTATTTAAGGCCAAATATTTGGAGCTCAGTATTTTGGACAAACAGTATTTATTTTTGATTATTTTGGGCCTCCACCCGCATTTTTACCTGCCGCCTGTTATCTGCAAAAAATAAAATAAAATAATAAAGTTTAAAATTTTAAAAAAAATGGACATTTCCGATCAGTTAAACACTCGAACTAACAGTGAAAAGAATCAGATTAATTAAAAGCAAAACAACCGACATTTGTAGATCAAGTTTAGCCTCTCCTTTGTCATGCAACCAAACTCCCCCTATTCGCATGAAGATCGTACAATCTGAATTTTATGACATTTTTCGATTGTCAAACTTTGATATGTACATTATTTTCCTTCTAAGAGTCCAAAGCTTGAAAGAGAAATTTTAATAAAAATGGAAATCATATACAAATATTTTTGTTTTAGAGATAAGTTTCATTATTCTAAAAAAGACAAAATATACATTATTAATTGAGAAAAAAGTCCCGAGGTTACCTCAGGAGAGTTACCTGAGGTTCCAGTGTATATACATGGTGGCATTTTTGTAAATACTGAAAAATATCTTAAAAAAATCCTGTAATTACAATTATACCCTCGTGTATTAATATGAAAAATTTAGTTGTCTCAGTTAATTTTCCTGAGGTAACCACAGGAACATCAAACCCTTAATAATTTAATGCGAGGAATACATTAGGCTTAGAGTATAATGTTCCTGAGATTACCTCAGGAACTTACCTGAGATCCTTTGCCTAAATTCTTATAAAATATGGGATGAACATTTTTGTAAAATCAGAAATTTTTAATTAGCCCTGCGGGCCCAAGCAAATTTAAAGTATATTTTATAGGTATCTCAGGAAAAGTTTCCTGAGGTCAATCTCAGGAACCTTTTTCTCTTAGGCTTAAGCTAAGATTAAATACATTAGGCTTAAGCTAAGATTAAGTTTTCATGAATTTTTAATAAATCAAAACCTACATTAGAAAATGAAAAACGCATCTTGATACAGACACTAATAAAGGAATTGTGGCCATCTGGTTTTGTTGCCAAAATTTGTCAAGTCCTCAGCTTAAAATTGTTGCTCACGTAAATTCAAATAGGTTTGGACCTGAAAAGGCCCAATCACTGGAGTATAACATAGCCCAAAATAAAGTGGCACATGTACGAGATTATAACCTTAAAAGGCTATGCTGTGCATATGGCCTGTAGGCCCTGTATTCAAGATGAGTAATTAGCATATTGAACCCCTTAATTTTGGGTGCTTTTTTGATTTGGTCCTATTTTATGTTTAGTAACATTTTGCATTCCTATGTTCAAATTTCGCTTCACTTTGCACCCTTTTTGACCAACTCTCGTTAATTTTGGTTGTTAACATTAACAGTCAGGGTTATTTATGTAATTACACACACTGTTACTGCTCATCTCTCTCATATCTTACCTCCCCAACAACACAAAACCTCCGCCACCCACCTCTCGTCTCATCTCCGTTCACCCTTCATTCTTTCTCCTCCTCCTCGACATACTGCAGCCCCTCTCCATTCACCAACAAACCCACTTCGTTCTCCTCTCCTACCTTCGTCCACCTCCTCCGTTCACCCAATTCAACAGCCTTTCTCTGTCGGCCAACCCACCAATTCCTTTCCGCCGTCCATCTCACCTCCGCCCCGTTACCTCCGTTCACCTCTTTCTTTCACCCCTCAACCATTCGCCCATCATCACCACCAATTCACTTCCCCCGCCGCTAACATCTCATCTCCTGACTCTCTCCCAACCCACCTTCATATTCACCCTCGTCTGCAACCTTCATTATCGCTGCAAACCACCGCCCACACCATCCCACAAAACTTCTTCACCATCGTTCTTCAGACTCCATCAACAACCACCTTTCATTCAATATCACCCATTTCGCCAACCATCCTCTCCATCCATCTCTCCCAACAGGCAGCCGTCGTGCCTCCTAACTCGCAACCAATCCCTCCCTTCTTCTCTTCGTTTTCCGTTCATCACTTTTTCGCCGGTCTCTCCACCGTCCTCACTCCCTTCTCCTCTCCACCTTCCTGTTAGAAATAAACCAACTCCTGTTAGTTCTGTGATGATATATATATTGATTAAAATCGTTGGGCGTACCTAATTACACATTTACCCTCATCCCTGTTAATGTTAACGGTCAAACTAACGGGAGTTGGTCAAAAGGATGCAAAGCGAAGCGAGATTTGAACATAAAAGTGCTAACTGTTACAAAACATAAAGTAGGACCAAATCGAAAAAGCGCCCAAAGTTAAGTGCAATATGCTAATTACTCATTGTAGATTATTGAAGTTGTGCTTTCCCTCCATCCTACGCATTTACTGTTTCACACGTAAAGGTGCATATAAAATATAGTGTATGTTTGGGGTATCTTAAAATAAGTAGCTTATGACTTATAAGCACTTATGTCATATAAGTGATAAGTAGAGCAGTCAGTGGAGTGTTTGGTAAATCAGAACTTATAATCAGTAGACTGTTTGGGTAAATTAGAACTTATAAGTTAATTTTTTTTATAATTTTAAAAATATTTATTTTTTATATATAATAATGGATATCAATGGATAGATCTCGATGAATAGGGAAATTTGATATATACATATCAATTTTCTAATGAATGGATCGAGAGATATATGGTTTTGAAGATTTGAAGGATATTATATATTGCGTATATCGAGAATAAGTTATAAGTTATAAGTTGAAAGTTAAGAATTCTTAACATTCAACTTATGTGTTTATAAGTTATAAGTTGAGCTAAAACTTATTTTGGCAAACACACCCCATAAGTGCTTATGGCCTTATAAGCCATAAGCTAACAGTAATGTGAGTTCCCAAACAGGCCCATAGTTCCGTAACTTATTTTTACAATTTTGTGATTTTGAATAAAAATAGAATGTTTATATTTTTATTAAAAAAAATAATTAAAAATAAATTATAAAACTATATTTTATATACATCTTAAAATGGTATCAGACACTCTGGGATTGAGGGAGTAATATTTACTGTTCTACATGCATGGTTGTAAAAGGTTTCAAAGACATTCAACCCCGACATAAACAAGACTAAAAATAAAGCCTAAAGAAAAGGTAAATAAAACAGTTGAAATTGCATTTGCTCCCTCCATTGCCGCCTGCTGCGCTTATCCGATCCTCATCCTTTCCATTAATAACTATATTTTGCTCTCTTTACCACTCTCTTTACCAACAATTAAATTTTCAACAATCATAATCAAATACTTCTACGTACATTATCTGTATTTACCTTTAATTTATTCTTGATATATCTATTTAAGAATTCTGCACATACTATACATAGATATAAGTAGCAATGGCACGTCAAATTGTCGTTGTTTCACTTGTGTTGGTGGCTCTGATTGGCTTCGCAACCGCGGCTAACTCGCCATCCAGTTCTCCTAGCAGTAGTCCATCACCAAAGGGCTCTTCATCCTCCCCAAAATCAGCCCCACCTCAATCACCTGCAAAGGGTACATCTCCTGCATCGTCTCCAAAAGGTTCATCGCCAGCACCTGCTGATGACGATGACGACGATGCTGATGCTCCCGATTCTGATCCAGACTCCGATAGTACCCCTAGCTCCTCTCCCTCGAGTGATTCACCGCCAGCTCCCCCCAGTGATTCTCCTTCCGACGACTCTCCTTCTGATTCTCCTTCCGATTCTCCTTCTGACGCACCATCAGATGACGAACCCTCCGATGCACCCTCACCATCTGACGACAGTAATGCCGTTGCTTTGAAGGTGCCTTCGGTTGTTGCTGCTGCTGTTGTTGTAGCTGGTTTCTTTTTCGTTTGATCAGTTATTTTGTTCTCAAATAATTGAAGCGTACGTAGTTGTTCCAACTTAAATAATTGTGTTCATTTCATGTGACTATCCACATTGAAGTACTAAATATATTTATACGTGTACTTCTTTGTGTAACTGTAAATTTAATTAATATGCCGTAATTAATCATATTATATGTTTTTCTTCGTGTAATTCGTTCATTCTCAGAGTTTCAGGAGTTTTAAGACATTGGCTTTAGGATATTAGGAGTTTTAATTTACGACATGAGCGGCCATGCAGCACATCAACATTGATCTACCTCTGTTAATTATATGTCATAGTTATATTAATTTGTCTGCAACAACAGATTAACTCCAAGTCTATAATGGAGAGAATACCTCAAAGAATGAAGACCACAACTACGTACGTACGAGGTCTCCTTTGAAGTAAGTGTTCGTGAAGAACTTTAATATTGTATACAATTTACATTAATTACTATTAATGTTGTAGTCTTCACTATAATTTCAATTGCTAAAACTCATAAAAGCACTTGCATATTCTTCTCGTAGAGTGACGCGATCTTCCCCTTTACGGCCTCAAGCTCCAATTTGTAGTTCCCATTTGCCTGTAAATTTTTTAAACCCAATAAATATATAATTTTGGTTACATAAAGCAAATACTGCAGCTAAACTTGATTAAATAAATACACTCGATCCATTATTGTCAAGTCAATCAAGTTTACAACATTGGTTTTTCGTTACAGAAATGCTAGAGTTATATAAAATTTCACAAATTTTTTTACAAAATGATAAGTGTTACAATTTGATGGGTTATAATTCAATGGACCCTGCTTTCATATTAATATCAATCAATAAAAATCCATTCAACTCATTTTATGCAAAAATTCTGTAACTTATTTTGTACACCTAACATTACTCTTTTCGTTAATTATTATAAAGCCGGTGCCGACTAATTTACCTACCTATTTCTATTTTAAGAACTGTTTGGGTTGGTGCAACAGAATAATACTCCACTAATGTTGGGAAAAGAATCTCAACTATACACTAACTTGCTGATAATTAAGGACTAATTAAAAGTTAAAAATATATGCAAATAAATATACAATCAATACCTGAAAATGCAAGCTGTGGAAGACTCTATCTCCAATAGACTGGAACGAAGAAGCATTTAATAAGAAAAGTCCATCACCAAGCTCTAGTTTATTCAGAACTTCGGATAGTAAACCCTTGTGATCAGCTTTGAGTGCAGATATCTGTACTGCGACTTCATTACATCCAACTGGACTGGTTGTTACTGCAACTGATGACAAACTTGTATCTTTTCTCTCCACTCTTCGTCTCTTTCCAACTTGATAGTCCGTGCTGTCTTCTCGCTGCCTACACATTCTCGACGATAATTCTTCTTTCTTCTGAGCCAAACTCTCCACTTCTTTTTGTAATTCTGGTATGTATTTCACCACACACGCTACTGTTGCTGGAATGCTTAATTTCTTCTGTATATTATAGCACACGTAAATTGTTAAAAAAAACAGTAAATTATATATGTTGCAGAGGCCATAGGAAATAATAAACTAAAGACATATAAAAATGTACATACCATTCGATCTGCATCCGGAAGGAGTGAAAAAAGAGAAGAATACAAGCTGTTAATCTTCTTTCGACGATCTCGTTCACTTGCATTATGATTAAGCTTCTTGACTACTCCAGTGGTGTCATTGTGACCACTGCCAATTGCTTCGAAACTTGTCGATTGAGGAGAAGGAAGGACCGAAAAGGAATTTTCCATAGAGTTGAGATTCCCGAAGAAATTATCGTTTGGATCATGGCTGATAATTCTTGGGTCATCGACTAAGGGCCAACCAAAGCTTGGAAAGAGAGGGGATGATAGTGTTAACATTTTAGATAAAGGTTTGTTTGGAAATAGTATTTGGTTTAAGTTTGATGCTTATAGTATTAATGTATGACATGATAACTGATAAGATTGTATATATATAGAACCTACCGTGATCAAAGTCCTCATCAACATGTACTAAATAAAATTAGTAGAGTCTATAAAACTATAATTAATATATTCGTCTTGCTTATGTAAAAAGATACGCATACATATAGAAGATATCGATTTATTAATTCCTTGATTAAATTAATTATGGGGAGCAGTTGCTAGTTGCCCTAGTCATTCGATGGTCAGTTTGTGGAGAGGGGAGCGAGCACCAAACATCAGGTCTTGACATGGACATGCTTAGTGACTGCACCAACATTAGTCTATACTACGTTCTCAAACTGCATTTTTGCTTTTGCAGAACTAAATCAAATGACATTTTGGTTCTAGAGTAATTTTTTTTTGTTCCACAATAAATTTGTACCAAATAATATGCAAAATCTAAATATTAAAAGAGAATAATGAGCCTGAGGATGTCCTCAGGTAACACCCTGAGGTTAAAAGAAATTTGTGCTTATAATTAAGTGGGCCCCGCAGGGGCATTTTTGTAAATATAAGATCCATCCTTTGCATTTACAAAAATGTCCCTAATTTACTACTATAGTTGTTTTAACCTCAGGGGTGTTACCTGAGGACATCCTCAGGCTCAGCATACTCACGCCCAGCATACTCATATTAAAATAGCTGAAAATTTGAAATAATGTTTATGAAAAATGCCAGATATCCTGAATTGTTTCTCATAAAAGTTTCCAAATGAAAAGTGTATCAATTTAGAGAGTGGTGAGGTGTACAGAAAATTTGCACAAAAACATTTACAGAATGAGGTGGATTCCACTAATAAATGTTTTATTGATTGATATTAATGTGAATACTGGGGGCCCATCGTGTTATAACCAATTAAATTAAGACACTTATCATTTTGTGAAAATTTTTATGAAATTTTATGTAACTCTAATATTTTCCATCAATTTAATTGATTATAATAATGTGATTTCCTATATTCACACCAAACATTCCAATCAAAAATTTCAATCATGTCATGTCATCTTTACCACATCATTTGAGAATGATTTTTGTGAACAAATTTGGAGTATGCAGCATGCTCAATTTTTTATTTTCTTCCCACTTAATGTACCACATTTCTTATTCTATCTATTCCAAAATTATTATACACATTTAATTAATATAAGGTAATTAAGTTTATTATTAATTATGTTAATTTATTTGAAAAATAATATAAATTTTTACTAATTATAATTTATTTAATATAATGGAATAAAAGGTGGATATCTGATTGAAATATTTTTTACTGATAAACAAAATAGCAAAGATATATTTGAAATATAGCGTTTGTTTTTTAACCTCAGTACTACACATAATTAACAAAAACTTTAGGAATATATGCTACAACAATATGAGCATATTCTTTTATTTTATTTTTTTATTTAGTAAAAAAAACATTATGAGCATATTCTGTTCACACTGAGAGAGAGAGAATTAAGTAACATTAAAGTAATTTAAAAAACCAGAAAGAAGACGAAGACAAAGAACCTGTGGCATCCACAAGCTTGGGTTATGCTTACCCGCTCTAGCTCGAGCAACTACTGATTTGTCACGGCTACCCACACTTTATCCAAACAATATAATGAACAATTTATTCTATGTCATCAATATTAATTGGAGTGTTCTTACATTGGTTATTAAAGTTTAAACTAACTTAGAGCAATTCCAACACTATTCTAATATACCCTCTTAAATCAAATAATGAGGAAATGAAGACAAAAAATATTTCCAACAAACTCCTAGCAACTCTCTATAAATTTAGAATCCTCAATTCTTTCCTCAGATTTAAAACTCTTTCTCCTCTGCTCACTTCATTTTTTAAAACTTTAATGTCTGAGACTATTGTTACAGCATTTTTTTATTTGAATTTTGGTCTGCAATATTTCTCATGCATAGATCTTTTTGGTGATTATAACAATGCAGTAACAATAAATAGATCAAAATGCTATGTTTCTTTGTTAGTTGTTTGATGCTTGCACTGCTAGTTATGGTGTATATTGAGCTCAAGTTATGGGTGCTCGAGTCACCCCCGTAACTTGAAGTTACGGGTGGAATATTTTATTTTTATATATGTATATTATGTAAACTAGATAAAGAATGGATAGATATTGAATTAGAGGAGGATTATTGGAGTGAAGAAGTGATTTTGTATATTAATTAAGAATCATTTCAATAATATTATTTATGAGGAGGATGCTAAGTAATTGTTGGAGTTGCTCTTAGCAACTATAAGGGAAATTTCAACCTGTGATTAAAAATTTAAATTTGGGGCAGTTTTGTCTCAAATGATTTTAACCGTGAACTAAAAAGTGTGATCTAAATTTAGATCAATGAATAATACTAAAAATGAATAATACTATTGGTTCTATTGGATCAGTGAATGGTAATTGATCCAAATCTTTATATCATTATAAAATTATAAGGGTTTTATATCAAATTGGCCACTCCCTTCGTCAAAAATTATCATTTAACCCACCGTTCTCAACGGGGTCTCATTTGAACCACTAAATTAAGAAAATATATCATTTGCCCCCCTGTATATCACTTAGACCACCATAAATTGTATTAATTTTTTTGAATGCAGGGGGCAAATGATATATTTTCTTAGTTTAGTGGTTTAAATGAGACCCCGATGAGAACGGTTGGTTAAATGATAATTTTTGACGAAGGGAGTGGCCAGTTTGATATAAAACTCAAAATTATAATCTTTTCTATTTTGTTGATTTTGTTAATGTTATTTAAAGTAAATTAATTAATTTTGGAATATAACTAATTCATGATAAATTCTAAAATAAAATTTTTAAATACATAAAAATTAAAATATATTAAATTTCAAAATACAAGATAAAGTTGCTCATCTAGCACTTCCAAATGCATTAATTGAGCATTTGTGGGAATAATATACTAATTCTGATAATTAGTATTTTTATGTAATATTAATGCTTTTAATTTATTTTCATGTAACGTTTCATTTATTTCAAATGTACTTTATAACATTTTATTTTTATTCGAATGTATTTTAGTTATAATCTAGTTGTTGATGTTATTATATATTATAATTTATAATAAAATTAATTAATCTTTTTTCAAAATACTTAAAATTAAAATATATGAATATAATAATGATGATTGAATTTGAATTTATATTTGGATCATGTGATTGTAATAGAATTTGGATCTGATCCAAAGTTGGATCAATTTGTGATCCAAATTTGGATCTTGTGATTGGAGTAGTGAGATGCGATCCATCTTACTATTTTTTCGTACAAATATTGTAGTACGTAATGAGTGGAATAGTAGAGGTTATGCACGTTGTTATTAACATATATAAAATTATTATTATGGGTTAATTTTAATTTTTAATTGTTTTTTATAATATATTTTATTTATCATTATTTAGTTGTTGGTTAAATAAGTTCTTAAATTATAAACGATAATAAGTTTTATTATAAAAAAAATATTTTTGTCTTTTCTTCCTATACTTTATCATTGATATCTAGAGCCATATAGACCGATTCGATTTGGTATCGGTTGACGATATGTTGAACGTGATATCTTTCGCATGTTGGAATTAAAATATGTATTTCGATATTTTTTTCTTGTTCTTTTATTTTACAAATTGGTTGTGTTTTTTTTCTTGTTCAATTTGATTTAGGTATCTAATCTTGATATTTTTTCCTAAATTAGTTAAGATAAGTTCTCTAATTGTTTTAATTATGAATTTAGCCATCGTTTCAAATTTTTTTCCTCCTTCATCTTTTTTATCTTCATATTGGTTGGGTTTTAATTTGGTAAAAAGTAATGTTGGGTAAGCATGTTGGTTTCGTTTTGGTTTGGTTAAGACTCTTGCACACTCTTTATTTCTCTCTCGTTGATGGTATTTGCTTGTTGGTAAGATCGTTAATTTTTTCCTTTATCTTTTCTTTCCTTTTTTCTCCCTCGTGTTTTATGATGAAAGTAGTCCTAGGCACCGTATACCTTCTTTTTCTCTTTCTTTCTCGTGCGTTATGATGGGAGTAGCCTAGGCACTGCATACCTTCTTTCTCTTTCTCTCTTTTTTAATTGATTTGGGTCATGAGATCGTTTCTTTACCTTTCTTCTCTCTTTTTCTCTCTTTACTGGTTTAGGATTGCTTTCTCGGTTGTAATATGGATATGGATTCAATTGGTTTTGGTTTGATGTTAGTTTTGATTAGATTTGGGTAAGGTTAGTTAGTTAGATTTGGATACAGTTTGTAGATTTGAATTCAGTATTACTTTGGATTTTGGTATTGTTTTTGTTGGTTGAAGTTATATGAGTTTTGCTTGCATGTTTATTGGCTGCGAATTTGCTTGACTTTTGAAGTTGTTTCGATTGGTTATTAGATGACATGGATGATTCTTCTCTTGCTGATTGGATTTCTTGCCAGCTCTCATTTTAATTCAAATATACTTGAATTTTATAGTTATTTAGTTGATTCGTGAACGATATGGATGGTTAGGATATAATTTGTCTTTGGATTCTTGTTGATTGGATTTTTCTGTTCGTTTTGATTTTGGATTGGATACAATTGCATTGGAGTTTTTTGTTTTTGTTTACTCTTGCATGACATGGATGCTCTTTTTCCTTTTGCGGATGCAACTTTGGATTCATTAGGAAATGTTTAGCTCGTTTAGATTCGTGATTCTGTTTTTTGGATTCGTTTGGATGCTTTTATTTTGGGGTAGCAGCTTTGGATTCGTTTGGATACGTGGCTCCGTTTCTTGTTGACAAACTCCCGATTCATGATCATGAGTTTGAGGGGATGTTAACATATATAATATTATTATCAAGGGATAATTCCAATATTTTAATAGTTTACTTTGATAGGATAATTTTCTTTACTATTGTATTGTTGTTGGCTACATAAGCACTCTTTCTATTTTAATCGATAATAAGTTTCATTATAATAAAACATTTTTTTTCTCTCTTCTCCCCATACTTTATCGGTTATTATCAGGATATTAGTTAGGGGAATGGCGGAGGCGTGCCTAGAAAATTAAGAATGACTGGGGTGGCATGACCGACATGTGTAAATTAGAGGGTGCCTGAAGAGTTTATGATGGAGTTCTGCTATGCTTCTCTTGTTGTGGTTTCTTAGTGGGTAAATGGGAAAATCTGTCACTGTTTTATCCAAAAAATTCACTTTGATCACCAACCCGTGACATAATTATATTGCAAAATGCTGCTAGTCATAACATTCAACTGAAATGTAATTTTACCTATGTTAAATCGTCATTAACTTTGACGAAGGGATTATTGAGACTAATACAGAGACTACTACAGAGCATGACAAATCAGCTAATGTGGCAATGTAGATTGACAGGCTGGACATGAACACGCTGGCAGACTTGAGCACGCTAGTAGAGTTGAGTAACACACCACCACCTCACTTGTTACAAGCTAGCAACTAAGTTAGTTACATGTATAGAGATAGAAGATGTATGTATAGATTTTCTGTTAGATCTTAGCTTAGCTGTTAGCTCATGTATATAAATCATTGTACAGATACATTTTATAATTCAATGAAACAGAGTTTATTTTTCATTTTACTGATTCTTTAGTTCAGAGAAAGTTAAGATGGTATCAGAGCCAGATCTCGATCATTTCTGGTGATAACTCCGACGATCAAATTCTTTGTTTCTCTGGTGCGCGATTGCTCCGATCATTTTGCTCTGATCATTTTTTTTCCAGATCATCTCTCCGATCATCTCTTTACAGATTGTCTTTCTGAACTCAGATGAATTCAACGGTGAATTCGTTCTCTTTATATCATTGTTGATTCTTCTTTTCTGATTGATTCAGTTAGTTCGTTGATCATCACTAGCATTTTGTTCTTGATCTTAGATTACGTTTTATTCTTGATCTCAGAACGTTTTCTTTGATTGATTTCTGAAATCTTTGCTTGATTTTTGAAAATATATGTTAAAATTCACATATTCTTCTTGATTTCTTCCTGATTTTGTTAATCTTGTTGAATGGATGATGCAGATCCTTTACTGAAATATGATTGTGCAAATTGCACCTGTGAATTGAGTACTAAAGTTCAAAAGAAGGTGGATGAACGTCGTTTATTGCAGTTTCTGATGAAATTGGATGATTGTTACTCTGCTGTTAGAGGACATATTCTCATGATGACTCCTTCACCATTTGTTTCTCAAGCTTATAGACTGATTGCACAGAAGGAAAATCACAAAGAGATGGCTCAGACTCACAATGATTCTATGGTTTTTCTGGCTAACAAAAGGTTTCAAGGTGCAGGGAATGGAAGGTTTCAGCATCAGCATAATAATACAACTTCTATAACTTCTTTTACTGGTGGAACTAGAAAGCAAACTAAGCCTGGAGCAAATTATTATTGTACTCATTGCAAAGTACTAGGACACATCATAGATCGATGTTTCAAGGTTCATGGATTTCCTGCAGGTTTTAAACCTAAAGATAAGAAGTTTGTAGCAGCTGTTACTCATATAGCTGATGAAGATCATTCAGTTGTATCTCATGATAACAGAATTGATGAAAATAATCATCACATTTCTACTGAACAATACAACAAGCTCATGACTCTTCTTTCTGCACATCAAATTTCCAATACTGATGAGAATAATCAGGCATATTTGGCAGGTAAAATTTGTCTATTATCTGCACTTGGTACAGATTGGCTTCTTGATAGTGGTGCCATAGATCACATGACTCCTACCTTGGAAAGTTTCTTGTCATATGAAACTATCAGTTCTACTATCACAATTCCAGATGGCACTAAGATTAAAGCTATGCATAAAGGACCAGTTGCTCTTGGAAATAACATCATACTAAAAGATGTTTTACATGTGCCAGATTTTAAGTTTAGATTAATATCTGTGCATAAACTTTGCAAGGATCTAAATTGCAGCTTGATTTTCTCTAATGATTCCTGTATGTTACAGGACCTTTCACAGAGCAAATGTCCAATTCTTCTTGGTAAACTGAAAGATGGACTCTATAGTGTTAATTCAGAAGCTGTTGCAAATCATAATATTGGAAAATTTGCTTTTGCTACTGTGACCAATGAAGTTCAGATTTGGCATCTTCGGCTTGGACATATACCTTATCCACAGTTGAAGAAGATTTTTCCTTCTATTACTCCTAAAGATTCTCAGACAACAATTTGTACAGTATGTCCACTTGCAAAACAAGTTAGAGCTTCATTTCCTCATAGTAGTATTAAAAGTTCTGCTGTTTTACAGTTACTACATGTAGATTTATGGGGACCTTACAAGGTCAAAACACATGTGGGTTGTTCCCAATTTGTCACTATTGTAGACAATTTTAGTAGGTATACCTGGGTTCAGCTCATCAAGTATAAATCTGATGCAGCATATGTTATCGAGAATTTCATTTTGTATGCAGAAAAACAGTTTAAGTCTAATGTGATTTGTGTTCGTTCTGATAATGCACCTGAGTTGTGTGAAGGAAATTTAAAGAAGTTTTTTCAGTCAAAAGGGATCATGCATCAAACTAGCTGTGCTTACACACCCCAACAAAATGGGGTTGTTGAACGTAAGCACAGACACCTAATTGAAACTGCACGAGCTCTTTTATTTCAGTCTAGAGTTCCTGATAAATACTGGGGAGAATGTGTTCTTTGTGCTTGCTATCTGATTAATAGGATGCCCTTAATGAGTATTCGAGATGCTACACCATATTCTTTGCTATACAGAGAGGATCCTGATTATAACAATCTCAAACCGTTTGGTTGTCTATGCTATGTATCAACTCAAAAGGTACATCGAACAAAAATGGATCCTAGAGCTTCAATGTGCATTTTTATGGGATATTCACCTACGCAGAAAGGATATAAGGTACTTGATTTGTCCACACAGTCTCTGTTTATTTTCAGAGATATTATTTTCCATGAACTAAATTTTCCATATCATACTAAGACACAAAATCTAGAACCTAGCATTTTCTTACCAGCTATTACTACACCATTATCAGCTTTTAGCACAGATCCTTTTTCACATGCTAATTCTGATAATTCATCTCATGATAATTCTGATAATTCATCTAGTTCCATACATGATCATTCTTTTGATAACTCTCAGTCTTCATTTGAATCCAATTCTCAATCACATTCTTCTGATCATTCTACTTCACACAATACACTTCGACAGTCTTCAAGAGTTAAAACTCAACCATCATATCTTCAAGATTTTTATTGTCACACAGCTGTTACTCCTCATCATACAGCGTTATTGACTAAGTTGTCTGATATAACTGAACCTAAGAACTATAAAGAAGCATGTAAGCAGCCTCTTTGGCAAGAGGCTATGCAAAAGGAAATAAATGAACTGAATGAGAATCATACCTGGGACTTGGTTCCATTACCTCCTGGTAAGAAATCAATTGGTTGCAGATGGGTATATAAGGTCAAACTCAAAGTTGATGGTTTGCAAAGCACGTTTAGTAGCTAAGGGATACAATCAACATCTAGGAATAGATTACGAGGAAACTTTCTCACCAGTTGTCAAGATGAACACTGTCCATTGTTTGATTGCATTAGCTGCTAGTAAGAATTGGCCACTTTACCAACTTGATGTGAATAATGCATTTTTACACGGAGATTTATTTGAAGATGTGTACATGGATGTTCCTGAAGGCATTGCCAACCCGTTTAATTTGGTCTATAAACTTCGAAAATCTCTATACGGTCTACGACAAGCATCTCGTCAATGGTTTGATAAACTTCTAACAGAGCTAATTGAGCAAGGTTTTACTCAATCAAAGAACGATTATAGCTTGTTCATAAAAAGGTCTGCAGATAAAATTACCATCATGGCTGTTTATGTAGACGACATCATCATCACTGGTATAGATAGTGCAACCATTTCTCATATCAAAAATCATTTGAATGATAAGTTTAGTATCAAGGATCTGGGCATATTGAATTACTTCTTAGGTCTTGAAGTGGATTATTTACTAAATGGTATTGCTCTTACTCAGTCCAAATTTACTAAGGAATTACTTCATGACTTACCATTTCCTTTGTTAAAGAAAGCTTCTACTCCTTTGCCACAACATTTGAAGTTAACTGCAGAAACAGGTGATTTTATTCCTACTCCAGAGTTATATCGATCTTTAGTAGGGAGACTTAATTACCTAACAAACACTCGTCCAGACCTTAGTTACTCTGTACAAGTGTTGAGTCAGTTTATGCAAAAACCTAGAACTACACATTTAGATGCCTTGATTCATACTATGTCCTATGTTTCTAATACTCCACATCAAGGTATCATTTTACGAGCTTCAGATCAACTTACATTACAAGCTTATTCAGATAGTGACTGGGCATCATGTCCAGATACTCGTAGGTCTATCACAGGTTACATCTTATTGTTTGGTAATTCACCCATTGCCTGGAAGTCGAAGAAACAAAATACTGTTTCAAGATCATCTTCTGAAAGTGAATACTGTGCAATGGCTTCTGCGGCATCTGAGGTAACTTGGACAATTCGTTTACTAGAAGAGCTTGGAGTTAGTAATCTCAAACCACTGACTTTGCATTGTGATAATCAGTCTTCTATTTATATTGCTAAGAACCCTGTGTTTCATGAAAGAACGAAACACATCGAAATAGATTGTCATTTTACACGTGACAAGGTTCTTGAAGGATTATTACAGTTAACGTATCTCCCTACTACAAATCAGCTTGCTGATGTTTTCACAAAGATCCTACCTACACAGCAATTTAACAATCTTTTATCCAAGTTAGGAATGCTTTCCATGCCTTCCAATTTGAGGGGGGATATTGAGACTAATACAGAGACTATTACAGAGCATGACAAATCAGCTAATGTGGCAATGCAGATTGACAGGCTGGACATGAACACGCTGGCAGACTTGAGCACGCTAGTAGACTTGAGTAACACACCACCACCTCACTTGTTACAAGCTAGCAACTAAGTTAGTTACATGTATAGAGATAGAAGATGTATGTATAGATTTTCTGTTAGATCTTAGCTTATCTATTAGCTCATGTATATAAAACATTGTACAGATACATTTTACAATTCAATGAAACAGAGTTTATTTTTCATTTTACTGATTCTTTAGTTCAGAGAAAGTTAAGAGGGATGTTAAGTCTCACCACATGAGTGACACCTCACTACCAAGTGTTTGCCACATTTCTGCCACATGAGAAGCCCACCTGTATAACTCGACTCGTAATGTAAACCATCTATTAAGGATTAAACCCGTTTTATGGAACAAAAACACAAATTTAGTTGATTTTATTAAAAATCAAACAAACATAGTCGAGGGTGGGAGAGCAAATGGCAATTGATGAACGAAGAACTAGGGGAGACTCAAAATCGAAGGAGATTGAAGCACTAATACTCATCTATAATCATGTAAGTGATAAGTAATTAAAGAACCCTAATTGCTAGTTGTTGTGACATATGTGTATGTAATCTGTATATTTCGAACTCTAATTACTACTACTAGTTATTGCATTTCGAAAATCCTAATTGCTATATATACATTCTCGACTTTGTTGTAATACTTTGTTTATATATGTGTTTTACAAGCGACTAGTTGTATATTACAGGCAAATCATACTTACACTGATAGGTTTCGGGGCAACAAACGCAACGGAAAAACGATAATAAACAATAAAAAAACCGAAACCTAACCCTAGGATCCGTGTATAAGACATGTTGATTATGGAGAACAGAATCTGTACCTTTTAAAAGCTTTCCGATTCGGTTGATAGATGGAGGTCCAAGAACGATCACCACACAGTCCTCTTCTTGAGATCTGCTTCTCTAATTAGTCCACACGAACGCACGATTGTCTCCACAATCTCCGGAGTTGGTACTAGCCGTAATCTGCCCTAAATCTCTCTCTCTCTCACTCTAGCTGCTAGGGTTTTTTTGCTAAAACGATTTTGGCAAAAGCTTAACCCTAAAACAATACATCTTATGTATTTATAGAGAAAGAGTTTGGGCTTAAAACCTAAATCTGTTTTGGGCTTCCTTAAACCCAATCTGATTTTGGTTTTAATATTAATTCGAATTATATTATAATTAATCAAGTCCTACTTAATCAATTATATAATTCGAAATAATAATAATATATATATATATATTTAAATTCGTAATTTAAATAAGTCTCCGTTTTAAACGTTCTTATTGTGTAACCCTTTAGGTTATTATTACGTTGGCAATAATTTTAATATCCAATAATAAAATTATAAACAATGAGTGGCATCTAGTAATACATCATTGCTACCCAAGTAATAATAATAATTGGTGATCCAATTAAACCTTTTCATGATTAATGTTTCCGTGTAATATAATCCCTTTAATCATATATATTATAGATTAAACTCGAGGCATGTTATCAGTCATCCTCATCAATGTTTAATCCGGGTTTCCTTGATCAATGAGTAGACTATTAAAAACAAATCAATATTTGAGCATGGCCATGCATTTTCATAGTCTCACTCAATCAAGAGGCCAATAATATCTCTCCTAATAATAGGAGGGTTAAATCCTTTAGCTATCATTCATATTTCTCATACGTCTCATAATATACCCGATGTACATTTTTATCATCACCCGGTCAAAGGTAACTTTTAATGTAGTCAAAGTATATTAATCCTCGTATAGAAATATAATGATCTCAAGTCTAAGGATCATTACACCATTATCACTATGAGTCTTTCTAATGACATTATCAACATGTAGAAACTCACTGTGGGTCAATCCAGTGCCATGTAGAATATTACATGCACCTATGTCCTTGACTTTAGTATCACTATACCTATGACCAATGAGATGTGGTCATCATCCAACAAACATACTAATCTTTATGCATTATAATTGTCCCATATTAATAATGCTCAATTAGGGATATTTAGGAATATTAACACTATTCTTATAATCTCATTTTTAAGTCACATACTTAAAGATATAGAATACATGTTACATATTCCAAGGACATTTATTGTTATAATATTTATATCGCAGTAAATAAAGACATAATAAATCATTGTTGAATAATCGATATAACATAATCACTGAATAACAAAATAGTTTATCCTAGAAGCACAATTACATTGTCTCTAGGGCACTAACACTATCATACACTTCTTACCGAGATACTCATATTCCAATTATGAGGTGTTGTTTCTTCTTATTTTGAATATGTTTGAACTATTATTAAACGGGTTCCTAATTGAAGAAAATGAGTTTTTCGAGGCAGACATGAAAGGGGTAGAAAAAAAATTGCATTTCCACTTGAATGTATTTAATAAAAAAAAATGGGAAAGAAGTATAAGAACTCTAGTTATATATAAAAGGAAGGAACTTGAATTGGGTTGGATGGGTGAGTTGGATCTAACAGCTACTTTCTCCGTCCTTCCATTTCTTTACATTTTTTTTTCACTTTCTGCCACGCATTTTAAGATGAATTTTAAGGATAGTTCCATAACTTATTTTAAATTTTTCTTTTTTTGTATAAAAATAGGATTGATCTATTTTTATACAAAAAAAGAAAATTCCATAAATAAGTTATGCAACTATTCTTAAAATTCACCTTAAAATACGTGTCAAACATCCTATTTTGAAATGATAAGAAATGGAAAAGACAGAGGGAGTAATTTTTTTGAAGTCCAGTTCAGGCATTCATATATACATTTCATTAATTATTTTAACGAGACTAACTGGAGAAATCTATTTGAAATGTTTAATAGATTCAAGTGTTTAATTGAAAGTTTTTTTATTTGGTGATCTAAATAAAAGTTTTTGAATAATACAATTTTGCCCATTTATCAGTGTTGATTAAATTTTATTATATTTAACATTTTTCCTCACTCAAGTAAACAAACTGAAAATCTTAAACTTTTGAGAACTTGTACACTAACCAAAGCTTAAGTTACTCTTTGTGTCAAATACTTAAAGGGTTTTGGTCCTGACAATCATTTGTCACGAACCGGTTATTTAACAATCGGTTCCACAGCCGTTGGATCGTTGATCCAACGGCCCCTGGATTAAAAAAAATTTTACTGTCCGCTATAATTTTTCGCGGATAGGCAGATTTCCGAAAAATTATAATGGACAATAATTTTTTTTATTTTTAATCTTAGCCGTTGGATCGTTGGCAGATTGCCTGTCCGCGGAAATTGAAAATTTTCCACGGATAGACAGATTTCCGAAAAATTATAGCGGACAGTAATTTTTTTTATTTTTAATCTCAGCCGTTGGATCGTTATTTTTAATTTCAACCGTTGGATTGCCAGGGACCAGGACCCATACTTAAAATGCTAGGAATGTGTTCAAATTTGATCTTATTATATTTTACTTTTGCATTAATATCTCAATTGATAAAAATTATTAAAATTCGTTAATTGAGGTGAAAGAAGAATCGAAAAGTTTCCAAAAAGAATGCATCAAAACATTTCTATTTCCACAAACTGGAGTGTGTTTGTAGAAACTCCCTTCATATTTCATTCCTAACATTGGAAATCAAGGTCTCGAACATTTAACCGTCGTTTCATTTTTTTTTTTTTTTCCGAAACACTTAGCGCGCTAGTTGCCTGGTTCGCTTCTTGGATTAACAAACACGAGAATGAATATTTAAAAATGATTATTTTCGGAGTTATGTATTCTTGGAATATTTAACCTTAATATGAAGTCGTCTAATAAGTACTTCTAATAACTAAGAGCATCTCCAATATCCTAATAACTAAGAGCATCTCCAATAGGGGTTGCCAAGAGGTCGCAAACGTTGACGTGGCATGACATTCTTGGTTGACTACCTATTGGAGTTGGTAAGTTACTCAAAGGTTGTCAACCAATGTTGCCAACTTTTGGCAACTTCCCTAAATGATTAAAACACATATATAATGACAAAAAATATTTATTTTCAATACTTATTATAGTTTATGAGTTTTTTAGAATGTGAATATGGGACCACATAAACAATATTTAGAGGTTGCTAACTATTGGAATATTTTCAAATAAATGTTGTCAAAATTGACATGGAAGAATGATAAAATAAAAAATTAGTTGATGAAATGATATGGCAAGGTTGGCAACTATTTTTGCAACCCCTTGTTGGAGATGCTTTAAGAAAGAATCAATTCCCAAACTAACATAGTTTCTTGTTCATTTTCCCAAACTAACCTAATTTATTCAAACTAACCTACTTTACTATTTAAACTCAGTTTTTTGGTTTCTTTTCTTTTAATAGTTTTCTTAATTCATTTACTATTAATTTTATGTATATAAAATATTATTAGTGGAAATTAATGTGAATACAGGGGGTTCACTATTATTATTTGGGAAATTAAATTGATGTTATAAGATATATATATATATATATATATATATAACCCCCTTGTATTCACATTAATTTCCCATTAATAATAGTGAATCCCCTGTATTCACATTAATTTCCACTAATAAAAACATCCCAAAATGCTAAATAATTACATTGAAATTCGTGCAAACTTGATGTATTAATCCCAAAATGCTAAATAATTACATTGAAATTCGTGCAAACTTGATGTATTAAGTGCAAAATTGACTATTAAAAGAAAAAAAAACCAAAAAAATGAGTTTAAATAGTAAAGTAGGTTAGTTTGGGAAAGTTTGAATAAACTAGGTTAGTTTGGGAAAGTTTGAATAAACTAGGTTAGTTTGGGAATTGATCCCTTTAAGAAACCTCCACGCTCTAGAAGATAGGATTATAATCATGTTAACATAACTAAAGGTTCAAGTGATCGGAAATATCATTGAATTTTGATAATACTTCTAGCGCCAAATAATTAATAATATTGTTGAATTCGTTGTGATTCAAATCTTTTCCAAGATGCCGAAGTAACTGCTGAATAGGAACCTGCAAAATAATATCAACGGGTAGTGGTTACTCAGATACTTGCCGGAGATGAAATGAACAGTCCGATATAACTAAAGTGTCATGCCTTTTCAGAGAGTTCTCTCTTGAATACGGTGGTCTAAATACATCAATTAATTACCAAAATAGTTCACTCAAAATTCGTAAATTCAGATCGATGGAAAATGATATGTAGATTTCTGGAAGAGATACTAATTGATTAAATTAATTATTAATATTAGTTATATTAATTTGTCTACAAGAGAATTTGGAATACAAAGCAAACAAAAGGAGAATACGGAAAGGAAGAGCCCAAATATTAGGGGGTGTTTTGGGAACTTATTTTTTGAAATAAATCAACTTATTTACAATAAAATTAGAGATTTTTAACCTTTTAATGAAAAAATTAATTTTTTTTGTAATTTATAGAATCTCAAACATAAATTAAATACTTTTATAAAAAAAATTATCAAAATATGAAATTTTTACCCGAAAATAAATTCATAAAAACTAAAAAGAAGTCATAGCCAAACAGGCTCTACGTCTTCTTTAAAGTAATCTTGGCCGGTGAAGAATTACCTTTGTATTTACATGTATGATGTAACTATCTATGTGCTTACTCGTACATACCGTTAGAAAATGGAATTTTTAGAGCATAAGTATTTTACGTTCTTGATTTTTATTCCGAATCTTAACGATTGAAAATTGTTCCTTGTTATGAGGACTTAAATTTTCATATATGGGTCTAAGTAATTTTCTTAGTGGAATCCATAGAGAAATAGAGTTGAAATTGGTAGCTTGAAAGAGCTTGAAAATGAGAATGTGTATTTGTCCCATATTGAAATGAATAAAGGGGGTTGTTGGCTTTATATAGAATCACACACATGGGTAGTGTACAACTACTAAGGTGTATGATGGTGCATGGTGTTACTGTGTGCTCCACGCGCGCGCACACACACACGCGCGCGCCGCCCGCCTCGCCACGCCACGCCACGTCTCGACTCGGGTCGGCTCGGTCGATGGGCGAATGTCTCGGCGTCTCGCGTACGTGAGGCGACCTGGGCGAGGAATTTTATTGCATGGATTATTGATTTATTTTAATATTATAAACATGCTGTCAAAAACAAGGTTGCTGTCAGAAAGTAAACTTGCTGTCACCTGATGACAGTTAGTTTTGTTCTATTAATTAGAAATCATGAATGGGTCAAATATAGTGTAACAGTTACGATTTATTTAATATAAATCAGCCGTTTTATATTATTAAATCAACCGTTTTGCTATATTAATTGTAAATCAGCAGTTACAATATTAATTGGGTGGCATCAGTTACGTTTGGCCTCTCCTATAAATAGAGAGCTAAGCTACTGATTGTAAACACACTGAATATACGGACCATACCCTACATTCTCTTCTTTTCTCTATACTCTCTGTTATCCTCCTGCTATAGTTCTTTTACTTAAGGTTTTCCGGCGAACTGAGGTGCTAGTCGAAGTTGAGTTATCTGGTTGCTGTGATCATATAACTCGGAGCTGTTCTATCCTGGAAGAATATTGCCAGCATCCTGACACAGTGTAAGTGGGGGCAATTATCTCTTCAAGAACAGTCAGGACTTCTTGCAAATCCTGACGACTCAGCTGTTTTCATTCTTGTTTGATATACTGATATAGCTATGGCTACTGGTATGTCTTCTGTCTTTCCTTTGTTCTTTCAGTTACTGATATGCATGTGTTATACCTTCGTGTTTTGTTTCGTTAATTGTTTGCTTGGCCTTGGCTTGTTAAATACGATATATAACTGCCTCTATGTTGCTGTTTTAGTCAATATTTCCAACATTCTTGAAGAGATAATTAGTTATATAGTATTTAGCATAATGGTTAACGAGAGTGAAATTCCTGCTAGTGGTAGTTCGGTTGCATCTGCTGGGGTCATTGATTGGACCACTTACAGTTTTCCACAACCGGTTGAATTAACTGGCTTGCCAGAGAAATTCAATGGGGGCGTTGGCTTTTCTCGTTGGCAGAAAAGGATGAAGTTGTGGTTGACTGTAAAGGGTCTGTGGCCTGTTGTGGAATATGAGAAGCCGGTTATGGATCAAGAGAAGGCTGGATCAATTAAAGGTTTTGCGAAGTGGGCTGAGAAGGATGGGGTGGCTAGGGCGGCCATTTTGGCTGCTCTCACAAACACATTTTAGATGTGTACTCCTCCGATGCCTACACCGCAAAACTCTTATGGGAGAAGCTGGACCAGACACATAATACTGACTCACAAGGTCTGGAAAAGTATTCTGTGGCTAGGTTCCTTGATTTCAAGCTGGTGGACAATAAGTCCATGACTGAGCAAGTGCATGAGTTCGAGATGATAGTGCATGCTTTGAAGGAGTCTGGAATGGACCTCCCCGAAAAGTTTAAGGTGATGAGTGTGATTGAAAAGCTTCCAAAGTCTTGGGAAGAGTTCTCTCTCTCCCTGAAAAGACAGAAAGGAGAGATCACCTGGACCAACCTTATGCTGGACATCTCAGTGCAAGAACAACACAAGTCCAAACAGGGACATGTGATGCCAACTGAGCATGGAAGTTCGAAGGTAAATGTAGCAACTGTAGGACAGAAAAGGAAGGCTGTCTCTAAGAAGGGTAATAGTAATAAACCTAAGAATGACAAGGATAAGGCCAAGAAACCAAAGGCAAACAAACCATGTTGGTCTTGTGGGCAGGTTGGGCACTGGAGTAAGGACTGCCCTACAAAGAAAGCAAAGAAAGCCGAGGGGGTAGCTCAAGCGAATGCTGTGCTTGGAACCTCAAGTGGGCCTGTAGCGAACATGGTTGTTGGTGAAGCTTTGGCTTCTGAAACCAACGAAGACCGGTATGTTACCTACAACCCTGTACTATTTTCCACTTATCTGTCAAATGAATGGTTGATTGATACTGGAGCTAATGTGCATATTTGTGTTGACATTAGTTTATTTGTATCTTATCAACAGAGTCATAGCTTGACAGTGACGATGGGGAACGCAAGTGCTGCTCAAGTACATGGAGTAGGAAACGTGGACTTGAAGTTTCCTTCGGGTCGTGTTCTATCCCTGACGAGAGTGCATCATGTTCCTGACATGCTTAGAAATATAATAAGTGGTAGCCGTTTAGTGGCTAATGGTTTTGAAGTTTCTTTGAAGTGTAATAAAGTAGTTCTTATTCATACTGGTATGTCTTCTGTCTTTCCTTTGTTCTTTCAGTTACTGATATGCATGTGTTATACCTTCGTGTTTTGTTTCGTTAATTATTTGCTTGGCCTTAGCTTGTTAAATACGATATATAACTGCCGCTATATTGCTATTTTAATCAATATTTCCAACACATACACTAATTATACAATTGCTACTCAAAAAAGTACTTGTATTTCCTTCTCATAGAGTGACTTGATCTTTTCCTTTATGGCCTGAAGCTCCAGTTCGTACTTCCCTTGTGCCTGTTTATTTATAAAACCAATCAATACTTTTTTTTTTTGACAAAAGAAACCAATCAATACTTTTAAACAAAATATAAACCATGCATAGTAATTACGAGATTTATTATTTAATTAAACACCGAAACGACCTTTACATTTTTTTTTTGATTTAAATAAAATTACATCTTTGATTACTTCTTATATGTGAAAATGCCGGTGCCTATTCGTTGCTAGTTCAAGGACTGTGTGGTTGGTGCAACAGAGAAGAATATACCAATTCGGATATTGTGTAATAATGCAAATATATATACCTGAAAATGCAAGCTGTGGAAGACTGTGTCTCCAGTAGATTGGAAAGAAGAAGCATTCAATAAGAAAAGGCCATCACCAAGCTCTAGTTTATTTAGAGCCTCGGAGAGTAAACCCTTGTTGGCTTTGAGTGCAGATATCTGAACTACAACTTCATTGCGTCCGACTGGACTAATTGTGACTGCAGCGGATAAACTTGTGTCCTTCATCTCCACTTTTCGTCTCTTTCCAACTTGATAGTCCTCGCTATCTTCTCCCTGCATACACATTCTCGACGATAATTCTTCTTTCTTCTGAGCCAAACTCTCCACTTCTTTTTGTAGTTCCGGTATGTACTTGACCACACATGCTACAGTTGCTGGAATGCTTAGCTTCTTCTGTATATTACATAACACACATGAAAATTGTTATTTAAAAAAAATGAAATTATATGATGCGAGAGAGGAAATAAACTACAGACATTATATAAAAAAAATGTACATACCATTCGATGAGCATCAGGAAGGAGTGAAAAAAGAGAAGAATACAAGTTGTTAATCCTCTTTCGACGATCACGCTCGCTTGCATTATGATTAAGCTTCTTGACTACTCCGCTTGTATTCATATCACCGCCAATTGGTTCGAAACTTGTCGAATGCGGAGAAGGAAGGACGTTGGAAAAACAAGTATCAATGTAATCGAAATTCCCGACGAAAGTATCATTTTGATCCAGCTGGCTAATAATGTTCAGATCATCAACTAAGGGCCAACCAAAGCTTGGAAACAGAGGAGCTGATAGTGTTAACATTTTAGGCTAATATTAGCAAGCTACTGATTTCGATGCTAACTAGAATATATGGGATGCTAAGATTGTGGGTCTGTATTGGTATATATAGAACCTAGCTACCGTTGAACAAACTACAGACCTCTTCAACATGCACTATATAATATTAGTAGAGCTTTAAAAATATCTAATTAATTATTCTAATTGCTTATTTTAAGAGATATATAAAAGATACGCCTATGTAGAAGAGAGTATTTAATTTCTTAATCAACTATTAATTTGGAGTAGTTGCACTGGTCACCTGATGCTTAGCGTTTGCGAGGGAAGAGATGCGAGAAAGTGGGATATATATGATATTAGGTTTTGACATTGACATGATCATTACTTTTAACATTTACACTCTCTCTATGTAATTTTTTTATTTGTTAAATATATAGATTTCTGGTAATCATATAACATATGCTAAACGAGTAAATGTGTAATTTCTGTAAATTTGTTGCAATATAATTAAATGAAACAATAAATAAGACTTAATAATAAATCAGCATGGAAGTTCTAATACTAAAAACATCTGATTTCACAAGTCAGATGATGATTGCAGAAAAAAATAGATTTTATCGTAGGCAAATATTAGATATACTTTAATAGGTTTAATAAAGAATCGAAAGCATTTTGAAATCGAAATGTAAGACAAGTTACTATAGTTTACAATTTTACAAATATGTGTTCTTTATTAATGTTAAAAATCAAATTTAGTTAAAGAAAAATTATCAAAAAAAATGTTAAAAATCAAAATTTTATGCCGCGTAATAGTATCAAATTACCAAAATATCAAATCAAATTTAGTTATCATTAAACTCGGAGATTTAATTTCTTATAACTACATAATTATCTAAAAAAGTTTTAATTAATTTTTTTAATTTTATCTCAATTTAATTCCCATACATGGTTAAATAATATTAATTTATTAAATATTTTTATCATTCAACTATTTGTAGAATATATATTTAAATTATATTTATTAATTATATTTATTCTCAATAATTTATTAATATAAATATTTTTATTTCAACTATTCATGTCCTCGTTATCAACTACTCCACTATTATTACTATATACACAAGTTAATATAGAATGGATTGTGTATATATAAATGGACATATTCTGTTCACACTTAAAAGCTAAAGAGAGGCGAAGGTGGAGGGTGTTTAAAGACTAATTTAAAATGAGTAATACTCCTCTGTCCCATCCATTTCTTTACATAAAAAACTGTGTAATTGACGTTTTAAGGTGTATTTTAAGTATAGTTCTATATCTTATTTTTGATATTTTTTTTTGTATAAAAATAGGATTGTTCTATTTTTATATAAAAAAGAAAATATCAAAAATAAATTATAGAACTATCCTTAAAATAAACCTTAAAATCCATGCCGGAAACTGGTCCGCAAATTTAAATAACTCAATGGGACGGAGGGAGTATTACATAGTAGGGCTTGCTTTTCCTGAGGTTACCTCAGGTAAGTTTCCTGAGTTAATTAAAAAAACAATACAAATATAAGGTTATTTTTGTAAATACAGAAGACCATGTTAAGTTATTACAAAATTGCCCCTACGGGGCCAGTTATTTTATAAGGATTATCTCAGGTAAATTCCTGAGGTAACCTCAGGAACATTATTCTCTACATAGTATCATAAAAAGAATTTCAAATTTATATGCGAATGTTATATAATTAATTTTTATTTATAAATATATATATAGGCCAAGGTTCTAGAGAGAACACCTTTAAAAAGAGAACGAGAGAACACATCATCTAACCATTGAATCTATTAAATCTAATGGCCCCGCCAGGGGCACCCAATACAAAAAAGTCTTATAATTCTAGTCTCTATCCATTCATAAAAAAAAAAAATTTAAAAAATTTTTTTTTAAAAAAATTAAAAAACCTGTTGTGACGTCACAGTGACATCATCATCATTATTATTTTTTTCAAAAATTTTTTTTTATATTTTTTTTTAATGAATGGATAGAGGGTAGAATTATAAGACTTTTTTGTATTGGGTGTTGTTGACGGGACCATTAGATCTAATAGATTCAATGGTTAGATGATGTGTTCTCTCGTTCTCTTTTTAAGGGTGTTCTCTCTGGAGCCTAACCCTATATATATATATATATATATATATATATATATATATATATATATATATATATATATATATAGGGTTGGACTCCATAAAGAACACTTTAAATAAAGAACAACAAAGAACACCTCATATCTAATAGATCCATTGCCCCTGGCGGGGCCACCCAATACAAAAAGTTCTTATTTTTTTAGGCTCTATCCATCCAGCAAAAAAAAAAAAAAAAAAAAAAATTAAAAATTTTACTGTTCATCGATGACGTCATCAGTGACGTCATCATGAACAGTAAAATTTTCAAAATTTTTTTTTTTTTTTTTTTTTTGCTGGATGGATAGAGCCTAAAAAAATAAGAACTTTTTGTATTGGGTGCCCCTGGCGGGGCCAATGGATCTATTGGAATAAATGATTTTATAGTGTTCTTTATTGTTCTTTATATAAGAGTGTTCTTTATGGAGCAAAGGCCTATATATATATATATAGTATATATATGATGAATTCATTTATTAATGTAAGACACAAATAATAATATATAATATTAATCATTTAGTTAGAAATGATTTTGAAAATCTTTTTGCTGAACTCGGCATTACTTTTCTCATTTAAAATAGAGAAGAGGACGAGGGCGACGAACCTGTGTCAAGCACAAGCTTCTACTATGCTTTGCTGCTCTACGCTCGGGCACCAACTAATTTTTCACGTGTAACCACACTTTATCCATACAGTGTTTTCAATTGTTTAACTTCATTTTATTGCTTATTATATGTTCGAATGCTAAGATTAATTTATACAATACGTTTGTATGTGACTATTTATTCATGAAACCAATAGTATTAAACTGGTAGTATGGAATGATGATGAATCGGACAAGTGACAACTACATGATGTCGATACATTTGACACGCAAGAACAGTGATAACAAACATAACAATGTTCAAATGATTAAGGAATAAAAATAAGACTTAAAGCTGATCAAACAATTTACTTTGCATCCCTGTATTTAGGCGAAAATTTGTTTAATATAATAATTAAAGACTGAAATACCCTCATTTTGACTAACGGTCACGGTCAAAATTAGCTTGAAATCGTTAAAGGGGGTGCAAACTGTAACCGGATTGAAACAATCGAGATGCAAATTGCAATTGTTTGAATAGTATGCATCAAAGTGAATTTTTGCCTAAGTACAGGGGTGCAAAGTGCAATTAAGTCTAAAAAGAATGAAGAAGATAGTAAATGTGATTGTTCATTCATGAGAAGAGTGAAAACCCAATAATGATTGCACTAAAATCTTACAAGACAATGGACAATTATATGAAGACTAACTATCAGACAAAAGCAAGTAGACAAAAAGACAGACAGGCCCGCCATAACAATAACAACCATACAATGTCTAACGGATTGTTGCCAGCACATTATTAATACATAGAAAGTTAACTTAATAGAAAATACTAGTGTATTTCTTTTACACTCCCCCTCAAGCTACAGACTGTGAAGAGGCTGTCAGCTTGTCCAAGTGATTTTGATGGAGCTTGACTGGAAGCAACTTAGTGAAGATGTCAGCAACTTGGTTTTGAGAAGTGACATGCTGAGTAGTAATGGTGTCAGCTTTGAGTTGATCACGAACATAATGGCAGTTCAATTCAACATGCTTAGTTCTTTCAAAGGGGACATGATTTGCAGCGATGGCCAAAGCAGCTTTGTTCTCACAATTAAGCACAGTAGCTGGAAGATTTTTCAATCCAAGTTCTTTGAGAAGAGCAGAAAGCCATGTGACTTCACATGTAGTGAGTGCCATAGCTCTGTACTCAGCTTCTGTTGATGATCGAGCAACAACATTCTGTTTTTTCGATTTCTAAGAGATGGGAGATGTGCCCAGAAATATGCAATAGCCAGTTGTAGATCTTCGTGAAGTAGGACAAGAGGCCCAATCACTATCACAATATGCAGAGAGTTTAGCAGCTGAATTTGAGGCCAATAAAATTCCTTGAGAGACAGATCCAGATAGATATCTGAGAAGCCTTAGGGATGCTTGAAGATGGACAGTAGTAGGTTGATTCATATATTGAGAAAGCAGCTAGACAGTGAAGCATATATCTAGTCGCGTAATAGTGAGATATATCAGTTGACCTAGAAGCCTTTGGTAGACTATAGGATTAGGAAGGGGATCTCCAATGTCTGGACTTAGTTTGATGTGAGAATCAAGAGGTAGTTGTAAGGGCTTAGCATTCAGAAGTTTGTGCTCCTTTAATATATCAGTTGTGTATTTCTTTTGAGAGATGAAGATTCCATCTAAGGACCTTGCAATTTCCAGTCCTAAGAAATATCGAAGTTGTCCTAAATCCTTCATATGGAAATGTTGAGATAAGAATTGTTTGAGGGATTCAATACATGCCAGACTTGATCCACAAATCAACAAGTCATCAACATATATAAGAATCCGAGTGATGGAAGAGGATGTGTGAAAATTGAACAGGCTGGGATCAGTTTTAGATTGCTTGTATTCCATTTGCAGCAAGGTACATGACAGTTTTGAGAACCATTGTCTAGGGGCCTGCTTGAGATCATATAGAGATTTTTTAAGCTTGCACACCAGATTTGTAGAATGTTGTGACACTACCAAGTTTGTAGTAATTCTGCAGCCAATAGAGGTATAACCAGGGGCAATTTCATGTACACATCTTCTTGAAGATCTCCGTGTAGGAAGGCATTTCGTACATCCATTTGAACTGTGTGCCAATTTTGCATAGCAGCAACAACAAGCATAGTTCTCACAGTAGTCAACTTGGCAACTGGAGCAAATGTCTCCGAAAAATCCTCACATGGCCTTTGATTACATCTTAGGATCACCAGTCGTGCTTTATGCTTTTCTATAGAACCATCAGGCTTGTATTTTGTTCTATAGACCCATTTACTTGGAATTGCACGTTTTCCAGGTGGGAGAGATACTAAATCCCACGTTTGATAAGCTCCAAAGCTTCTAGTTCATCATTTATAGCAGCTTCCCAATAATCAGACTGAACAACAACTTTGAACAAGACAGGGTCATTACTTTGTTGTAGTGTTGACATAAAGCATCGAAAGTCTTGGTTTAAAGTAGTTGTAGCGGAGTTTAAGATGGGATTTGTTGGAGTGACAAAGTCCCTCATCCAGGTAGGAGGAGCATGAGCTCTAGTGGACCTTCTCAACACTGGAGGAGGTTGTGTGACTGGAGACATATCAGAGTCTGCAACAGGGTCTTCAGAGTCAGTCATGTTAGTCACAGAGGCATGCCTGTTTACATCTAATAACAAGCCTAATTGTCTGTAATGCTTTGCATTACTTACATGACCTCTTAACTGAGGGAACCTCTAGTTGTAGAGTTTCTATTTGTTTTGTACTTGCAATAGTCAAATCCTAGTTGTGTAACTGTACTTATATAGTCAAAAATAATGCTTGAAAGAAGTTCCAAGGTTCATGCCTCAAGCAAGAAGATAAAGACTGTCAAATAATCACAGTTGGGACTTGAAGAAATGAAGAATTTGCCTAAGTACCAATTCGAGAAGTACTTTTGTCTATTCGAGAAGTCTAGCATTCGAGAAGTCAGAGATTCGATATCTAAGAAGACACTGTTCGATATCTCTGAATGAACTATTCGATATCTCATTCGATATCTCAGAGATTCGACATGTCTAAATGCTCTATTCGAGAACTCAAGAAGTCAACAAGTCAAAGTGGTATTCGAGTTCTCAAAGAGTCAACAAGTCAAAGTTCCATTCGATATCTCAAGGACATTAAATGAACTATTCGATTTCTCAGGGATTCGACAAGTCAAGTGTTCTATTCGACAACTCAAGGAACCCTGGAGAAAAGTATTATTCGAGAAGTGATTCGATATGTAAATCATATAGTATTCGAGAACTCAGAGTTATCTAATCCTAGTTCTCGAATCAATCACTTAGCCACTTCTCGAATACATTCTTGGAGACAAAATATTGAAGAAATTGTACAAGTCTGAAACCTGCAACAAGCCAATGCACTTTATGGACCACAATCTGTAACGTGCTCTGGAAAGCCTACAAGGAAGCTTGGAGAGATATAGAAGAGACAAAGAGCTAAAGAAGTGGATCTGAACAGAACTTTGCAAAGTCAAATCTGTAGCCGTTTGGACACTTACTCAAAAAGGATAGACAGACCAGAAAGTAATTTGTTTTAGCTACCTTATTTGTAGTAAGTAGGTTGTATTCATGTTCTATAAGGATACAGCCTCACTTCCTTAGTAGTAATCTTTGAGATGAGAAGTTTTTCATACACACTTAAGACATATCTCTCTGAGAAAAACGAAGCTGAGAATACTATCATTTGTATTCACAGATTGTAGCAACCTTTATCTAATAATATATTAGATTAAAGTGATATTATGTCTTGTGATATCTTTATCCGCACCTATACATTTGCACACACAAACACTTATCTGCTACACAGATTCAAGAACTAAGAAAAGTTCAAGAATCCATTCACCCCCCTCTGTATTCTTTTACTGTATTCAATACTCAACAAGTGGTATTAGAGTGGGCTGTTTATTCAAAAACAGAAAAACGATCATGAGTTCGAATACACCAAAGACTATAGGAACGGTGAAAGTCCCTAAGTTTGACAAAGAAAATTACAACCTCTGGAAGATAAAGATGATGTTGTTCATCAAAGCCTCTCATCCTTTGTATCCTGAGATTCTCAAGAATGGTCCCTTTGTTCCACAACAAGAGATACCTGAGAAGACTGTTGGAACCATAACTGTTCCAAGATCTTATGTGGCCAAGGAACCATCTAAATGGACAGAATCAGAAAAGAAGATGGTTGCTCTTGACAGTCACCTCATGTTACTAATCATTGATTCCATGGACATGTCAATGTTTGCAAACATTGCATCATGCACATCTGCCAAAGAAATGTGGGATCACATTGAGGTGTTATGTGAAGGAACGGATGAGGTCAAGGAAAACAAGAAACAGATACTGGTCACACAGTATGAAGCTTTCATGGCACAGTCCAAGGAAAGCATCACTGAGATGTTTGAGAGATTTCACAAGCTAGTTACTGAGTTGCAGATGAATGCAAGGTTTACAACACAAAGGAGTTGAACATGAAGTTTCTGCTATCTTCACAAAATCATCTAGAGCAAAGGGTCATTTGTCTAAGGGAAAGAGATTTGAACAAAGTTACATATGATGTGCTCTATGGGGTTTTAAAAACTCATGAGCTTGAGTTGCTCAGAAAAGGGCTATCCAAGCCAACCAAGGCAGAATGATAAACACATCATGTGCCTTGATTGTCAACAAATCTATTCAAGACCTAGAAGCATCTACAAGCCAACTGAGGATAGAGGAGATAGTAGATGATGAAGAAACTGAAGCTGAGGTTAGTGAACCTGTTGAGGAGAAGGAGGAAGAAGAGTTTTACACTCTTGAAGAACTAGATGGGATGGTAAACACTTCATATGCTTTCATGGCCAGAAAATTTCCAAACATCAGATTCAAGAGGAATCAACCCTTCAAACCTAAAACCTAAAACCATTCATTCAACAAGAGCAAGGCACCTGTGAAATCAAACAAGAATAAGTTCAAAACCAGCCATGTGGATAGGTCATCTGTAAGGTGTTATAGATGCAATGACCTAGGGCATTTTGCCAGTGAATGCAAGAAGCCTAAAAAGAAGGATAGAGAGTATCTTGAGCTCGAAGCTAAGTATGAGGCCCTTCTGAAAAAGCAGACACAAGGTAAGGCCTACATAGTTGAAGGGAAGTGCTGGGATGATTCTGACAGTGATGGAGAAGAGCAGGAATTTTGTAACTATGCCTTGATGGCCAATTTCAAGGATGACACATCTTCATCAAACTCTCAAGTACCATCTCTCACTACTATAGACATGTCTGTTTCTGAGTATAAATGCATGATTGAACAACTATCTGTTGAGATGTTTAATATTCATACTAGTATGACTGTTGCTAATGAAGAAATTGCTAAACTGTCTACTAGAAATGAAATATTAACCAAAAAGAATGAGGAACTTGAGCTAACTGCTATGCAAGTAGAAAACCTTAAGAAAGAAGTTGAATATCTGCAGAATAAGGTTCTATGTGCTAGTCAAGTTGAAAAGGCCCTTAGGGATGAACTAGCTGAAAATGAATTCAAACTGAAAATTTTTAAGAAATCATCTGGTCTAGTACAATCCTACTGTGAGAAGATTCAAGCTAAACCCAAGGCTGCAATTGGACTTGACTATGACACTCTTAAACAGAGGAAAGGCTATGCTGTCATTGAAGATGACATTGTTGTTCAGATGGAAGTGCCTCAGATTTTGAAAAAGGCTCAGACTCCAATTTTTAAAGAATCAACATTTGAAATTGATGAGGATGCCTTACTCATCAAGCAAATGTTGAATGATGAGGATGAGACACAATCTAGTGAACAACAAGCATCCTCTAAGAGTGAGAGTGTCAAGCCAAAAGCCAAGGATCCAGTAGGTGATAGGTCAAGACCTAAGAAGTTTGTTAAGTTTGTTTCAGCTGGGAAGAGTGAATCTGAGAAGAAAGTGACTAAGAAGAAACATAACAGAAATGGCAAGTTAGGGATTAACAAAGATAACAACTATGCTTATATGCCTAATGCCCCTAGGAAAACTTGTCAGAATTGTTTCAGTACCAATCATTTAACTCATGCATGCAAGAAACCTGTTGGTAGTGTGCCCAAACCTTTCTATGATTGTTTTGTGCCTCTAAGACATAGAGATGCTCCATTCTGTGATAAATTTGACTGTATGCCATGCAACATGAATGTTATGACTAGTTGTTTTAATTTGAGAAGGCAATTTATTGATGGTTGTATCAATCACAATTCTCACACACACTACACAAGGTCAAAGTCTTCGAGTCCTCCTAAAGCTAGGAAGGTACCTCTGTCACCTAAGTCTGAAACCTCAGGTTCTAAGACTTCTAACAGTGACAAGAAGACTAACACCAAGAAAGCTGATAAGCATGTTGTTTATGATAAAATTGTTTCTAAGTCACATGGACCCAAACTTGTTTGGGTACCAAAGGAGAAGTAATACCTTTGTGTCTGCAGGGCAAAGAAAGTGAAACGAAGGTCATGTGGATTTTGGACAGTGGATGCTCAAATCATATGACTGGTGATATGGCCCTGCTATCACAGTATGAGGAGAAGGCTGGCCCAATGGTTGCTTTTGGAGATGACAGCATGGGTAACACATTGGGATATGGCAAGTTGAAAGTTGGAAATGTCATCATTGAAGATGTAGCACTGGTCAAGGGACTCAAGCATAATCTGCTAAGTGTTGGTCAGTTTACTGATAGGGGATTCAAGGTGGATTTTGACAAAGATGAATGTTTGATCACCCACAAGAAGACTGGTGATTTTGCTCTATCTGGAGTAAGGAAAGGAAGCCTGTTTTTAGCCAATATGGACTCTGCAAACAAGGACAAAATTTGTTGCTTCTACTCAAAAGCATCAAATGAAGATTGTTGGCTGTGGCACAAGAAATTATCACACCTAAACTTCAAAGCCATTAATTCTCTAGTCAAAAGAGAGTTAGTGAGAGGCATGCCCACACTTGAATTCTGTCAAGAAGGAGTGTGTGAGGCTTGTCAAATAGGAAAAATGAAAAGATCAAGCCACAAATCAAAGACAGTGACATCAATAACCAAGCCCCTACAACTCATTCATATGGACCTGTTTGGGCCTGTCAATATTATGTTAATAGGAAGAAAGAAGTATGCCTTGGTGATGGTTGATGACTTTACAAGGTATAAATGGGTGGAATTTCTGGCATCAAAAGATGAGGCTCCACAAGTAATCATTGAGCACATAAAGAGAGTTGACAAGGAAGCAAAGGCCAACAATGCAAGTGTGATTGCATTAAGAAGTGATAATGGAACAGAGTTCAGAAATGCCATAATTGAAGCATTCTGCAAAGAGAATGGAATTTCTCAGCAATTCTCTGCTCCAAGGACTCCACAACAAAATGGAGTTGTTGAGAGAAAGAATAGAACTCTAATTGAGGCTGCTAGAACAATGTTGCTTGATGCAAAGATGCCTACATGTTTTTGGGCTGAGGCTGTGAGCACTGCATGCTATATCCAGAACAGAACCCTCATCAATAAAACACTGGAAAGACACCTTACAATTTGATGACTGGAAAGAAGCCTACTCTAAAGTATGTTCATACTTTTGGAAGCAAATGCTTTGTATTGAAGGATAATTCAGAATATGTTGAAAAATTCGATGCAAAGGCATTTGAAGGAATTTTTCTTGGCTACTCTATGGAAAGAATTGCATACAAAGTTTATGTCATCAATCAAAAGAAAATTATGCAAAGCACATATGTGACATTTGATGACAACAAACTACTTGGATTAGAAGAAGCCAATGATGAAGATAAAGATCCATTAAAGTTTGATAATCTAGATGATTCTGATGAAGAGATTGAAACTTGAGTTGAAACTCAAGTTCAACAAACTCAAGTGAATGATGATACAAGAGAAGAATTTGTGCCAATCAATAGTGGAGAAACAAGCATCCAAGACACACATGTGAATAGTGGCAACATCACAGGGAGAGGAAATGAGAATGATCAGGACTTGGATGATGAAGCAACATCAAGAATGAGAAATCAGACTGAGCATTCAAGGAAATGGGATAGATCACACACTGCAGAGCAAATTATTGGAGATCCTAATGCAGGAGTAAGGACTAGGAGAGCAACTCAGAATGAGTGCCTCTATGGTTGTTTTCTGTCTCAGGTTGAGCCTAAGAAACTTGATGATGCACTGTTGGATCCAGATTGGATTATTGCCATGCAAGAGGAGCTGAATCAATTTGAAAGAAACAAAGTATGGGAACTTGTGCCTGCACCAAAGAATAGAACCATTGTTGGAACAAAATGGGTTCTGAAGAATAAGATGGATGAAGATGGTGTAATAGTAAGAAACAAAGCAAGGTTGGTTGCAAAAGGATACTCTCAACAGGAAGGCATTGATTATGATGAGACATTTTCCCCTGTTGCTAGATTGGAAGCCATCAGAATATTCTTGGCATTTGCTGCTCATTCAAACTTTAAAGTTTATCAAATGGATGTCAAGAGTGCATTTCTGAATGGAGAGTTGGAAGAAGAAGTTTATGTGCAACAATCACCTGGCATTGAGGATCCACACTTCCCAGAATTTGTCTACAAATTATTTAAGGCATTGTATGGACTTAAGCAGGCTCCAAAGGCATGGCATGATACTCTATCACAATTTCTTCTTGAAAATCAATTCACTAGAGGCACATTGGACAAAACACTGTTTTACAAGAAGCATGGTGATGATATTATCCTAGTTCAGATCTATGTGGATGATATCATTTTTGGCTCTACAAATGAGAAGTTGTGTGAGAAATTCTCTAAACTCATGCAGAGCAGATATGAGATGAGTATGATGGGAGAGTTGACATTCTTTCTTGGGTTGCAAGTTAGTCAAAGGAAGGATGGTATCTTTATCAGTCAAACCAAGTACATCAAGGATTTATTGAAGAAGTTTGACTTGGAAGACTGCTCACCTGCAAAGACACCCATGGCCACTGCCACTAAATTGGATGAAGATGCTAAAGGCAAGAAAGTAGATATCTCAGTCTACAGAGGCATGGTTGGTTCTCTACTCTACCTCACTGCAAGTAGGCCAGACATCATGTTTGCTACATGTTTGTGTGCAAGGTTTCAATCAAATCCAAAAGAATCATATTTGATTGTTATAAAAAGGATCTTTAGAAATCTGAAGGGCACTCCAAACTTGGGTTTATGGTATCCTAAGGACACAGGGTTCAATCTGGTTGGTTATTCTGATGTTGATTATGCTGGATGCAGAGTGGATATGAAAAGAACCTCAGGTAGCTGCCAGTTTCTTGGACAAAGGTTAGTCTCGTGTTATAGCAAGAAACAGCAATCTGTGTCAACTTCTACAGCTGAGGCTGAATACATAGCTGCTGGAAGTTGCTGTGCTCAAGTGCTTTAGATTAGAAATCAACTTAGAGATTATGGACTTGTGTTGGAAAGAATTCCAATCATGTATGACAACACAAGTGCAATCTCTATAGTTGTCAATCCTGTCAATCATTCTAGAACAAAGCACATTGACATCAGATATCATTTCATTAGAGAACATGCAACTAATGGTACCATTGAGTTGCATTATGTCTCTACAGATAAACAACTAGCTGACATATTCACTAAGCCATTAGATGAAGCCACATTCACAAGGTTGGTTGGTGAGATTGGAATGCTGAATTCTTCAGATTCTGGCTAAGTGAATATATCATCTAGATTGTTGCAACAGTAAACACTTACTTTATCTAAATTCTCAATATTTTTGGAGTAAGTGTTGTCTGAAATATAATTTATAAATATTTCAAATCTGTTGCATATGTTGAAAAATCATATTTTATTAACTTGAAATTTCTATGAAATTTTGAGAAAATCACTGTTTAATTTGCTAGAATATTCTTCATTGAATATGACTGGTAAATTTTAAGAGATAGTGAAAATTAATTTTTGTGAGTGGAGAGTATATTTCGATAAGTAAGACTTCTCGAATGGTTCAATATTCGACATCTCTCATAAGTCTCATTAGAGCACTCTCGAGTTCTCGAATAGAGTCTTTTAGAGATATCGAATAGAGGTATTCTTGACTTTTCGAATATGGCAATTGAGTTCTCTAACGACTGAGTTCTCGAATACTATATTTGAGTTCTCGAATCATTTGAAAAGGCTGAATTCTCGCTGAATCTCAACCGATTTTGGATTTTTGTCTAAAATTTTAATTCACTCATAAAAACACATTTTATTTAATTTAGAATTATTTCTAAGTTAGATAAATGCCAGCTATGAGTACCATCTGCTTGAGTTATCGAATAAGCCTTTCTTGACTTATCGAATAGTTGTTTTCTACTTCTCGAATGCCTGACTTGTCGATACAAAACATATATCTAATCGACAATTCAAGTACTTCATACTTATACAATTCTACATCTATTCAGTTCATTTCATTTGATTTCTCAAGCATCTAAACTCCCAAAACCTCTGAAAACCCTAACTGCAAAAACTTAATTTCTTCTTCAATCTTCATTCTCTTTCTCTCTCTATACAAATGGCAAACACTCAACTCACCATACCCATTCAGACCAATTTCATTGCTATAACAAACGATGTGGAAGCACCAAATGCGAACTTCAAGTGCTTTGTTCGCTGGATGTCTGAATCATATATCAAGAGTGCTCTATCAGCCAACCCAACTCTGTATCTGGACCTACTAGAACAGTTTTGGAGGACTGCCACTGTGGAAGTCATTGCTCTTGAGAATGCTATAACCTCATATGTAGTCTACTGCAAAATTCAAGGAAAGGATATCACTATCACTACATCTGACATGAATAAGGCACTGGATTTACAACAAGAGGAGTATGACATACTGGCCACAAATGAACAGTTAGAAGAATTCTTTAAATTTATCAACTACTCAGATGCAATCAATCTTGGAAAGTTGAACAGAAAGAATCTAAGGAAAGAGTGGAGCTATGTATTTGCCACTCTCCTTCAAGTCTTCACTGCCAGGAAGTCTAGTTTTGACCAAATTAGTGCACCTGCGCAGCAAATTGGCTATGCTTTGGCCTATGGGAGAAATATTGATGTTGGACAGATCATTCTATAGGAACTATATGGGAGACTTGGTAAGAACACAGCCAAGAGAGGTACTGAAATTTTCTTTCCTTGTATTATTCAATCTGTACTCAATTTTGTAGATAATAAATTGATTGAATTGTCTGGAATAGATAAGACTAGAATAGGCAACCCTAGATCCATGACCAAACTCATTTTTGGTAACTTGGAGACTAGGAATGATGTGGATGTAAGACTCAAAATAACTCCCCATATGGAGAGTCTATTTAGGACTTACCCCCACAACATGCCAATATTTGATTCAAAATCTCAGTTAGCACAGCCCAAGCAAGTAGAACACAATGCTAACCCAGGGCTTGCTAACCAACCCTCTCAGCCAAACACTCTACCAAACATTGAGCCAACTGCATCATCCTCTCAAAAGGGTGATGTTAGTAAAAAGAAGAGAAAGGAGATAGCTTCTGCACCATTAACCATATTATCTGAAGCAGCATTGGCTATAGTATTAGAAAGTGAGGAACCTGAGTCACCCCTTGTCAGGCCAAAGAAGAAGAAAACTAAAACTACCTCTTCAGTCACACAAATGGCTGAAGTTGTAAAATCAGGGGCAAACAGTTCACTAGATGTATCCTCTCAACAGGGTGCATCTACAGAATCAAGCATCCTCCCCAATGCACTTACTTGTATAGAGTCAGCACCTGGGAGTGATAAGGCTGGCACAACACTGAGTGGAGAGCACATCACATTTGAAACTCCCTCTATTTCTCAGGGGGAGTTGCCACAATCTATTCCACAAGACACTTCTCTTCCAGAATCTAAAACTGAAATTTCTTTGCAGCCTGCAACTCAAGCAATTGAGGAGCAAGGACTTGATCATCAAGAATTCTTCTCTCTTGATGAGCCAACAACTTCAAGTGACATGGTGCTTGACACTGTGCTCACCACCCAGAAACCACATTCAGATGGTGAGGGAATGCTAGCTGGGGCATATCCTGATGACACCATCACAAACACAGAGGATTCACTAGTTTTTACTAGAGACTCTGTGCCTGTGTCAACTACTGTTGTAACTCATCCCACTCCTGTGGAGACAACAGTAGTAGAGTCATTCCATCCGGTTGCAGAAGTTGCATCTGTAACTGAGGAGTCTAGCTTACCTAGCTCTAGCACTAACTTGGCTTAGGCCACCCTATCAGAATGGCTGAGGCCTGTGCAACATGACAGTGTCTCAGGATCATCAACTGTTCCACCACTGTTGACGGATGAAGCACTTCATTGCTTAAATGTGGAACAGCTTGATGAGATCTTTAAAATAGCTCAACATCTCCTCACAGCAAATCTACCAAATGCCAACTATGAAGCTATTTTGCTCTGTCACAAAGAAGATGTTGAAAATCAACAAGAGAAAATAGAAGATGAGGCTGAGAGAGATGGAAATATAGATGCATGGATGAGCATCACCAAAGAATGCACCCTGGTTGAGGCTCTGCAACTTGAGAGAAGAATATATAACTACTCTTGGCTCAAATGCTCGAATTCTCTCACCTACTGATGTCTATGAAGCTATGAATGAATCATACAAGGGAAGTCTAAAAGCCATTCATTATCTTGGAAAAGGGATGAAAACTAAACTTGCCAATATCTGTAGAGATACAACCAAGGAAGTGAGTAAGCTCAAGAGTAAATTCACAACTGAATTCCCTCCCCTAGCATCCACACTCAGAGAGATAAGGGAATGTAAAAAGACTTGCACCTCTGTGGACCATGAGCTACCTTCCTTGAAAGACAGCCTCACAAAGCTCACAAGTGAAATGGCCACTCTATTATCTCAGACTCAGGATGCCAATGCCATACTCAAGGTTCTGTGGTAGAATCAATATGGTGACAAAGTCATCTTTGAGGTACCTGTGCATAACATGAGCAAGTATGAAGTGGAAAGGCTCCAGAAACAATCACTCTCCTCTTTCAGAGCTGAACATCTCAAGCAATCAATGGAGAAATTGGAAAATGAAGTGTTTGATCAAAAAGTCTTCAATGCTGAGCTGAAAGAATATGTCAATATTCTAAATGAAAAGTTGAACACTCAAGCTACTGCTCATGCTGATGTTCTTCTCAATCAACAACAGATGCTTTTTGCAATAATGAAGCACATGGGTCTCCCTCTACCCGAAGACTCTTCAAACCCAAAGGTCATTCCTACAGCCTCTGTGCCTGACAACAAGCCTAAGGGGGAGAAGAGGACATCAAGGCATTCAAATCCAAAGGGGGAGAAACCTCAAGAGAAACCTCAAGCCAAAGGCATAAAGCTAAATGAGGGTGGTCACCAAAGGGCTTCTAAATCCATAACTCATGTGCCAGGAAAAGGGAAAGCTAAAGTGGATGAGCCTCCTACCTCTCTGCCAGTTGTTACTCTACCAACTGTGCATGTCATTACTCCAAGTGGCCAGAAGCAATCTATCACAACCACAGTGGTTGCAGGGAGTATGCCATCTGACAAACCTCCATCCTCCATATCTAAAAGTGCCAAGCCTATAGAAGTTAAGGTGGTCACTGAGGCCAAGATACAAGAAATTGCAAACTCAAATGTCTATCATGATGATGCATTCTTGGAGTTTCTGGAAGTCTCAAGAGAACAGGCTAATGATGCAGTATCATATCAAAGGAGTTTGAAGAGTCAGATTGACTATCTTATTGTAGTACCAAAAAGGGTGGATGGCCTATGGTTCAAGGAAGTAATGATGGTATCAAAGACCAAGATATGGCATTTAACTTTCGACACCCTACGAAGCCTAAAGCACTCAAAAGTGGATGTGTTCCTTGGATTGATTGAAAAGAGAAATGAAAACAACAAGAGTCTCTTTGATGACTTAAGGAATGATCAACCTTCAAGGCTACCTGAAGTATTCACAAATCCTAGAGCCATCATCTATCAAGCTGCAACCAGAATTGATGATATCAAGCAGCTGATCATTCCTAAGCATTTAACTTCTCAGAACAAACCTCTCATTATTGCCATCATTGAGAAGCTGAACAAGAAGAAGGGTGTAAGAACAGCAGAAGAATTGGAAGCTATATCTTATCTTAGATCTTACATTGCAACTGGCATTGTACATGAGTCTACTAAGTTCAACCCAAGCAAGGATGGTGATCAAGACAAGGATAAAGACAAAAGTGATGGAAGGAGAAGACATCACAAGAGTGATAAGGGTGATGAAGATTAGAAGAAGAAGAAGGATGACAAGAATAAGAAAAATGATGATGATCAAGGTAAAGTCTCTGAGAGTAAAAGTGGAAAACAGCAAGCCTTAGGCATTGCTGACAGTAACCTCACAATAACACAAGACTCTAAGTCTAGGGTGAATACTGTTAGTAGTGACCTAGCAAAATCTACATCTATGGCTTCTGCAACTGTTTTGCAACCTCAAGAAGAGAAGAAGATTCAAGTCAAGAAACCATCTGTGTGTTTCAAAAAGCAAACTACTAATGGAATACTACAATGGTCTACAAACAAAGGTCACATGCTACTGTCAGGCAACCATGTAAAAAGGATCAAATTCAAACAAGCTGAAAGGAAACCAAAGCTATCCAAATCAAGAACCCTAACTATCTATCCAGGACTGAAACTCCAACCTCTTGATGAAGACTTTGATGAAGACCAATTGCAATATCTAAGAGCTCAGAGAATCTACTATGCTGCCATTGTGAATAACTGCCTTGAGATTAAATATACTGATGGAAGGGTGAAGAAATTCAAACAAGGATAATGTCAAAATTGGGGCAATCTATATGAAATAGAAAGAATCATTGCATTATTGGATTCTGAAGACAAAGTGGAGAAAGTATGGAAGCTGGAGTTGATTGATTTTGTGAAGATGAAGAGAGACTATGCTGAGAAGATAAGAAAAGGGTGCTTTGAGAAATGGCTAGAAAGGGAGAAGGAGATTGATAGGCTGGAAGTTGAAGCAGAAAATCTAAGGGCAAAAGGATTGTGTAGAGTTCAATTCAATCCCTATGTGGTGAAGTATAGGAGGAGAAATGGAGATAATGTCAATATAAGAATGAACCTACTCAGTCACTATCCTGCCAACATTCTGAAACCAGTACTTGAAGATTTCAAAGACTCTATCATGCTTGAAGAATTGGATGCTTTGGCAGAGATCATAAAGGCCATGGATGAGAATGCAAGAAAGGAGAAAGAAAGAAAACAGAAAGCATATGATGATCTTCAAGCCAAAGCAATGGAGATGGAATCAAATGAGAATGGCTAGTATTTCATCATACTGTAAGATTATTCATTTTGTAATTTTATTCATGTGCTCAATCAAATTTCATACCTGTACTTTTCAAGTTTTATCTTTATGTATGTTAGGCTTGTTATCAGACATGAAATTGTGACTAAGGGTCTCACTCAAAATTTGGGGGAGATTGTTAGTCACAGAGGCATGCCTGTTTACATCTAATAACAAGCTTAATTGTCTGTAATGCTTTGCATTACTTACATGACCTCTTAACTGAGGGAACCTCTAGTTGTAGAGTTTCTATTTGTTTTGTACTTGCAATATGCATCAAATCCTAGTTGTGTAACTATACTTATATAGTCAAGAATAATGCTTGAAAGAAGTTCCAAGGTTCATGCCTCAAGCAAGAAGATAAAGACTGTCAAATAATCAAAGTTGGGACTTGAAGAAATGAAGAATTTGCCTAAGTACCAATTCGAGAAGTACTTTTGTCTATTCGAGAAGTCTAGCGTTCGAGAAGTCAGAGATTCGATATCTAAGAAGACACTGTTCGATATCTCTGAATGAACTGTTCGATATCTCAGAGATTCGACATGTCTAAATGCTCTATTCAAGAACTCAAGAAGTCAACAAGTCAAAGTGGTATTCGAGTTCTCAAAGAGTCAACAAGTCAAAGTTCCATTCGATATCTCAAGGACATAAAATGAACTATTCGATTTCTCAGGGATTCGACAAGTCAAGTGTTCTATTCGACAACTCAAGGAACCCTGGAGAAAAGTATTATTCGAGAAGTGATTCGATATGTAAATCATATAGTATTCGAGAACTCAGAGTTATCTAATCCTAGTTCTCGAATCAATCACTTAGCCACTTCTCGAATACATTCTTGGAGACAAAATACTGAAGAAATTGTACAAGTCTGAAACCTGCAACAAGCCAATGCACTTTATGGACCACAATCTGTAACGTGCTCTGGAAAGCCTACAAGGAAGCTTGGAGAGATATAGAAGAGACAAAGAGCTAAAGAAGTGGATCTGAACAGAACTTTGCAAAGTCAAATCTGTAGCCGTTTGGACACTTACTCAAAAAGGATAGACAGACCATAAAGTAATTTGTTTTAGCTACATTATTTGTAGTAAGTAGGTTGTATTCATGTTCTATAAGGATACAGCATCACTTCCTAGTAGTAATCTTTGAGAGGAGAAGTTTTTCATACACACTTAAGACATATCTCTCTGAGAAAAACGAAGCTGAGAATACTATCATTTGTATTCACAGATTGTAGCAACCTTTATCTAATAATATATTAGATTAAAGTGATATTGTGTCTTGTGATATCTTTATCCGCACCTAAACATTTGCACACACAAATACTTATCTGCTAAACAGATTCAAGAACTAAGAAAAGTTCAAGAATCCATTCACCCCCTCCTCTGTATTCTTTTACTGTATTCAATACTCAAAAAGTCACATCATGATTAGTAGAAGAATTGTCACTGCAATTATCTGGATTATTCACATCTTCTTCAGTTTCAAAGCAGTTATCAACATCAAGTATTGTGCGCATTGAGTAGGTGTTAGGATGATAGGGAAAAAATTTCTTCATGGAAAATTACATCTCTGGAAATGAATTTTTGATGAGTGAGGAGATTCATAAGTTTATATCCCTTAGTGAGAGGCGGATATCCTAAGAAGATGCAAGGAACACCTCTATGATCAAATTTATCAAAGGATTGAATGGGATTAGATGCAAAGGCCAAACAGCCAAACATTTTCAGATCTTCATAGGTTGGGGGTGACTTATACAGCAGTTCATAAGGAGTTTTGTAGTTTAAAACGACAGAAGGAGTCCTGTTTATCAAATACACAGCAGTCAAAGCACATTCTCCCCAAAACTCCAATGGCATACCAGAGTGAAATCTCAGTGCCCTTGCAACCTCAAGAATGTGTTTGTGCTTTCTCTCTGCACGTGCATTTTGCTGAGGTCTGTAGGGACATGTTTTTTTGATGAAGTATTCCATGAGCAGAGAAGAATTGTTGACAGGCAAGAAAGTCAAATTCTAGAGCATTATCAGACCTGATATGCTTTATCTTTTTATTGAAGTGAGTGAAAGCATACTCAAGAAAAGACTTCAAGTGAGCAAGTGCTTCAGATTTAAGTTGAAGTAGATAAATCCAAGTAGTTCGAGAGTGATCATCTACCAATGTAAGAAAGTATCTATATTTGGACTTATATGGAACCTTGTATGGTCCCCAAATGTCCATGTGTATGAGCTCAAAAATGTCAGAGGCCTTAGACACACTGGTTGAGAATGGAAGTTTAGTAAACTTTGCCATTGGACAAGAGGTGCATATCTGGTTGTTTTTCTCGGAAGTGGAGTGTTTCAGATTGGTGATTCTCTTAATGACAGAGATAGAAGCATGACCAAGTTGATGGTGCCAAAGTGTCATAGATAATGTGTGTGTATTAGCAGAAAAATATGCAGATGCTACAGGAGAATTAACAGATATATAATATAGCCCATTTCAAGCAATACCCACTGCCTTTATCTGTTGTGTATCACAATCTATCACAGTGCAATGAGTGGTATAAAATTGAATGTGACAATTACTATCCTTCAGTAATTTTTGCACAAAAAGAAGATTATGTTTGAATGTAGGTACATAAAGGACTTTATCAAGCACAAGACCTGGAGCAAGAGTTACCTGACCAATGTGAGATATAACCACAGTGTCTCCATTTGGCAAGTTTATTCTGTTGTTTGTAGAGAATTGTGCAGAGTTCTGAAGAGTATCCAAGTTGTAGGTCATGTGGTCTGATGCTCCAGAGTCAACAATCCACTCTGTGGGCAGACTCTACGCACTCAAACAGGAGATCATTCCTGAGAAATGACAATCAAGTTCATCATCTGTGTCTGGTAGCTTACCCCCCCCCCCCCCATTGTTAATTGAGGAACCAATTTTGCAAGTTGTTCGAGTTGTTGTCAGCTGAAACACAACCTAGAACTGGTTCCTGGAGATTCTTGTGTTTGAGCATTGGCTAACATTCTCTGTGTAGGTCCACCTTGAACTGGTGATTTAGTCCACCTTGAGCCAGAAGAAGCATTTATATTTCATCTTGGAGGTGGAGGTGGCTTGTATCTTGAATGCCAGCTGGGATAGCCTATGACTTGCCAACATCTACTCCCAGAATGACCTTTGCCTCCACACACTGTACATACAATGGGCTTATCATTGTTATTTTTGCTAAACATAGCCATCAAGTCAGACGAGGAACGAGTGGCACCAAGAATGGAGTGTTGAGCTTCTTCTTGCTCAAGGGAAGCACATGCTGATTCGACTGTGGGAAGGGGTGCTTGTAGTAGGAGTTGGCTTCTCTGTGAGTTATACTGTTCACTCAGTCCATTTAAAAATTGAAACAACCGTGATTCCTCCCTTTGTGCATTGATGGCCTCCAACAGTTTTACCACATCAGCAACAGGGCTGGCTACGACATGCAACATGTTTAAAGAGTCTAGCTCTTCCCAAATCGCTTTCATACATGTGTAATACTCAGTAACAGAGTAATTGTTTTGTTTGTGTTCATACAAATCTCGATTCAGCTTATATTTTCGACTGCCATTAGTTAAGGAAAAACGCGTCTCCAGATTCAACCATATATCTTTAGCAGAGGACATATACATGATAGATTTCTTCATAGAAGGAGAAACATTAGAAGTAATCCAAGCGATAACCATATTATTACATGTTTCCCATATTTCGGCCTTAGCTAAATCATTTATAGGGAGAGGGGTAGTACCAGTAACGAAGCCAAGCTTTCGATTTGAAGAGAGGTTGATTTCCATGGATCTTTTCCAGCTTCTGTAGTCTGAAGAATCTTAGAGTTTATCCACCTGAATGGAGGTGGCATTATCAGAAGGATGTAGAAAGAGAGGAGTCATCATTTCTTGGTATGTGATACGATTTCCAGCCATGAAGATGGTGAATGAAAAGATCGGTTTAAGGTTGGAGAATAAGATCTGTATGTGGTATCAAGAAACAAGAAAGATAGAATTTGAAGAGAGAGAGAGAGAAAACAAGAAAAGGGTTTTAGAAGATGAAAAGAAAAGTAGATCTGAGATGAAGAGCTCGTGGCTACAACACCAAAAATGAGAAAAAATGTATAGTTTAATTGGAACTTTGAACCTTTATGGCTCTGATACCATGATAACATGATAACAAGCATAACAATGTTCAAATGATTAAGGAATAAAGAGAATGAAGAAGATAGTAGATGTGATTGTTCAATAATGGTTGCACTAAAGTCTTACAAGACAATGCACATCTATATGAAGACTAATTATCAGACAAAAACATATAGACAAAAATATAGATAGGCCTGCCATAACAATAACAACCACACAATGTTTAACAGATTGTTGCCAGCACATTATTAATACATAGAAAGTTAACTTAATAGAAAATACTAGCATATTTCCTTTACAAACAGCTCACACTTAAGGATGGGAAAAGCGATTGCGAACCATCATATTGAAACTTTCGTGCACTTGGAATTCTTTATGTTTACATATTTTATCGAGCCACGAACATGTGACATATCATGCAGAGTATTTTACTTTTTTTCGCTCGTTATGGAACCGTGAGATCGATCTCTTCGTACCTCTACAAGGGAGTCTAGGAGAAGTGTTATTCCCAGATTACACACTTGTATAATTGTAGAAGGGGGGGTTGAATACAATTCTTGATAATTATAAATTTCTGGTAAAAACCACAGAAATCTATAAGGAAATAATTGCTGAATAAGAAATGGTTCACAAACACATAAAAAATCAGGTGGTTAAATATACCACCTGAGACTTTTATTTGAAGAAAACTCTGTGATACAAATGTACACAGCTTCTGTTTTTACAACTCTTTGCTTCTAAGGATATTCAAGAAACCCTAAGCAAATATGTCTGTTTTCTTAATCTCTAAAGAGTTGCTACACTTGGTTATATATCCCAAGTTTACAAGTACTACAGGAATAAGATAATATTAATCTAACTCAAGTTGACTTGCTACTCCACTCCAAATCCACATGTAGCCGAAAGGTTGTCCTTGTGAACAGATATGTCCCTTGCACCTTTCTTGTATGTACTGTGTAAATGGAATGCTTCTTTCTTCTGTGTTTCCAAAGTATGGCTGCCATACTGATTTTTATACCTACTATCAACCCATGTGATCTGTCAGTCAAACCTGTCCTTATCAACTGCTAATCCTTAGCTAGCATAGGATAAAGTGATAATGATTATCCGTTGATGTTGTGCACAGTTATCCGTTGATGGTAGTTTGAGCTGTATCCGTTGATATAGTAGATTTGAGTTGTATCCGTTGATAGAGCCTTGTTCTCATCCGTTGATACACTTTCACTTAGACAGAATTACATAGCATAGCTTATTTACAATTGGCTACCCTATTCTGCCTATCCATTGATGGTCAACATGACTCTGAATAAAAACACTATCAACTGATAAATAGAGATATTGCAGTATGCTACAAAACCTCATCCGTTGATGAGCTACCTGTCAACGAATAGAGTTATAAAGTCTTATCCATTGACAGTTACAAAATTTGACTTATACTATTTTGCTTGAATGTTAAGTTATCATCAACTACAACATATTCCTAACAATCTCCCCCAATTTATACTTGATGGCAATAAAGCATAAATTCAGAACCTTGATGATAATAAAACATTCCTAAAGATACATATACTACAATATGCAAAAATTGTATTAAGCTACAAAAATTAAAAACAGAAAGCTTTAAGACACTTATCAGAGATGTGCTCCTTTAGATTGAGCAGATTAATGATGTTTCCTCTCTCTGGTTGGCTGCACCCTTGACTTTCCTTCCTTGGCAGAGTTGGACTCAATTTGCACTTGAAGTTGCCTATAGAAGGTATCTTCTTCAACAACTTTTGGATTTAGCTTTAGTTGTAACCATCTTAGGTAATCAGAACTAGCCTTTGACAGTTGGTCTTCTAACCTGAAGAATCTCCTAGTGCCCTCTTCATCCCTGAACTCCATCATCCAAAAGGGTTGAATGTGGATTTTCTGTCCATTATATGGGATCTTCATTTTCTTTGGTAAACTTGAGGGTGAGTTCCATTCTCTCCTTATTTCTTCTATTCTGCTAATTATCTCCCTTCTAGCTGTCTCAGAGAACCCTGTGTGTCTCTTGAATGCTGAGAACACTTTGGTCAGTGTATGATAATTCTCTCCAAGAACCTTCTGTAATGGCCATGTCCTCTGACTTCCTCCCTTGTAGACAAACACTAATCTCTCAGGCTGATTCTTGTACTTGTCAATTCCTCTTACTTCTGACAATTCATCCAAATATAGATTCATGCCAGAGTATTCTTCAATTTCTGCCTGATAGATAAAGTCTTCTTTGTTTTCCAAGATTGGCTGTTTGACAATAGCAGGTACCCTAGCAACTTGAACTGGTCCCTTTGAGAGTTGCTTCTTTGGAGCCCTTTTCTTCTGTTTTGGATTCAGCAAGAATGAAGGAACTTCAATTGAATCAAAATTCATTGGTTCTTCTTTAGGCATTATGGGGTCACCATGAAAGTTCACAGTTGGGTCGATTACTGTTGCAGATATAGATACTGATGAGCCAGTAGTTTCTTTTTCTGGAAAGGGTTCTGGAGAAAGAACCCTTTTGGTTTTAGCTTTCCTTCTTTTAGGTTTGGTTTTGGGAACTTCCTCAGGTTCCTTCATTTCAACCTCTACCTCATCCATTAACTCTTGAGCCAGCCTGGCTTGCTTCTCATCTGAGTTTTCATGTTGATTTTCTGTACTTGGATGAGCTTCCCTTTGGATTCTAGAGACTTCTTCTCTTTTAGCTTCCACAAATCTAGGATGGTTGTTGGATACATTTAATACTTTTCCATTCCTTATAATTACAGCCATCCAATCTCTTACACTCTTATTTGTCTGCTCTTTGAACTCTATGATTGTTTTTCTCATTAGCTTTTCTTCATCATCCTTGGGAAATGGGTAGTCTAATTGAAGCTTGTTCTTCCCATTTTCCTTTGGAGGTGAGTAGGCTCTGGTTTTGATGACTGGTTCAAACTCTTTGACATATGATGGCTCAGCATCATAGAATGTAGGAGCCACAATCTTTGGAGTGAGCACCTTCATGATTGTGGTTGATATTGTTGGAGCAGAAGATTGAGCATTAAGAAACAGAGATGATGCAATTGATTCATTGATCATCCTCTCTGTCTTTAGAATTCTTTCATTAGTCTCCTTGTTGATCTTTTCCAAAGCTTCTATTCTGGCTTGCCTTTCACCATCTGAGATTTCTTCTAAACTTTGAATCTCAGGCAAAGCCACTTGTTTCTTCACAGGGGAAGCCTTTATTTCAAACTCTGTTGGATTGACCACTACAATTGGCTGTTGCTCCCCCTCAATCTGTGCTATCTTACTACTGGTAGCTTGAATTTGACCAGAAGATGTTGCAGCCTCTTCTTTGCTTGTTCCCATTTTCTCCCCCTTTTTGTTAGCATCAAGGGTTGGGGGTGAAGCTGCAAGTAGCATTTCCAGTAGTTGAGTTTGTTTTGATTGATTGGCAATGATAGTTTGCATTTGAGATTCCATACTATCCACTCTGGAGGAAAGAAGTTGAACAGACTTAGCCAGGCTATCTTCTTTGAGAAGTTTGCTAGTAAGTACCTTCTGAGTGGTAGTAGGAGCTAGTGCCTCAATCCTGACATCTAGTGCTATCTTCATATCTCTAATTGCAGATTTGACCTCCTCCTGTTGTGTTCTTTGAATAACAGATTGCATCTTTTGTAATTTCAATGAGGCCATAACCTGCTCAAGAACAGTCTTTCTCTGTGGTTCTGCAGTTTGGTGCTCAGCCTTAGCAGATTGATATTGCTTCATGATTTCCACATTGAGATCCCCAAGTTCAGTGGCATTGGAAAACATCCATTCTGGAGTCTCCTCCTCATTGATTTCTTCACCATCTGAACTTTGACTGTCATCACTGCCAAATTCTTCACTTCCAGCACTTGGAGACAGGGTTTGTAAAGCTTCTTTTGCTCTTTGAAGAGATTCTGAGGTGTGCACTAGGTGCATTGCCTTCTCTACCTCCACATTGCCCTGTTGTGCCATGATTTGATAGGCAGAGACAGGATGAGTAAAGGTTTTAGGATCCAAAGAGATGGAGTCAATAATTGACTGATATTCTTGTCGAAATTCCATCTCTTTGGAAGCTTCATTAACCTCCACATTTATTGAAGTCACATCAAACTGAATTTGAGAAGGTACAATTTGTTGTACTGTGTGTGCACCCTGTGATTCCCCAATGGTTTTGGACTTTACTCTTCTACCATAGGTTTTTGAGTGAGAGCTATCTGTGTCTCTTGCCCTTTTGTGCAGTGTTCCTGGAATGGAACTTAAATCAGTAGTCACACCCTGTTGAGAGGATGTAACTAGAATTTGGCTTGAAGGTTCATTAACAGTCTTTTGAGAGACTGAAATGTTGGTTGCACATGCCTCACCTTCCTTATCCTTAGGGCTTCTCTGATGTTCACCCTGTCCCTCACCACTCACTACCACCTTCACACTCCCCTCAAGAGTTTTGGTAATTTTTGCAACAGGTGCCTTTTGAGAGACACCTGAGGTTTGTCTTTTAGATTGTGGTTTTGGAACTCTGGATTTGGTCACTTTGGTAGGAGCCTGTTTGGTCACAGCTACAGACTCCATTGTGACACTAGAAGGCAAAGAAATTTGGGGGTTGGAGATAGGGGTTTCAGGGTTGGAGATAGTTACCTGAACAATTGGTAGATATACCAATTGTACTTCTGCATTTAGGTTCATTCGAATCAAATCACTTAAGACTCTCTTCTCCTGAACAAAACAATTGAACTTGCTATCCGGGTTAGCAATGGATAGCTCATTCTCAGATACATGCAGTGCTAGGAGCATCAAAAATCTAGCAAAATAAACATTCTTGCTCCTAGTTTCCTTTTTACCTAATTTAGCTGCTATCTCATACATGACTAGTGTGCCAAAGTTATAGAATTTATCAGTCAAAAGCATACATAGCATAACTAGCATGGAATTGGTAACGGCATCAAAATTACTAATCTTGCTAGAAAAAGTTTTAATGAAGGCATCACAAAAATAACTCCATTCTTTAACCATACCTTTCCTAACAATTTTCCCTAAGTTCTCAGTACTAAGGGTATAATTTATGGAATTAAGCATGGTGACAATTTCAGCATTACTGGGTACTTTCAGACATGTTAACTCGAATAACTTGTAGAAGGGGGGGTTGAATACAAGTTATATAATCGTGTCTGATTTTTGCTTGATTATATGAACAAGAATAAACGAATGAATCAAACTCTGTTTGTATTAATAAGATCAAATACAAACTCTACCAAAGGTGTACAATACCTTTAGCAGCTGTTGACAATACAAATCTCTCTCTCTGTTTGTTTCGTACTCTCGAATACAAACCTTATACAGAGCTACGCACACGAACTTATTCACACTTTTACAATGATATAGAGAGAGTATTTATAATGCTTCCTATCAACTAATAACATAAAGATATAATCTATACATGGCAATGTTCTGTCTTCTAGTCGATAGTTTCCTTCAATAGAAAACTCTTTCCTTCATAATATCTTCTTGCTTGTTCTTCAAACAACGATCCTGTTTTATAGCACTTGCCAGTTTCTGTAGCATCCACAATGACATCATCAGTAACACGACTGATATCAGGATTTCATCTTGCATCAGTATCTGATCATCATCAGTATTAGACCTGTCATCAGGATTTGCTCTTTGTTCCTGACATGTAGTCTCCGATACACTGTTCATTCCTGACTAAACTGTATAGATAACTGTTTTACACATAAATCCTATATATAGTGCTAAATCCTTTATAAGATCAGGATTACAAGAAGTATAATGTGTAAATTCTATTCTTAACATCACAACTTATGAATTATTCCTAACAATCTCCCCCTATTTATGCTTTAAAATCTGAAGCATAAATCTAAGTTGTGGATGTCAAAACATATAACAATACAACCAGAATAGAATTTATGAATGTAGAATTATGAAGTTAAGTACCTCCTTCCCAGATGTAGACGTTTATCTAGTACTTAGAAGAAAGAATTTTAACTATTAATGCTGCTCTTCCTTTACCACTCCCTAGCTGAGATTCACCACTGTCACTCCTAGTTCTTCTTTTTACTCCCCTTTGTCTGCTCTTTATCTCCCCCAGTCTGTTGTTGTTATTGTTGTTTTTGAATTATCTTTATCTCCCCCTTTTTGACATCAGCAACATTAATTCCAAGATATTCAGAAACAGAACAAATGATATTCATCAGAACTGCTTGATTTTCCATAATTGTGACTTGGTTATCTTCAAGTGATTGAAGTCTTGTTTGCATAGCAATTTGAGAATTCTGAATATCTTTCAAAACATCAGAATGAACTTCAATGTTGGAAGTGCTTCTAGTATCTTTAGAATCAGAATCAGAAAGAACTGTATCTTCAAGTCTTGTAGAAGAAGTTGCTTGTGTTGTATGATATTCAAGTAATAAAACCTGATTAGAAGTATCAACATCTTCATCTTTCTGATCTGGAGCTGAAACATGATCATCATCTCCTTCACCAGTATTCTGTGTACTAACATCTTCAAATCCTGACTCCTCCTTAGAGTGATCAGAGACTGTAGATATCTCAATTCTAGCTGATATTGGAAGTACATACAAAGGAACACTAGGATCATTAGGAACTTCATCTGGTACATATGTATCAAGAGATTGCTTTATTCTGGCACCTCTTCTGTTAATGATTCCTGCAAGCCTCTCCTTTTGCTTCTGAGCTTTAACTTCTGGCTTTGCATTGTGATGTGCTAGGTCATTCTTTTGATACATTTTGATGAATGAATAAGTACCAGCATCCATACCCAAATTTTCAGACCAAGATTCAGGAAAAACCTGATCCCAGAAATCAAATGATGGTTTCCTAATTTTCTCTCCCTTACTATGGAGTTGATCATCCATACCCCCATTCTCACTTTGACTTACTAAAGTCAACACTCTTTCTACCTCACCTTTTGCCTGGTCAGGAGCCAGCCGCTCAAATTGTGGATCAATATCCATCTTTTCAAGTGTATCACTCAAATTTGGATAAGTGCTCTCATGACCTACAGAAAAATAGAGTTTAGAAGAAGTTTTTATACCTGAACTCACATGGAGAGAGGGTTCCTCATATGGCAAGAGGCTTGAGGTTTTCTCCAAGGAGTGAGCTGCTATAGTCTCTGAACCCATACAATCATCTTCTTTCCTTCCAGAGACTACAGGCTCCAGTATACCACTTTCAGGTTCTTTACTAGACTCTGATGTCTTCAGTAATACTTCATTAGACACCATAGTTAGTACATCACCGTCTTTAAGTGTTATTTGCTGAGACTCACCCTCAAGGTGGATAGACTCCGACTGAACAATGTTTATTTGATCTTCAAGAAAACCAGTCAAAGTTATTCCTTCCATATCATAGGGTATCTCACTTACATTCTCAGTCATCACAGAAGTCCTTTCAGCATCAGCTATCACAGTTCCTGAGTCATCCTTCCTCTGACTAGATGGTTCTTGTGTTGCAGTGATTGTGATCTGATCTTTCCTACTATTCACCACTGGTGTAATAGTACCTTCTGTTGACTGCTCCCCTCTATCTACTTCCTCTAGTTGTTCACCTTGAGCTGAGGCATCTTCAATAATGACATCTTTGTCAAATAAATATGCATGTAGTGATTGAAGTGCAACATGCTTCGAGAGTCCAAGTTTCTTGACTAATTGTCTTCTGATAGATACATAGAAATACATCTTCATTAAGTCAAGTCTTTGATGTAGAAGTCCATATTCTTCAGGAAATGAAAGTCTAGGAACACTTTCACTTAGAAAATTTAGAACTGGCCTGGAAAGCTTCACTTTTAGAGAGATAAGTCCCATAGCCATTCTGTATGACAATGTAGTTTCCCATGAAGAATCAATATCCAGATTTCTCTTGTCAGATACTGACATAGATGTAGCTTGATGTGTAGAAACCTGCATAATGTTAGTTGGACTAGACTCTGTGTGTGTAGGTGACAATTGAATCTTTCTCCTTGTTCTCCTGGTATAGTGAGCAAAAGATTTATCCTGAGAAGACTCAAGAGGTGTAGACACAGAAGTGATCTTGGGATGAGATCTTTGTTCAATAGACACAGTCTTTTGAGAGACAGTATCCAGTAACTGTTTTCTCTTTTTAAGAACTACAGCCTTTTGGGAGACTGCAGCCTGGCTGTGACTAGGTTTTTCATCTCTTTGTGCTAACAGAGAAAGTTGAATTGCAGCCTTCAATTCTGCTCTCTCAACAAGAGTTAAATCATCATCATCTTCACTAGAATTACTACTACTTGACACAACAAATCTTCTCTTCCTTACAACTGATGTCTTTTGAGAAACACCAGAGGTTGGTTTCTTTGAAACAATAGGCTGTGGATCAAAATTTGGTTCTTGAATTTTTTCAGAGACTATAATGTTTTGGGCTACTTGGGTAGACACAGGTGGGTTCTCCTCCAAATGAGATTCCTGAGCCATTTCACCACAAAAGAAAGAAGAATTGTATAGAGTAGGAAGATGAGTTTTAAGAATTACCTGAAAATGATGTGGATAATGAATTGCAGGTATTTCATCTAGATTCTTTTCATTGTCCTTCTTTATAATGTCAGAGAAAATTCTCTTTTGCTGTTCATAAGAAGAAACACAATGTTCCCTACCAAATCTAGCTTCAACATCAGAAAAAAAAAATGGTTAATAAACAATTGCATAAATCTATGATAATAAACCATTTTCCTGTTTTGATCTATTAACCCAAGTTTAATACTTATCTGACTTAAGATAATGTGACCAATGTTAATTACTCTGTCATAAAGCAAACTATAAGCAATATGTGATGTAACAGAAGTAATTTGCTGAAAAGAACTACATTTACCAGTAAAACATTTAGCAATTTGATCAAAGAAGAAAGACTATTCCTTTCTAAGAAAAGACCTATTCAACTGGCTCATGTTGTCTAGAGGTCCACTATAACCTAATTCAGACAACATAGTTCTCACATTATCATCAGATGGTACATTCTCATAAATCAAACTAACAGGTAAGTGAAGTACTGAATTAACAACAGATTCAGTAATATCAAATGAGTCTTGTCCTAAGTGTAGAACAATCTTACCTGATTGACTCTGAGTAGAATCAATTACCTCAGCATTCTCCCAAGCTTGTGAAACAGCTGCTTGATTAATTTGTGGAGATGCTGTCAATGCATAACTTAATGGTCCATTCGCCAGAAAGTCCATGATTAAATGAAAATCAGTTAATACTCCTTCCTTGTTGGTGATAGCTGCTACATGATTGTTCGTCATAAAATCAAAGTCACCAAACTTGAAAGCTACTGATTTAGGTAATCTTCTTTGAGCTGCCATTTTTGATCTGAAAAGAACTTGAAAAATTCTTGAAATGGATTAGTGATTTTGAAAACTAGAGAGTGTTTTTGCTTTAGAGAATGTAAAATTAGAGAAAACAATTACACGATTAGAGTTTCAAAACAAATATATTTCACAAATATTTCAGACCACTATCCCACGTTGACACGTAGATTGACAGATGTCAGTCCCTGAAAAATGCGGTTATCCATGATTTTTGGAAAATAAAATCCAAATTTGATTTTCATGAAATAAATCAGGGTATAAATAATCAATACTGATCAGCTTCCTTTTCCTGTTGTGACCTCCATCAAAATAATCACAAAAGCAATGTGATTTAAAAAAAATAATAATTCTCAAATCCTGATGGTCACACTTGAAATCCTGATCAATATCATCCTGATTCCAGAGACTTAATATGGAGTTTTCACGTGGCATCTTTCTTTTATCTGAAAAAGAAATAAACAATTAATCTGAACAAAATCAATTGGTTAGATATATTCGACATTTCTTGAAAATACAAGAAATAAAGTCACACACGATAATTAGCATCTGACTTCATTAAAATTTCCAAGTGACTGTTCAGCTTCTCACGTCTTTCTATAAAAGAAACAGACGCCTTATGCCATTCTCCATAAACCTTTCAATTTCTTTTCTTCTCAACAATGCTTCTCAAACCAAAATTTCATTCAAACCCATTCTTTAGGTTTTTCACAGTCGATGAACATCCTGTTCTTGATCATCTCTTTGAAAAGATGACTCTTCTCATCGAACTAATCATGGATGAATTAGTTTCAGATAATATCCAGAGGTTTTTCGTAGAACATCCATCTGTTGGATACAATCTTCCCCTAACCTCCTCAAAACTTGAGGATGAAGAATTTGGTCAAGAGTCTGAGGTTGATCTTGATGAGGATGCTATACATTTAAGTTAGCTACTCTCATTCAAGTCGCACAGACAAGGAATCCAAGAGCAGACGAGGCTGTTTAAATCCCCTGATGGATTTCTTGAGATGCTCCTTGTCCTGTACCTCAGAATTCATTTCATTAGACAAGTATAGGATTATCAGTAGAAGTTAGACAAAAAGATGTTGTATTTCATTTCCATGTATGTAATGCTTTCAATTAATGAAAATACAATTTCTTATTATCTACTTGTCTTTTGATTATTGAATGATGTATAAATTATCAGTATGCAAATATTAAAACTTGCTGGCATAGACTTAACACATCACAGAATTAGATTACTACACAAAGTAAACGTCAGGATCTGAAACAATTTTCACAATCCTGATACTGACACAATACTGATGACGTCAGCATCCTGATAACAAATCTAATCCTGATGATTATTAACAAGTCTATCATACTGAAATTTATCAAGGCAAAGTGTTATAGCTAAAGCATTTAACAATCAAATATAGATCCTGACAAGAATATCAAGTCTATAAGCTAAAAACAACATACCTTGCTACTTTTGCAGATGTTAAAGATCTAGAAATTTAACATTCCTAACTCACTTACTAATCTACTGAATGTAGTTTCATCAAGTGGTTTAGTTAGAATATCTGCAAGCTGTTTGTCAGTAGGAACAAAATGAAGTTCCACAGTACCATTCTCAATATGTTCTCTAATAAAATGATACATGACATCAATGTGCTTAGTCCTTGAATGTTGAACTGGATTTTCTGCAATTTTGATAGCACTAGTATTATCACAAAACATAGGAATATTACTAAGTGTCATACCATAATCCATCAACTGATTTCTTATCCAAAGGAGCTGTGCACAACAACTGCCTGCTGCTATGTACTCAGCTTCTGCAGTTGAGGTTGAAACAGATTGTTGCTTCTTGCTTGCCCAAGAAATCATTCTATTTCCCAAGAATTGACATGTACCTGTAGTGCTTTTCCTGTCTATCTTACACCCTGCATAATCAGAGTCTGAATAGCCAATTAGGAAGAAATCAGATTCTCTAGGGTACCACAACCCAAGATTTGGAGTTCCTTTGAGATATCTAAAAATTCTCTTCACAGCAATTAAATGAGATTCCTTAGGATCACTTTGGAATCTAGCACATAAACAGGTAGAAAACATTATATCTGGCCTACTTGCAGTTAGATATAACAATGAGCCTATCATGCCTCTATAACTAGTATTTTCCACACTCTTTCCTTTAGGATCAGAGTCCAGTTTAGTGGCTGTTGCCATGGGTGTTTTTGCAACTGCACAGTCTTGAAAGTCAAACCTTCTTAAAAGATCTTTGATATACTTTGACTGATTAATGAAAATACCAGTCTCAGTCTGTTTGACCTGCAAGCCTAAGAAATAATTTAATTCACCCATCATGCTCATCTGATACTTAGACTGCATAAGCTTGCTAAATTTAGCACACAACTTTTCATTAGTAGAACCAAAAATAATATCATCAACATAAACTTGAACTAAAAGCAATTCACCTTTTATCTTTCTAAAGAATAGAGTTTTGTCAATTGTACCTCTTGTGAAGCCATTTTCAAGAAGAAATTTAGACAAAGTCTCATACCATGCTCTTGGTGCCTGCTTTAGTCCATAGAGTGCCTTGTCAAGTTTGTAGACATATATGATTTGGAAACTTTGGATCAACAAATCCAGGTGGTTATTCCACATACACTTCCTCATCAAGTTTGCCATTTAGAAAAGCACTCTTTACATCCATCTGGTATACCTTGAATTTTGAATGAGCTGCAAATGCAAGAAACATCCTGATTGCTTCCAATCTTGCTACAGGTGCAAAGGTTTCATCATAATAATGCCTTCTTCCTGAGAATAACCCTTGGCCACCAGTCTTGCTTTGTTTCTTACAATCATACCAGATTCATCTAGCTTGTTTCTGAAAACCCATCTTGCACCAACAATAGATCTATCTTTAGGTCTTGGTACCAGTTTCCAGACTTTGTTTCTCTCAAACTCATTTAACTCTTCCTGCATTGCAATTACCCAATCAGGATCCTGTAAGGCTTCTTCAACCTTCTTAGGTTCATTCTTTGAGAGAAAGCAACTATACAAGCATTCATTTTGAATTGATCTTCTAGTTCGAACACCACTATTTGGATCACCAATAATCAAATCTTCAGTATGATCCTTGGTCCATTTTCTAACAGGTGGTAGATTGACTCTGCTAGTCTCTCCCCCTAAGTTAGTGGTATCTCTTGTAGAAGAATTCTCTCTGCCTTCAATAACTCTCCTTTGATCAGTAGAATCAGTAGATTCCATATTGCTGCTAGTTACTGATCTTCCTTCAGTAGACTCTGAAAGATTAGTTCCTGATGGAGTAGACTCTGAAAGATCAGTTCCTGATGGAGTAGACTCTAAATAGCTAGTCTGCTCCTGATGATCACTGTGTTCTCTTTGATTTATTTGCTCCCCCTCAACAGTAGCATTCCTTTGAGAAGCAATAGAAATTCCTTCTGGAGAACCTTCATCATCACTGGAGAGTATCTCATAATTCTTCAGATTTTCAAATTCCAATTTATCATGGCTTTCATCAGTTTGCAAAATTCCAAATTTCTTATCATCAAATGCAACATGAATTTATTCCATAACAATGTGAGTTCTGAGATTATAAACTTTGAAGGCCTTAGATGCTGAATATCCTAGAAAGATTGCTTCATCCGATTTGGCTTCAAATTTTCCAAGTTGTTCTGGACGAACTTTTTGGACATAGCATTTGCATCCAAAGATGTGAAAGTATTTCACACTTGGTTTCTTTCCTTTGATCATCTCATAGGGAGTTTTTCCATGACTATTTACCAAGGTACAGTTTTGAGTGAAACATGCAGTGTTAATAGCTTCTGCCCAAAAGTAGGTTGGAAGTTTTGCATCTGCAAGCATGGTTCTTGCTGCCTCTATGAGAGTCCTTTTCTTTCTTTCCACTACACCATTCTGTTGAGGTGTACCAGGTGCAGAAAACTGTTGAGTGATTCCATTGTCTGCACAAAACCCCTCCATTGTAGAATTCTTGAATTCTGTACCATTGTCACTCCTAAGTACTTTAACTTTGTACTCAGAGTTATTCTGAATATTCTTTACAAGTTCAATGATTTGCTGAGGAGCTTCATCCTTCTTGTGTAGAAAGAACACCTATGTAAACCTTGTGAAATCATCCACTATCACTAGAGCATATCTTTTCTTGCTGATGACATAATGTTTACTGGACCAAACAGATCAAGATGTAGCATGTGAAATGGTTCAGTAATCGAATTTTCAGTCTTGCTCTTGAAAGTGGTTCTTCTTTGCTTTCCAAGCTGACATGCATCACAAAGTCCATCTTGCACATAATTTGCCTGAGGTAGGCCTCTCACCAGATTGTGCTTAACAAGTTGATTAAGCTTCTTGAAATTAAGATGTGAGAGCTTCTTATGCCAATTCCAGCTTTCATCACTTGTTGCTTTGCTGTAGAGACATCTAACAATTCCTTTAGATGTATCACTTAAGCTGGCTTCATATATGTTACCATGTCTTTGACCAGTTAGAACAATGTCTCCATTCTGCATATTCAAGATTTTGCATCCTTCTCTGTCAAAGATTGATTTGTAACCTTTATCACCCAGTTGACTTATGCTTAAAAGAGTATGTTTCAAGCCTTCAACCAGTGCTACATTTTCTATGATGACATTCCCCAAAACAATTGAGCCATATTCCAGAGTTTCTCCTTTGTTGCCATCTCCAAAAGATATTACTGGGCCAGCTTTCCTCTCAAACTTTGTAAGCAGGGACTTCTTTCCAGTCATATGTCCAGAGCATCCACTGTCCAAGATAATTGAATGCTTCTTTCCTGTGCCCTGCAAACAAAAAGTAACTAGTTAGAATTTTTTAGGACCCAACTTTGATTGGATCCTTTCTTACTAGATTTAGAAACAACAGGCTTTGAAGATTTTGCTTTTACTTTACCTGTTGCAGAGTCAACCTTAGACTCTAATTTCCCAAACTGTTTGTGACTAGGAGTTTCAGATTTCAAAGAATAATAGTCATAATACAGTTCATGATATTCTCTACACATGTAAATGGAATGAAGTAAACTACCACAATGATAACAAGCTTTTTGTGGTTGGTATTGAATTTTCCGAGTCTTGGGGAATCTGGACTCAGTTTTCCAAGAAGGTTTTTGATTGCAGTCTAGAGCCAAATGATTATGATTTCCACACTTATATCATTTTTTCCTAGGTGCATCAGGTACATTCTTGTAATTATTCTCTTTATTAATACCTTCTTTTCCATTCCTATTTCTTTTGATCTTGCTAGACTCTGAAAGACCATTTAGTCTCTGTTTCAACTGAGACTTAGACAGAAAACCTATGTTTACATTCTTAGGTTTCTCTAACACTTTCTCATCTGAATTACTATTGTTAATCCTTTTGTGTACAACAGGGGTACCTTTTGAATCAACAAATTTAACATGATTATGTTCAGAAACAATTTTCTTACCTTCAGATTTAGATGTGCTAGCTTCTACTTTACTATCATCATTGACAATAGCTACTTTTTCTTCTTGTCTAGCCTTATCAAAACCTAAACCATTAACCTTACAACGAATTCCATTTTCGATGATTTCTTGTGTCTTTTTACCAGAAATGTTAATGGTCTTAATCACATCTCTCTCTTCCTCTAGTTCTTTTCTGACATAGTCATAAGCCTCAAGAATAACACTGTAATCATGCTTAGCTTTATCAGAACTTAACTTGTATTCTTCCATTTGAATTAACTCAGATTCAAGAAAATTATTTCTATCAACTAATTTATCATTCTTAACCTTAAGTTCATCTTTTTCACAAGTAAGAATTCTAAAATTAGTCATAAGATTCTTAAACTCAGCATGGATAGATCTAATTTCATCAGAATTTAAGCTATCAAATGAATCAAGAGAGTGAAATGATACCTTAACAGAGGATGGAGAAGTTTTCTTTGGAGATCCAGGTTTGTCTGAAACATTTGCCATCAGTGCAATGTTGTCATAATCCAATTCATCTTCAGAACCACTGGAATCAGCCCAATCCTTCTGTGTGACCATAAGTACATTACCTTTTCCTGAATTCTTAGGCTTCTTACACTCACTAGCAAAGTGTCCAAGCTTGCTGCAGTTAAAGCACTTGATCTTGGCCTTATCAAGCTTGACAATTGTACTTTTGCCTTTGTCACTCTTCTTCTCCTCCTTCTTTTGAAAAGGTCCTTTGCTAAATCTTCTCCTGTTGAATCTTCCTTTCTTGAAGGCTTTAGCAAACATAGCAAAGAGTTCTTGCATCTCAGATTCAGAATCATTGTTGTCAGAGTCCATATCAGTAGTCTCTGACTCAGAACTTTCTTTGCTTTTCTTCTTCCTTGAGTTCTTTACAGCAATCTCTTCATGCTGTTCTTCAGGAAGCTTCTTTAATTCAGATTGAGCAGTAAGTGCAATAGTCTTCATCTTTCCTTCACTCCTGCTCTTCTTCTGCTGCTTGTCAAGTTCATAAGCTCTTAGTTTTCCATACACTGCCTCTAATGATATTTCATCCAAATCATTAGCTTCCTCAATCGCAGATATCTTCTCATTGTAGAAATCAGGCAAAGCTTTCATGAACTTTGTATTCATATCCTCCAAGTCATAATATTTACCATGCATGGCCATCTCATTGATGAGTTTTGTTAACCTATCAAAGGTATCAGTAAGTGACTCACCAGACTTGGATTCAAAGTACTCATACTGTTGTATAAGTAGTGTCCTCATATTCTTCCTGACAGGCTTAGTTCCTTCACAGTGAACCTTAAGATTGTCCCATATATCCTTAGCAGTTTTACAAGAGAGAACATAGTTAGTGATAACAGAATCAAGACTGTTGAATAATATGTTTCTCACTTTAGCATCTTTAAGAACATTCTCCTTGTCCTTATCTAACCACTCAGATTTTGGCTTCTCTGCTATATGTTCTGGAACAACCACACCATCAACAGTTGCTTGTCCAACGACCTTTGTTGGAATAAAAGGTCCATCTCTGATTCTGTCAAGATAATCAGGATCTGTTGCTTCCAGATTATGCAACATCTTTACTTCCCATAGAGTATATTCGTTTCTCTTGAGCATAGGAATCTTAGTATTCCCATCCTTGTAACCAGACATGATTGCAGATCTTTATGATTATTTGAAATCAACCTGCTCTGATACCAATTGTTAACTCGAATAACTTGTAGAATGGGGGGGTTGAATACAAGTTATATAATCGTGTCTGATTTTTGCTTGATTATATGAACAAGAATAAACGAATGAATCAAACTCTGTTTGTATTAATAAGATCAAATACAAACTCTACCAAAGGTGTACAATACCTTTAGCAGCTGCTGACAATACAAATCTCTCTCTCTTTTTGTTTCGTACTCTCGAATACAAACCTTATACAGAGCTACGCACACGAACTTATTCACACTTTTACAATGATATAGAGAGAGTATTTATAATGCTTCCTATCAACTAATAACAGAAAGATATAATCTATACATGACAATGTTCTGTCTTCTAGTCGATAGTTTCCTTCAATAGAAAACTCTTTCCTTCATAATATCTTCTTGCTTGTTCTTCAAACAACGATCCTGTTTTATAGCACTTGCCAGTTTCTGTAGCATCCACAATGACATCATCAGTAACACGACTGATATCAGGATTTCATCTTGCATCAGTATCTGATCATCATCAGTATTAGACCTGTCATCAGGATTTGCTCTTTGTTCCTGACATGTAGTCTCTGATACACTGTTCATTCCTGACTAAACTGTATAGATAACTGTTTTACACATAAATCCTATATATAGTGCTAAATCCTTTATAAGATCAGGATTACAAGAAGTATAATGTGTAAATTCTATTCTTAACATCACAACTTATGAATTATTCCTAACAAGACAGTTATTCTCAGGCAATTTTAAACAAACAGTTATCACATCAGAATTAACTACATAGTTTTTACCCTTCAAAGAAAAAGCAAGTGTATCGTCTGTGCCATTGTACTCAGCAGATGCCCACACCTCTTCAATTACCTCATGGATCAGAGGAGTGGTGGCAGTCATAGCATATGACAGCTTGCATTTCTTCACGAAATTCATCATGGTATGATATGCTTCTGGAGCGTTCACTGTATCAACAAAGGCCGCGAAATTGTTCTTCTCATAGGTAAACCCAGTGGAAGACATCATCTTAACAATAGGCGCCATTGAAGTGTTTGAACTTTTGTTGCAGAGAGAGTTTCAGTGAAGAAGATGCAGTTAACTTATGAGATTCTTGAAAATGAATAAAGGTGAGATGTGAGAGTACAAGACAGCCTTTTATATTTTTCAAGAATTAAAAATGAAATAATTAAAAGTAATTACCCCATTGGACAAAAGTAACTGTCAGATAATAAATGAAAAGAAAAGAAGTACAGCCGTGACTAATTATACACGTTTACCAACGGCTATAAAAAGAAATATGTATATCAACGGATAAAGATTGGACGGTTGAGAAAACAGTTTATCCATCGATGACGTGGACAACCTGTTATCCGTTGACATACGAAAATCTAGTAATGTGTTTATACTACCAACGGATAAAAGGATATCCGTTGATAAGCAAATTTTGCCTTAAACAAAATTTCTGCTAAGAGTTTTTCTGAGAGTTTTTAATTCTCAAGTAAATCAAAACACATTTCTAGCTGCAATACAGTATGATTAGATATCACTAGGAATTATGAGAAATTAAGCATACCTAGTTCACCTACCAACCTTGTGAATGAGGATTCATCAAGAGGCTTGGTGAAGATATCTGCAAGCTGCATTTCACTTGGCACAAAGTACATTTCTACTGTACCATTCATCACATGCTCTCTAATGAAGTGGTATTTGATGTCAATATGCTTGGTCCTCGAATGTTGTACTGGATTCTCTGTGATGGCAATAGCACTAGTGTTGTCACAGAAAATTGGAATCTTCTCAATTTTTAGACCATAGTCAATAAGTTGATTTTTCATCCAAAGAATCTGTGCACAACAACTTCCAGCAGCAATGTACTCAGCTTCAGCTGTAGAAGTGGAGACTGAGTTCTGTTTCTTACTGAACCATGACACAAGCTTGTTCCCTAGAAATTGACAGGAGCCTGTAGTACTTTTCCTATCAATTCTGCAACCTACATAGTCTGCATCTGAATAGCCAATTAGATCAAAGCCAGAATCTCTTGGGTACCAAATGCCAAGGTTTGGTGTTCCCTTGAGATACCTGAAAATTCTCTTAATAGCAATTAAGTGAGACTCTCTAGGGTCAGCTTGAAATCTAGCACATAGATAGGTGGAAAACATTATATCAGGTCTACTAGCTGTTAGATATTGAAGTGAGCCTACCATGCCTCTATAGCTTGAGATGTCCACAGATTTTTCCTTAGTATTCAACTCAAGCTTAGTTACAGTGGCCATAGGTGTTTTTGCAGAGGCACAATCCATTAAGTCAAATTTCTTTAAGAGATCATAAATATATTTTGTTTGACTTATGAAAATTCCCTCATTAACTTGCTTTACTTGTAAACCAAGAAAGTAAGTTAATTCACCCATCATGCTCATTTCATACCTACTTTGCATAAGTTTGGCAAACCTTTTGCAAAGCTTCTCATCTGTAGACCCAAAAATAATATCATCTACATAGATTTGAACAAGTATTGAAGAACCATTGACATTTTTATGAAATAAGGTTTTATCTACTGTACCTCTAGTGAAGTGATTCTCCAAAAGAAATTGAGATAAAGTGTCATACCAGGCTCTTGGTGCTTGCTTCAAACCATAAAGTGCTTTCAAAAGAAGATATACATAATCTGGAAATTCTGGATCTTCAAAGCCAGGAGGTTGATGGACATATACCTCTTCTTCCAGTTCCCCATTTAGAAAGGCACTTTTGACATCCATCTGATAGACTTTGAAATTGGCATGTGCTGCATAGGCTAGGAAAATTCCAGTTCCTCACAATTATGCCATTTTCATCAGTCTTATTCTTGAGAACCCATTTGGTATCTATGATACCTCTATCATCAGGTTTGGGCACAAGCTTCCATACTTTATTTCTCTCAAATTGGTTTAGCTCTTCTTGCATTGCTAAGACCCAATCTGGATCTAGAAGGGCATCTTCCACTTTCTTAGGTTCCTCTTGAGACAGGAAACTACTGTATAGGCATTCTTCTTGTGTGGCCCTCCTAGTTTGGACTCTTGAGTTTGAGTCACCAATGATTAACTCAAAAGGATGATCTCTGGTCCATTTTCTTGAAGGTGGAAGGTTTGATCTAGATGAGGTTGCTTCATCTAAGTGAGCATGATCTTGTTGATTGGATATTGAGTTTTGACTTTGAGAAACTCCCCCTGAGTTTGTTGTCCTTGCGGAATTATGAAGTTGACTGTTAACAGATGCATCATTTTGTCTATCAACGGATGCTCCATTTTGCCTGTCGACGGATGCATGAGAATGCCTGTCAACGGATGCATCTGATGCTCCAGTATGACTGTCAAAGGATGCTTCATTTCCAGTGTTAGCATCACTTCTAGTTGGGCCAACAACTCTAGGTGAATTTCCATGGCCATGATCTTCATTTTCCTCATCATCATCAATGTACATTCTTCCTTCTACCTCATTTTCAAATCTCAACTTTTCATGGAAGCCTTCATCATTTAGACCTAGAATCTTTTGATCATCAAACACAACATGTACAGATTCCATAACAATGTTGGTTCTTAGATTGTAGACTCTATAGGCTTTCCCTGCTGCATATCCAACAAAGATAGCTTCATCTGCATTTGCTTCAAATTTGCCCAAGTTATCTCCATGATTTCTTAGCACAAAACACTTACATCCAAAGACATGAAGAAAAGCTAACGTTGGTTTCTTGTTGGTGAATAACTGATAAGGAGTCATTCCTCTAGCTTGATTGATCAAGGAAATATTCTGAGTGAAGCAGGCAGTGTTGACAGCTTCAGCCCAGAAATATGTTGGCAATCTTGATTCACTTAACATTGTTCTAGCTGCTTCAATGAGAGTTCTATTTTTCCTTTCAACAACCCCATTTTGTTGAGGTGTTCTAGCAGCAGAAAACTCATGGACAATTCCATTCTCTTCACAGAAAATCTTCATTGTGGAATTTTTGAATTCAGTGCCATTGTCACTCCTGATTCTTTGTACTTTTACTTCAGAACCATTGTTTACTAGTCTGAGATGATTGATAATGATTTCACTTGCACAATCTTTGGAGTGCAGGAAGAAGGTCCATGTAAACTTAGAAAAATCATCCACAATCACCAGGCAGTATTTCTTCTTTGAAATGGACATGACATTTACTGGACCAAATAAGTCCATATGCAGCAATTGAAGGGGCTTAACAATGGATGACTCTGTCTTGCTCTTGAAGGATGATTTCTTTTGCTTCCCTAGTTGGCAGGCATCACACAATCCATCCTTGATGAACTCCAATTGAGGGATTCCTCTAGCAAGATCCTTTCTTACCAAATCATTCATAACTTTAAAATTCAAATGAGACAGCTGTTTATGCCATAGCCAACTCTCATCCTTGCTTGCTTTGCTGAAGAGACAACTAATGGATTCTGAGCATACTGAGTTGAAATCAGCTATGTAAACATTTCCTTTTCTAAAGCCTGTCAGAACCACATTGTTGTTTTCCTTGGTAGAAACAACACAGGCTTCTTTAGTGAACTTTACTTCATAGTCTTTGTCACAAATCTGACTGACACTCAACAAATTGTGCTTCAAACCTTCAACTAAAGCCACTTCTTCAATGATGACATTGTCCTTTGTAATCAAGCCATATCCCTTAGTATATCCTTTGCTGTCATCTCCAAAGGTAATTCTAGGGACAGCTTCCTCATTGAACTCTGTGAGCAGGGTTGAATCTCCTGTCATATGCCTAGAACATCCACTGTCTAGGTACCATAGATTCCTCTTATTTCCCTGCACACATTCCAAAATACAAATCAAGTTGATTTTGGTACCCAAGTTTCCTTGGGTCCTTTCTTGTTAGCCTTTGGTTTTACACTCTTAGCAATCTTCACTTTGGGTGTAGATGCTTGAGTGATAGGTTTTGACAGATGCTCATTTGCATAAATATTTGATGCATGCATTTGTGGAAAATTGGCATACATATTATCCATGCTAGGAATGCTCCATGACATTTGTGGCATATTCACAGATTGAAAATAAGGATTAGGCACATATGGCATGTTCACATATGGATTTGAAAAACTAGCATTTTGATACAAACCAGGCATTGCAGGCATACTTGGCATAGATTGAGGTACATGAACAGGAGTCCTTTTAACAGACTTGCAATTAGAAGATAGGTGATTGACACTATTGCAATTACCACAAGTTTTCCTAGGAGCAAACTTGTCAGGAGAATAATTGTTTTTCTTGTTAATGCATATCTTACCATTCCTGTTCTTTTTCTTTTTACCCTCAGTCTCTACCTTTTCATTAACTGATTTACCAACAACCTTTTTGTTAAGTAAATCACCTGCCTTAGCCTTCTCACTTGATTTGGCTTGGCTACTTTCACCAGAAACAAAGTTCTTGGCTATTGGACCATACTGATTATTCAGTTTCTTGAGTTCCTTCTTACTAACAGACTTTTTGCTAGTCGACGGATACCTCTCATCCGTTGATGGTTCATCTGTCAACGGATGATCACTATCCGTTGATTCACAAATAGTCTCTAGATCCTCAAGGCAAGGTTCTAGCTCCTTTTTCTTTTGAGTCCAGGTATCCCTCACAAATGATTCTATTCCCTGGACTTCTATTATGTTTTGAGAAATATTCCTACAACTTTAAAATTTAGCAATTATTCCTTGTTCTTTTTCAAGCTGGTCTCTTAAAATCAGTTCTCTTTTTAACACAGCTTCAAGTTCACTTTTAGCATTATTGCAATCAACTCTCATTTTCTCAAATTCTAGAAATTGAATTTCTAGAACTGCATTTCTATCACTTAAGAACTGATTAGTTTCTTTAATCCTATTGTTCTCTTTAGTAAGTGATTTAAGAGTAACACTCAAGTGATATAGTTCAGTAGACATTTTATCTATAACACCATTGCATTCCTCTTTGGTGAGCTCAGAGAGATTAGTAGAAAATACCTGATTGCTAGCTGAACTTGCTTCCTGCTCAGAATCAGCCATTAATGCAAGGTTGACAAACTCAGCATCATCATCAGAATGATTTCCATCAGCAGCCCAGTCATACTCTTGGGTCATGAATGCCTTTCCTTTCTGTCTGAGAAGATCAAAATATTTCTTCTTGTAGTCAACAGTTTCAGTTGGCTTTCCCTTGTTCTCTGATCTAGGCTTCTTACATTCACTTATCATGTTACCAGCAATTCCACAATTGTAGCATTTAATTTTGGATTTATCCACATAGTTGCTTGTAAAAAAATCCTTGTTAAATGGCTTGGCCACCCCAGAGTTTCTTCTGAATTTTAGCTTAGAGAATCTCCTAGATAGAAAGGCTAAATGCTCATCTATCTCATCCAATTCATCCTGCTGAAGGACACTCATTTCTTCAGATACCTTTTCCTTGCTTTTGCTTGATTCTGCTCTACCTTCACAAACCTCCCTGTTTGGTGTAGATTTAGCAGCTTTAGTCCTCTTCTCCTCCTTCTGCTCCAAGTTGGCAACAAGTGCAACTGACCCACTTTTCTTTTGGGCCTTCTCAATTTCTTCATCCTGCTCCATTTCTAGTTCATATGTCTTTAAAGTTCCATAGAGCCTTTCAAGAGTAAATGACTTGTACTCTTGAGTGTTTCTTAGAGAAACAGTCATAGGCTTCCACTCTTTGGGCAGTGATCTCAGAAATTTGAGATTAGAATCTTTCACTTGGTAGATTCTTCCATACAGTTTCAGGCCATTCAGTAGCTTTTGAAATCTACTAAATGTGTCATTCAATGTCTCTCCATTCTTGAAATGGAAGTGCTCATACTGTTGGATTAGTAGCTGCATCTTGTTTTCCCTTACCTGTTTTGTACCTTCACAAAGGGTTTGAACAATGTCCCATACTTCCTTGGCGGTAGTACAGTTGATAACATTGTCAACCATGTCTGTTTCTAAACCATTAAACAGAATATTCATGGTCTTTTTATCTTTGTGGACTTCTGCAACATCCTCAGTACTCCACTCAGAAACAGGTTTTGGAATATAAGTGTCTGGTGCATCTGTAGCAAGACCAACTCTTGAAGCAGCCTTCATTGGAACATGAGGACCCTTCTCAATGCAATCTACAAAGCCTACATCAATAGACATGAGATGTAGACGCATTTTTACTTTCCAGTGAAAGTAATTTTCTCTATCAAGAACCGGTATCTTCACTCCATAATCCTTCTTAGACATGTTGGATGTGTGTTGATCTTTAAACTTCAAATATATTAGAAGCTCGCTCTGATACCAATTGTTATTCCCAGATTACACACTTGTATAATTGTAGAAGGGGGGGGGTTGAATACAATTCTTGATAATTATAAATTTCTGGTAAAAACCACAGAAATCTATAAGGAAATAATTGTTGAATAAGAAATGGTTCACAAACACATAAAAAATCAGGTGGTTAAATATACCACCTGAGACTTTTATTTGAAGAAAACTCTGTGATACAAATGTACACAGCTTCTGTTTTTACAACTCTTTGCTTCTAAGGATATTCAAGAAACCCTAAGCAAATATGTCTGTTTTCTTAATCTCTAAAGAGTTGCTACACTTGGTTATATATCCCAAGTTTACAAGTACTACAGGAATAAGATAATATTAATCTAACTCAAGTTGACTTGCTGCTCCACTCCAAATCCACATGTAGCCGAAAGGTTGTCCTTGTGAACAGATATGTCCCCTGCACCTTTCTTGTATGTACTGTGTAAATGGAATGCTTCTTTCTTCTGTGTTTCCAAAGTATGGCTTCCATACTACTTTTTATACCTACTATCAACCCATGTGATCTGTCAGTCAAACCTGTCCTTATCAACTGCTAATCCTTAGCTAGCATAGGATAAAGTAATAATGATTATCCGTTGATGTTGTGCACAGTTATCAGTTGATGGTAGTTTGAGCTGTATCCGTTGATAGAGTAGATTTGAGTTGTATCCGTTGATAGAGCCCTGTTCTCATCCGTTGATACACTTTCACTTAGACAGAATTACATAGCATAGCTTATTTACAATTGGTTACCCTATTCTGCCTATCCATTGATGGTCAACATGACTCTGAATAAAAATATTATCAACTGATAAATAGAGATATTGCAGTATGCTACAAAACCTCATCCGTTGATGAGCTACCTGTCAACGAATAGAGTTATAAAGTCTTATCCGTTGACAGTTACAAAACTTGACTTATACTATTTTGCTTGAATGTTAAGTTATCATTAACTACAACATATTCCTAACAAGAATACATTTTACGACAAAGTTATTCGGTAAATAATTTCATGTTGTAGAAGCCATTATTTTATGACCTACATTATTAACTCTCTTATTTTGATGTCATGGATATCTTCTAAAAACAATCTTAACGATTTACAATAAAAGACTGCCTATGTTTTAACTATTTTCAAACTCTATTCTTCGAGTTGTATAAGCAAGTTCGTGTCTTTTCTACCGAGAGATAACTTCGTATGATCATTAATTAAAATTTGGGCATTTTCACGAAAACGGGGCATAAACAGTAAGCAATGTGTCAAGGCACTTATATGTGGAATCCTATATACATTAGACTCAATATTTTAAAACTGCTTCTCCCAAATTATGATTGAAACATCTAAAAGACTATAGAGCTTCAAGTGCCTGAGGATGATCTCAGGAGAGCACCCTGAGGTTAAAACAGTTACAATACAAATGGCAGGGTATTTATGTAAATTACTTGGAAAAAAAATTTGTAATTACAAAAATGCCCCTGCGAGGCCATACTTTATAAGTAGAAATTGTTATAACCTTAGGAGACTGAGAACAACCTCAGGTCCATTTTTCTCAAGACTATATAATTAACGAGTGTTCAAAAATAATTTTAAATATATAAACCCTGTTTTCAAATTAATATAATATACCTTCAAAATTTAGGATAGCCTCCCATAATACAACATATATAACACCCTTATATATAAACAAATTCCCTCCGTCACAAAACACATATTCCTTTTGAAAAATGGATTTGTCCCATTTTACATGATTCTTTTCTTTTTTCAATACAAATTTAAGATAATTTTTCAAAACTATCCCTACATTTATTGTATCCAAAATTTGATTTTTTCAAACTTAACACTATTCTCATTTTCCAATGTATTAATTAAGGGTATTAGTTGGAAAATATTATCCAACTAACCTTTATCTTAATCTATGTGCTTTTTAGAAAAGGAACATGTAAAATGGGCCGGAGAGAGTAATAAAGAACACCATATAATTTTCGTCATGCCCAATTCAAGGTCTTGTAAACTGCTTCAGGCAATTCAAGATCATGATCATGTAATCTGGTTCAAGACCTTAGACCTTGCATCTTTCTGCTACAACCTCAAGAGGAAAATATCATTTAAGCGCTTTTTATTCAATTCCAACAGTAGTCATCGGTCATGTCATATCATCTTTATCTCTCTACAAAATACACAAGAAACAGAATATATACAACCGCTCATGACTGATGAAAAGCACTAGTGCAGCAAAATGCATCCCTTAAGTTTCTGGGATGGAGTTCACCCATGATTAGACCTGAACTCCGATCCTTTGAGCAACCTGCATTACAGAATATATGGAATTTTCAGTAAGTCACCTCGTCGAGCTATAGATGCTGATGCATATGCATATAACCTTCACCTTTGAAAAGGTTTTACATTACAGCCATAAATTGAAACGCATGCCAAGTTAGATGAAGTTGGGCCAACGTTTAAGTTATACAAGCATACTCATCTGACTTGGTAATTACATGCGACAAGATGCATACACATCAACATAATATTAATGTCATGTTGAGACTAAACATTTATACAATAAATGAGGCTGCAATTCCATCCATAATCATGTACGATAAATGACTGGTAATGTAATAAACATGACAATGTAAGCTCTTCTGGCTAATATAGTAGATATTACAGCATGCAAGTGTATTCCAAGGCAAAAAATTTCTCCATGATGTGACTAACATGGTTTTATTATGGTTTTGTTTCTTTTTCACTTCAGGCGGTTTCTCCTTACAAGTCATGTTCATTTTTGTGCTACTACTGAAAGTGATATTGTAATGTTTTATCATTTTCATATTTATGTAAAAACTTCCGTTAAATATATTTCATATAGGTTAAACTTCAAACTACCACACTTTTCGTCCTTTTCTTACCAAGACTTCCGCTGTCATTGTTTTACTTATTTTATAACTCATGTTATGCTATACACATTTTGTTTACAACCATTTTTTGTTTATCTTTTCTTTAGTCAGTTTTATTCCTGTTTTTCCTATTTCTCCTTACAAGTCATGTTCAAGTAGATCCTTACTAAAAGTCTGCTAAAAATTTCACCGTTTGAAAGACAATACTCAATTATTTATAGAACAAACAGAAAACACACAATGCTCCAGTATTTAAGCTAGTACCGCTTAGTTTATACAGCACAGCTTAAAACTCAAAGCATACGTCTCTGCCGGATAAACGAGTCTCAGTTTGACTTGTGAACATCTGTAGATTCTCTAGCAATATATCTGGGGATTTTTCACGTATTGCTAGTGAATCTCGGAGTTATTTTAGCCATACAAAAACTACCTTGGATAGGAGTCGCAAGACAAAGGTGTTCCTAAATTTCAAATGCATTCCTTAATATCTTAAGACCAAAAGATACAGTTAGAACAAAAACGCAAGTTTTAACCCTTTGACACAGTTTTGTCTCTTCATAGATTACTTTACACCACTATATATGTAACAGAATTTACGAAGAAACTCTGAGATTTTACGGGACTACCTCGCGCAAATGTCAGAATACTATATTAGTCTACAAAATGTTTGACACCATAAAAATGCATGCAGGTCATGTAAATGAACTGAACAAGAAATATGATTTTACAAATACCTCTTTAAAGGAATAGACATCGCTTCCCCAAAGCCAAGCATCACAACCTGCATCTCTTGCACCCCAGATATCATTTCTACGATCATCTCCTACATGAACAGCATCCTCTGGTTTGACATCCAACAACTCACAAGCTCTAAGGAAAATTGTGGGGTTTGGCTTTTCCGCTGCAACCTGCGACAGACAGACTGTCAAATAACTACAATCTTCGAAGAATTTGGCAAAGTAGATTAAGCAAATATAACTTACTTCAGCTGATACTGCCACAGCATCAAACCAGTGATCGCAATTCAGAGCCCGCAACAGAGGTCTTAACCTTGTATCAAAGTTTGACACAACAGCAATTTTTACTCCTGCATCTCTCAAGGCCATGAATACTTTCTCCGCATTTGGATCACAGAGGTGCCATGCCTTTAGACAGTTAAAGAGGAAAACAAAGAATTTTATGTCAGTGAATAGAACATCAACAGACTAGATAACATATAATTACACCTGATTTCTTAAAAGTTTGATATATTAATGGCTTGAGTAAACCAACCTTATCAGTGGTATAGTAGTTATACAGCTCTTCAAAGTACTGAGAATCTGAACAGCCAGTTGATGAACTGACTATATATTGCCAAAATGGTCTCCCGTCATTAACATATCTGCAAATCAGTTTAAAAATTTAAAGGAACAATTTACATTGAAGACCGAGGGAAATGGAGCTATCTGGAAGAGAAAAAATGCCACGGGTGAAGCAATAATAAATAACAAACTTACATCCTATAAGAAATGACGCTAATTAGCATACACTATAGCCTAATAATTCTTGGTGTCAGCAATTCATTAATTAATCATCCATGAATACACACTTGATTCTGGAAGTTAGCAACAGTCTCAAGAGTGAGATGGGATTAGTGGAGACAACGGAGCAATTATTGCATAGGCAGAGCCGCAGAGTCATCTTGAGCTGTGCACTCAGCACAATCAAATTACTGGTTTTAATGTGGATTATATCTATATGAAAGTTTTGCCAACTTCTGTTTTGTAACTAAATTAGTCGTGTTGGATGTAAATAGATTCCACAATTAGTAACTACGTTTAAGTTTAGTGAGCAAGCTTTATATCTTACCCCCAAAGATTGTGCAGGTCATAGTAGAATATTATTTGGCCTAATAGTTAAATTCAATGATACATTTGTGCTCTATAAGACCACAATTGAGCATAGGAATGGACAATGCTCTAAGAACCTAACTCTTTTAGCTTTCAAAGAGGAAGCAATACAGATTAACTAAATCCATCCACTTGACACCAACGGGAAGTGAGAATATTTGGACATTTTTTCGGGAAAACACACGATGCACAGTGCACCAAGAACGAGAAGCTGATTTTACTCGGTCATAGAGAAACATAACTAGTCAAGAAATAGAGACAGTCACAGCCATACAATGTTCTACTACTCATCTCAAAAGCATGACCAAATGATTTTACCCGAACTGGCATGTCACTAAGCTCACATGACTCCAAAGTCCAAACGCCAACCCTCCATATTTGTTTTCAAGTCTTCCACATAATTAGATAAATTCAAAAAAAATTACCATTCAGGACTATTGACATCCTATAATCATAATTTTAAACATTCATATTGTACCCAACTACATGGTAAAATGAAGTTTTCCAAGACACAAGCTGACTCTTGATTGCAGAGTACTTCAAATGTTTCAGTTGTGATGAGAAAAAAACACAAATTTCTAAAAGACAAAAGATAAGTGAAAGCTAAAGGCTGGGGAAAAAAGAGACCAAGATGCCAACACCAATTACCCCAAGGTCCCCAAAGTTACCAAAAGCTACTCCACAACAATAAACTAACTATAACAAAATTTACTCTTAAAACATAAATACTAACAATAATCCAGTAGTAATTTATATACAAAAAATTCAGATAAAAATAACAATATATGCTTGAACAAAATTATGCATAATAATAAATACTCCATCAAACTTAAAACACAAATATGGAAATTCCAAAGAAAAATATCATAAAAATATAGGTATATATAATAAATTACCTTAAGCGAGATCTACCCCATGGTTGCTCATAAGCTCTCCTGTATCTATTCAATATCTCCTCCTCAGAGTATTCCACCCCATATTTCTCACCAATCTGCCTATATATCTAACAACACATATAAACAAAAATATATTACAAATGAAAATGATCTCAAATAAAAATGGCTTTTTTTTTAAATGATCAAAATCAATTTTTTTTAAAAAAAATAAAAGAAATGAAACCTGGGCCATGGGTTGAGAGGGAATAACAAGAGTGCCAACAGCATCAACAAGAAGAGCCTTATGAGTAATATTACCACCATACAAAGCTCTTCTGTATTCTTCATAACCTTTCCACCCCACCAGTCTTGAAGAATTCATCACCTCTGAGTTAGCTGCAGATGAAGATGAGAATGACCCGGACCGGGAAACCGGATCGGGTTGCTTCTTGAAATGAGCGAGGTTTCCATTAATGGAGGTGGTGTTTTGAAGAGTGGGTTTGTGGGTTATGGAAGAAAGGAGCCTAGCAGTTTTGGTTCTCATTGCCATAGCTCATCTGCTTCATTTGCTGGAGATTTAATACACAAGAAGTTCTGTGTGTGTGTGTGTGTGTGTTTACAAGTACTTTGGTTGTTTGGAGTGAGTTAAAAATGGAAACGTTGGGAACTAGAGAATTGCAGCCAAGAATACGAGAAAAGTATGGGGAAATGCTTTGGAATTTATAATAAAATATTCGTGAATCTTAATGGAGTAATTTAGCCCTTCTAGTGAAAAGTGAAATTTACAGTTTATACTTGTAGTTCTTATTTTGTGGATTTTATGGACCATCACTTCCAAAATTGTTGGATAAGCTTAATTTAAATGATAAGAACAATGTTCTAAAAGGGTAATGGTTAAAAATAACCATTTTGTAAAAGTTCATTACGAAAATAATAATTCTGGAAGGAGATGGCTGAAAATATCGGATTGGATACGCATTTACAAAATGGGTATTCAAAATACATATGATACGCATTTGCAAGTTGGGTATCCCATATGTGATACCCAAATGGCAAATGCGTATCTACATTTTTTTTAATTTTTTTTTTAAGATACCCATTTTTGAGTTGGGTATCTTATACAAAATGGGATACCCAACTTGGAAATGCGTATCCAATCCGGTATTTTCAGCCAATGCACCTAGAAATTGATATTTTTGTTAACTTCACTTAAAAAATTGTTATTTTTAACATTTATTCGTTCTAAAAAGCGCAAATCGGTTCTAAGCGATGAGATGAGCTTCTAGCGCTTAAGCGGTTAAGCGGACGTTTAAGCGGAATTTTAAGCGGGTCATTAAGCGGATTAACAAAATTTATTAAATTTTTTATATATAATATTATTATTGTAAAATTAAAATTATGCAATAATTAAGTACTAAGAATTTAAACATAAAATGTTCTTAATTAAAAAAGGTATTTTTTAATATTTCCTTACAATTATAGTCATATTTTAATAAATATAAATATTTTAAAAATTAAAAAATTAGCAAGTCAACACCATTTTGACCGCTTAATCCGTTTAATGACCGCTTAATCCGCTTAATGACCGTTTAATCCGCTTAATAGGTCGCATAATCTTCAAAAACGCTTAATCACCCGCTTAGTATAAAATCGAAGCGCTTTGATGTCCGATTCCGCTTAAGCGTCCGCTTAGGCGGCCGCTTAATGCGCTTTTTACAACACTGGATAAGAAAAGTGATAAAAAAAGGTAACAAAATTTATAAATAATTTCCACAAGTCATTTTTTTTTTTTTGACGAACCAGGAAGAAATTTTATTAATAAGAATCGTTATCCAAAGCTTCATTTAATTAAGAATATAATCTCATTACATCCTCTCATATTTTTATATTAAAGAAAATACAACCTAAGAATTAGCAAATGATTAAATAGTTTCTAATTTATAATCAACCAACTATGTTATCTCTTTCGAAAAAGGAAAATGGAAACTTTGTTACTCCGTATTTAAAATTGACATGAAATCCAAATACAGGGTACACTACAGTCTACAACAAGTTAGTGAGAGTGGAAGACCGAGTCACAAAACAGAGGAGACAATAGTAGTGAGGTGGCGGTGTATGCAGGTTTTGAGAATCCTTGTCAGCTCCGTCGTATTTGTTGGGTTTTGTTTTATACGTTTCATGAGGTTGGAGGGATGGCAATTTTCGGTTCAGGTTCGTGTCAGATCGGATTGTACCTAGTTTTTTTGGGTTGATTTTTTTCTAACCCTAAATCGTATCTACCGGATTCGTGTCGGGTTTCACCATCTCAACTATTTTTTAGAATGATAGAAACTATACTCTTATATTTTATACTCGTCCCGATTTATAGGGAATGATTGCTTTTACAGAAATTTTAAGAAAAAACTGTCATTTCTCTTTCATTGCAAGTAAAAGTTACAATTCAAATGTATAATATGTATGGTACCCACTTTGTGAGGTGTAAAAAAGGTATGAGATATAGAAAATATTGTTATTAATATTAAATAATTATAAATCAACCATCGAGTGTCTATCATTGCACGTGAAAGTTTCTTTATTGTACTTAAATTTAGTTATTTTAAACATAAAATATTTCAAAAGTAGGGTTATAAAAAGAGGGTTCATTAATTTTCGGGTCATTTTCGGGTTTCAGGTTCGTGTCTAATTGTACCTGGTAGTTTCGGGTTAAATATTTGTTAACCCAAATTCGTATTTTCTCTGATTGGGTTGGTGTCGTGTTTCTATTTAGGTAAAAAATTACCACCCCCATGTGGTTGTGGTTTTTTATGTTATGATTTTTTATTTACGGAAATTTTTTGTAATCCTTTATAGTATCAAGAATATTTATATTCAGTTTATTAAAGTTTGTTAAGCGACCTGGAAATAATGTGATTATTTTTGTTTAGTTCGTTTATTTATTTTTCAACCAGGTTGGGAGATTGTTCGGGCTGAATTTCAATTAATTTAATGAAATGCTCTAAATTATTAGTTAAAAAAAAGAGTAATGTTACATACTTAAAAGTATATATAATTTTATTTTTATATATAATAATCATGAGGGAGATTCTATCAATTTTTTTGTAGTATTGTCGTTGATCAAAAGAATATAAATGGTTGGATTTTAAAATAGATAGATGTGTTCCGTTAGATTTAACTTAAAAAAAATATTTTATTGATAGTAGGATTAGTCGAATATAAGTTGGTCTTCTAAATTTAATAGAATTAGATCTAATAAAAGTTTATTGTTTAATAGTAGACCTATATTTAAATATAAAGGGTAAATTTTAATAATCTAACTCAAAATATAAGTAGATTTTCTAAATTGAATAGAACTTTCAGTATAAAAAATTGTAACCTTATTTTCTTTTTAATTTTTGAGTGATTTCAATTGGATAATAATTATTAAATTATCACTAAATTAAAAATGATTTTGAAAGGATATTTTCGATATATTATTTATTTTGGTATTTGTACGAATTAACATAAAATTTAATTACACTTAGTTATCCTCTCCACTAGGTCATTAATTTAATTGATTCCGTCAAAAGTCAAAGTCAAATTCTAGCAATATCTATTTTTAATTATAAGAGATATTCCATTATTGTGAAAAATTAAATTATATTTTTATGGAATATATCTCTACACCAAGGCAATAAGATCGAAAAAGAAATATTGATATTTGATATTTTTTAGATCTCTGTTGCAAAATTGATAAGGCGACAGTCTTGAACAAAGAATATTTGAGGATTAATATTCTTTAGAGAACTCGTGCTATATTTAAAAACGATCAATATTTATTCAAAAATATTCCGCCTTCGCTCTTAAAATACTCTTATCCTCAATATTAATATTCAGTGGTAGAATATTAATACTCATTGTTATCTCGTGCCAGAAATATTTAAAGTAATTTTTCTCCCATATCTTAAATTTATTTCATTTTCGGAGAAAATTATTTTAAATACTCAAAAATATTTCCTACACTCTCAATATATTTTATATATTAGGAAATATATTCTAAATATTTATTTTAATCAAAACATTGGTCAAAAGATGCATCTATTTCATAGGAAGACCAATCGTATTTTATTCGGAACCAAAACCTGATTTAATAGTATTAAATCAAAATAAAATACTTCCACTTGCTAGAATGACTTGAGACTTGAGATGGGTCACTTAAATGTTATTTTCTATGCATGGTAAAAATTTCGTAATTTTCTGAGAATTTTGGTCCGGGCACGAAAATCGAGGCAGCGGGTCCACAGTTGACCACGTTTGACTAAAGTCAACATTGACCATTTTTGACCAAAACTTCCAGAATTTCATTTTATGATATTCCTAAATGCTCCATAATTTTAGAATTATTTATTGGGAATTTTCGTATTTTTCGGGTATTTAATTAACGAAATATGTTACGTATTTATTCGTTAATTGATACGAGTCCGATACAATTAATTAGAGCTCAAAACACAGCTGGGAAATTTGTGTATAAAACCACCCCCACTTGCAAAGAAACACAAAACCACTCCCAACAAACACAAAACCATTTTCCACCTCATCAATTCAAGTGCTTTTCATCTCAACCACTTCTTTTACATTTAATCTCAATCATTCCTTCCACCCAACTCCTCCTATAAATAAACCCCTTCCCCCAACCATTTTTTACAAGCTAAAGAGCCAAATAATTGCGGGGAATTTTGAAGTGGAAGCTCTCTCAATATATCCAAACACTCTCCACACCCACTTCATCTCAAAAACCTTCACTTTCTTATATACACTCAAATATATACAAGGTTTTTGTTCCATCAAGCTTAGTTCAACCAACCAAGCTCTCTCCCACCTAGCAAGCTCCTCTACCACTAATATCCGGCCTCCCGAAGGGCTGTCCAAGTTCGACCATAAGCCAAAATCCGGCCGAACCTCCGGCGAATTTTTCCGGCGATCTCCAAAAGTGGTAATTTTTAGCTTAATTATTCGAGTCTTAACCGACCATTTTTATATACGTATAAGAGCTCTATACCTTCATCTTATCTTCTTTAATAAGCTCTTATATCGGATCTATATTTGACGACGGTCAAATATTTACATCGAGCTTGATTTGATTCCCTTCTATCACCTTAGTTTTCCGGGGGGAAAAGAATCTCAAAGCCTTAATTAAAACTTTAACGCACTTAATTTGGCCATTAATATTTTATTGTTGTGTGGTGTGTTTAATTACTCGTACGTGTGATTTAATCTTAACGCGTAATAGCGTGGCGCAAGCCTTTTATATATTTTCCGCACTTTTTCTTCTCGTCGTCACACTTGTGAGTGATTTTACTTTCCGCACCTTTTATTCTCGTCCTCACACTTGTGAGTGATTTTACTTTCCGCACTTTTTCTTATCGTCCTCACACTTGTGAGTGATTTTACTTTTCACACTAATCTTAACACATAATAGCGGCCCTCATTTTATCCTATAGATAAAGTGAGCTACTTTTCTGTATGTGTGTGTTTTATCTGTGTGTTGTGTTTTATTTGTGTTGTGTCATATTTGTGTGTTGTATTTATTCGGCCAAATTAATATTAAAGTGCAAATTGTTAAAGTAATATTGTAACTCTCGTTTAAATATAAATACGAATAGTCTAAACCAAGACTATATCGAACGAGAAGTTATTTACCAAAGATCCTTAAGCTATAAAGCATTTACAAGGACTTGATTTATACATTATTTCGAAAATAGACGCATTTTCAATAAAGAAGTAATTGTAAGTATACTTCGATTTTTATAAAAAGACGAACCAAAGTATACGATTATAAACCTTATAAGCCTACGAGCTTAAAGGGCATAATCAACATTTACAAACTCCGAGATATACTTAAATCTCACTTAAACGGAGTATTGTATTAAAAGTATTCTTCGATCTACAAGTCATATCGACTAAAGAATACACATAAAGTCATAAGCTAATAAAAGCTTATAGAACTTATCATAATTAATATTCGTGTAAGAATATTATAGTCACCCTAGGACATATTAGTCCAAACCTCTCTTTATATTACGGTTTGTTTCGTAGATATTGTTTTCTAAGTTTTGCAGTGAGGTGAAGTTGAAGTGAGGTGATTCTCGTTCTAAGACCCAAGTCCTAGGCACTAGCAGGGAGTTAGTGGCCTTTGCACCGTGAAGAAGAGGAAAGACCCAAGACCTTTCATCTAAGATCCAAGACCGGCAAAAGAGAGGAATTCAAAGACTACACCAAGGGTTCTACATCAACTTTGAAGAAGTAGCGGGGAGTTGCTGTCTAAGATAAGTTGTGTAGGTTTTTCACAACGACTTTGAGGGTGTAACGGGGAGTTACGACCCAAGATGAGTCTTGTGGGTTTTTTTATTTATTGTGAGGTAGTATCTTGGAGATACGTATCAAGACCGATATTTATAGGGTTGTAAAGGCTTCTCCGCCTACTAAAGCAGCGAGTTATTTTTAAGGGAAAATCTCGAGTCCGGAGAGGAGCTCGGGGACTAGAGTAGGGGTGAGCGAATCCATTAGGGGTTGCGCCATCGCGAACCAAGATAAAATCTCCTAAGTGGTATTTTCTTTCCTTGCCTTTTATTTATGCACTTATAAACTGCATAACGACTTGGTAAAGTTTTAAAAAGGAAAAATTATTTTAAAACGCCATAATAATTTTTAAATTGGTAATTAAGCTATTCAACCCCCCCTTCTATCTTAATATAGCCCTCTTACGGGACCTAACAGATTTCTTAAGATTTGCGTTACCTATAAAACCGTATACATTTGATTTTTTTAATTTAGGATAGAGCAAAATTACAAAATTGATAATGTGAAGTCTAATAAATAATAATTCTTTACATATTTATACTCAAATTTGGTTGTTGTTTCTCTACTTCTTTCAAATTTAAGATTTTTTTGATTTCTTTTCATAAAATATTCATTTTATCCTACAAACTTCAAATTCAATATAAAGAAATCTTAACAAATATAAATATTAAGAATATTTTATTTTATAATATAATTTTTATAATTATAAATATTAGGAAATCTCGTGCATTAATGCATGATTTATAAGCCAGAAATAATTATATCCTTATTTATAATAAATATAAGAGGAATTTTATCCAAATTTTTGGTCTGGTCTGATCACTGTACTACCAAAATCATATGATCCATTGGATTAAAAATAGACGACGATCAAGATTAGATCATATTAAAAAGAAAATTATAATCTAAAAAGGATATAATTAGAAAAGGTTGCATTAGAAGTGATTTAAAAAAAAATCTAAAAAGAAAATAATTAAAATGGGTTGTATTATAACAAATTTTAAAAAGAAAATTATAATCTGAAAAGGATTTACTTAAAAGGTTGTATTAGAATTGAAATTTATTTATTTTTTATTAGTATAAAAAAATTCATATTTACTATTTGGGCTTTATCTTGAGATCTAGAAATCAGATTTGGATGATTTTACAATCCACGCGAACCTCATAAAATTATCTTTAATTTAATGATGATTTAATAATTATTATTCAAATAGAAATACTCAGAATCTAAAGAGAAAATATAATTACGAATTTCTACATTAATCCTATTCAATTTAGGATTCCTACATTGATAATGCTATTCAATGTAAAAAACCTAATTATATATGATTTAAATCATTGATATATACACTATCGTATTTCAATATAAATACACTTTCTAGTTTATAGCATATTAAAATATAAAATATTTTTTATGCTAGATCAAACGATTTTCATCTAAGTTCTTTGTCGTACCGAGGAACTGACTACCGATTATCAAAATTTTGGACAAAATCTCTCTTACAATTATTAATAAAGGTTGTATTAAAATTGATTTTTTTTGAAAAAAATTATAATCTGAAAATGATATAATTAAAAAAGGTTGTATTATAATTGAATTTTATTTATTTTTTGTTAGCATAAAAAATAATATGTATTCACTATTTGGAATTTATCTTGAGATCTAGAAATCAGATTTGGATTATTTTACAATCCACGTGAACCTCATAAAATTATCTTTAATTTAGTGATGATTTAACAATTATTATTTAAATGAAAATACTCAGAATCTCAAGAGAAAATATAATTATGAATATTTACATTAATCCTATTCAATGTAGAAGTCATACATTGATAATACTATTCAATGTAGAAAACCTAATTATATATGATTTAGATCATTGACATTTACATTTTCGTATTTCAATATAAATACACTTTTTAGTTTATAAAATATTTTTTTATGCTAGATCCAATTATTCATCTATTTTTTTAAGATCTTTGTCGTACGGAGGAGCAGACTACCGATTATCAAAATTTTGGACAAAATCCCTCTTATACTTATTATTAAAATTGTATTTGGTTGTTAGTAGAACTATCTTTAAATAATTGCAAGGGTATTTTGATAATCAAAACGAATTATAAGTAGAATTCATAAATTAAATAGAATTTTCAATGTAAAAAAGCATCAATTTCTTTTCTTCTTTGTTTTTGTGTAAATTTAGTTAGAAAAAAGTTATTACACCATCACTAAAATATTAAAGATTATTTTACTAATTTTACATGGGCTGTAATCGTCCAAATCAAATTTTAAGAATTTAAGATAGAGTATAAATATTAAATCGAATATGTAAAATATTATATATATCAATTTTTTAATAACAATTTAATAGGTAAATTAACAACATATAAAAATTAAAAAAGTTAATATAATTATAAATATAAAAAAGAAGCATAGATGAATAGATGAATAATTGGATCTAGCATAAAAAAATAGGGCATTGGATCCAGACCGCTTAACACACTGAATCCATAGATTCTTGAAATTGAAAATGAATACAAAGGTTTCACGAGTAATCCAGCCTACATCACTCCCGAAAATGGCAGCTTCACAATTGACCTTCATAATAGTTCCATGGCTGTTGCGATATTCAGGCGACTCAGTTGCAAAAACTAAGTTATGAGGAACAACAGTCCTCGAATAATGAAGTGAAAGGTGAGCACATGTGGTCGCCACCGTTTCAAGCATACCCCGGCTATCTACATGTTGGGAACCAGCTATAGACATGCCGAAAGTATTAATAATGCGGTAAATCCAGATCTCCCAAAATTCCATCCGAATCATTCTCATGGATAACAACACAAAAACATAAATACCACAAATATAATAACGCATAACAACCCAAAAAATTGGATACTAAAACACACGCCAAAAGGCGAGACCAGAAACAAAATCGAAACTTATTGAAACAAAGAAGAACAGATTCGAGGATAAAACTCGATTTTATTGAAGCAAAGAGAGGGATTGGTGACGGAGAGGAAGGTGGTGGTTGCTTTAGGTGGTAGGGATGACGGGGAGGAAGACAGTAGGGGGAAGGGGGAGGTGGGTGGTAAGGGAGGAGGGAGGGTCGGAGAAAAGGTAAGGTGAGGTGGGGTGAGGTGGGGTGGGGTGGGGTGGGGTGGGGTGGGGTGGGGTGGGGTGGGGTGGTCGACTCTCATAGGATAATGTTATTTGATTAAGTAGTTTTTAATTTACAAATAAAATAACTATCTTAATTCTTTCAAAAAAAGGGGGAAAAAGAAAAACTATGTTATTTATAAGTGACATGAAATCCAAATACAAAATACAGTAAAGTTAGTGAGATTGGAAGACCGAGTCACGAAACAGAGGAGACAATAAGGGTGTTTGGGAGAATTTTTTTGCAGAATAAGTCAATTTATTTTAAGACAAAGTTATAGATTCCTAACTTTCCAACTTATTTTTGTAACTTACTGAATCTCAAACATACATTAAATAATTGTATAAAAAATAATTATCAAAATATAATGTTTTTATCCGAAAATAAATCCAAAAATCCACAATAAAAGTTCCGTGAAACACGCACAATAGTTGTGAGGTGGCGGTTGTGAGAATCCTTGTCAGCTCTGTCCCATTTGTTGTGTTTTGTCTTTGTCCGTTTCATGTGGTTGTGGTTTTTTATGTTATGATTTGTTTGATTGACAGAAAGTTCATTAATTAAAAAAATCAAATTATAAAAATAATCAAGATTCCTATATTCGAAAGCAAGCGAACAGGGTAGCACATTGTCTTGCTAGATTACCTTGTTTAATTAATTGCTTTACTGTTTATTCATCTCCCCCTAATCATTTGGCGGAGGTTCTCTTGTTTGACAGTTGAAGTTAATGAAATTTTCTTTGGTTTCAAAAAAAATCAAGATCGTTCAATCTTGATTGTTTATGTTGTGATTTTCCATTTACATGATGTAATTAAATGAATACGAGTACTTTTGAGTTTTGACCAAAAAAACTTATGAGATGTAACTAAAAATGGAATTTTTTTATTTTTTTTTTGTGATGGCCTTAATTTGTCAACTTCCAAGTAAGTGTACTTGGGTTGTGGATGAAATGAAAGCTGGAAAAAATGGTGTTCAATTGTGGAACTACTTTGGATAACTGGATAGGCTGACGAATCATTCTCGAAATGCTACGAGCTTCACAAATTGATGGAAGGGTGGGCCCTTCATTTACACTGACTTGGATTAGATTGGATCAGGGTCCAGCGCTCGATAAGAATCCAACACACAGAACAAAACCTAGTAGTGACGTTTGGGCCGGTTATTCACGTCACTCTCTAACAGTCTAACTTACTCTCTCGTTTAATATTTTTTCACATTTATTTATGGGGTGATGGCCCAAAATAATCACATGGGAAACTGGATGACCCTTTTTACTGACGGGACACGGTACATCGTGTACCGTGATAGGGGTATGTTGCGGAGCTGCGTGTTCCGTAACAGGGCATGATACGGAGCTCCGTGTTCCGTAACAGGGCATGATACGGTGGATGGTATTCCGTGATAGTGCTGCGCACCCATCTAACACGGTGCACAGTCCACCGTATCATGCTAACACGGAGGACGCAGCTCCGTATCATGCATAATACGGTACACGGTGTTCCGCAACACCCTAACACGGAGGACGATTCTCCGTATCCCGTCGGTATTTCGGATCATTTTTTTCAAAATCAGTATTTTGGGCAAAAACTTGTGAAAAATAGGCATTTTGGTCATTTTCTCTTATTTATGCCGAACAGTTTTTCAATTATTAGTAAAAGTAATATTTAATCTTTGCCCATAGACATAAGTATTCTCGAATGTTTAAAATGTCTTCAACAAATTAGACGAAGGTGACTCAAAAAAATTAAAGCAACCTAGCTATCAAATAAGGCTCTCTAACTAATAAATGAGCAACCTTATTGGTTTGCTTTTTAACAAAAGAAATAGTAAAAAAGAAGAGAAAAATGTTCCTACAGTTAATTGTAGGAAAATTATCTAAAATCATTTGTATTTTATATACAAAAGTTAGATGACATTTTTGTAATAATAGAATTCAACCCCCTATATTTACAAAAATATCCTTACTACTTTTATATTGAAATATGACTTAACTTTATGATATTATCTATAGTTAATTATAGGATCTTTAAACCCAAAAAAGAATGTTTATTATTTATTAAGTTTCTGCGTACATGAAAATGAATGCATGAAAAATTCATAAGATTACGACTTTCCTTGATAAATTAATTTCAGTTGTGTTTATTTTTGACAAGGACTTGGTCAAAATTACTGTGAATTGAACCACCAGAGTAAATGATTGTAAATTATCGATACTTTGATTGCAATTTTCCGTAGCACAAGTTTTACGAAATAAAACGCTAATCAAATTCAAATTCATATATTGTGGTCCGCTTGTGACATGTTAACATCGATCATGCATTTCGACAATTTTCTCCTACAGATAATAATATATGATAGAACATGAATGATTAAATTCGTAACGGAAGGGGAATGAAATCATGAAAATGATACTCCTATGTGAGATGGCCGTTAAAGTAGAAGACCTCAACGAGTGGTATACATTTGCGAAACTGGGTGAACCAAGAAAAAATGTAAAAAGTCTGGCTGCCCGCTGGCCTCTGTATCAAAATCAACAAAAATGGACCCTAATCCAATCTCATCCAAGTCCATATACTTGTTCACCACTCACATAGGGACCATACTTCTTTGAATTTGTGAACCATATATATCTGTTACCATCATTTACTCTTGTGGTTCAATTCACTATAATTTTGACAATTCCTTGTTGTATTTTCTCTCCTTGTGTTCATTATAGTTCAAGCTAGTTCGTTTTCAAATAATTAGATAATTTGTTTTCACCAATGGTGTTTATTAATTTTGTAAATAATCTTTCTCAGAAAACAACACTAAAGGGTCAAATAATTAGAAATACCATACTTCCTCCGTTTCATATTAGTAGTCCACTTTCAAAAAATTACGCATATTAAGAAACTCAATTATTAATGATCTAATTCCATATTTACCCATATTTATTGTATTGGTTGGATAAATAAGTGCATAAAGTCAATCTTGGAAATGAAAACTCAAGGGTAATATCGGAAGTATAAGTAAAAAATTGCTTTGAAAGTAAGAATGAGACAACTATTTTGAAACAAAATTTTTCTTGAAAGTGAACTACTAATTTGAAACGGTGGGAGTATTTATTCTTGGTAGTTGGTACCCTAAATAGGGACCAAAGTTTTAAATGGTTTAGAAGCCTACATAATACTGTAGGATTTAGAGTAACTAAAAATACAGTGCACAACAGCACAAGTCTTGGAACTATTTATAGATTGCAGTTAAATTTTTATTTCGACTGCATAAGGCATGACAACAGATCCAATCCACAAATATCCATCTCTTTCATGCACTTCACTTGCATATTTCCACACCTTTCCAAGTTTGTCCTCAATTATTTGTACTATGTCACCATTCTCACTTAACTTCACTGCCACACCAGACCCCTTGGACTTTGTTATAAATAAAAGCAACTTTGTTACTTTAAATGTGATCATTCGAACAGCGTTTCTGATCCTTGAATTCGAGGGAAGCCATGACGAAAAATCTGGAACTTTTCGAGACCAAAGTGCCACCCAAAACTCTCCTTTATCGTTCATCTTAATGTTGTCCGGATATCCTGGAAGTTCCGTAAACACTTCAAGTTTTCCAGCCTTTTCTGATGGTTGAAGCCACAGCCTGAGAACTCTACAAGTACTTGTCTCGGCAAAAATGAGGAACTCTTTGTTCTTGGACAATGCTACTCCATTTGGAAAATAAAGATCCTTAAGAATGACTGTTGTCTCCTTGGTGTGAATGTTGTATTTTAGTAATCTACCCGTTTTGTCTCCAGTAAGTACCACTAAGGTGTGATCCCTGAAAAACAAATATACAGAAGATGACATTTAAATCTCACTAACATTAAATATCAAAAGAAGGTGGAACCAGCTCGGAAATTAAGTTAATTAGGCTTCGGCCCTGGTTGATCTTCGAAAATCAATTGTCTAAATTACCAAAACTTCAACTCAAAAGCGATCATTAATTTTTTTTTAGAATCGTAGTTATTTATTTAAGCAACCAGGTCGTAACATGGAGAGATAGCTAGGTTAGATGCATCACCTGCGTGAATAGACTGAACTGCTATCTGTAAAATAAACATCTCCAGTTATGTCATCAATGTCCACACCATTGGTGAACTTAAACGGAACACCCTCAGCTTCTGATGTGAGCTTAGTGGCCAGGCCTCCATTTGGGCCGACTACAAGGAGCCCCATATAGGCATCCGCAATGTAAACATCTCCTGTCTTCTTATTGCTACATAGACCCAATGGGCGTCCACATACGTCTTCTGTTGCTATATGATTATGTGGGCCTTCACAGCCATTTCTGTTGCGCAAACACAAAATATACATTTGAATTTACGCTACTCTAGCAGTTTTGCAATGGATGAAATATAAGCAGAGTTTAGTTAGCAAAAAAAAAAAGAGATTAGTTTCTAATTAGTACATTCGGGAAAAAAAAAAGCATATCTGAAAAACATTATATTTTAAGGGGTATTTAATATGGATTTCAAAAAAAGCAAAGTGTATTCAATCAAAACTCTTGAAAAATAATTCAAATCTAGTGGCATTCAATTGAATGAATTTTAAGAAAATCATTCAAATCTGAAGTGTTTAATAAGGATATTATAAAATATGAACGAAATCAATTAACAATTTATAAATCTTGTGAAATTAAAATTAATTACAACCTTTTTAGGATCAATAAGTTTGTTAAAATCTCCTTAATTGTGAATCAAACACATCGGGCATAGGATACAATGCAATACGGATATTTGAATCTAAAGTGAGACTGGATTTAAAGTTATTTCTCAATTCTCATCGGCTTGACATGTCGCGTATCAATCAGTACTGGTCCCTTATAATATGGAGAAAGTACTGAAATTTTTTGCATGTGAATAGCTTTCCAGTTTTAGCAAAACATCCTAACATGTTTTCTGCATGCGAAGAGTTTTCCAATCTCGGCAAAACTTCCAAGCATGCACATGCTCGTACACTTTCAAGTTTCAATTACCCAAATTAAGAGAATGATTGCAGCACAGTCACTAAAGTACAGTTCAACCTCAAGTAACAGTGGATAAAGTAATAATTTCGTTATAGTAATAATTTTTTCCGGTCCCGACATAATGCAGAAAGTGCATTTTTACTCTCGATAAAGTAATAAACTCGATAAAATAATATTTTTTCCCGATCCCAAGCGTATTACTTTAAAGAGGTTTAAAGGTAAAAAAAGATTTGCGCACCTGTCCGGAGTAGTGACGGAGAAGTTGATCCACCGGCGTTGACTTGGATTCCACTTAATAATCCTGCCGTCGGAGACACCGGTGTAAGGTCCTTCACCTGTGACATCAAAAGCAAAGCTCTCCGGACCCGCTGCATTAACGATTGGCATCACTTCAAACTGAACATGGTTGTAATCTGTCGACCTCTCTTGGACTGTTCGGTGAGAAAAAAAGGAGCTACTAAGAACAACACTGCTTATCACGGTCAATATGAAGAAAACACACAATGCTGCTGATAATTTTTTCGACTTCATGACTCAAGATTAGAGATTAAATATATATATTTTATGGAAGAAGATAATAAATCTATGCCACACGTAGGCGTTATATATACATATCAAGAGTCCCATTCTAGGGAGAACCCTCTTACGTGGAGAACCGTGGAGAACCACTTAAAATGCATTTAAATAGTCCTTTATATAAGGCCCCTGGCGGGGTCCCTTCACATAAAAGTCTTATAATTCTACCCTCTATCCATTCATCAAAAAAAAAAAATTTAAGACTTTTAAAAAAAATTTAAAAAATGTGCCACATCATCATTTTTTGAAAATTTTTAAATTTTTTTTTTTTTTGTAATTTTTTTTATAAATAGATAGAGTATAGAATTATAAGACTTTTTTGTGAAGATGTCCCTGCGGCGCCCTTATATATAAAGCAATTATAATGTATATTAAGTGGTTCTCCACGGTTCTCCACGTAAGATGGTTCTCCATGGAACAATGGCCACATATCAATTAACAAACGTTTTGATCGTAAACTCATGTAACTTGGGGAGGGGGAAATAAAAAAGTATCTTTACTGTTATACAAAAATAGCTACTTCGTTTTTGTTTTTCTTTTTTTCCACCCATTCCAAATGCTTATACGTGTGGGCATCACTTTATAATTTATTATACTATTACTAGTCTAATCCGTGCAAAGCATGTTATTATTATGAATTAATATATTAATTATTTAATTTAATACACATTTTAATTTATACTAATAAATTTATTATTAAATTTAAATTTACATATGTTCCATACTTTAATTTTATGACATAAAAATCATTAATTTAACGTTATTTTTAAATTTATTGTTATATATCTTAAGAATTCAATAAATATATTTAAAAAATTATTTAGTATAACCTAAAATAGTAGAAGAAATAATTGTAGGAAGAAATGTATGCGGGCGATAATTTTAATCGAGATATAATTGAAAACGTTTATAATTCTACAAAACATGTGATTTTTTATTTTTAATAAATTATACATAATTTAACTGAATTTGAAATTTTTAACACGTTTTTCTAATTTTTTAAAAATATATTTTTATACCTTATTTCGTTGGTTAACACCTTCCCAAAAGTTTATTAACACCATCCAAAAAACAAAAAACAAATCATAATGTAATTAATTTTAATAAAAAATAAACCACATATTTTACATGTTATTTCGATTATACTTACATTGGAAATATATTATCTATGTGTACTATGGTATAATTGGTTGATTAACTAAAACTTTTCTAAAAAACTTATTAGCACCATCTAAAAAAAGAAATTAAATACATACTATAATTTATTAAAAAAATAAAATACATATTTTATATAAATACATACTCTATCATTTATACTTCAACTGAAATTCAACTACATGTTCTTTCAATTATATTTCAATTATATTAATTATTTGATTTAATATAAAATTTTAATTTATTTTAATAAATTTATTATTTATTTTAAATTTACATATGTTTCATACTTAATTTTATGACATAAATATGTTATTTTTAAATTTGAATGTTAAATATCTTAAGAATTCAATAGATATTTTAAAAAATTATTGGGTGAAAAACAAAAATGCCCACATTTCAATCCCAGCTGCCCAAAATAGTACCAGTGTTCTAAAAAGCGGCCTAAGCGGCCGCCTAAGCGGCCGCCTAGGCGGAAAATATGTACTAGCCGACTCGATTTTGCACTAATCGGATATTTAAGCGTTTTGCTAATTAAGCGGCGCTTAATCGGTAATTAAGCGGGATTAAGCGGAATTAAGCGGGTTTGACCAAATTTTGACCATTTTTAATTAATTTTTTTAATTTTTTCTTTACATATTTTCCAAATTTTATATTATAAATGAATATATATATTAAACTTATATAATTAAAATAATTAAATAAAATATGTATATATTCACAATCCGCTTAATGACCCGCTTAAAATTCCGCCTAGGCGTCCGCTTAACCGCTTAAGCGCTAGAAGGTCCTCCCACCGCTTAGAACCGCTTACCGCTTTTTAGAACACTGCAAAATACCCACATCTGAAAGTGTCCGCCCTTTTTACCCACGGACCACGCAATACACACATGCGTGGTCCGTATACGCATCTTAAAATTGCGTGGTCGGAGGCCACGCATGGTTACAATGCGTACACTTCGTAATTGTGACAAATGCATCTGTGAACAGTAACCACATATACGCATGTTGCACATGCGTTTTCTGGGATGCGCATGTCCAACATGCGCATATGTCGTACTGTTCACCGTCTTCTATAGCAGCCGCCGGAGGCGATTTGACGCTAAACTTGTAACCACAACGTCGTCCTTTCCAGACATATTCCGACACCATGCCATATATCAAAATGATCGTCGTTTTGTACTCTACAAGCCTATAATAACCATTTCTCATTTGTTTTCCCGGAATTGAAATACCCAAATCAAGCTTTTTTTTCCGATTTGGTTCTCAGATCTGTTCGAACTCGCCCCTGCGGGGCCACAATCTACAAATGAAACCGGGGGAAAGATAGATGGAGTTTTAGGCTTCATTTTGATGCCAACAGGAGGAGTGAAGATGGTCGTGGTTGGGAGAACGGAGGAGGGCGACCAGAGGTGCGATTTCCGGGGGGAGAGAGCGCCGGTTGGGTTTCTGAGAAAATGAGGTGGGATGACGTCATCACGCATTACCCAAATGCGTGTCTCACTATACGCATTACGTAAATGCGTATCTCGCTGTACGCATGAAAAACATGCGTACTCCGTGGTTAAAAAGGGCGGACAACTTTTGATATCGGTATTTTGGGCAGGGGGTAGGGGAAAAGTGGGTATTTTGGGCAATTTCTCAAAATTATTTAGTGTAACATAAAATTGTAGACGAAAAAATCGTAGGAATAAGTGTGTGCGGACAATGATTCTAATTGGGATGTAATTGAAAACGTTTATAATTCTGTCGAACATGTGTTTTTTATTTTTAATAAATTGTATATAATTTAATTGAATTTGAAATTTTTAACACGTTCTTTTAATTTTTTTAAATGTATTTTTATGCCTTGGCTCGTTGGTTAGTTGATTAACACATTCACAAAAAGTTTGTTAACACCTTCCAAAAAACAAAAAACAAATTAAAAATGTATTTAATTTTAATAAAAACAAATAAATCACATATTTTACATACTATTTCGATTATATTTGCATAAGAATTCTTCACCAACACCTAACTTCTCTTTTTTACTCTTTCCAGAAATCAATATCTTTTAAAATTAATTTAAACAATTTTTATATAAAATTTTATTAATAAGTAAAAAAATTAAAAAAAAAATAAAAGGAAAATAATCATACTACTATCTGTACAATACTTTTATAAGGAAAATAGGATATAAATGGTTGGTTTGTTAAACCCTTTCTAAAAAACTTATTAACTCCTTATAAAAAAAACAAATAAAATTATATACTATAATTTACTAAAAAAATTACACACATAATTTATGTAGATATACACTCTATTAGTTATACCTCAACTGAAATTCAATTACATATTCTTTCAATAATATATTTTAAATAAATACATACTCTATCATTATACTTCAACTGAAATTCAACTACGTACTCTTTTAATTATGTTTAATATATTTTTTTAACTTATTATTTTTAAAAAAGGTGTTAACAATTTTTTTTGGAAGGGCTTAACCAACTAAACAACTAACCAAGTATACTTTGTTTTACTTATAATAGTATATGATAGATTTTTAGGAAGGTGTTAACAATATTTTTTGGAAGGAGTTAACCAACCAACTAATCAAATATATGTTGTTTTGATTATAGTAGTATAGTATAGATATATCGGATAATATTATAAGTTTCGAATCTATATATACTGCTATTTTTTATTTAAGACAGGATATATGGATATATAGAACTTTTTATAAATATTTCTATCACATAATTTCAATACTTATATAGACAAAGTAATACATTAATTGTAATAAATAAATATTAACTTAAAATTTATGCGATTCACAGACTTTTTTACAATTTTTTAAAAATTGAATTGAACTTTTTAAGACTTGAAGTTTATAGGTTTAAATTTTTAAATAATATAATATAATAACAAATATAAAGACTTTACAACGCATAATCTATATATATATATATATATATATATATATATATATATATATATATATATATATATATATATATTATAATACCAGGAGATCGAGGAGAATTTCACTCAGAATTTTCAAATTTTCTTTTTTTCAATTTTTTGATTTTTTTATTGGGTGAAAAACCAAAATGCCCACATTTTAATTCCAGCCGCCCAAAATACCAACGAATGAAACTGTCCGCCCTTTTTACCCACGGGACGCGCAACACACACATGCGTGGAGGGTATACGTATGTTAGTATTGCGTGGAGGTCGACCACACATCTTACCTATGCGTGGCGTTTATTAAAATTGCTTCTGAATTTATGAACAGTAACTGAGGATACGCATGTTGAGCATGCGTGACCCCAGATACGCATGTCCAACATGCGTATGCCTCACTACTGTTCATCGTCTCCCAACAGCGCCAGCGTCGTTTATCGACGAAATCTTTGACCAAACGATTCAGTTCATTCCAGGCATCGTTCAATAACGTGCCATATATCAAAATGATCGCCTTTTCGTAATCTACAAGAACATACCAACCATTTTCCATTTGATTCGCCGTAATCGAAAGCCCCAAAATCGAGTGCTTTTTCCGATTGAATTTTCAGTTCGTTCGTATACGCCCCTACGGGGCCAGAACTCATCACCTGAATATGGCAATATGTAGAACAATGTCTGGACATCATTTTGATGTGCTTGGTTTTTATGGAGGTGGCCTGAATCGGATGGACGGGGGAAGGTGATTTCCAGGCGATTTTTTGCTCGTCGGAGCTCCAGAGCTGTTAACGAAGAAATGACACATGCTGACGTCATTGCGCATCTGGGGAATCCGTGACCCCAGATGCGCATTCCCTGAATGCGTATCTCGTTGTACGCATGATACACATGCGTACACCGTGGGCAAAAAGGGCGGTCAGTCCCGCAAACAGGCATTTTGGGCAAGTTGTAAGGGAAAGTAGTGTATTTTGGGCATTATTTATTTTTTATTAAAATAATTTCTTTGCATTTAATAGCATTTTAATTAGTCATTAATTGGACATATTAAATATATGTTAAATACACTTTATTTTATATTTAATATAAAATTTTAGCAATCTTTATCAGAATATTATAATTATTATATTGCTATAAAATAATAAGGGAAATTCTGTATAGTACCAATGTGGTTGTGGGTTTTCTATATGGTATCATCATATTATTGACTTCTATCCATAGTGCCCTCATACATTAAATTTTTCATATATAACACCCTTCTGTTAAGTGAAAAGCAATATAATTGATTTAACATCGTAAAACAAATTGTAAATTTGAAATCTTTGCGAAAAGTTACATAAAATAGATCCTTAAATCATGTAAAATAGAGTCAAAATGAGTGAAATATTAATTGTTAAAGTTTGGTTAATTATGGAGTTTGAATATATCTAGCTCATTTTAATTCCATTTTACATGTTTCAATAGTATATTTCATGTATTTAGGGTACTGTTGGGATTTATGGGTGATAGCATAGAGACAACTTAACTATATTTCCCTGTACTTAGTTTTTACTAAGTTGAACATATTGTCACAAGAGTATGTCTTTGTAATCGAATAATTGCTGTCATGTAATAATTGTATGATTTGGGAGAAGTTCATACATTTGTTCAAACCTCAAGGAATACATCCAGAAGACAGCAAGAATAAAAGTTACTGTCTGTTAGGTCCGATAAGATTGTAGAAGGGGGGTTGAATACAATCTATACCAATTTATCGAAATTTGTCCTTTAAATAAAATTTGACTTGAACAAATTTGTGCGGAATAAATTGAAACAATTTTCAAGTTGAATATAAAAATATATTAACTTGATGGGTGTTACAATTTCAGTACAGATTAATTATCAAGTTGATAAAAACTAATTAGAAAATTCGACATGAACTTTTCTAATTTAGTTAATAAAAATCAAGATAAGTTCTAGGAGTAAAAACTCGCTAGTAGTACAAGAGATACAAATAAACAAGTTCTATCGGATCAGATATTACAAATATGATGAACTTGATTTTCTATGAATTTTTCTAGCTCTTGTGTTCTTGAGAGAAAATGAGAGAGAAAGCTTTGTTCTTGGTTGAAAGATATTATGTTGTAGTTTTTGTCTCTGCTGTGTCTTGTTGCCTTAGTAGAATTTTCGTTCACTAAAATTCTGAAGTCCCTGCCAATTTTGTTTTCGGATTGTACATCAAAGACAATCTCCAAGACAATCAGTACTTCCAAGACAATCGAATTTGAACTGCCAAGACAATCGCCAAGACAATCAAGCTTTCCAAGACAATTGATTTTGTACTGCCAAGACAATCTCTTTTGCTTACCAAGACAATCGCCAAGACAATTTGAAATTGTCTTGGGGAATTAAAAACTCGGCTGAATCATTTCTGAACAAATGTTTTGATTGCCAGTTGATGAAGACCAGATGCAGGACAGGAGAGTGAAGAACACTCGCAGCGGCTGAAGCTTTGTTTCAGGCGCGTGTTTCTCACGCTCTGCATGGGAGAGTGAAACCTTGTGCCGACAGCTTCACGTGGGTGATACAGACAACAAAATGTGTGTTGAATTCACATTTGTAAACAGTTTAATGATTTTTGTGTTCACACACAAAAATGTAATTTAGTACCTCACTTTCAACATATCTTGCACTTCAATTGGGCCTTGAGCCCAATGGCTTTTCAACCAGCCCAGTTCATTTCTTTTGGATTCAGCCCATGCAAATTCATAACCCAAATACTCTTTTGTTTTAATTTAATTAATTACTTAATCAATTAATCATTTAAACAAATAATGATTAATTCATTAATTACTTAATTAAATCAACTTAGATTAATACATTAATTCAACGTTAATTAACATGATAATTAATTTAATAAATAAATTAATTCAGAATGAATTAATTTTTTAATTAAATAAATTACATAAATATGTTAATTAAATAAGAATTAATATAAATCTATTGATAGCGCAAATTCTTTTTCTCGAACCACTGAAAGTAATAAAGAAGTACCATCGAATTTCTGCTGACGCTCGATGCACGGTCTGGTTCATGAACGACTAACTTCAACGGCTTTTCTTTATTTTCGACTTTAAAATCTGGTTCCTTTTCTATTCTTCTCTCTCTCTTTTTAATTCTTCTGTACTGATTCTGTCACCTTGAAATCTCTGTCACTTTAAATGAATCCACTTCTTAACGAATACTCCACTGAGGCTTGATCAGATGACTGAGCTTCTTTCAATGTAGTAATTCCTCAAGACTGTAGATTGACCTTGATCTTTTTCTTCTGACAGATAATACAATCTGAGATTCCTTGTGACAGTCTATATACTATTTACTATTACAATCTTGTTTAAGTTGAGTTGTATCCTCGAAATACAAATAGGCTACATCATATGCCTTTCAATCTCCCCCTATTTGTTTGTTAGACAATAACAAGCAAATACCTAGAGGATAACTCAACTAACTCACTTAAACAAGAAAAAGATTAAGCATTTAAGAGCTTAGCAAATAGTACATTAAAAAATTTCTCTGGTTTGAATTTAACAATTCCAGAATCCTCAGTTGATGAAATGATAGATGATTGTTCCTCTAGCACTTAACTGATCTTCAATAGATAACTCATCTTCATTTCTGATTCTTCAAATTTCTGCCTGATAATCCTTCACATCTTACATTTGTGATTATCAGCAGTTCTTGATTTACAATCACTTCCCTTCTCTGACACAGCTTTTCTCACTTAAGAAAAACAATTGTTCCTACTATGTAGACAATGGTGAATCAATACCATTTCTGTAACTTCTGGAAAATCTACTACTCTTCCACTTAGCCTTTATACATAGTACATTGAAAGACTAATAGAATAGTATTGTGATGTAATCTTCTCCTTATATCTCCCCTTTCTTCTCAACTGAATTTCCCTTTACTTCTCCATCTAAGGCTTGAAATCTCTCCCTTACTAACATGACTTGCTTCTCTCCAAAGCACAGTCTGTAAATGCTCCCCCTTTCTAACTTAATCTCCTTTTTCTTGTACCCCCTTACTTCTCCCCCTTAGTTGAGGAATCCTCCAATCAACTAGTTGACAAAGTAGTTGTACCAATTATAGAGTTCTTTGTTAGAAAGAAAGTTTCATTTTCTTCCTCACTGTGAGTGTGTGATAGTGTTTAGTGTACCTCACAAGTGTTTCACTCTTCTCTCCACTCATTTGTGTTGAGTGTCTCACATCTCTCTGTGTTTACACTCTTGCTCACTAGTGTATCACTCATATCACTCATAGCTCCAACATCCATTAGTGTACCTGCAAGGAAAAATCACCCTAGCCCCTTCAAGAGAGGTCAGTGATGGTGCAATGGGAGTTCGCAAATCCCAAATCCTCGTTGGACTCGTCAGACGAATCTGAGTCATAATCTACAAGTTGCTAGTTTTCCCTTTTTAGGGTTTTCAGATTTGAATTCTGAGAAGGTAAACAATGATCTGTAAATTTAGCATTGAGATCAAGGTTCCCTTCTAATGTCTGTGAAGACATCACCTTGTTAAGCTCATCAGGTAAAATCTGAATCATAGTTTACAAGTTGCCGATCCGCACCTATGTCAGACCCGTTACCCGCAGGATCCAGAGATGTTCCCTCTGGGGAGTTAGATAATGATCTTGTTGAATTTTGCATTTGAGATCAATACCTTCTCTCGAGGTCTGTGAAGACTCTTGGTTCATTAAAGAACCTTTAACTTATAATCCTAACCGTAAAATGGTTGGATTACAGGTTTCCGTCAATTCATCCTTAGTGTGTGCAATCTCACTTTGTGCATATGAAATATTTTGGTTAGTGGATAAGGTAGTGACTCTCCAACTGAATATCCCACACATCCTTATTTGCTGCATCAAGTGCAGTTACTCCCTGGTGACCTTTAGTCTGATAGGTTACTTCCTTTTAGGGGGTAAAATAGAATGTGTTTGAGTTTGACTGTAGTCTGGGATAAAAGTTGTTGGGTTTACAACCTTATGACTAAACATGTGAAAAAGCAAAACTCCATTTAGATGAACCTGCATCACAGAATATGAGTAATAGAGATAGAATGATATACAGTTGTGATTTCAAAAGATTTACAATGTAAGCAATCACAACTATAGAAAGAGATTTTGAGTTAGGAAGTTAAATAGATCTTGAGCCGGTTTTACTAAACAAAAACATAAACAAAAATCCAATTAACAATAAATATTAATCAAATTAATGAATGTTAATGTTTAAACCAATACAAACAAAACTATTTTATCATGTTTTAGATCCTGTATGTTAGATACCAACTGTTACCACTTGTTAACACTTGTTAAGTCTTGTCTTTCAATTGTTAGAACCTGAAAATCAAACGTTAGTTCCTAAACAATTGAATTGACATATACCATTTTGATACCAACAATGGTCCTATATAAGAAATTCTGTTAATAACAACAACACAACAAAGATTAGAAGTTAAAACAGCATGATATGTGTGTGTTAAACAGAAGAAGTACAAAAGAACCAAGTACAGGGACCTGTTTGTAAGTTTTGAAAGTATAGTGACTAAACTGAAAAACTATACAAACTATTTATAAACACATGAAAAATAATATACAAAAATAAGAAATAATATACATAATAATTATATTATATAAAAACTAAAAAGAAAAGAAAAATTCAATTTTTCAATTTTTTTTATATATACAAAAATAACCGTATTAATAATATTTACAGAATATTAGAAATAAAAGAAAATAATTTACAAAAATATTTACAACAACACATAAATAATAGGTCCGATATCGATTTGAGCTTTCAGAGTGAAGTTTTGAAAATTCTAAGTCTGGGAAGATTTTCGAGTTAGTGAGTCAGTGACTATCTCGAAACTGACTATCTCGAACTTTATCTCGAAGTTCGACTTAGGATTCGAGTTCGAGTTATCAGTGCCTAGTTTTTTTCTTCAAAATTTTCGAGATAAGATCTATCTCGAACTTTATCTCGAAGTTCGAGATGAGGACCAATATAACTATTCTAAAAATCAAGTATTAACAGAATATGTACCAGATTATTTACATGAAGCAATTCTAACAATGAAGCAAATTTAATTATTAAAACAAGCTATAAAATAGCAAAATAATTTACGCTAAAATTATAAAATCGAATAAAAATTATAAAAAAAATCATATGTAGTCCCTTTTATGAAATCAAACATTAATAACAAAAGGACAAACACTACAAACCAATTAATAAACTATTAACTATTTATATATATTTGTAGTAAATTAATAAATCTATATATTTTCTTAATAAAATAACTTTCTTATAGAAAATCATTTAAAGAGAAAATATGACTTATTAAATCAACACAAATATTCAAAAGTAATTTTCAACAAAAATAGATTTCTCACTAATTTCAGCTTTGTAAAATTTAAGAAAAATATTTTTAGAGAAAATTAAAATATTCTAAAACTAAAAGAAGTAAGTAGGAATATATTAAGAAGATGATGACAATGATTTAAGAATTAACAAGCAAGAAAATAAGTTGATAAAATAATTATACAAGTGATTTTAATAACAAATAATTACAAAGATAATCACTTATAAATTATTAAAGAGCAAACCTCAGATTTTAACTAGTTTAATTACTAGGACTATTTAACATACCCAATTCACCAACAATTCTGGTGAATGTGGATTCGTCAAGAGACTTAGTAAAAATATCTGCTGTTTGTTCTTCCGTGGGTACAAAATGTAATTCCACGGTACCATTCATGACATGCTCTCTAATAAAATGATACCTGATATCGATGTGCTTTGTCCTCGTATGCTGCACAGGATTGTTTGAGATTGCTATGGCACTTGTATTGTCACACAAAATAGGAATTTTGTCAAGTACAAAGCCATAGTCCCTTAGCTGATTCCTAATCCACAAAATCTGTGCACAACAGCTTCCAGCAGCTATGTATTCAGCTTCAGCTGTTGAGTTGGAAACTGTTTGTTGTTTCTTGCTGTACCAGGAAACCAACCTGCCACCTAGGAATTGACAACTCCCTGAGGTGCTTTTCCTATCTACAACACTTCCTGCATAATCTGAATCTGTATATCCAACAAGATTAAAACCAGAATCTTTAGGGTACCAGATGCCTAAGTTAGGCGTACCCTTAAGATATCTCAAGATTCTTTTAACATCAATGAGATGAACATCTCTAGGATCCGATTGGAACCTTGCACACAAGCACGTAGCATACATAATATCTGGTCTACTTGCAGTAAGATAAAGTAATGAGCCTATCATACCTCTGTAGCTTGTGATATCTACCTTGATAGAATTTTCACATGCTCCAAATTTAACAACTGTAGATGATGGTGTTCTTACTGAAGATGAGTCCTCCATTTGATATTTATTGAGGAGCTCTCTGACATACTTAGATTGACAGATAAATATCCCATCTGTCCTTTGACTTACTTGCAATCCAAGAAAGAACTTCAGCTCACCCATCATGCTCATTTCAAACTTACCCTGCATTAACTTAGCAAATTTCTTGCAAAGAAGATCATTAGTAGACCCGAATATTATATCGTCCACATAGATTTGAACTAATATTGTATCATTTTTATGTTTCTTTGTGAAGAGAGTTTTGTCTATGACACCTCTAACAAAACCATTTTCAAGTAAAAATTCAGAGAGAGTGTCATACCATTTCCTTGGTGCTTGCTTAAGACCATAGATAGCCTTGAAGAGAAAGTAGACATAATCCAATAGATCTGGATCTTCAAAACCAGGGGGCTGTTCTACATATACCTCTTCATCTAGCTTACCATTCAGAAAAGCACTCTTGACATCCATTTGATAAACCTTAAAGTTTGAGAATGCTGCGAATGCCAAGAATATTCTGATAGCCTCAAGTCTTGCCACTGGAGCGTAGGTTTCATCATAATCAATGCCTTCAGCTTGTGAATAACCTTTTGCTACCAGTCTTGCTTTATTTCTCGTCACTATGCCATCTTCATCAAGTTTGTTTATGAATACCCACCTAGTGTCAACCACTTTCCTGTCTTTGGGTCTGGGTACCAGCTTCCATACTTCTTGTTGTTTGAATTGATTGAGTTCATCTTGCATAGCAATCACCCAATCAGGATCAGAAAGAGCTTCCTCAGTTTTCTTAGGTTCCATTTCAGATAGAAACCCTGAATAGTTACATTGATTTTGAGTAGCACTTCTAGTTTTGACACCAACATCTGGATCACCAATAATCAGCTCAAAAGGATGAGCTCTATTCCAAACAGTCTGTCTGGGAAGATTAGATCTTGATGATTCGCCTTGTTCTTCATTGTGATGTTGAGTATGACTAGTTGATCCTTCATTATCTCCCCCTGAGTTGTTGCCAGGTTGACTAGATGAATGTTCAGGGGTGTCAGGTGTATCTTCATTATTCTCATTGTTTTCATCACCATTACCCTGATCATCATCATTGTCATTAGCATCAGCAAAAATCTCAGGTGAATTGTCATCATCTGAATCTGTATCTGTCATGTCATCGAAAGATAGCTTTTCAGATGGATCCTCAGTTTGGATACTAGGGAGTTTAGTGTCATCAAATGTTACATTGACACTTTCCATCATCTTCTGTTCATCAATCACATACACCCTGTATGCCCTCATTGAATAACCAATAAAAATTGCTTCAAATGCTTTGGTATCGAATTTACCACCTTGATCATCACCTTCTTTAAGCACAAAGCATTTTGCCCCAAATACATGAAAGTATTTGAGTGATGGTTTCTTATCAGCCATAATTTCATAGGGTGTCTTCATATGGTCTTTATTGATTAGAGTTCGATTCTGGGTATAGCAAGCAGTGTTGACAGCTTCAGCCCAAAAGTACAATGGAAGCCTTGATTCACTTAGCATAGTACGTGCAGCTTCAATCAAGGTTCTATTCTTTCTTTCCACTACTCCATTTTGCTGAGGAGTTCTTGGTGCTGAATATTGTCTGGTTATACCCTTCTCAGTGCAGAAGTCATTTAGAGCTGCATTCTTGAATTCAGTTCCATTGTCTGATCTTATAGCTCTCACTGGATATGTAGAATCTCGCTCAATTAATTTGATGTGATCAATCACCATCAGTGGTGTCTTGTCTTCAGATTGTCTGAACAACAACTTGTTTGTTGAGAGAAGCCATCAGTCATCACCACTAAAGTATATTTTTCTTTGATGTAGAACTTCTGTGTGATGCTTCTTTGACTTCTCTTTATGACATTCCTCATAATTTTATTTTACATTAATTCCAGATGAGGTAGTCTCCTTTACTGATTCGATTTCCAGGAAAGAATCTCTTGATATGACATTCAGGTGAGAGAGCTCCTTATGTCATAGCTGAACTCCTGTCTGATGAATCTTTAGATTAGACATATTGACTTCACCTTAGACTGAGATTCCATGTCAAATATTGATAAGTTCTCTTTCCTTAATCCTCGAATAGTAGGCTCTTCATCTTGTAAAAGATGCTTTATTACTGACAACATTTCATAGCTATTGAATAGCCTTGACCCTGAGTCATACCCTTGCTGTTATCTCCAAGGGATACCACTTGGCCAGATACCTTCACCACTTTTGATAGCAGGGTTCTATCTTTGGTCATATGCCTTGAACATTCACTGTCCAGAATCCACACAACACGATCTACCTGTTACACACCCTGCAATGCCAAAACGGTTAAACTTTCTTCGGGACCCAAGCTTGGTTGGGTCCAGAGTACTTGAAAAATTGGCCTTTGTCAGGTAAAACAACATTTTTCACCTTAACACCAATTTTACCATTAGTCAACAAGCATTTTACTCTGTAAATAGATTTGACAATCTTTTGTTTCATTTTAGGTATCCATGTTTGTTTAGCAACAATAACACTTGTTTCATTGACTGGACATTTGACCTTATAAACAGCCTTAGTAAAACTTTGTTTAGGCTTAGGTACAAATGTCTCTCTCCTAACATGAGGAGGACTAGCAGTCTTTGATCTGACACTTTTGTTTCTGTTCATATGTTGTCGGGGAGTAGTCTTATTAGCACATGCATGATTACCATTAAAGTAAGCAGACATCACATTAAAAGCACAAGACATACAATTGACAACACCACACGCTTTATGAGAAGAATCAATAATAGGCATGATATGCATGTCAAACATGTTATTGTTCTGTTCCAACTTGTTATCACCTAACTTAATTTTAGATGAACTGGGAACAAACTTCACTGGTTTCATAGAAACAACCTTATTAGATTTAACATTTTTGGTTGTAGGTGCCTTAACAGATTTTTCATTAAGTTGGACACTACCACTAGCAATGTCCTCAGTACGCATCTCCTCTTGAATAACAAGAGAAGTCATATCCAGAGGCTCTGCAACAGACTTCTTAAAGAGTGGATCTTCAACATTCTTAAGCACATGTGGTATTCCCCTTTCTTTAGCACTAACAGGATTATGGGAATTTATGCCTAACATTCCAATAGCCTCGTTGTAGCCAAACCCTATTCCTACGGTTCGGTCTACAGCTTGTTTATTGAAAAACTCTTTAGAAGTTTTAACAGAATTAAAGCAAGCAGATAATTTGACATCCTGTTCCTTTATCTTAGTTTCAAGTTCAGCAATTTTAGCAACTTGTTTTAACATGTATTCTGATATCGACTTTTCTCTGTAGTTAAGTCGAGCTATTTCTTTTATTTGCTGATCTTGATTATCATGCACTTTTTTTAGTTCTAACACTTCATTTTCAAGATTAGTGTTTAACAGATTTATTCTAGCATTTTCAGTTTGTGCATTACCCAAGGAATTACGTAAACTACGAATAAGTTCAGCATCAGTGAGTATTACCGGAGTTCTGTAATAGTCGGATGTCTCAGCATTTGCCACAAGCGCAAAATCCTCAACCACCTCTTCATCACTGTCTGAATCATCCCAGCTCCTTTCCCGAGCTACATAGGCATTGTCTGCCTTCTTTTTTTCAGATGCATACTCTCTCCTTGCATCTTGTTGAGGTTGTTGACACTCAGTTGCAAAGTGTCCCAATTCATTACATTTGAAGCATATGATATTGCTTCTGTCTACCATCCCAGTCTCGTAGCCACCCCTTGTGCTACTTGAGGAATAACCTCCTTGCTGGAATCTATTCCCTGTAGACCTGAGTCTGAAATTGGGATTTCTTCTAAATCTGATATGACTAAACTGCCTTACAACCAGTGCCATTGACTCATCCTCCAACTGCTCCAGCTCCTCTAATGAATAAAATTCTCCACAACCCTGACTTGCAGCTGTCTTCCCATATTCTGCTACAATCACCTCCTTTTCAGAGCTGTAAGGTTGAACAACCTTAGCTTCCATTTTCACCGAGGCTTCACCAACCAAAGCAGTAGAAGTGTCATCTACCCTTTCCTCATTTATTGTCAAAATGGTATCCCAGATATGCTTTGCATCTTTACAATTAACAACATGATTGTCCATGATTAAATCTAGGGATTCCATCAAAATCAGCTGTAGATTCATATCCAGGGCAGCTTCCTCCTTTTCAGCAGGGGTATAATTATTAGGGTCCTTTGGATACGTCCGTTCAGCAAATTCAACAACTCCATCCACAATTACTTCCTCTTCTGTAACCATATGAATTATTGGCCCAGTTTTCAATATTCCTAAATATTTAGGATTGGCCACTTGTAGAAAAAGGATCATTTTCTTTTTCCACAATTGATAATTTTCCTTGTCAAATATGGGTACCTTAACAGAACCAATTTTTGAAGACATAATGAATTTTTAAGTGAGTTAAAAATTTGAGCTTGATTTTTGATTGAGTAAAAATAGGATCTTGATTTGTGTATCAATCAATAGGCTCTGATACCAATTGTTAGGTCCGATAAGATTGTAGAAGGGGGGGTTGAATACAATCTATACCAATTTATCGAAATTTGTCCTTTAAATAAAATTTGACTTGAACAAATTTGTGCGGAATAAATTGAAACAATTTTCAAGTTGAATATAAAAATATATTAACTTGATGGGTGTTACAATTTCAGTACAGATTAATTATCAAGTTGATAAAAACTAATTAGAAAATTCGACATGAACTTTTCTAATTTAGTTAATAAAAATCAAGATAAGTTCTAGGAGTAAAAACTCGCTAGTAGTACAAGAGATACAAATAAACAAGTTCTATCGGATCAGATATTACAAATATGATGAACTTGATTTTCTATGAATTTTTCTAGCTCTTGTGTTCTTGAGAGAAAATGAGAGAGAAAGCTTTGTTCTTGGTTGAAAGATATTATGTTGTAGTTTTTGTCTCTGCTGTGTCTTGTTGCCTTAGTAAAATTTTCGTTCACTAAAATTCTGAAGTCCCTGCCAATTTTGTTTTCGGATTGTACATCAAAGACAATCTCCAAGACAATCAGTACTTCCAAGACAATCGAATTTGAACTGCCAAGACAATCGCCAAGACAATCGCCAAGACAATCAAGCTTTCCAAGACAATTGATTTTGTACTGCCAAGACAATCTCTTTTGCTTACCAAGACAATCGCCAAGACAATTTGAAATTGTCTTGGGGAATTAAAAACTCGGCTGAATCATTTCTGAACAAATGTTTTGATTGCCAGTTGATGAAGACCAGATGCAGGACAGGAGAGTGAAGAACACTCGCAGCGGCTGAAGCTTTGTTTCAGGCGCGTGTTTCTCACGCTCTGCATGGGAGAGTGAAACCTTGTGCCGACAGCTTCACGTGGGTGATACAGACAACAAAATGTGTGTTGAATTCACATTTGTAAACAGTTTAATGATTTTTGTGTTCACACACAAAAATGTAATTTAGTACCTCACTTTCAACATATCTTGCACTTCAATTGGGCCTTGAGCCCAATGGCTTTTCAACCAGCCCAGTTCATTTCTTTTGGATTCAGCCCATGCAAATTCATAACCCAAATACTCTTTTGTTTTAATTTAATTAATTACTTAATCAATTAATCATTTAAACAAATAATGATTAATTCATTAATTACTTAATTAAATCAACTTAGATTAATACATTAATTCAACGTTAATTAACATGATAATTAATTTAATAAATAAATTAATTCAGAATGAATTAATTTTTTAATTAAATAAATTACATAAATATGTTAATTAAATAAGAATTAATATAAATCTATTGATAGCGCAAATTCTTTTTCTCGAACCACTGAAAGTAATAAAGAAGTACCATCGAATTTCTGCTGACGCTCGATGCACGGTCTGGTTCATGAACGACTAACTTCAACGGCTTTTCTTTATTTTCGACTTTAAAATCTGGTTCCTTTTCTATTCTTCTCTCTCTCTTTTTAATTCTTCTGTACTGATTCTGTCACCTTGAAATCTCTGTCACTTTAAATGAATCCACTTCTTAACGAATACTCCACTGAGGCTTGATCAGATGACTGAGCTTCTTTCAATGTAGTAATTCCTCAAGACTGTAGATTGACCTTGATCTTTTTCTTCTGACAGATAATACAATCTGAGATTCCTTGTGACAGTCTATATACTATTTACTATTACAATCTTGTTTAAGTTGAGTTGTATCCTCGAAATACAAATAGGCTACATCATATGCCTTTCACTGTCATACTCTTGACAGTAAGGTTACAAGAAGACAAATTTTGCAAAGTCACGACAAAGCTACATCTGACAGCAACATTGGCTGAAGCATGGGACAGTAACATTCTCACACTTGACAGCAAGTCTGGAGTTCCGACACCAACATTGGCAGGACCTCGTACTGAAAAAAAATTCTGTAACCCAACCCCGACCCAACCCAATTAGTTCGGTTTGGTTCGGGTTGGGTTGGGTTAAATTTACTAATCGGAAGAATTTTGTAGAAAATTTCGCACATTGTAGAAAATTCTGCACTTCGTAGAAAGTGTTACAGAATCCAAAAATTGTTGCAGAATGTTGCTAAAAGTGTTGCAGAATGTTGCTGAAAGTGTTGTAGAATGTTGTAGAAGCCAGAAAGTGATGCAGAATGTTGCAAAAAGTTTAAATAGTGCAAAAAGTTTATAGAATTTGTAGAAAATATACCACAAATATACATAATATGTATAAAATATTTAAAAAATTCTGCATTTTATGAAAACGGGTTGGGTTGGGTTGGGTTGGGTAAGGGTTAAAATTTGTTAAACCCTTACCCAACCCAATTAGTTCGGATTTTTAAAAAATTAACCCGTTTAACCCATGGTTTTGGATGATTCAGTTTGATCGGTTAAAAATAAGGTCGGTTTGGGTCGGTTTTTAGAACCCATGTGCAGCCCTAGACAAGTGTGTATATACCAAATTTAATGCTTCTGGTAAAGGAGTTATAATTTGTTTATATGTGGATGACATGTTGATTTTTGGTACTGACCAAAATCAAGTGGATAAAACCAAGAAGTTCTTATCATCTAATTTTGATATGAAAGACATGGGGGAGGCTGAGGTGATTCTTGGTATAAGGATCAAGCGTGAGAACAATGGTATTTCAATTTCTCAGTCTCATTATATTGAGAAGATTCTGAAAAGATTTAACTTTAAGGATTGTTCTCCTGTTAGCACTTCTCTTGATCCTAGTATTAAACTCCTACCTAATACAGGTGTTGCAGTATCTCAACTTGAATACTCAAGGACTATTGGTAGTCTCATGTATGCCATGATTAGCACTAGGCCAGATATTGCATATGCTGTTGGAAAGCTTAGTAGGTATACTAGCAAACCAAGTTCACATCATTGGCAAGCCTTAATCCGAGTGTTCAAGTACTTGAAAGGAACCATGGATTATGGTTTGTCATATACTGGATTTCCTTCGGTTATTGAAGGTCATTCGGATGCAAGTTGGATTTCCAATAAGGAAGATCATTCTTCCACAAGTGGATGGGTATTCCTTCTTGGGGGAGGTGCTATCTCTTGGGCATCGAAGAAACAGAGTTGCATTACTGATTCAACGATGGAATCTGAATTTGTGGCATTATCAGCGGCTGGTAAAGAAGCTGAATGGCTAAGAAATCTGATTTATGAGATTCCATTATGGCCTAAACCAATATCACCCATATCTATCAGATGTGATAATGAGTCTGCCTTGGCGAATGCTTATAGACAAGTGCTCAAAGGCAAGTCTAGACACTTAGGTGTTAGACACAGCATAATTCGTGAGCTTATCACACACGGAGTTATATCAGTGGAGTTTAAAAGAACTCAACATAATTCAGGCGATCATTGTTATGCAAATCACGCAAGTGCACGTGGTCACAAGTAATATATAAGGTTAAGTCCAAATTCGTTCCCACAGAGATCTGGTTATGGTTTTAATTCAGTAGATGCACCTATGCAACAATGTATGGTTATTATGCACTGCTAAGACAAATAACAAATATGGTTTTTTAACTATCTAAATTAACTAAAAAAACAAATTAACAAAACTACAAATTAACTAACTAGCAAGAATTGAAATCTAATTACTTCTGCAAGATAAACCATGGAATCCTAACTTCATTAAATACTTTGCTTAGATCTGACGCCTTTAATCACTATATGCAATGGTTATGATATCTGATCGGATAACACGAAAAGAGTAAAAGTTACCTCTCGGTATACTAGTACCAATCTACACATACATCCACAAAAGAGATAGAAGATGAATAGGCACCTATTATGTTTAGACCCTATATCTCTATAGAATTTGAAAACATACAGGTTGAAGCACAAGTTATCCATAAAGATCACACAGGGCAATATAAGTATTTTCATCTCACACCACAATCATATTGATAAACAATTATGAACCTATGCTAGCATGGCAAGTTCTAAATCTCAAGATCCACTCTCGCTTCACAAGAGATTAACAATTCAGTTTAGATGTTAGCTACGCATCCAAAAGCATTAAGATTAACCATACGAGGATATCAAGAATTCACCACACATAAATCTTTAAAGCATCAAGATACTAAAGCTCCATAAATAAATCCGTTAGAATCCCATGACAACGATTAGTTCATAATCGAACCTCTCGTCATCATGGGATCTGATGAAACCATGATAAAAACAAAGTATGAAAATATACAAATAACCCTAAGTAATTGATATGTAATTGTTCTCTAATGATAATGATCTTAATTCTCTAATTTACAAGGGTTGGATGTGTTTATATAGGCTCTAGACATCTTGCCCAGCAAGAAAATACAAAAACAGAATTATAATAGAATTTCTGCAAGATACGTTTCCTAAACTGATTCTGTTTTTTAAGGGAAATTCGTAGCTGACTTTTCTTCTGTTTTCCAGAGCCGTTCCAGACGTAATTGGGCTTCTGGACCACCTTAGAATGAAAGAGAATCTCGTTATCTTCGCGTGGACTGCTTACGGGCTGAAAACAGACTTATAGAACTCAAGATATGGCCCAAACAGTGAATCTCACGCGTGCAGCCCAATAAATCCGAATTTTAATAAATTAAATCTCCAAAAACGACAAAAACATCCACCATAATCAACATCCTTGTAAATCTGCACAACTAAACAAAACACATCAAAACTACAAGAAACTTGAGCCCAAGACAATCAATTTAAGTCATTATAGAATGTTCCAAGTGGATATAAATCCACTTATCACACCCCCAAACTTAAACCGATGCTTGTCCTCAAGCATAAACAATTACAACTAACTAACTAACTAGTACCACTTCCGTAGGTGATCACGGTTGCATTTGGCATATGCAACAAGCCCTTTAAACCCCTAGGCAGCCCTAGTGGACGAGTAAGGTCTCGTGAGGGCCTATAGCGAATGTACCCACAAAATCCATTAAACCTAATGCAATGCAATGCATGAATGCAACTACTATGAAAATGCAAGATCCCCTTCAAACTCACCAAAACCAACTAACAAGCAAATATCTCAATGAATGTAACAAATCCAAGCAGAGCTCGACTAAATCCCCGTATACTAACAAATACATGAACAGAAACGTGCGTGTGTGCGATGCTCATCAGAAATACTCCCAAAACTAGGTCAAAAATCATACATGCTTTCCGTCAAGACAACCACAGGTTTATAATCAGAATAGACTGTAGACACTCCATAACCTAGGAACACCTCCACCCTTATCCAAGGTAGACAGAAACTCATGCTTTATTACTATGACACATAATAGAATATACAATACGCATGCTTATTTAACCGTGCAATGAATGAGACCCCAAAAGGCTTATACAATAATACCCATGTAGCGAGTGTTAGGTCAGCAATCCCAAACCACAAGGGCTTTAGGTTACTAGGACTAAGTCCCCTCAGACTTAATTACTCGAGTATTAAAGAGCTCACTCTGGTTAATTTTGCATATAAACAAATAACTTATTGACTCTTTTTTTTTTTCTCTTTTTTTTCTGCAATCTGGAATGAGCCTTTCTCATTTCCAACCCTAGACTACTCATATAAATATGAGCCGGCTACTAGCCATTTGACGCCTAGCCATTATTAACAATTATGAACAACTAGCATGAAAATTCCTGGTTTCCCCCAAACTTAGACTTTAATGTTCCTACGCTATAAAGGGAATAACGAAAATTCTAAATATAAACACGTGATTAAATCTCAAAACATCCCACAGGCATGACCCTAACCTAGCCCAAAAGCACCCCAATGAGACTGTGTAATAAATTTTGTTCCCGTAACATGCAAGTCAATTTCATAGAAACTATAAATCAGCCCTCTACTCATCATCATCACACCCAAATCAACATCCACCTATCAATCAGAATCAGCTCGTCCTAAGGGATCATGAAATATGCATGCCATGAAAATGCAACTAAATGAAAACTCATATGGTATACGAAAATAAAACAAAATGTCCTATATGAACCCACGTAGATAATACGAACATAACAATCATGCATGAATTATCACTACTATGCAAACATGATATCCTATATGAACACAAAATACAACAATATATATACAACTACTAATCCCCCAAATTACCCCCAAACTTAAAATATTCAATGTCCTCATTGAATGGAAGTAAATACAAGGGATAGTAGAAAACATACCTGCAATGCCTCATCCTCGAACGAATCATGCGGGAGATGAAAATTTTAGAACACTAGCACCACCTCTCCCACGCTTAAGAGCCATAAGAATCAATACCAAACTCACAAGAAGCTCCACCAATAATTACCAAGCAATATCACACCACAAATAGCCCAAATTCCAAGAATAATACAAAATCCCAATTTACAAGAACACAAATTCGTAATAAAAATAAAATTAGAAAAAAAGATTTACCCAATACGAATCAAAGAGGTGAACTTGCAATTAATTCCTCTTTAGAATTGAATTTTTAAAGAAGTAGAAAAGGAATTGGATTTGTATGTATAGGTGGGTATATATATTTGGGGGAAAAAAAATAATAATAAAAATAAAAAAAATAATAATAAGAATAAATAAAATAAAATATGAAATAGGATATGGATTGGGAATAATTTGGAATTAATATGGGGCTAGAATTAGGATTTTAGGTGGAGAAAATAATTAGAAAAGGGGTTGGAATTGATTTAGGAGATAATAATATTTAATATATACTATACATATATAACACATACATTCAATTCGTGGCCAAAACCACAAAAAAAACTTACCTGGTGAGTTTGAATCATGCGCCTAGGCAGAAGGGTCTGGCGCCTCTTGCATGAGTGGGCGCTTCACGCGCGGAGCATTGCTGGAATTCCTGGCGCAGGTGCGTGTGTGCTGGCGCTTCATGCGCTGGCGCATACTGTTCGGATTTTATTTTTATTTTTTTATTTTATTATTATTATTTTTTTTTACAATTTACACTAATGCATGGGTTGCCTCCCACCAAGCGCTTCTTTAACGTCAATAGCTTGACGTTACTTCCAAGCCTCCATTAAGGATGATAATAGTTCGCCTGGTCCTCTCTTCGCAATACTTCATCATCATCTCGGCGGCACACTTTTTGCTCCTTCTCCTTGCTTGGCCTATTCGTATAACAACTCTGTCCTATTACAATGCCTTCATCTGTTGACCCAAAATCTGCCAATTTGTAGAACAACACACATTCGCGGGCTTCGCTTGAATATAATGGAGGAGGGTAAATGTAAATTGCTGAAGCCTTTGGTTCCTCAAAGAGAACTTCCTCCATTGGCTCTAATGCGCTACCTCCATCTTTAAATTCTGAGACAAGTAGAAGACCTGCATCTTTCTCATGTTCATCAGCCTCTTGGTTCGCACATACCCATTCTTGAAATTTCTGTAGCCCAACAGTGTCTTCTTGGTTCGCACATAACAATTCTTGAAATTTGCGTAGCTCATCAGTGTCTGTCTCAAATAGTGCCCTTTCCAAATCATCCACCTCACTAGCTTGATCAAATTCCTCACATGGCTTATGAACACTCTCCTCCTCTTGGAATTTGTCTTCTTCAATTAAACATGCAGTACCTTGCTCCAAGTCATCGTTATTTTCTGGAATTGCCTCTTGTATGAATTGTTGTTTTTCTTGTTCCAAGGCTCTCACAGCTTGAGCAACTAGAATCTCCAAAGATTTAAGAGACTCCTCACTACTCTTTACAAACATCATAACCTCATCCCTAACATTAACCTCATCTGACTGAAAAGTAGGAGTAGGTTGTTGATGTTGAAACTCTTCACTTCCATAGTAATATGACATATCTGGAACATCTTGCTGGTACTGTTGAGGATGGTATTGAAAATATGGTTGCTCCTCATAAGTGACATATGGATCAACTCCTTCGTAGTAACAATATTGTGATGGATCATGAACGCCAAAATACTGCTCACATGGCTGAGGCTGTTGAATACCACCTTGGTTGCTCCAGCACTGATACGTCTCATGTGCGCCCGCACATAGCTCGCAAACACTAGCCACCTGCTGAACTCCATAGTAAAAATCCATCTTTCTCTGACAAGTACCTGAAACACCAACGAACTACAAGAATAGATGAGAAAAAAAAACAATCTGAGTCAGTGAACTCTAACTACCACTATTGACAAGCACATAAACCAAAAATAAAACACCGATGATCCCCGGCAGCGGCGCCAAAAACTTGTTATGCAAATCACGCAAGTGCACGTGGTCACAAGTAATATATAAGGTTAAGTCCAAATTCGTTCCCACAGAGATCTGGTTATGGTTTTAATTCAGTAGATGCACCTATGCAACAATGTATGGTTATTATGCACTGCTAAGACAAATAACAAATATGGTTTTTTAACTATCTAAATTAACTAAAAAAACAAATTAACAAAACTACAAATTAACTAACTAGCAAGAATTGAAATCTAATTACTTCTGCAAGATAAACCATGGAATCCTAACTTCATTAAATACTTTGCTTAGATCTGACGCCTTTAATCACTATATGCAATGGTTATGATATCTGATCGGATAACACGAAAAGAGTAAAAGTTACCTCTCGGTATACTAGTACCAATCTACACATACATCCACAAAAGAGATAGAAGATGAATAGGCACCTATTATGTTTAGACCCTATATCTCTATAGAATTTGAAAACATACAGGTTGAAGCACAAGTTATCCATAAAGATCACACAGGACAATATAAGTATTTTCATCTCACACCACAATCATATTGATAAACAATTATGAACCTATGCTAGCATGGCAAGTTCTAAATCTCAAGATCCACTCTCGCTTCACAAGAGATTAACAATTCAGTTTAGATGTTAGCTACGCATCCAAAAGCATTAAGATTAACCATACGAGGATATCAAGAATTCACCACACATAAATCTTTAAAGCATCAAGATACTAAAGCTCCATAAATAAATCCGTTAGAATCCCATGACAACGATTAGTTCATAATCGAACCTCTCGTCATCATGGGATCTGATGAAACCATGATAAAAACAAAGTATGAAAATATACAAATAACCCTAAGTAATTGATATGTAATTGTTCTCTAATGATAATGATCTTAATTCTCTAATTTACAAGGGTTGGATGTGTTTATATAGGCTCTAGACATCTTGCCCAGCAAGAAAATACAAAAACAGAATTATAATAGAATTTCTGCAAGATACGTTTCCTAAACTGATTCTGTTTTTTAAGGGAAATTCGTAGCTGACTTTTCTTCTGTTTTCCAGAGCCGTTCCAGACGTAATTGGGCTTCTGGACCACCTTAGAATGAAAGAGAATCTCGTTATCTTCGCGTGGACTGCTTACGGGCTGAAAACAGACTTATAGAACTCAAGATATGGCCCAAACAGTGAATCTCACGCGTGCAGCCCAATAAATCCGAATTTTAATAAATTAAATCTCCAAAAACGACAAAAACATCCACCATAATCAACATCCTTGTAAATCTGCACAACTAAACAAAACACATCAAAACTACAAGAAACTTGAGCCCAAGACAATCAATTTAAGTCATTATAGAATGTTCCAAGTGGATATAAATCCACTTATCAATCATCTAACCAAAGGGTTGAGTAAAGATCTTGTGCACAAGTCGGCGGTAGAGATGAGATTAAAGTCCATCTAAAAGTCTCCCATGTTGAGATACCCAATTCCCATCTAATATGACATTAGGTGCTGAATTCAATGTGGAAAACTTAACATCTAGAGATTGGAACACATTAAAGTATCATCCCAAGGGACGTGTTCAGCCCTGCAAGTTGAGGATGTTGAAGTTTGTCTTCTTAATAGTTCTTTTGAAAAATTGCATATGCAGGTGCGAGAATAAAAGAACTACCTATTTGAGCATGAAGTTTAGCTGCTTCAAGAAGGTTGGACTTGGCTTTGATATGCTTAAAAAGGATTAGGACACTAGGCTAGTAAAATATGGTGTGAAGTAAGAACATTTGAGAATGTAAAGTTATGTGTATATTATCTTCATGTATTCACTATGAATAGTAGAAGTTCAATCCATAGTGATACCTTGATATTCGAAAATTTGAAATGTGTAATATACTAATGTGAAATTCAATCGTCATGATATTTCATTTATGCATAACTTTGTTATTTGTTGTGATTTTGCTTAGTTAATCATGGAATACGCTAAAATGGGGGAGGATTGTTGGATATTTTAGTGTAATTGGATTGACTAGTTGATCAATGTAATCGTAATATTACATCGAACAAGTCGGGTGAGTGCGGAGTGCACGCTTTGTTCGAGTTTATTATGATTTCAGTATTATTGTGTCTTGTGAGACATGTCCATTGGCATTGGACACACCTGTTGGAAAAGATGTGTCTGAGGCATGACCATTGGCATTAGACACACCTGTTCGAAAAGATGTGTCTATTAGCATTAGACATGACTTTTATACTGAGATGTGTCTATTTTCAAAATACTGAGATGTGTCTATTGGCAAAAGACACATCTGTTGACATCTATATATAGGTGTTGCATTGATCATTTTCAGGACTGGTTCATTTTGGAAATACACAACAAAAACACATTCTCTCTTCTTGCAGAATTTCTGACTTTATCCGATTGAATTATTTGGGTGAATCATAAATAACTTCAATCTGAAAGTGTTCACACGACTTCAGAAAAATCCAAGTTATTATCACCCTATTCCCCAACAAATTATGTGCAGTGTCTATTGTCGTTCCGAAGTGGAAGGAGGATATTCGTCTCTCTTGGGAGCATGATTCAACAGCCCAACTGTTACTAACACAACTAGCAATTGACCCGTTGGCACATTCTGAATTTTCCCTAAAAAATGGTGAATTAAGGCATAATGGGAAGTTGTATGTAGGTTCTTCAGGTAAATTACGCTTACAAATTTTCAATAATTTGCACGGGGGACAAGAGGGAGGCCACTCGGGCATTACAGCAACAATCAGAAGGATATTTAATTTGTTCTGGTGGCCTAAGATGGTACAGGATATCACTTGCTGGGTGCAAGCCTGTGAAGTGTGCCAAAGGTTTAAAGTGGAACATGTTAGTTACCCTGGACTACTGCAGCCAATTCCACTTCCTGAACAGGCCTGGGAAACAGTAACGATGGACTTCATAGAGGGCTTACCCAAGGCTGGTGGCAAAGACACTATTTTAGTGGTTATTGACAAGTATACGAAATATTGTCACTTGATTGCCTTGCAGAATCCATTCACTGCTTCTCAGGTTGCCCAGAAGTTTTTGGATCAAATTGTTAAGCTCTATGGTCCTCCAAAAATCTTAATTTCAGATCGTGATAAAATATTCATAAGTGCATTCTGGGCGGAACTCTTCAAGACAATGGGCACCTCTTCACATCTCACCACTGCCTATCACCCACAGTTGGACGGACAATCTTAACGTCTAAACCAATGTATTGAGATGTACCTCCGTTGTCTCACTCATTAGCGGCCTCACCAGTGGGACAAGTGGCTGTCCATGGCCGAATGGTGGTACAATACATCCCACCATACGGCCCTGAATATGACACCTTATAGAGCTCTCTATGGAAAAAACCCACCTAGCTTGAACTACCACCAAGCAGTCAACACAAAGAATGCCTGCATTGACTCATTCCTTCGTCAACGAGCAGAGCTGCAAGTTTTACTCAAGAAAAATCTGTTGAAAGCTCAGGAACGCATGGCTTACTATGCTAATAAGCGGAGAACAGAGCGACATTTTGAAGAAGAAGATGAGGTCTTCTTGAAGGTCCAAGCTTTCAAACAATTGACCCTGAAACATGCCAAAGACAATAAGTTCTCAGCCAAGTTTTATGGACCTTACAAGATTTTAAAGAAAATTGGACCTGTAGCGTACCGCCTCCAGCTGCCAGCTATGGCAAAAATTCATAACACGTTTCATGTGTCACTGTTAAAGAAGAAGGTAGGGCATAATCAAATGACATCCAATACTCTCCCTGATCTATCTATCAACCACTGAACAGGAAAAGCAACCTGGGAAAATCCTGGAGAGACGCTTGATAAAGAAAAATAATCGCCCAGCTATTTCTGTTCTGATTCAATGGAAAGGTCAGGTTCTCGAAGATGCAACGTGGGAGGATTGAGATACTATTCAGAAACGGTACCCTGGTTTTTATGGAGAGGACGCCATTTGCTAAGAGGAGGGTAATTGTCAAGTGACAATCCCAGTGCTACAAGGATATTTATTTAAATAAGAATACGACGTAGTTGCAGAATAGATATCTTCCTAGTTGACTAGCAGTAGCTTTGACTTGGGAAGGATCTATGATACAATTAAACGTTGTCGTTTCTATTTCAACATTTTATTTTATTTTACTGTTATTATTTTATTGTAATAGTGAGGCGGGAGATGAGTTGATATAAGGGGGAAGTTATCCCAGGAGTTGGTCATGAAATGGAATATTGTTGCTTTGCTTTCTCTCTACTATGTCCATCTTCCTCTTCCTGTAAATTGTTCTTAATTTTTTAATTAAGCTCTCATAAAAATTACAAAAACAATCCCATATCATTACATTCATGACTCAAGATTAGAGATTAAACATATTCTATGGAAGAATATTTATGCCAATATATACATATCAACAATCGTTGTGATCGTAAAAGCATAACTTGGGCAGGGGGATATAAAAAAGTATCTTTATTCTTATGCCAAAATCGAAATATAAGTTATATGTGTCGGGCATCGCATTATAAATTATTATGATTGTGATAATTATATGAGTATATTTTAAGATTTCAACATGTATATGATAGGCTATAAATAGCACTAACCCGGATCCTCTACTTCGACTATGCCCGGATCACTATGTCCATATCAAATATACGAATAATAGATGGCATGAGCCCGGGCTAGTAAAAATCCAAGTTGGCAACCGCTATGACACGTGGAACTTTAGTCCTGATTCGGGGTCCTACTTGATAGTGACAACTATTAATAACTAATGATTAACATGTGCCAACCACACTCGAGAATGGTCCCAACACACTCCACCACATTCTCCACCTGGACACATGTCCTACATCTACAAGACCCAGGTATGCACACTAAAAAGGGAGGCCCATGAAAAAGGGTTACACATTCTCTTTTATACACACTCATATACACACACCCTCCATAATTAGATACTCGAGTCCTTATCTCTTTCCTTCAAAAGCCGTCACTTATTCTTACGCCGGAGGCACCGCGGGGCTCAAACCCCCCTCCGGTGTTGTTTTGCAGGCACCCAACCACCAGCTTCACCTCTTACCATGCGTGGGAATGGCGGAGGAGGCATTAGATCGGGTCTTGGAGTTATCATTGGCGCTAGAAGGAGGGGAACTTCCGACCTTGCGATTTAACAGCCAAAACACTGTAGATCCGTTCTGCTGACAACCACAAAAATTGTCCATCTCGGAAGATTCATTTTCGTTAAAAATCAAGTCCTGCTGTTGCTCATTTCAAGGAAATTCAGTTCATTCCGAATGAGTTGGTCTGAAATTGGAGCATTGTTGTTAGATCTATTCAATTTACTGTTAAAATCGAGCTAATTAGAGCACATCAGTCCAGTATTGAAGCTTTAATGGGAGCATTACTACAGATTTTAGCAAAAAATGGTGTTTTTAGTCAATTCGGGTTTGACCCCAACCACTCGGTTGGTACTCATCATTTCAACTCGACCTAACGAGTTGACTCAGCGAGCCATCTAATAAATCAACTGGGCAACTCAATCAGTGGGTGAATCTTTTATATCTCAATGATTCCTGGTAAGGAATGTGTGAATAAACACCACATCTGAGGTATGATGTTTAAACCATCGATTATATAATGATTAATTAATTGTTCTGAAGTAGCTGACCTGGTTAACATCTATCTTTAACATAAAAAAAAATGTCTAGCTATAGCTTCCCATTGATACCCATTCTTACGCCTTTAGCATTTTTACAAAATTAGCTTGGTTGCTCTTGAATCTAAAATTATTATTGTTCACAGTACAGCCTATAAGCATTGTATAGTACAATTTGTGAATATGTTGCTCATCGATGTGTATGTGAACTAAAATTTCCGCTTTCATGACTTAAAACGAGTAACACATTGTATGATTCTGTAGCATTGATACTAACAATTTTGTTTGACTGAATCTGTTAATTGTGATTCGTTTTATTGCTTAAGATTTACTTGGAATCTTATATACATGAAAATCCCTTGTTGATCAACCTTTAACTAGTGGGTATTGTGTTGTCGTAAAATTTTGCACCACATATCACAATTGCTCTGTTATTGCTCTATTAAATTGCACCTGCCAACATGTAGATCACTCTACACTTGCAAATTTGGTGATTTTATTAAACAAAAAAGTAGAGAAAAACACATAACAAACTAGCGCATGAATTTATAATTTTCACAATCCTGCTCTTTTTCTTATTCTGATATGATTGGTGAAGGTTTCTACATTAATGAATATCCTCTTTTATAAGTACACAGATTTAACAATTTGCAGAATTTATGTGTCATACTAATGAAATGATTGTGTTTTGTATATCAATTTCCATGTTCTCATTTTTACTTTCAAATGTAAATACTTATTTCTACGGGCTATGCATATCTCACTTATGTTTACACCTACTGAGAGCATTAAATTTGCTTTGCGCCATTGCCTCTTTTCGTATTTGGAATAAATCTTTAAGCACAAATGGAACCGCTCATTCGCTCAATGCAGCAAGCAATATAATCAGCTTACTACATGTCCCGATCAGTGAGCATATTTTGAATAGCTCAACCGTTAAAGGTAGGGAATGTGTAAATAAGCACATCTCAGGTGTGATGGCAAATCACTGCGACAAGTTAACTGTTTGATATTGGAAGCAACATGTTTTACAATTGCTATAATATATACAACATGTTTAATTGAATTGATATAGGAAACAACATGTTTCAACACCTGGTGAATGCACATTTGTGAAATGTAAAATTGCAATTGTCAATACTCATTCTTATGCTAGTAGCATCTTCACACCTCTTGCTTTGTCTGCATAAGCATGTTTGCTCATTTGAGAAGATTGGCCAAAAATGCAAGTTTCCCTGCATGTGGCTCGTCAATGTGCTCTTCTGGTTTGTTAAAAATTACATGATATATACCATGCTTTTAAACTATATACTCATCACAACAAGGTATGCATCTTAAAACATTGACTTGTTCAATATCGCTGTCCGATTGAATGAATTTGGTAATAAAACATGCTATTATCTTGCACATATCATTTTCAGTGCATTTGTTCTGCTACAAATTACTCTCTAAAGCTCAGGTGATGTGTATCATCATATGGCACCTATTATGCTTTCCTGCTAATTTATTTAATTTGCTTTAAGTGACTAGAAATTTTTACAAACTCTAGTTCATGAGTTTCTCATTAGTTTTACATCCTACCAGGAAAGCTCACATAAGTTTCTACATGCTTCTGGTTTTCAAATTCATGGGCAGAAGCCAGTTGTACGATTCCAAGCTCATGCTACTACAACACAGAATTAAAAGCCCAAAGAAGCGATACAAAAAAAAAGCATGTACAATGGATGATTTTTTTTTTCTGGTAAAGGAATGACATCAGACAAGGAAGCGATATGTTTCACAATAAGGTGTCCAACAATTAATTTATCACCTAGAGACTTCTTCTTGTGCTTAAGACAAGTGGTGGTAGCTCCTGCTCAAAAAAAAAGGGGGAAGAAAGTTCTTCTTAGCCCTTATCATTGCAGTCCTCAATGTGCTGCTCTCAACAAGAGATGAGCAACCTGACCATTAATCTTTATAGAGCCTCTATGTTCAGAAAGCAGAATACAAGCTTGACGCCTATTGAGCCCCGAACTATATGCTACAAGCTACAAAGACAAAAACGAATCCTGAATTTCACAACAAACGAATCAAAAGTTGCCCTTTCAAATTTTCTGAAAGTTGAATCACGTACAACGGAAGCACCTATACAAACTTTGTTTATCTGTGGAAAGTACTTTGTCCAGATTTTAATTTGCTGGTAGTGTACACTCTTTACTTGGTCAAACCATACAGTCAGTTTGGTAGAAGAATGATAATGCTATAAACTGTTTGGATAATTTACACGAGGACGAGCTCAGAGTTGCATTGTTCAAGCTCAACAAACCATCACAAGATCAGCGGGAAAGACTTGTCTCCATGGTGCAGATAACATCAGTACTTACTGTTCATACAAAATGCTGGAGAAAATGCTACTCAACTTTGTGATCCGTACAACAACATCCCTAAAAAAGAGTCAAACTGACGAAGAAGCTGGATATTACATACATTATGTGACGCCAAGTCTTCTGACTATAAGACACTAAAATTCTTACAGCATGCTCATGTCTCTTGAGATGCATACCTAATACGTTGTAGCAGGTTCTTAATCATACATGTCAGCAACATCGTCGTTGTTTGAGGGGCAGACAAAGCCCAGGAACAAACTGACAGCCTTTGCAATTAAATATTTATCCTCATCCGGATTTGGGTGGTCCAGATTAATGCTGAAATTTCCATGCTTACCTTCACATGTTATTCAAGAGGGGTCTGCTGAACCGTGTGGTTTCTCCAGTCAAGCTCTCAGCACCCGAGTAAAAGGTTTAAATCATTAGCAGAATTTATTATCTTGTGTTCTTGGACACCACTACGTCAATGCAACTGCTACATGCATCCCTCTTATCACTACTTTCAAGCAAAGTCTCCAATTTTATAAATGTAAAGCTGCTGAGGAGTATAGCCTGTTGCAGCAATAACCTTCCTACAGACTAGCGTCTGATTTTCTGACGCATTTCAGTTGCTTTGAGAGCTCTTTGATAAGCACTTGAGGCAACTTTATCTCTTCTGGAAAGCAGTATACCTCTGTGTATTGACAAGTTTGCTGGTCGGATGTATATTTTGTCAAACCCACTCGGGTGCAAGAAGCCATCCATTCAAAACAAATGATCATCGAAAATTCTCAATAAGATGGCCAACAAAGGTGCTGCTCAACATAGATATAACAGCGTTTATAACCAAAAGACTCCGAAGCCAAGCTTTTAAAGTTTAAAAGCAAATTGCAGCAATTCTGAAGCTTCAGACAAATTTAACATCATCAAGTAGATTTTCTCAACAAGTGAGCTAAGAGGAAGCTCGTGTGAAGAAATCTTCAGCTCAAGACAAGTCTAACAATGAACTGAGCAACTATGTTTGAAGAAGGAAGTCAATCAATAAAAACCTTGCTTCAAAAACACCTCCATTTCAAGTCCCTGCGAAGATGAAATACCAGAAAAATAATATATAAACTACTCAAAGCATCAAGCAACTTCCTCTAACATTGAATGATTCCCGCATTCAATGCCACAGAATAAAGCAATAACAATAGTTCTCCGAGTGCTTTAACAAACAAAGGGCATCATCACATCTCGTTCATTATAGTGATATTACGGGATAGTACCAGCTGATATTAGAAGCCCTTCGGAGCTTCATGTCTTGAAATTAAATTCCTGTGAAGATGAGATACCAGAAAAACATAATGAAAACTACTCAAAGTGTCACGAACTTCGACTATTTGAAGCAGTAAGCCTATTCTATTTCAAAAAAAAATTCCCAAGATGGGGGAAAGCTGAATATGCTTGGGGAGATTTTACTGTTGGTATCAATTCTGACTACTCTACCATCGAGAACTCTTTAGAAGAAGAAATTTTCTTTCACTATAAGCAAGAAGAAACTCAGACTCAAGGAGAAACTTAACAAGTTTGTACTAGTACCTAAAGCGACAAGTAAATGGCCAATAGCTTCAAACTCCTGTCTGTGTAGCAGATTTCTAAGGAAGACAGCATATCATCGCAATGCATTGGGACATAATCTTGTTCATCAGAAGAATTCTCTCCACAACAAGAAGTTGGGGGCCTCATAACCGGAACCATGTTTGGGAGGCGTATTTATCTGATCAAGTTAAGCTCCCAGCAGAGTGAATAAAGAATATCTCCTTGTTGTGATTCCTAACAATCTAATGATGGCCAACAACTACAAAGGATAGATCATTGCACCCTGCTAGTCAAGCAATCTCTAAAGGCCCCACCAATGCACTTCGAGTAAGGAAGTAACCACATGATGAACCTATTTCTTTTCCGAATGTGAAGTGAGTACAAGGAGAATCTAGATGGTACTTATATTGTCCAAGGAAGAATCTTATGGTTGCAAAAGGCAAAAGACTTTAGGTCATGTCTCTTCCCCATCAATGTGTGGACATGCTTTCAAAACTAAGGCCTTTGGCCCGAGCTATAAGCATCAAGAGCAAAAAATCTTAGAAATTTTTTTTTAAGTACAAAGACGAGGCTTTAAGCCAGCGCCATAGGCAACAAATTGAAAAATGAGGCTTTAAGCTAGCGCCATAGGCAAAAAATCAAAAAATGAGGCTTTAAGCCAGCGCCATAGGCAAAAAATCAAAAAACGAGACTTTAAGCCAGAGCCATAGGCAACAAATCAAAAAATGAGGCTTTAAGCCATAGCCATAGGCAACAAATCAAAAAACGAGGCTTTAAGCCAGCGCCATATGCAAAAAAATCAAAAAACGAGGCTTTAAGCCAGCGCCTTAGGCAAAAAATCAAAAAACGAGGCTTTAAGCCAGAGTCATAGGCAACAAATCAAAAAATGAGGCTTTAAGACAGAGCCATAGGCATCAAATCAATAAATCTTAGAAAAAATTTCGAAGTACGCAAACCAGGCTTTAAGCCCAAGCTATAAAGCAAAAATTTCTTTTTAGCAATGAAAAATACATCTCCTTATTCTGGAATCTTCTCTATCTACATTCAAACTCCGGATCAGGGGGCAGCTATGAAAAAAAAAAAAAAAATTCTTCTAAACGATGAAAAGTACATTTCCTTGCTCCGGACTCGTCTCTACATTCAAACTCCGGATCAGGGGGCAGCTATGAGCAAACATTTCTTTTAAGTAATGAAAATACATTTCCTTGCTCCGGACTCTTCTCTACATTCAGACTCCGGCTCAGGGGGCAGCTATAAAAAAAAAGAAAAAATTTCTTCTAAACGATGAAAAGTACATTTCCTTGCTCCGGACTCGTCTCTACATTCAGACTCCGGATCAGGGGGCAGCTATGAGCAAACATTTCTTTTAAGTAATGAAAATACATTTCCTTGCTCCGGACTCCTCTCTACATTCAGACTCCAGACTTGGGGACAAGATTCAACCAATTGTTCTCCCAAGTTACTCAAAGTCTAAAAATTTTGAACTTGTGAAGAATCAAGTCAACTCTTAGCTCCAGACTCCTCACTATGCTCAAACCCCAGACTTGGAGCAATATTCAAACCGATTTTTCTTTAAAGCTACTAAGCAAATAAGTATCAATCCAAACTACTCCCCCATCCAGAAAATCTGCATAGGGGAGTAGGGGGCAAATGATAGGCTATAAATAGCACTAACCCGGATCCTCTACTTCGACTATGCCCGGATCACTATGTCCATATCAAATATACGAATAATAGATGGCATGAGCCTGGGCTAGTAAAAATCCAAATTGGCAACCGCTATGACACGTGGAACTTTAGTCCTGATTCGGGGTCCTACTTGATAGTGACAACTATTAATAACTAATGATTAACATGTGCCAACCACACTCGAGAATGGTCCCAACACACTCCACCACATTCTCCACCTGGACACATGTCCTACATCTACAAGACCCAGGTATGCACACTAAAAAGGGAGGCCCATGAAAAAGGGTTACACATTCTCTTTTATACACACTCATATACACACACCCTCCATAATTAGATACTCGAGTCCTTATCTCTTTCCTTCAAAAGTCGTCACTTATTCTCACGCCGAAGGCGCCGCGGGGCTCAAACCCCCCTCCGGTGTTGTTTTGCAGGCACCCAACCACCAGCTTCACCTCTTACCAGGCGTGGGAATGGCGGAGGAGGCATTAGATCAGGTATTGGAGTTTTCAGTATATATCTGAACAAAGAACTTCAAATAAAAACAATTCTTAATTGACTTAAAATAGAGGAGAATAATTGATTCTTAGCAGCATCACAGCATCACACATGGTCTAACAATACAGATCGAATACATAAAAAAGAAAAAAAAAAAAAGGATCATTACAATACAATACAACTCAACAACATATGGATTGAATGCAACAATTAAGTTTTCTTAAGTACTGCGAAGGGCATAACAACTGATCCAATCCATAAGCATCCATTTTTCTCCTCAACCTCACTTGCCAATTTCCATACTATTCCATCTTTGTCCTCCAACACTTGCATTATCGTACCATTATTACTCAACTTGACTGCCATACCAGATCCATCCTCTACCAACACTTTCGTCGTGTTAAAATTCATCGATGATGTTTTATAATTTGTAATCCAAGAATCCGTTGAAGTAGAATACAATGCCACCCAAAGCTCTCCGTTATGGTTCATTTTGATGTTATCTGGATAGCTTGGCAGTTTAGCAAACACTTCTACTTTTCCTGCTTTGGATGATGGTTGAAGCCACAACTTGTAAATTCTAGATTTAGTAGTCTCGGCAAAAAGAAGGAAATCTCTGTGTTTGCTCATTGCTACTCCATTTGGGTACGTAAGATTCTTAAGAATCACCGTTGTTTTCTTCGTTTTAGGACTATATTTCAGTAATCTTCCAGTGCTATCTTCAGTAATTATCAATAAAGCGTAATCTCTGACAAGTAGAATGAGATTCTGATTATTACTAATATTCTAGTTACATATATTTACATATGGTTCCACAAATTAAAGTAAAACCTCGTAGATTTAGTTTGTGCTCACTGTTTTGCATTTAAAATTTGTAACTAATGAAAAGCCAATTAACATGATATACTTGGCGCGCATTGTCTAGTGAATGTTCCTTATTCGGCATTTCATGAGGGCTCGAGTTCGAGTTCGAGTTCGAGTTTGAGATTGACTAGTTAGATGCATAAATTATAAATTGTACCTGCGCTGATGGACTGAACTGCTATCCGTGAAGTATACATCTCCTGTCCTCTGATCTATGTCCAAGCCATTGAGGAATGTAAATGGAACGCCTTCAGCTTGTGCTGTGAGCTTAGTAGCTAAACCACCCTTTGGGCCAACTACATGGAGGCCCAAATATGCATCTGCAATGTAAAGATCTCCGGTCCTCCTGTTAAACTGCAGGCCCAATGGACGTCCACATACGTCTTCTGTACTTTCATGATCCTGTGGTCCTTCGCAACGCTCTCTGTCACAGATATCCACATTTATTATTATGTAGTATATTGTTTTATGATTTATAAATAAACAATTTTTTTCAATCTCCGGGCTCTGTTCTAAAATCGGCGTATAATCACGATTAATCACCGATTAATCCTTGTTTCATGGATTACCGAACTGATTAATAATCCGATTATTCGATTAATCATTCCGATTAATCCTCAAATACCCTATTAATCCCTGGACAGTGCCTATACCGATTAAGTCTGATTCCCCCTTTTTACAACACTGTCTCCGGGTAATAAGTACTTCTTATTATTGAAATTTTTAAATAATTAATGGTTAAAGTCAGTTTTGTAGAATAATGGTTGTCTCTAAAATGAAGAATCCCGACAACCATTAAATAGCGGACAGCCGGACATGTTTATTGCGGTATTTTAATTAGAGTAGTGCTAGGGACTCCAAATTGAGTCCCCAAAAAAGTTCCCAAATGACATGGCATGAGTGACTTGGCAAATTGGACAATTTTAATTGGGGAGATTGATGTGAATCCAGGGGGGCCCATTATGATATGACCAATTAAAAGATGACACATGGAATTTGGGGATTTTTTTGGGATCTAATTTGGGGTCTTTAGCATTTTCCTTTTAATTATGTAAAGAGATAGGTAATATGTGTACACAAATTTCGCAATATAAAATGGAACAATGACTTAATTACAAGTTCCCCACATTCACATGCAACCCTAGCTAGCTTTTCAGCGGAAACTCATTTTCTTGTCTACTGCGGATCTTGTTTGGGGGTCTGCTTCCTTTATTAATCCTATTCCTACCTAATAGTATAGAATTAATCCTACCTAATATATAGAATTAATTAATTATTGAATTTTAAGAAATATTTAGAAAACCCATGGAGGAATTTGTTGAAAAACACAAGAGACGATGAAGCTAAAGTTTTAAATTAGTATCCTTATGTGATTCAGAATCGGTCGTGTTAGCAATAGTAATTATATGTAAGAAATTAGTGATATAATGATAAAATTATCTACTTACGCTTTGAAACATAGTCTTGGCTACAAATTTGGTACCAAAAATTGTTACCAAATGAGATGGCACAAATTACTTGGCATTTTGGAATATTTTAATTGAATGACCCTGGCGAGCCCATTATAATTATAACCAAT